>CM031239.1:316069906-317269906 GCA_018340775.1 Taxus wallichiana var. yunnanensis
AAAATTCATATCCCCCTTCAGCCCCCCAATTCATTTACTTTAAGGGCTAACACTACTTGATCCCCTCCCCCTTTAGGCTTACTTAAATTCAACACGGATGGTTATACTAAAGGTAACCCAGAAACTCGGGTAGAGGTGTCTCTATTAGGGATGAACTAGGCTAACCGATGGTGTCCTATGCTTCCTATTTTGGTAATGGCACTAACCATAGAGTTGAAGCCCTGGCTATATTAAAAGGTATGGAGCTTGCTTCTACTTTTGGCAGGATCAACATAATTGTTGAAAGTGACTCCCTAAATTTGATCAACCTTCTAAACAATAAGGGTGTTGTCAGTTGGACCATTAGCAACATTATTATGGATATCAGGCTTCTCCAATCTCAATTCTGCAATGTTCAAGTATCAACACATTTATAGGGAAGGTAATAAAGTGGTTGATTTGTTAGCTAATATTGGAGTTACTAATGAGAAACAACAAACCTGGGTCGGGGATTTCCCTGAATTACTTCTAAAGGCCTTTAATGATGATTATCCTAAGAAGTGTTAATTTGAGCAAGTATTTCTCAATCACTACTTATATTGATTATTTGGACTTCAATATTACCCACTCTAGTTCTTCCTCCACTGTCGGTGATGATTTCATTTATTATGATTTGATGGTTTTTCTTAATGATTATACCCCTCACACGTGGGAAGCCAAGATCTTGAATTTTAAGTTTTTAATGGGGATTTTTAATCATAAATGGAGGCATCCCTTTTACTGGTTGGCACATGGCAGAGGGGGTTCCGACTTCTTATTAAGACTTGTTTTATTATTCTATTTCACATCATCTTTCTTCTCATCTATTCGAATTTGTAAAAATGGGGGTGCTCTAGTGCAATTAGAACCTACAAATTGTGATGATCTGAAGAAGGATGAAGCGGTTTGGAATCTTTTTGTGGAGAAGGAGGTTTTGTTGTTCATTGAAAAATTGTTGGGTACTCTATCATAGTGTCAAGCAAAGCATTTTATCTTCCTAGAAGCGGGGTAATGTGAAAGTGGGAAAAACCAAATTTAAAATCACTATCGAGAGTATTATTGTGGGGCTCCCTATCAAAGGAGATATCTATTTTAAGAGGTCTTTGAAAGTAGAAATGGTGGCCTTTCTAGCTAAGAGGAAAGAGAAAGTTACTATGTACAAATCAGGCTATGAACGGGCTTCCCTAAAGGAACCCTAGGATCGTGTTGTCGAGTAAGTTATGAGATACTTTATGCTGAAAGGCGGTATAAGCTCATTTTTGGTCCCCAACTCTTCATTCTAGCTCATTTTCGTAATGGTATAAAGGTGAACTTAGCCAATTTCTTGTACCAGTCCTTAGATTTTTCCATTCAAAAGGCTCACATTGGTGAAGGTCCTTTACTTCACCAAGGATTACTTTATTTTCTTTTCAAACATGTTGTTGATGCTCACTCCTATCCCGTTGTCCTCCTTTTGTTGGTTCAGCTCGCCGTCGGGCCCCTCCTCCACCTCCACCCCGTCCCGCTCCCTATCACCTTCGCCACCGTCTTAATCCCCCACCTTCCTCTGACCCAAAAGTCAAAATTACGGGCCACCATGACATCGCTTCCTCCCCCTACTCACTCGCCCCCTCTTCACCTCCCCATCTCGGTTGTCTCTCCCCGAAAACAATGTTCCCTCTCCTCTTGTTTATTCCTCACTTGGTGTCATGAGTTTGGTTTTTCCTTGTTTAGTGGATGATGGTTCAATTCTGAGATTTTTCTCGGTCTTACTAATGCCTACCCGGATTCCCGGTCCCTTCTGTGGCTGATGAAAAAATGGAGTGCTCTGATGATGATGTTGTCGTGGACATGATGAACACGAGACAATGTCGAGGAGGTGTCTGGATTTGTTATGGAGGCTTCCAGTGAGGACAGCGTCATCACCGCACCTTTGTGAAGAATGTTTATTTAGACCATCGAGATGAGGCTCTCACCGAGCTGATTCAAGGGTCTTCGGTAGCATCAAAAGTACTCTCAATGTTATTAAGAAATGGAAAGAGTTTATTGATGAATCCTGGGCTTATATTCAAAATGGTTGCATGGAACTGCTTCATGTTCTTTGAAACTATTTGATAAATCTGTTGATACTATTATGATAGAAGAAGTTAATGATCTTAAGAATATTATAGCTATGTATCCCTGTGTGTGGGCCTTTTTGTTCTTTTTGGAATGTTGGTCTTTTTTTACTTTTGTCTAGTTGTACTTATGTTTTCTCATGCTTATCTGGCCATTTCGGGCCTTTTGTAACAAGGATGTGGGTCCTATCAAAACCCTCACCATTTACCATATTCCAAAAACAATAACAAAACTTTTGAGACCACTCTCATTCTGTTATGACATTGGGAAGACCACTTCTAAAAATAGTAAGTATTACCAAGATTCATAGTCTATAAATAGTAATTGTTGTAAACAGTTCATCATTTGAGTTGTTATTGCTCATTGCATATCAAGAATACTCAAAGGTGTCAAATTGAGCAACTAGTAACTAAAAATAGTAAGTGTTGGGATATTGGTCAAGGAACAAGGATGTTGAGTTATCCATGTTGATGGAAGAACACTTGGATGTGTTTGAGCCAGTTGTGGGACATCATGGTGACTTGAAAAACTTAGGATTTCATAATATACACTTTCAATTGAGTATGGGAGTAGTTTCTCTATTTAGAGAAGAAGACCTTTTCAATGGGGAATAGATGGACAAGAAGGTGTTTGAGTCTCCCAAGGTTGATTCCATTCAAATAAGTATACATCTTTATCACGGAAGAATTTTGAAGTTTAAGGGAGTCATGAGGAGGAAGGTGATGATCTCCATATTCCAACTCGACCTTGTGTTCAACTCTCTTTCCTAGTGGTGGCAGAAGAGGATCAACATGTTTGCAAGATCAAGCAGTCATCTCAGGTCCACATAGTGCAAGTCTCATAGTAGTGTTTTTGAACACTTATTCAATGTTTTGGAATGTTTCTACATCTCATAGGAAGAGGTAATTATATTTTAATCCAACGTGAGGTCAAAGGAAGGGAACCGAAAGGAATGATTAGAAGATTGTTCCAAGTTGTGAAGATATCGATAATAATAGCACACCACATGTAATAAAATGAAATAAATTCACCAAAATAACTTTAAAAAGGATTTGTAAACAAAGATCTAAAATATCATATATGGAAATCCATCATAAACCATTTACTCATTACATGAATTAGCTCAATAAGCAGGATGTACATATAGGAGGAGGGAAGTACAACTACTACCTAGATCAATGGTGAAGAACTCCCACTAATTGATACTAGCAATTAAGTTAACTCCACAAGACTAGCAAGCTAACTCCACATAATTGGTAAGCTAACTCAACACAACTAGTAAGCTAACCCCACTCAACTAAACTAGTACGCATAAGAAATCTAAGACAACAAGTGTAGGGATAACCTAAGTGCAAGAATTATCCTAATAAACAAATAAAAGGATAAATAATAACCTACACTAACAAGAACTTAATTCTCATAACATTCTCTCAAGATCCATCGGAAGTAGATTCTTCATCAATAAGAGCTTTCCGCCTCACAATTATCACTTCTCTCTCCTCTTCCCTCCCTCTCTCTAACATTTTATTTCTTCATCGAGAATGTAATTTTTCAGTCTTTTGTCTTATTCACTTAAGTAACCTCACTTTTCATTGTAAAATTCCCTTTTCAAAAATAAGAAAAGGACTTAATTTCATTCCTAAAGGAATATGAAAGGTCACAAGTGGTGGTAAGATGAAAATTCACATGGGGAGAGGAAGAGACATCTTTGTAAGCTATAAATTGGGATGGCCTCTCCATTCCAAGGGGTTACAGTTGTTGGTTGTTGTTAGTTGGATTTTTTTCACCACTACTACAAGAAATAAGCTACATTATTCTATATCCTTTCCTTTGTTATTCTACTCTCTCTATTTTCCAACTTTGCAAGCATTGTAATCTTGTACAACCAAGAAGGAACTTTTTGTCTCGATTAATGAATCCATAGAACTTTATGTCTCTGATTTATTAGTCTTGTTATTACTTACACGATTGATTTATTCCTATTAAATGTGAGCCTAATTTGGCTAATATGTGTGAAATATGTAATTATAAGCACAACATTAAACCCCTCTCTCCATTTCCCCATATCATCTTTACCTCTCTTCAAAGTGAATTCCTCCCTTGTACACTATATAAGCAATTTTCCAAAAGTTTAGTGGAGTATTCCTCTCGTGATCCACATCCTAATGGCCACCCGCAATTTTATTTATTCCTTACATTCAATAAATGGGAGCTTCCCTATACCCAAGGAGGAGGGGCCTAGCCCTATGACCATTGGTGAAAACCACTAATTTTTTCTACAACAAATTATTTCACCAACAATTGTCAAATTAAGTTTTTTTTTCCTTTAAAAATATACAATTTTTTTTGGAGACAAAAAAGTTACATAGATAACACTACTTTTAACTATTAGATTATTAGAGTATGCATACATATAAATGAGACTCTTCTTCTACTAAATCTGTCATAACTAGAGATTTCATTCCCTTATAATCACATAGGAGTATATATATTAAATTTATCAAGTGAAAATGAAAGAGAATTCAGATTTGAATTTACAATTTTGAAATCATCAGGCATGCCATCTTCCTTTTGATCGATGTCTATAATGCTTCATTAACTAAAAATACTCTTCCATGACAAGGTTTAATAGGATTTATAACGGTGTTGAATCATAATTGATGCCTTGTGGTTAACATCTTAAACAAGTCAAATTCACATAGTAAAATAATAAACTTGTCATATAAAACCTATAATGTGGTCAAAAATATATAATTATACCAAAATAATACTCTTCCATGACAAGGTTTAAAATCTTATTGTTGGAGGCTCTAATAAACACTCACTAAGATTGTAGAGTAAAATCACAAATTGAATCTTATATTCAATTTAAATTTATAAACAATTGTGATAAAAATCAAAAATACGAGGAATACAATAATTTGAAAGCATAATTTATTACCTCGGAAATCCAAACCAAAGTATACATTGGGTGGAACACTCGGAAATATGAAATATGATGACATGGAATTCATCAATTGAATGATGATGAGGAAAGGGATACATGCCATGTAGGTGTGCCCATTTTGGTTTACTATTACATGCGTTAACTTCATAAATATATGCCCTGCGTTGACATGGAATTCATCAATTGAATAAGGTCGTCAATCGATATTCCACCATGTCGGTTAATTGAGATGGTTAAGGTCAAGATGTCACCCGACTATAGAGATATAGAGAGATACACGGCCTTAATACTGGTTAGCTCTAGTGAGTGTGATTAGGAGAGGTGGAGTGTTAGACTCAAATAGATGAGTATGCATGAATGTTCCATTAAATTGATTTCAAAATAAACTCAATTTTAAAAAGATAGAAATCATGGTGGTAGATTGTTTGATAGCTAATAATGTGTACAATTTTAGGAAATGAAAGTGTGTTAATGTTGAAACATCATTTAAATATAATAAAATTTGGAGATAAAGGGAGATTTGGCCTCGTATGGACTATCGGCTAGTTCTAAGAGGGGGATCTATTGGGAGAGACATAACACTTGGGGATGTGGTCTATTGTTAAAACATAAATATGAGAGTATGTCTCAAGACTTATACTAGATTCCTAAGCGAACCAAATTTGAAACTATTTATAAAGCAAAAAAATCCAAATAGGTGTTTCAAATGCTTGATCATTCTTACTCATAATCCCATTGGTATAATCAATAAATAGTTTGGATTAAACCTTAATTACATGATTCTCCCCTTCTCAACAATAAAGAGATTTACAATATCTTCCATATATCTTTCCATTAGTATGTCAGAGGAATGAAGATCTTTGAAATTATATGATGATCGTGTAGAGAAAGGAGATAACATATATTTATCCTTGATTATATTATAGTGATAGTTTATCATTGAAGATGACCTATCCTTAACCTCGAGTATAGAATAGTTATAATTGATCACTACATGACCTATCTTCTTTATGTTATAGTATAGGTTAATCCCATATCCTATATAGTATGAAATAACCCAATTGTTGACTTCCTTCGATTGTACATTATTTCTTCTATAGTTATGCTGAGTAGGGAAAGGATGCCTTAACCCCAATGATATATATAGAATAAAATTTCTCTCTTCTTAACCAATGAGAAAGGAAGGTACATCCCCCATATATGCCTAAAGTTCTCCCCATAATTGTGTAAATTGGCTAGTCTCATTGGAAATAATTCCATTGACACTCCACTCCACTTTATTTCACGTTGTTAAGGGTAATGGATAGTGCTCGATTATGTTGTATATATACATGACATATTTAATGCCTTTGGTGCACAAACTCATCAGTATTAATGATATAACTCAGTTGTATTCATTTTTCCCATTTATATTTCTCTTGTATGCATGATATAATTGTATACCTATTGGATAGGTTTTATGTAACTATGAATTTTCATTAATTATCTCATTTACTAGCCGAACAAGAAGTGGTATAGGATTGCAACATTGGAGAAATCAATGTGGAACATGTGATTTTACTCTATGGTTGAGAGGGGAAGATTTGTCTTATAATAGGTTATTTTGTTACTTTTAACTAGAAAGTACAAAGGGAACAAACAGGAAAAAAATTAATGGTATTAAGTAGGATGGAAATGGAAGAAAGAGGAAAATATGAGAAACCCGCAACAAAATATACATGGGGAACTACGCGATCAATCATAAAGGATAAAAATAAATGGGTAATCCTTCCTCCCATTTGAAAAATGGAAATATGAGCAACAACGTAATAGAAACAAGATATTATCCGGAAGCCTAAATTCTTCGCTTAAATATGATTGTGTGTATTTGGGACAAAGTATATTCACAAGAGTTTCGCAATACAAAACTTGTACAATTCATATTTTGCATACACAAAATAAGTAAAGGATTTTAATATTATTCTCTATCTATGACAAAAATGTGCAATCTTAGTCAAGGAATATTGAAAACCCCACAAGATATCAAGTTTATCTCACATGTTTTCTCATATTCCATTAAAAAGTTATAGAAGTATACACAACAAATAAAATTGTTTCCCAAGAATGAGATGGAGAATAACCCATGTACAATATGAATAATTCCTTATAGAGACATTTGCTCACTCAAAGTTGTTGAGAAACTACTTTTTGACCTAAATTTAAGACCTAAGATTTCTTAACTAGAGTTTTCCCATAAATACACACACACACACATATCACTCATTACATTATTTTATATTCTTAGTTTTTGTAATTGATAATAATAATTAATTCTAAAAGGAATTAATATTTTTTGATTAAGGTTACCTAGGAGAGGGCCCTAGCCCATTATGGCATCACAAGGCCACACTAGTCATGGAACCATCTAAGGATGGAAGATTTAAGATCTCGGCTAGCCCATGGATTAAACCATATTATCGTGGTTCCCTATCACTAGGGTATCCAAACCGTTGGTAGTAGGCTACCTTAACACGGAGCCGAGATTTGAACCTTGGACCTCCCAATTACTAGGAGACCCAAGAACCGTTACACCACTACCCGTTGGATCCAAAAGGAGTTAATATAACTTCAAACATGTAAATTTAGTTTTAGCTCATAACACTCCAACTTCTTTAACTCACTTGAATTAACTTTCCCCAAATAGAGTTTTCCCACAATTTATATTTAATATATTTGGGGCATTTTACATGCTCACATAAGTTTTGTTTTTTCATAATGTTAAGTAATTCTAGACATAATAAAATTGGCTCACGCTCAACTAAGTGGAAATAATAAATTAATGTTATGATTTTGCACATTTATTAAGTCATGAATGAATAAATTTAAACATTTATTACAAATTTACTTGTTGTTTGACTCAAAGCCCATGAACATTACTTTTGTTTACTCTTCTAAGACACCAATTTTCCTCTTCCTAAACATTGTGTTCCAAAATGATATTTGTAAACAAAAAAGAGGCATTAGTATACAAATGCAAACTAAGAAATTAACCAAACTAATTCCTAAACTAACACTTCTAATTGCTACCTCAGATAGAGCAAGATGGAAAGGAAGGAGAATATAATACCTACACTTACCTACAAGATTACACAACTCCTCCTTTGATGTGGTGGATTTTCTCTTGGATTGTTTGTTGGATGCTTCATATTTTGGAGACACTTGGGCAACACCTCCCCTTTGATTGCTTGATAAAGATGATGATAGATTGATTGTAAATGGATTAAATATGAATGATAGATTGAGTGATAAAAATGGCAAATATTTGATATGAATTTTTGACTTGGCTCTCATGGAGGAGGAGAGATAAATTTATAGTTTGTGGGTGGAGGATTCAATGGCTAAGATGAAGCCATGTTGGATTTAGATCAATGGTGGAGGATTCATGTGAGGATGGAGGATTCTAGAGTTGGAGGATTCTAGAATTTGAAAGAAGATTCAATGGAGGGTGAGAGGTTTATTTGAATTTTTAAATGGAGGGAAGTTTAGAGAGGCTTCTAGAAATAGAAGCCTCTAGATTTAGAGGTGTGAGGATGTGATTAGATTAGAATTAGATTAGGTTAAATAAATATGATTAGGGATGTGATTTGATGGAAAGGCTAGGTGTAGGGATGTGTAGGGTAGGTGGTAGGTGAGATGTAGGAATATTAAATTCCTATAAAATGTTAATGGGGATTAAAATAAGATAATATGATATAATAATGGATTAATGAGATTAATGATAAAAATGGGATATTGGATGAATTAAAATGATTAATGATGAAATGTTGGGATATTTGATAAATGATTAAAAGGGGAAATATGATAAAATGGATTAATAATAATAATTAATCTTGCGATTAATTATTATATAGATTTAGATGATGTTGTAGGATAGATTAATCGTAATTAATCATGTCAACATTTTAGATGTCTACATTTTTCCCCTCTTTGAATGGTTATTGTGTAGCAAATGACCATTCAAAGAAAAAGAAAATAAGATGAGATGTTATGATGGTGATATGAAGCCCCCTCAAGGGGTTAGGTGGGGAGGAACGAGGTGGGTAACCACTTGAAAAGAGGATAGGCCCAAGTTAGTAGATGAGAGGATTGAGGATGAGAAGATTGAGGATTATAGGATTAGAAGAGTTTAGGATTCAGAGAATGATGATTAGAGGATTAGAAGATTTGAGGATTTAGAGGGTTAGAATATTTGAGGGTTCAGAGGATTAGGATGAGAGGATTGGAAGATTTGAGAATTTAGAGGATTAGAAGATTAGGATTAGAGGATTATAAGATTTGAGGAGTTAGAGGATGAGGATTAGAGGATTATAAGATTATAAGATTTGAGGATATTGGAGGATGAGGATGCTCCATTCAATGATGTATGACAAAGGTGAAGATTTAGGATTTTAGATTATAGGATGCCCCAGTTAAGGGGTTAGGATTGAATATTTTGAAGATGTTAGATTTCAAGATGTTGGATTTGAAGATGTTAGATGTTGAGATTCCTCAGTCAAGGGGGTAGTATTTTAAGATTTGAGGATGTTGGATTTAATGATGTGACATTTGAGGATTTCAAAGGATTAGAAGATTAAGGATGTGTGAATTTGAAGATATTAGATGGTGAGATGCCCCAGTCAAGGGGGTAGGATTTTGGATGTTACATGCGAGATGATAAGATTTGGATGTGGATGTTGATTGATTGATATTGGATAGAAGGATGAGGAGGTTAGATAGTTAGTTAGACGATGATGAGGATTGGATGTGGATGATGATAAGGTTAAAATATGATGATATAAAGGGGTGTGCTACCATAAAGTTCCCATTATTATCATCATTAGTAATTGTGATTAATGATATGGCATAAAGCAAGATGCACCAAGGTATTGAGACCATGATGATGTAATTGCCAAATGCCCTTGTCCTCATATCATTGGACATATTAATATAAAATATGGTCCTCGTATCATTGGACCATGTAAAAGAAAAAGAAACAAAAGGGGCCTTATATCATCAAAGACAAAAAAGTGGCCTTATATCATCTTCTGAAATGTAAATGCAGACAAACAAACAAACACGCATAAGCAAAAACACACATATTGTATTTTTGTATATTGTTTTTTCTGATCTTTTTGTGGATTTTTTGAACGTTTTGATTTTTGATTTTTTAGATTGTTGATGATGATATTAGTAGAAGTGGGATGTTTAGATTATTTGATGTTGGGTGTTGAGATTTTGGATTTGGGATGTTTAGATTATTGGATGTTGGATGTTGAGATTTTAGATTTGGGATGGGGGAGGATGGGAAGGGATGTAAAGTGAGATGCAACTTTCTCCTAAAAGTCCCAAAGCATGTTTGGGTAGGATGAAAGGGAAGGATTGAGGGAAATTGGATAGGTTGGATAGGATAGGGATGGATTGATTAGTTAGGACTATATGGGATGTGGGATGGGAGATAGATAGATATGATGAGGTAAATTGGATAGATTTGATAAGATAGGGATTAGATGGGATGTGGGATGGGAGATAGATAGATAGTATAAGGGAAATTAGATAGGTTGGATAGGATAGGGATTGGTTGATAGGTTAGGATTAGATGGGATGATGGGATGGGAGATAGATAAATAGGATGAGGGAAATTGGATAGGTTGGATAGGATAGGGATTGGTTGATAGGTTAGGATTAGATGGGATGTGGGATGGGAGATAGATAGGATGAGGGATGTGATATAGGATGAGATGGTGGGTATGGAAGATGATAAGATATGCCCACTGGGTATATGCGAGATGGATTAAGGGATAGATGTGGTGTGCCCCCAAGTGTAAAGTAGGGTGGTCTGTGTGGATGGATGAATGGGTTCAATTTTCTCCCAGGTGTAGGGTAGGATGGGAAGTGAGGGGTATCTAAAATGGAGAATTCCCTTCATTGGATGATAGTAAGACCACCCCGGTCATGATGATGACATTTGAAAAGGTACACGAGGAGGATTGGATGAAAAGGAAAGGATCATTGTCGCTTACGATGTTTGATCCTAAGGGGAAAATGATGTGGATGTGATGGATGGAAGGAAAATAACATCAGTGATGAACAAAAGATGAGCCTAATGGCACATGTTGTAAGGCAAGATTCAGAATAAAACAAAATTCTAACCAAGGTCTAGACAAAACCCGACAACATGTGAACCCTATCTCTACAAGATCAAAGTGTGTGTGATTGTGATGGTTAATTACCACTTGAAGTGAAGACTTAATGGGTAGTATGTGAAGAAAAACTAGCCAATGTATAGGGAGTGATTAATTCAAGTAGGTTGATGGAAGGTGAATGGAAGGTTAAGTCGTGCATTGCTCTCTGCCATCGGTCGTCCATAGCCCTAACACCGATACATCGATTCTTGTCACAATGTTTCTCTTACAAATCAACTAGGCGTCTATAGCCTCGGTAGAGTTGCTAGAAACACCCTAGATAAAGTCTTGAGGTGGATTTTATTTGATATTTTTAATTTTGATATGATTTTTTTTGCTTTTTTATATTTGGATTTTTTTGCATAAAGAGGATCCACTCTCTTAAGAACTCTCAAGGGGTTAAGAATCGCCAGTGGCTTGATGGGGGGATGGAAATGAGTGTAGTGATGACATTGGCTAGAGAGTTAACAGACACGCCCAAAGGTCTTCACCGTAAGTTAATTAAGTGTGTTAAAGTGTGTAGATCTCTAGAAGGACAATTGTGCTTGAATGTTGGAGGTAACGATAGACCAAGGTCACACTATTGTAGTAGGTACTATTTTATTACAACATATGTGAGTAGGTTGATCAAGTGTTCAAATGGCTAGATTAGAAGAGGATATAAATGGATTTGATGATAATAATGGATTAAATGTAAATGGATTTGTATGTTAGATGGAAGGAGGGTGGGTGGGAAGGAAAGAACATCCATGATAGGTGAAAAATTATGTACTCAATCCATTTTTAGGTGTTTGGCATTTTTAGGGGGACTAAATGATTTTTGATTGGGTTGAGTGGTTGGGATAGTAGGATCAAGAATAGGAGTGGTAAAAATGGTTTGTGGTGGAGTAGTGGGAGTGTCGTTATTAGTGTTAGGTTTATACCCTAAACCTAAACAACATGGATTTTGATGAAGGGCTATGGATGTCTAAATGGTGGCAGCAGAGTAATGCACAACTTAACCTTATGTTCACCTTCCATCAACCTACTTGACTTAATCACTCCCTATACATTGGCTAGTTTGTCTTCACATACTACCCATTAAGTCTTCACCTCAAGTGGTAATTAACCATCACAATCACACACACTTTGATCTCGCAGAGACATAGGGCTCGCATGTTGCCAAGTATTGTTTAGACCTTGGTCACACTTTTTTTAGTCCAACTCTTGCCTTACAACATGTGTCATTAAGCTCATCTTTTATTCATCATTGATGTTATTTTCCTTCCATCCACCTCATTTTTCCCTTAGGATCAAACATCGCAAGGCGACGATGATCCTTTCCTTTTCATCCAATCCTCCTCATGTCCCTTTTCAACTATCATCATCATGACTGGGGGTAGTCTTACTATCATCCACTAGAGGGAATTTTCCATTTTAGATACCCCTCACTTCCCATCCTACCGTACACCTGGGGGAAAATTGAACGCATCCATCCATCCGCACAGACCACACTACTTTACACTTGAGGGAACACCACATCTATCCCTCAATCCATCTCCTATATACACGGGGTCATATCTTATCATCTTCCATACCCACCATCTTATCCTATACCACATCCCTCATCTTATCTATCTCCCATCCCACATCCCATCTAATCTTAACCTATTAACCAATCCCTATCCTATCCAACCTATCCAATTTCACTCATCTTATCTATCTATCTCCCATCTAAACATCCCATCTAATCCTAACCTATAAACCAATCCCTATCCTATCTAACTTATCCAATTTCCCTCATCGTATCTATCTATCTCCCATCCCACATCCCACATCCCATCCAATCCCTATCCTATCTAACCTAGCCAATTTCCCTCATCATATCTATCTCCCACATCCCATCTAGTCCTAACCAATCAACCCATCCCTATCATATCCATCCAATCCAATTTCCCTCAATCCTTCCCTTTCATCATACCCAAACACGCTTTGGGACTTATAGGAGAAAGTTGCATCCTACCTTACAACACTTCTCATCCTCCCCCCCATCCAAAATTCAAAATCTCAACATTCAATAATCTAAACATCCCAAATCCAAAATCTCAACATCCAACATCAAATAATCTAAACATCCCATTTCCAATAATCTCAACATCAACAATCTAAAAAATCAAAAATCAAAACGTTCAAAAAATCCACAAAAAGATCACAAAAATAATATACAAAAATAAAAATGTGTTTTTTGCTTGTGTGTGTTTGTTTGATTGTCTGTATTTACATTTCAGCCGATGATATGAGGCCATTTTTTCTAGGTCGATGATATGAATCCCCTTTTGTTTCTTTTTCTTTCACACGGTCCAATGATATGATGACATGGGTATTTGGAAATTATGTCATCATGGTATCAATACCTTGGTGCATCTTGCTTTATGCCATACCATTAACCATAATTGCTAATGATGATAATAGTGGAAACTGTATGGTAGCACACCCCCTTCTATCATCATCTTTTCACCTTATCATCATCCACACCCAATCCTCATCATCGTCTAACTAACTATCTAACCTCCTCATCCTACTATCCAATATCAATCAATCAATACCCACATCTAAATCTTATTTTCTCACATACAACATCCAAAATCCTACCCCTTTAATTAGGCATCTCACCATCTAACATATTAAAACTCACACATCCTCAATCTTATAATCCTGTAAAATTCTCAAATGCCACATCATCAAATCCAACATCCTCAAATCTTCAAATCCTACCCCCTTGACTAGGGCATCTCAACATCTAACATCTTCAAATCCAACATCTTGAAATCTAACATCTTCAAAATCTTCAATCCTAACCCCTTAAGTGGGGCATCCTATAATCCTAAATCCTAAATCTTCACCCTTGTCATAAATCATTGGTAGGGCATCCTCATCCTCGAAATCCTCAAATATTCTAATCTTCTAATCCTCTAATCCCGATCCTATAACTCCTCAAATCTTCTAATCCTCTAAATTCTCAAATCTTCCAATCCTCTCATCCTAATCCTCTGAATCCTCAAATCTTCTAATCTTCTCATCCTAATCCTCTAAATCCTCAAATCTTCTAATCCTCTAATCCTCGTCCTTTGAATCCTCAACTTCTAATCCTATAATCCTCAATCTTCTCATCCTCAATCATCTCATCTACTAACTTGGGCCTCTCCTCTTTTCAAGTGGTTACCCACCTCATTCCTTCCCCACCTAACCCCTCAAGGGGGCATCATATCACCATCCTAACATCTCATCTTCTTTTCTTTTTCTTTGAATGGTCATTGCTACGTAATAACCATTCAAAGAGGGGGAAAATGTAGACATCTAAAATGTCGACATAATTAATTACAATTAATCTATCCTGTGCAACATCATCTAAATCCATATAATAATTAATCACAAGATTAATTATTATTATTAATCCATTTGATCATATTTCCCCTTTTAATCATTTATCAAATATCTCAACATTTCATCATTAATCATTTTAATTCATCCAATATCCCATTTTTATCATTAATCTATTATTATATCATATTATCTTATTTTAATCCCCATTAACATTTTATATGAATTTAATATTCCTACATCTCACCTACCACCTACCCTACACATCCCTACACCTAGCCTTTCCATCTAATCACATCCCTAATCATATTTATTTAACCTAATCTAATTCTAATCTAATTACATCCTCACACCTCTAAATCTAGAGGCTTTTATTTCTAGAAGCCTCTCTAAACTTGCCTCCATTTAAAAATTCAAATAAACCTCTCACCCTCCATTGAATCTTCTTTCAAATTCTAGAATTTTCCAACTCTAGAATCCTCTATCCTCACATGAATCCTCCTCATTAATCTAAATCCAACACGGCTTCATCTTAGACATTGAATCATCCACCCACAAACTATAAATTTAGCTCTCCTCCTCAATGAAAACCAAAACACAAATTCATATCAAATCTCTTCCATTTTTATCACTCAATTTATCATTCATCTTTAATCCATTTACAATCAATCTATCATCATATATATCAAGAAATCAAAGGGGATGTGTTTCCTAAGTGTCTCCAAAATCTAAAGCATCCGACAAGCAATCCAAGAGCAAATCCACCACATCAAAGGAGGAGTTGTGCAATCTTGTAGGTAAGTGCAAGTATTATATTCTCCTTCCTTTCCATCTTTCTCTATTTGAGGTAGTAATTAGAAGTGTTAGTTTAGGAATTAGTTTGGTTAATTTCTTAGTTTGCATTTGCATACTAACACCTCTTTTCGTTTACAATATTATTTGACAATCGCACTAGGATAGTGAACCTCTATTGGTACATGATATCTCGAAGACACTTCAAAGAACATTAAGTTGGATGCATCAATTTTAATCCATTCCCGATGGCATGCAAGATAACTCCAACATATTATAGTTGAAAGTGAGGAATAGTTTGCCATATTGTAGGGATTAGTCTAGGTAAAAATATATCCCTATCACTTGTCACACATGGTACACTCTACTTTATCTTTAGTTACACTTGCTACTTCTTGTGTCAAGAGACATAAGGTTATGATAGGGGTTAGCTTATATTTGCATACACAATTTCACATACACTAGGAGAAGTACATGGAGTTTTTTCCGCTTGTGATGGAATGTAGTGCATCACTTAGATTGGTTCAAGAGGGGCCAGTCAGTGGTCATTCCAACTCCACCACACACCAATTCATAGTTTTTAGTTACTTGTGTCCATGAGTGCTAGTGTAAGTATCTATAATTTTATTCACTATAGGTCACTACAAGAAGGTGTAAAGACAATTACAAGCCACAGTAATGAGAAAATAAAGCATGTTTCTAAGCCACCGATGATCACCAAAAGCTGCAAAAATCTATAACCCATGAGTTTAGGATCTGTATAGCCTAGGACCTATTATATGACACCCCGAGACAGGTTGTATGGTTCCATATAGGCTTAGTTTGTAGTCATAGTTCTAGAAATGAAGTACTTGTAGATTTTCAATAGTATTTATACCCATTTACACATCCATATCCCCTATGTACCACTATGTTTAGCTAATTAATATTCCCTTCTTGTATCTTATTATAAGTTATATCACACATTTTATTACAAGCTATATTGTATGTTACACATTAATGTTTATTAGTTAATTTAAAATATTTTACTTGTAATAACCTTATGCATTCTAATAAATAAGGAAATGAATCCATATTAAACTTGTATTTATTCATTTAGGGTGTAAACATTGTGTGAACTTGATTGTGGCTCAAACCATAGGTAGCCCTAAGGCTTATCCTTCTATCTTTTGGTCTTCCCCTAGCCCTTAGCTTTGTTATTTTGTGTGTCAGCATGACTAACTCGAAAATATGTTATGATATTCACCTTAAACCTAAGGGTCTTTTCCCTCAAAAGGATGTGGATGTGAGCTACCATCCCTTTAAGTAGGACCATTTCCATACTTGGCTTGAGAGAAGGGACTTGTATATTTATTATACTTACCTCATGGCTCAAATGACTCCCACTTATATTAATGTATAATCTGAGATCAGTCATTTAACTACAAAACATCTAAGCCACTTCACATCCTCTTATATTACTAATACAAGGACATCCTCTATAAATATGATAAATTTTTATGTGTGGAGGTCTAGGACCTTATTTTTTCCAATAAGACTTGTTTCATATCACTTCCCTTTGTTTTGAGCTCTCTAATTAGCTTGAACTAGTTTTCTCGCCAAAATTGGAATTTGAAATTTTGAAATTGGTAAGAAGTCTAGGGTGCATCCTTAGGACTAAAATATTGTTGGCTTGGTTATGATCCTTCATAAGACACTTGAGGAGACATAATAGAATTTTTAGAAAATTTTGATCACATAAACTCCCGTGCAAACCCAAGTAATGAACACATAAACCATCTCAAGCTAAGAAACCAAAACGATAGCTTTAGGTTCCCTAACTAAAGTTTGGAGAAAAGAGAAGGAAGGGGATCTAATTCATTTGAGAATGAGTTAGTTAGTAAGGGATAAAGTCATATAGAGAAGGAAAAATTAATTTTAGGGCTGAAATTTTAGAGTTTCACTATAATTCTTGCTACAAACTTGTGAAAGCTCATAAAGTAGGACCTGCGTAGATGTGTACAGTGTAAAATTTTTGTAGAAGAGTTGTAAGGGGTGTTAGAGCTTCAATGATATGGAAACCAATTATTAAAACCATGAATTCTTTCCTTTTATTTGATTGCATGTCCGTAATGAAGAATAATTTTGTGGTTTTCTGGAATATGGGATTGTTTTGTACATTGTAAGTTCATGATCTGTATAGAGTATTCGTGAGTTTTTTTAGCATGGTTAAGTGTTTGGGAAGACTGAAAAGAAGTTAAAGAACCTATGAAAATACTTAGTGAGTTATTTCTCAATTTATTTCATGTTACAACCAAACACATACCATCGATTGTAGGGTCTTCTTTCATTATTTTCTTGTTAGGATAAGACCTAGGCACAATAGCAGGAATGTAAAAAGCCCATATAAACCGATGAATTTGGACCATGATCATATAATTGATAAGGCATTCTCATCAAAACCCTTGTTTTTGTCACATCATTGTAATAAACCCTTGACTTAGGGTAGTATAATTGTGTCTAATATTATCGAGTTAGTGTTGATAACCAAATGATAACCAGCTAGACCTTTATCAGGACCTTGAGAAAGATAGGATTTAAGTATGTGATAGTGGTAAAGAGGTCCTTTATCTTAAATCATCTATACTTGTCTAAACAGTCTCGGTTTGACTGAACTATTGTCATAAACCATGTTTTTAATCTAATTCACTATCTTCTCGGCAAAAGGTTAACTTGAAGTATCTCCACAGACTCAAAGAATAGAGGAAGAAATATAATTGAAATTTATTGGAGTGTTGGAAAGGATTGAATGCTTTAAAACTCATGTGTTTTGTCATGAGTAGTGTTAGAGAACCTAGAAACCCTATTTTTATTCTTTCAGGTTGTTTCAAGTTTTAGAAAGTGTTGTAAAAGAGTGATTTAATAAAAATGATTTTTATTTAACTCTATTACTGAGTAAGCGATATAAATATTGATATATAGATGCTAAGATACAATATGACATAATCAAATAGGCATGTAAAGTATAAACCCTAAGCACAAGAGATAAATGAAGAAACTTAGTTGATTTATGTTTGGCCTAGGACTAATTTGAACAGGAAAAGTGTTGGACAAGAGGTAAACAACATCCTAACAGTCTCTGTAAATTCATAATCTCATGTACAATTTGAGACGGGGCACCCACATTGGGATAAGGGAGCCACGGGCACTAGATACTCCTACTAGGTGCATGTGACTATGTAAATGGTCGGAATCTGATTTTTACTATGTCGTAAGAGTGTCACAATTACTTCATGTTGATCACTTGGTGTTCGCTTCTTAATCGCTCGATGATACCTATAACTTATAAAATAAAATTTCACCTACACAATCCTACAAACCACATCAAATCTTAAAAAGGATGCGGGATGGGGAGTCAATCGACCTCGACGATCATCCGATAGGGTGAACTTACAACTAAGCATTGCACTACATCTCAGACTCCATGTAGTTCTTGTGAGTGTGTGTAGAAATTATGCCCTAGGATTCCCTAGTGCAAGTTGCACTTGATAGCGGGCTAGATCTAGAATGTAGAAATGTATAGAATGTGTGGATGAAATAAAATGAGCTTCCCCTTCCTATGTAGTGTATGCATAATATGTAGTTCCTTTTCCCTTGAATAGATGTTAGATTAATGCCTTTAGTGTTCTTTATTGCCTTTATATGCAAGCTTAGGTGTTGATAGTATATGCTTAGTGCTTGGTCCTTCATTTTGAAAACATAACTATGCATTTATATGATTCCCTTGTTTGAATTTTGTAATTGAAAACTGGAAGGCCGACCCATAAGTGAAAAAGATTCCCAAAAGATAAAAGAGACCCAAAAGGAGTGAGTAAGATAAAAAAGGGTCAAGGGCGCCTAAAGGGAACAAGAGTGCTTGGCGCTATTATCCCGGCTAGGCATTGTTGTTCGAGGCCATAAAAGATAAATAAGTGAAATTTTGAGTGCGTTGTAGGGTGTGTTAGACCAAATAGAAAACAAGAGACAAAGAAATGAGTCCAAGATAGTTGTTAACCACTAGTTTTCTTGCTTAGGAATCATGTAAATGCTAGTATACTTTTAGGACCTAGAAATGTACCCAAGTGTGTGATTTTGTGTCGACAAAGAGCATATATGTCTTCATTAGTTCCCATATGACCCAAACTCATGTTGTTACTACAAGGTTCAATAAGAAGATAGTTGGTAGAAATACACCTTTACCTCCATGACCTTCTACTCCTATTGCTAATCCTAGTTCTCTTAAACGGTGTGATATATTAGATGAATTAAATAATACCTCTACTAAGATATATATTTTGGAATTACCAAGGAAAGCACCAATCTATAAAGACATCCTTTATTAGGCTTTACTGATCTATAATTTTACCTATTGATGCTCAACCTTATGCCTTTGTATCAATTATAAACACATTTAAAGCCATGGGTAAGACAATTACTTTTAGTCCCACAGATATCCCTCTTATACATAGGGTGGATTAGTTTCCACAATTAATTATTACTACCTACATTCAAGGATTTATCATTAATCATGTGATAATTAATAGTGGATATGGTTTGAATAGATGCAACAACTCATTTTACAAACAAATGGGTATCTTAATGAATACAAGTTATCAAACTAGTACTAATTTACAAGGCTTTGGTAATATCACATGATTTACACTAGTTAAAATATCACTCTAGATCTTTTAGTTGGCAGAAGAATCTCCCTATCGTATTTCACATTATTGATAATGTTATTCATTACAATCTCTTCTCAGAATGCCATTAGGTCCATGATATGGAAGTTATCCCATCTACTTTGCATCGATGTTTCAAATTTATACACAATGGTTATGGCTATAATATTGTTGTTTATGATGAGCCTTTCAAATATTTTAATATTGACTCATATGATTCTAGTGATATTCTTATTACCTGTCCATCACATCCTAACCCTACGGATAAATTACATACATACGTGGTTGGTGAGTCAAGTAGTAGTTCTAATACTACACCGTTTACACCATTACTTATTGTGTAAACCTTGAGTTCACCTTATCCCTCTACGACCGAGGTCCTTGTTGACTAATATCACTCTTTATTATATCCTCCACCTACTACTTCTAATCCTCCTAACTTATTGGTTAACGAGAGAAACAAGATGGTTTTTTCATTGATTACTATAATAACAATGATAATTCTATAAAACTTACTAATGAATGTTTTATTAGGATTAATTTTAATCCTACACATGAGTATGATTCCGTGTTTTATTTTCTTTATGTCTCTACCAAACATAGACATTATTTGCTTAAATGTACTACGACATGCACTAATGATACTACTCCTACATATTGAGGTATTTCTATTACACTCTAAATTTTTATAATACATGCAATACTACTTATCCAGAGACTTTTTTATGCCTCTAAGCCCATTTGATGCCAATTGTGTTGATCATAAGGCACTATCTATGTTTAGCCTTGATAACATGTAGCATGTTGTCCATACCATTTATCTTATTTTGTTGTTAGCTTTATTACTATTTCTAAACATCTAAATACGCCTCAAAAAAATTATTATCTTACTTGACTTGAAATACTTACATTACATGTAACACACCATCAATATACTTCATATATATCTCATCATCCCAATATGCCCTTTTTTTTTATTATCACGTATATTCAAACATGATGATAATAATTTACAAATCCTAATTGTTGAAATTAATGAACTCAAAACTAAAAACACAATTTAAACCATCAAAGCCCATCTAAAAACACTAACTTTACCATTCAAACAACCATGTATTGATTTATAACCTACACACCCCTATCGGCCTATAATTATAGTTTACATCAATCGTAAGTGTTGGGAACATGCCCCACTCGATCAAAATAAACCAAACAATACATGCACCAAAGTAGCATTATAGGAGCTTGGTTATACTTTATCACGCCTTACATATGACTCTATATTTCCTCAATATTATGGTTCTATAATAATATTTATTTCTTGTGGTGTCTATGTCAAATAAACAACATTATGGTTCACCAAACATGGTCAATCAAATGCACTTTGTTTTGGCATACCATGTTTCCAACACCTTAATGAAATTCTATATGATTATTAACACTATATGTTGTTCCCTCAAAATGGTTTTTTTTATCACTATTCTATGCTACTAAGCACACATGAAACCTAACACATCGACACATTCTCGCAACACCACATAAAACTCATATTACTAATAAGGATCTTTTTATAACCATTTTTCCTTCAACACTCTTATCACTTAGATGTACATTACCTTTGATGAATACATCACTTATCTAATCAGGGATAGGTATTTGTACATGTCAAAATGTGTAGAACCTTTTGTGCATACTCAAATCCTCATGGGTCAAGCCAAGGTAGTTGACATAGGGGTTGATGGAATGATGATGTGGGAATATCATGATAATATGATGTTGGTGTTAATATAAGGGGGTGTGGTAGGACAAAATTATGGGTAAGAAAGAAGGAGGGTTCTTTCCCATACTCTCGAGAGAGAGAGAGAAATACATGTTTGTCGATGGTAGTGAAACTCCTACGGACCTACTCATGGTGGATAGTATGGTCAAGAATAATGGTGGTGTGTAGCTCTTGGTCTATGTCATGGTTAATGAATGGGGAATTTTGGGTTGGGTAACACAAATGAAATTATGGTTTGATAATGATTTTCCTTTATCTAAAAGGGTCATATGGGGAATGAACAAGAATATACAAAGACAAGAGAAGACACTCAAATCTTTAGTGGAAATAGATGTCTCAAGAGATGAAGGATGTGATTGTTATCTTGAGGGCCTCACGTCAAGAATAACAAGTTGTGTTATGATGATCATAGAGTAAGGTTTAGAATGAAATATTTCTCATCTTATTTTGGACAATAAATCATCTTATATGTCTTATGGCTTGAGAGGAGCAGGGCATTAGAGATTTGTATAGCTCTACTCGAGAAGCTCACTATCTAGAGTCATTCACGATAGAGTGACCATTGTGTGGTGATAGCTTTGATCGAGAGTACAACATAAGGATAGCCTAAAGCGAGGGTTTTTTAGATGATATAGTTGTAATGAGAGTTATGTAATTCTATGGGGGCTAAAACAAGATTCATGAGGATGTTTAGGTTGAATATATCATTAAATGGAAGTTTGTTGTTCTATGGATTATCAAATGTTCTTGTGTATTTGTAAATATGTTCTAGTGATTGAAATGGTGTGGATACATTTTGAAGATGATTTATATTATTGTTGGGATGTTTTGAAGATTGTTTGGAACCAAAACCATATATTTAGTTATATGGAACTAAGTTTTGGGGTTGTTTGTGTTTGATTCAATTGTTTAATTTGTAATAACTTTTGTGTGATGAAATGAAATATAACTAGAATTTGATTTCGGGTTTTCACAGTTTGACATTTTAAGATTATTAGGAAGAATTGTGTGAAGAGAGTTTAGAATACCAACGTTTCATGTCACATAGTAGGACCCATCATCAAGGAAAAATAATTAATATGAAAATATTGTTAATGCTTTTTTTTTAAATATAATTAAGATTGACAAATATTATAAGGTCGGTTATAACCAAAAATCACATGAAAAAATAGGTAAAAGAAAAGAAAAGTTGAAGAAAAGGAAAGGAAATTTTATTTAAAGAAAGAAAATGAGGAGAAATGAAAACATTATAAAATATTTTAATTAAAAAGAGAGAAGGGGAAGGGATGGAGAAATGGGGAAAAGCCAAAAGAATGGAAAATAACAAAGAGCTAAATTCTTAGAAAAATAATTTAATGAAGCAAGTCCAAAGAAGAAAAATAATGAGAAATAAAATTATTTAAAAGAGAGAAAATAAAAGGAAACATTTGAAGAAGACCATTCTAAAGACAAATAAAATAAAATAAAATAAAAATTATTTGGGAAGTTTAAGAACTAATGGTTTCCAAGTGTTACTAATTATCCCTATTAAGGTTATTCTAGTGGTGCATGATTTCGAGGCCTTCCCTAATGTGACATTTTGCATAGTACTCATTGAAAGTAAGACATGAAGCATAATCAATACAAATTGAGTGCTTTGTATTGTGTGAGTGTTCAAGCAAAGTAGATTATTTTATTTTATCATATTTAATGTCCCTATCATGTTCTTTTCTCATTGTTTTAATTAATCGACCGATTTCACCAATGTATGGTTTTTGCAAGAACATTTAATCATATAAACAACATCATTAAGCTTAAGGTCAATTTTATATTTTAAAGACCTAAGGTTGCTTTTCGAGATATTGATGGGAAGAAAAGAGGTTTCGATACCATTTCTATTTTTTAAAATTCGACCTTATCGGTGGTATTCTTGATAAAGGGAATGAGGGATTTGTGGTTGGAATTAGGAATGGGGGTCTTAGGGGTGGGGGTTGATAACAAATTTCAAAGTTTTCTTAATGATTTTATCATTATAGCCATTATTTTTTAAAACAACATTAAGGTAGTTTTATTCATGACCTAGGTGTTCACTATTTAAAACCATTAATGTTATAGAGGTTATA
The DNA here is from genome assembly GCA_018340775.1 of Taxus wallichiana var. yunnanensis. Classification (NCBI taxonomy): domain Eukaryota; kingdom Viridiplantae; phylum Streptophyta; class Pinopsida; order Cupressales; family Taxaceae; genus Taxus; species Taxus wallichiana. Next base: position 316,093,900 of record CM031239.1, read on the forward strand.
GTTTATAGGACACCACCTTTTGAGCAAGGTGATGATGGGATTCAGATCATAGGTAACAATCAAGTGTGGGTTTTCTTCTAAAAACATAGTGTGAGAGGGAACTATCACCATGTCTCTTCAATGAATATCAAGGAAAGGGATAGAATGATCAATTTCAGTTTCTATGGTGAATTGAATGTGTGGCAAAATGTTATTAAGGTAGGAGAGAAATATTTTGAACGAATGTAATCCATGTAACCAAGTAACCATTAGTGTTATCCACAAATTGTTTCCACCATTGTGGTTTTAATGGAGAGGGTTCAATTTCCTTTTTTCAAAATATTCCATAAAGATATTAGTAATAATGGGGGAGAGAGGGTATCCCATATGAATGCCTTGAGTTTTCTCATAGATTTCATCGTTGAAGCTACAAAAAGTGGAGCGTAAACAAAGTTCAATAAGATTGGAGGTTTCGAGTTAGTGATTCTTTTTATGACAAGCATGGCTTCATCGATGGGGATTTTGGTAAAAGAGAGACCACACCACTAATGACGGAGCCAAAATCAACCAAATTTTGTCTTTTAATGAAATCAATGAAAGTAAAAGAGTCTTTAATAAAAGATGGAGTGGTACCAATGAGGGATTTAAGTTGTTTGGCAAGGAAGGATGCAAGTTTTTAGGTGGGGGAGTGGATAGTGTTGACAATGGGTAAGATAGGAACACCGTGTTTATGAATTTTATGAATGCCATATATTTTGGGTGTGATTTTTTCGAGGGAAGGAGTTCCTTTTTTAAACAAAGTGAACAATGAATTTATAATGGCACTAGTTATTGATTTTAAAATGTTATTAATGGGATTTTTATTTAATATACGATAATTTCCACGATTAATGTGGTCAACCATTTTGAAATATAATCATTAGTATTAAGGACAACCACAACATTACCCTTATCTACCTTAGTGATAGCAATTTCATTATTATTTTTAAAGTGTTTAAGAGGTAGGCATTCTTCTTGAGAAATATTGCATTTTGGTGGTTTGGATTTCCTTAAAATTACCAATCAATCTTGTCCGATTTCTTCATAATTAATTCAGGAATACCATAAAGAGCTTGTTCAAGATTTACAATAATATCCTTCACAGGAATGAAATTGGGGGAAATAAAGCAAAACCTAGGCCTCTATTTAAAATTTTAATAATATGGGGATCCAAGTTAATGTTGGAGAGGTTAACCACATTATCATTCTTTGAATTATGAAATTGGGAAAATTGTGAAACAAAGCCTTTAATCGATGGTGTTTCAATAAAAATTATAGAATATAAAAACGTGGGAAGGAATGGGATATTAAAAGGAGGTGGAATTGAAGAGGAAGAAGACTCCATGTGGGATAAAGGTGAGTTGACATCCAACATAGGAGGAAAACAGGAAGAGGACAAAGCATCCACGTGGTAAGGAAAATCAAGGTTAATTTTAGGGTTAGGAATTTAGATTCAGGATGGGGTTGGAACTAATGGACGGGTTTTGGTTAAAGTTGCTAATATTACTCCCACAGTGACCACGCCTCGAGGGTAGTTCATAGTAGTAAGGGAATGAATGTCATGAAGGTAGTAATCAAATTAAGGACTCTTTAGTTGAAGTAATATACAAAGTAGGAAGGATGTTGAGTGATGAGGAAGTAAAAGTAAGTGGATTGGAGGAAATTTATTTTCATAGAGATCCATTCATGGGTATTTGAAAAGATAAGTTTCTAAGTGTTAACTACTTAATTACATGCAATAGAAATCCAAAATCAAGAATTAATTTTATTACTCTATTTGATGACATGTAAGTAGAGTTACAGTTTTTTGTTATTTTTAGGATATTTAAATGACAATGAAATTATAAGTGATGAAACTAAATCTACAAATGCAAATGAGAAGATTCCTAGTGATTTTAAGAGACACAAATGACAATAAGTAAAAACCGCAATCATTCACATGCAATTGGAATTTATAGATCTAACCTTATGCCTTATGAGATGCAAGTTTTCTAATCTAAACGCTCTTTTTAATAAAACAAGTGATAAAAAAGATGAGATCTATAATCTAAATTGTAATGAAGTTGTCTAAGATGAACGATCTTGTCAAAACCTAATTCCAATTTGAGATCGCAAGGGAAGTTTGAAAATTTTAAGCTACAAAACATTAAATTCATAATGTAGTCTAATCTATCTTATTTTTCCTTTTTATTTTAAGTGATTTTATAATTAAATATGAGCAAAGAAATGTAAGCTAAAACAATCTATGTAAATGAATGACTAAATATAAATCCAACCTCTTTTCGTAAAGAGAAGAAAGTTGAGTTTGAATCTTATTTGTTTATACCCTCGTTAAACTACTCCAGTTGATGCTTAGTGTGGTGATATGATGGCGTAATGTGGTAGTATGAGATCAAAAGTTGGATGTATTGTGGAATCGAATGGATAAAAAAATTGGTTAGTTCAAAGGAGTTATAAGATTGAGTCCTGAAACCCTTGTATTTTCTTCGTGGATAGCAAAAACAAACCCGAGTCCTCGGGGTGCTTCATATGAGAAGCAATTTCCTTGGACTTGGTCTTTCTCTCTAGATCAAAAGAATAGTAGTTATAGCGTTCTCTAGAAAAAACTTCAAAATTCTAGGGGCGAGAAAATTAGTGCATAATTTCCCTTAATAGGAAAGCCTTTAGGATATCAAATCCTAACTCTAGATAAAAACAAATATTTATTGTTAAGATTAGATCACTAGGTGGTGGAATTAAGAGTAATTTTAAAGTGGGGTGAACTAGGGGTTAAAAAGAGGCAAAATGCATCTATGACCTAAAATTAGGACCAAAAATCATGAATAGAATTAAGAGGAAAAGGCATACTTTCTAAGATAAAATTATTGGTTACACTAGGAAGATGGAACTACTAGTAGATAAAACAAAAATGTTGCGAGATGGAAATGAAACCGCCATATCGTGGAAAAAAACCATTGTGTAGAGGGATGAGAGCTGCATGCCATCTTGGTAACATGAAAGATTGGAAAGGGGGTGAAAAGAAAGGATGGAAAGCATGTAAAATCTTCCAAAATAGTCTGGAAGAGGTTCAAGAAGAGTAAAGGAAGCAAAATGGAAAAGGATGGATTACTGCAAGTGGATCGAGAATTTGAAACATCTTGTCATGTTTTTAGAGATCCTTGTAGTCATCATTAGATATTTAAAATATTACACCATGTAAAATGGGGTACACAAAAATTACCCCTGGAGAAGCAATCATGCCATGAATTGGCTAGGATGTGATGCCCGAGAAGTAAGCAAATAATTGAAAATAAAGGGAAATAAAGAGATAACCTACCTTTTTACCTTCCTTACCTTACAACTAAGTGAAACCATCCGAGACTCCTTTCCACATGCAATGAAATAAAAGGGAAAATAAAGTGCGAGTAAAAGGAATAAAAGTAAATAAATTGCTACGTAATCAAAATTGATAAAGATAACTTACCATTTGAGCGGGGTAGGAAAAATACTACCTTTCACTCATGTGATTGTTACATGCAAAACTTGAGAAAACACAACTATGTAACAATAAATGTAAAAAGAAGGAAAAAATGGGTATCGAGTAGTTTGTAGTTTCCAAGGAATCAAAAATGGGTTAAAATAGTGGAGCATACTAAAATTAACATTTAAAAAAATCCTAAAAACAACTCTTATATATTCAAAACTTACCCAATTCGAATTCATTTGTGCATGTGTGAGTGGTGAATTTTGAGCTCTCAAGAAATTATAATGGTTTGACAAATGGAGACAGCCACACGACCGTGACAACAACATGATGACAGGGATACCAATGCCATCAAGTGGGATGGGAGGATAGGTTGGCTACATTTATTTTTCTATTTGGGGGGTGAAAATTAATTTTTCGAAATATGTAGTTGGGGAGCATTGTTTTGTATGTTGTTAGTGTATAAATATTGGGTAGGAAGGGAAGATTGGGGAAATGAAAAAATATTATTTTCGGGGTTTTAGGTAGTTTTATGTTTTTTTACATTTTATGGTACATTGTCGTAGAACCACTAGTTTTATGGTAGAAACATCGGTCTAGACAAACCGGTGGTTACATGTTCGACAATGTTGGATGCACAACTACTATGATAATGTTGAAATAGTCACTTTGAAAAATGGACAAATGTCGTTTCTTATATGTGCAACTACAATTGTCTAATGTGTAACCAACCAATGACGAACATGTAAATTTTGGTTCGATATAATAATAGCTATGTGTTAGATAAAAAAATGTTTTCTTACAAATTTGATTTTTCTCAAACTAGATCTAACTAGCCTCCATTTTCTAGTGATTTGGTTGGTTACAAGGGATATGTGCAATGAAGCCATGTTGGAGATCTTGATTAGATATGGGAGACATTGGTCAACTTACACCATAAGGGACTATGCTTCTAGACCCGACCAAAGCTCCTAAAAAGTAGTGAGACACACCCTTAATTACTCTAATGAGCAAGATCTTGTGTGATGTTCTTACGTATTAGGATGCAGACCAAAACACTTTCTATTTTCCATTAGTGGTAGTAGAGTGGAACATCACTCTAAAGGATGTATATCGAGACCACAACTAGTCACAACTACTACATGGGTATCCTAGAAATTACGGTGGGTAACTACTTCAAATATGCGCAGTGTAGTGCCTATTTAAACAACCACTTGAGACCCAAGAAACAACCAAGGGTTAGCTAGAAAAATTAGGGGATAATAATTTTTTTTTTGCTTTGAAGTGTCTATAACCAGGTTGCAAGACATCAGCTTACACTAACAAAAGTTCCGAGAACAAGACCAAACTACTACAACCTATGTTTTTCCTTCATTAACTAATATTAAGTTCACAAGGTTCAAATTATAGGGTTATTTATTTTAGTTAGGTTCAACCCCATGCCTCGCTTGCTCTCTAACATGCTCGAGAGATTCAACTTAATTTTTCTCCTACTTAACACTTCCAAAATTTCCTTAAACCATTCCCAATGGATAGGAAATTTTCTCACCTTTCCAGTGATATAAAGAAGTCCTCCTAACTCCTTGTGGAACTCAAGCTATGAGTGGCGAGTTCCTAGGGCAAATTTTCCCTTAGGGGGACACGTGTCAAGAGGAGAGGAAAGCGCCTTGAACGGGTTAGTGGGTCGTGGGGCGGCTTAGGAAATTTTCCCATTGTGTGGGTGAAGGTCTCAAAGCATCCCGTGCCTCCACAGTCTACTAGGGACACGTTCACTACCCATTGGTTCATGAGAAACGATGGGCCGACGAAGGAGTTGAGGCTTTAAGCCTCTTTCGCCAAAAAATTCACAAGGGACTGAATTGGTCCGCGCTCCGCCAACGCCATGAGGTTGCCACGTGTCACATGCTAGTTGAGCAAAGGGAAAATGGGGCGGTGGAAGAAATTAGCGCCTTGCGCCCGAGGGGGAGGAAAAAGGAAAGAAAGGATGTATGGGTCCGCGGGTGCGCGCCGCGGAAGAGGAGAATCCGAGGGAGAAGGCGGAGTTGCGGGCCGCGGGGAGAATTTAAGAAATTTTCCAAAGGCTGAAAATCAAAATGACAAGGGCTCTACCCTACCCATTGCCACCCCCAAAGTGCCATATGGCACCTTCTCATTGGTTGCAGCCACGGGGCCAAAATGGAAAATTTTCCCCAAAATTTCAAAAAAGTTAAGTTCAAAAAAAGAACCGCGCCTCCGTCGTAGCCCCTTGAGGACACGTGGCACCCTCTGATTGGCTGCGGGCCAATAGAGGAAAAAGTGAAAATTTTCCAAGGTCAAAATTTTAAAAAGATAAGTTAAAGTTCAGAAAGAGTCCACCCTTCCACCGTGCCACGTGAAGCAAAAGACATGATTGGGCTGGGGCAGCGGGGTCATGAGGGTAAAATGGGAAAATTTTCCCAAGGCAAAATTTTCAAACAACAAGTTAAAACTTTGGTCTACCCTCCAAGGTGCCACGTGGTAGATCTTGATTGGTTGAGGGATGGGGCGGTGGACTTTTTAGGGAAATTTTCCAAAGTTTAAAATTTAAATTTTTAACAGTTAGATTAAATTTTATTACCCTTTGAATGCCAAATTGAAGTAAAACTTCAAATGGCCATAACTTGAGCTAGAAATCTTGGTTTTGGGAAAACGAGGACTTTTCGGAAAGCTCTCAATGCCCTATTTATATAGAAGTCATCAATTTTGAAATTTGATGAAGTTTGAGGGGTCAATTTTGAGAAACCAATCTGCAGGGTTTTATTTAGTGAACTGGCAGTTTTCAACTTCACAATTTGGTTAAATTAGATTTCCTCCTTCACTCAACATGTCAAACAGACATGGAGGATTGGTTTAGGGAGGGTTTAGAGTGTTTTCAGAGATTTGATTTATCCAATTGATTTCAAATTTTATTTCTCGACAATAGACAAAAAAATGACTATGCAAGTTCAAGTTGGATTCTATACAGTTTTGAAGGTTCATTCTTGAATGTTAGGGTCAATTTGGGTTCTTTAATGTCTTAGCATGTTAACTTATAACATTTTTAGGTTGATTACTAAGTGCAGGTCTGAACTGTACATTTTTATGAAAATGAATTGCCAAAATGAAGTTTATAACAGTGAACTATTTCCTTTAAATCGGTATATCAATTTTATCATTCAAAAGTGTATATAGTTCCTAACTAGTCCAATACATTTGCTTGACTAATTCAACCATTCATTTCTAAGTTAAATTGCAGTCCTAATTTTAATTTTAGTATACTTCCAAGGATGCAAACAACATACTTCCTTCCTACGTATTTCTTGCTTTTACAAATATACAGAGCTTCAAATCATCATTGGGTATTCCACTTCAATTACAACCATGTGAATAAAATGAGCTTGCAATTCCTTTATTGAATTTAAACAGAGTACATCTTTACAACTTAACTCCTTCTTTTAACTTTAAAATACAATATGCAATACATATATATGCTTCACATTCCTTTTCAAAACAGAGAAGGGAATATAACTCTTTACATTTCACATTACACTTTCAATCTTTCCTTATCAATACAAGCAACTTCCAATTACAATAATTATACAAATCATCCACTTCAAAGTGGGAAAGAACACAATAAACTTGCTAACAAAAGGGACTATCAAACTGTACATTTCTTTGGCTCCAAAACAACAACATGCTTCATTTCTTCATCTTTTCATTTGATCACAACAAGGAAGGGGGAAAGGCAACGCTCTCCACCCAACCAAGACATCCAATGAGAAGGGAGAAGCCATCCTTCCTCATTGGCCCCGAGCCCCAACCATATTGAAATAGGAGATGATAATCAACACATGGCAACAAAGGCTTCCACAACAAACAAGTAGCATTCTTTCACATGCATAAACAATAAGAAAACACAGTCAAGCAAAAACAACAGTTCACAACTGCATTTGAAACCATTCACACAAAACTTCGGCTTGATCAAACAAGCCAACAAGAGCAAGGAACTATGAGGAAACTATTTATGCCTCCCTATTTGGAATTGGGCATCCACCTATAGTCATACCGCCAATATCACATATCAAACCCATAAACTTTATGCCTCCCAACCTCTCCTTATTACCCCCTAAAGCTTCTCCCTTATGCCCCCAAGAGTAAGAAATGCAAGCTATTTCTTTTCCGGGTGGATCCCAAATCAAAGCTTCCTTCACAATAAAATAGAAGTCATTGGCATTCCCTTATTCCCCATATGAAATCCCCATAGCCTTCTCCTACACCATGTCTTAAGAAATCTACCCAACGAACCAAGAACACATAATATATTCATCATTTCACACATACATGCAAGGGAAATAAAACATTCTAGAAAGGTTCAAGTTCTTACCTCTCCATGATGGAGTTTGTTCCAAGATCCACAAGCTTTCCAAATGTCAAAGTGCAGTCTAAAACCAACAATGTTCAAGCATGCAAAAAGACTCCAACTCCTTCCACAACAAGCTCCAAAAACAGCAAGCAAAAATGCGCCCCAAGAGGAATAACAAAGTTTCAACAACCACAAACAAGCAAGGAGTTTTGAATTTAAAGGAGATGGAAGAGAAGGGGATGATGTGGATCCATGTGGGATGCCACATCATTCTTCCTCAACCCCAAGAGGAAATTCAACATCATGCACCTAAACACAATAAATAAAATGACAAATTCACTTACACACTCCAAAATAACCCATACTCCAAAGGACTGAATTAAAACCATGTAAGAGAAGTGCAATTAAAACTTACAAATAGTCATTTCAAAATGCATTTAAAAGGCCTAAATTTAACCTCCAAACCATAGGTATGGTTGGTGAATCATTTTAAGAGGTGTGGGACAAGCTCAACTTGTCCCACAAGCCTCCAAATTTAGCCTCCAAGGACAAATTCGAATTCCTAAGAGGATGAAGTGTTTAACATTCCAAAATCTATCTTACATACTCTTACATATCCCTTACACCTTCTTACACATTAACATTTAAAATCAGCAACTTCATTTATTACATTCTTATGACATATTGATTTATTTATTTTTACACATGATTAACCACAACATTACACAACTAAAGAAGAGGGTAACACATCACAAATAAACACATGTAACATTAATAAAGGAAACACATTAATAAATTACACAAACCCATGGTCACATATAATGGAAATTCCCCCATGGGAGTCCCTAGCAACATACAACACACACACACAACAGTTGCCATGGTGACCTTGTTGAATTCACCCAGAATTTCAATATGGTTAGTCTCCAGTCCCTTGACATTGTTGTGATATTTTAACCTGCAAAACGCAAATACCTCCTTCACCTCGTGGCCATATCATAACATCCAAAATGATATAAATATACTAACAAAACCATCTATTCATATGAATCACAACAACATCAAGAAATCAACATTATCATTTTAAATTAATTAACCAACTATATCATCATCAATAATCTTCCATACTAGGTCTACTCAAAATATCTAATGTCACATATCCAAATCAACATCTATAATATGTCCATGTCAAACAGTATATCATCATCCACATATAAAAATGTCTCTAGTAACCATCATGCATAATAACCGAATCCAGATCAATAATAATCCATGATCTAACATCTAACCATCATACTAAAACAAAACATAATAGTGTCATCATATGATCAACAAGATCAAGATCGCATATCAACAGTGTGAAAGGGAAGTGGGCACTACACGCAGCACTGATGGGAGTAATAAATTATGTGTTTGACATGCAGGTTGAGGAATGCACACATTCACAACTTTTGTAAGGTTATTATCGAGTATCTTATTCTTGCAAGTAATTGGGGACAAGGGGATAAATCACTTACTATATTATTAGGTCCCTATTGTAAGGGAGGTCAAGGAGAGTGGGTGTCGGTTCAACTAGGCATGTGATATGTTATTATGTACTTATAAGGATCTTTATAGGGTGGAGATATTAGGGATTCAAGGTTTGAGCTTCCTTACTCTTGTGATGAGTTTTTACAAGTGGTTCAAGACGTATGCCAAGACAATGCCAGAGTAGGTCTAGGCTGGGGAGATTAGAGCATGTCGATGGGGGAACATGGTCCCATTCAAAGACACTCCATTGGCAATGGTGACTTTGATATATGTAGATCTAATTGTAGATCCATACATGGCTATGAGGGGATTGTATCAATGTATTAGTTAACTAAGCTAGGAGAATTGAAACTAACACCTTAGTAGCTTCAAAACTAAGTTAACCCTACAAAGATCATCATGCTAAGAGCTTAACAAGACTAAATACCAACATTATGCATTAGAACTTGAAATGGAAATCAAACTAATATGTTAAGCACTTAAATCTCTACTCTTTAGATCACCAAAAACACTAAATGAACCTAGATAGATCCATGACAATCAAAGTTGATTGTTTGATCTTCAAGGGTTTGGGAATGGAGGCTCATCAAAGTATGGCTACAAGACCATTTTGATTCTCTCCATATGACCCAAAAGCTTGGATGGATGAAATGCAAGAATGAGGCTATTAGCTCAAATGAAAGATGCTCTAAGATGAAATGCCTATAGTTTAGCTATATGCATGCAAGGTGTAAGTAGAAAGGTAGGAGGAGGGTTATTTATATAACCCTCTAGATTGAAGGAGCTTTACATCTTATTGTATGTGGGATAATAGCAAAATCTAGGTTAGTTATGGATAAACATGGTTTAGGAGTGGTTGAGTTTACTTTAGGAGAGTTTAATTTGTCCTCTAGTGACTCATGGGAGTTGAGAGGGTTTATTTATTAATCATAGAGATTAATTAATAGGTGTGTAATCTTATAAAGGCTTTTAGAGGAATAATTAGCATGATTTAGACTATGGGAGGAATTTAATCAAATAAATGATGATTTATTGATCTAATGGAAGAGGAAGTTAATTAATTAATCTAGATAGAAAGGGGAGCTAATTAATGGAAGGTTGTTAATCGGTGTCGTTGTTGGATAGAAGAGATAATTAACTAACGTAATATAATAATTAACGACGATAGAAGAGAAAATGTGTGATATTGACGATATGTTGTCAATTTACGGAAAGGGTATAACTGGCACAATTTAAGTATTTAAATTACTCGAGCTAAATTATAGGTGTCTATAGGGATATTTGCCTAAAGATGGGATCTTTTCCTAGAGAGGGGGCTTCATTGATGGCTTGTTACCTTGTAAGGAAGGTCAAGGTTAGGATAGGTACATAGAGGTGTACATAATGAGCAGGGTACCCCAAAAGTTTGGACTACCGTTGTAGCATCTCTTCCGAAATTCAAATTATTTATCATGGTCTATGCGAGTGAAAGGATGCTCACCTGGGAGATTATAGTGGACACCTTTGACACCAAGGATCTTCATTATGCAAACGTAGGAGGGGGTTTAGCCTCGTAGGAGAGTTTGAGTGTGGAGAGGGGTAATACCACCACCACCACCACCAAAGAAGTGACAACCACCAAGGTAGTAATTTGTGGTAGTAGTAGCCTCCAAACATGACAAGAGTAGGAATTGGTGCCAATCCAAGTGGTGAACCCATCTCGGTCGGGGAGCAGGTATAGATGGACAAAGATAGGCTAGAGAGGGTTCGGGATTAGATGGAGATGAAGAGGATGATGACTATGAGCCCTCCGAGGTAGAGTCGGCCCAGTTTGGAAAATAAGAGAATTTGAGTTGTTTCGTTTTCATGTACTTTCTTCATTTCTCATTTTCGTAGTGAGTAGATTTCCTACTTCTAGTGTTAGTGGTTTTAGTGGAGATTTTTCTAACTCTATCATGTTTTCATGTGTGTGTAAATACTACCACTAAGGGGAGGGAGTTGATTAGGGACACTTTAGTAGAAATGTTTTCCTTAGCCTCGGGAAGATCCTGACAACTTGCAAGTGAATCTCAAGCTTCCTCACAAAGTGTTAAATAACATAGATGTTTTTTCATTTCTCTTATATTGGGTTGTAAATCCTAGTCATTGAGAGGGACAAGACCAAAACACTATAGCTTGAGGTGCATACACTTAGAGATTATAACTAGGCTAGTAACTATTTTGTAGATGAGACCAAGATATCATGGAAAATGGAAGTGAAAATATGCTTGATAAGTGAATACTTAAGTAATTGATCATTTAGTAGTTATGGTGTAGGATTAGGCAACTCTTAGGCTACAATAAAGATGATGAATCTATGAAGATGTATAGGTTTAAACCTTTTGGTGTTGAATCACGAGAAGATGGTTAATACGGATTTTAACTCTCCTTATAATCATGAACAACTCGTTTTTATTTGAGATTGGGGAGCTCTCATTATTTCAAAGTTTTATATATATCTTTGTTAATCACATATGAAACCATGTGTGTAGCCTCATGCAATTGAGAAGATGCATGGGCTCATCACGAAGGCTAAATGTGAGTGAGTAAGGGTGTCACTCCCAAATAGCAGCCTCACGTGGCTAGGAAGATGTGTGGGCTTAGTGCCAAAAATGACAAGGGAAAGTAACATAGTAGATTGGATGACTCTCTTGCTTTTATTTTGCTTATGGTATATGTATACTTTCTTTTACTTGTATTTATTTTATTTTTTGAGAGTAGGATGGGACCTTTCTCCCATTCCCTAGCCTCATACAACTAGTAAGATACAAGGATCATCACCAAAAGTTGGGATAGGCAAGGAAGATCTCTAGGGAGATATATACCACCATTTTATGCTCGATAAAATGAGAGAATACATGAACATATGTCACAAACAAGTCTCTATAACTCGTATAGACTAAAATCTTCATGTCTCGTTAAGTTATGTGGAGGAATAAGGGATCATGACACTAAGTGACAAGAAACTTACAACTTCACTACGAACATAATATGGAAAAAGATAATAAAGCTGAAGTGGTAATGAAATAATGAGAGGTATTGAAATAGGTGAAGAGTGCATTATGTGACAAGGTAAAGTAGATCTCACTTCAAATAATTTTCACGAATATGCAAATATGGTTAAATGAAGGTGGTACATAATACAAAATGACAAGTATGAAGTGATATGCAAAACATTAAACTAAACATAATAATGTTTGAGGTGGAGATAATTCATGTACTCACCAAATTCCTCACTCTCAAGTGTACAAAGGCAAAAATCCACATTGTTAAAGTCCCCAATGACTAAATATGGTCCTAACCAGTTTGGCCTAAACTTATGATCCTCACTAGTTTTCTTTTCTATGCGATTTTCTGGAAGAGCACGAGATTGCCAAACCGAATAGGATTTTTATGAATTTTATTGTTATATCTTTGAGATATGTGGGTATCATATACCTCATGGTGTTTTGTAGCCTTGAGATAGTTCTTGTCTAATTTTTTTGAACAACTAAGATCGAATCTTTGTGCTCTTCATCGTCTAGGATACCACGAAGAGATACCTATATGATAAGGAGATAAACTTCCATTCAAGGATAGATTCGGTATCAAAGACAAGATAATGGGGTAAAGACTTGCAGTGTATATGTGTTGGTAATATAAGCCCATAAGGTGGGATATAGTTGTAGGTATTAATCCCTTTTATTGATTTCGATTGTTTTAAGAAGAATCAACTTTAATGTTTTATTTATTTTCTTAGCCAATTTGTTGTCCCGAGGATAGTAGAGCGACATAATGTGGTGTGAAATTTAAAATTTCTTTCACAACTCACTCATCTTGGGGTTCTTAAAAGATATTTAATTTTCGAAACAATGACTTTAAGAACTCCAAATCTGCATATGATTTGATTTATAATAATTTTTCCTATAAGTGAGCTAATGATATTGGTTAGAGGCATTTCCTCTACCCATTTTGTGAAATAATCGATAGCAATAATGATGAAATTATTTACATTAGTCAAGGTGGGCATCATTTTACAAATCATGTCGAGGCCCCACATGCAAAAGGGCCATGGTGTAACGATGGGTCAAAGTTCATGTGCCCAAATATGTATAATATGGGAAACTCTTGACATTTTGGACATTTCCTAACATACTTTATTGTATTATTTTCAAGGGTGGGCCAAACATAGCCCATCATATGGTTTTTTTGGCTATCTCGCATGGCCACTAAAGTGGACACCACATAACCCATCATGACATTGGAACAAAATGTGTTTAGACTCCTCTTTATCTACATATTAGATAAACATACCATAAAAGGATCTCTTATATAAAATTATATCCAAGATAATGTACTTCATGGCTAGGACATGTTATCACGAAAAAGTAGCACCATAGGATTTGTTTGTTACAAATCCCTACTTTTTGTTAACACGGGATGATCTCACAAGTGTGGGACTTGCAAAGTGAGATCAACCTCCAGAGAAGGTTGGTTCCTCTACCTAATCCTAATGTTAAATTACTCCTACTTCTAGAAATGAAACTATCTAATCCTATTCTAATAATCCAAGGGACTAGGGAAAGAGATAGATGCATGAAAGGGGAAATCCTAAGCTAATAGAGGTGATAACACGAGTAAAAGGGATAAGACACTCTAACGAGGGAAAAGGGAGAAGAAAATAGAGAAGGGAGAGGTCATACACGAGTGACACATACCCAAGACTCCATTTACCATCTATTCTCCATAAGACACAACAAATGAACCTGCAAAGGAGAAATGCATGCACAAAATGCAACAACAAGAGTGGAAAGGCAAGGAAATACAAAAAAACATAAGTCGAGGTTGAGAAACACCACAAAAAAAGATTTTATTGCTTTCAAAGTATGTACAGACCATTACATGTGAAGAAGGAGGCACAAGAACACATTTTCCAATCTGAAATGGAGGTCTACAACTCATGCCTACTCAGAACAATTTTTTCACATAGTTCCCTTTATATTTTAGAACATCCTCCTCACAAATGATATATTTTTACATTAAATAGCAGAATGGGAAAGAGAGAGGAGAGAAAAGAACAAGAACTCATATTTCTACCTTTAACCACCAACAAGATACATGAATGCCCGAAAATAATCTTGGGCACCCTACCAAACCCATTCCCCCATGTCACTTTACTTTGGAAAAGCCAAGGTGTCATACCTCATCAAACTTGGTGGTTTAAAATTGTTCTTTTAATGTGGAAAATGTATTTCCTCCTTTTCACCAACCTAACCTCGTTAAAATTAATAAACTGTTATTTTAATGTGGTGAATGTGTTTGTGCAAAGTGTAAGTACATATTAATACCTTTCCAAAAAGTCCATTTTTTAAAAAATTAGAGCTACGGGGCGAAAGTTATGACCATTTGAAGTTCAGGGTGCAATACTTCAATAAATGTGAGTGGTTGAGTTGTTAAATCACGCCTTTGTCGAGTTCGTGACCTTGAAAAACACCCTCGAAAACCCGACACAAAGGACCATCGGGTTTCAAAAGTAAAAGACATGCAACAAATAACATGCGTTTAGGTCACCATGTTCGATGCAAGAGAAACCAAAAACCCAAAATTAAGAAGATTGTCGGAAGTTTGACCCTGATTTGCACCTTGAGAAACCCGCAACACTGTCAAGAAATGATGTCTATCAAACAACCTAAGAAACTCCGACACACAAGGGTGTCTTTCAGAATCAAATGTACACCAAAATGAAAAATGTTTGACTGTGCAAATGTCATTGACCCCCGAAAACCCGACACAAAGGAAATCGGGTTTCAGGATCAGAAAACAAGCAACATATGACATGTAAATGTGTCGCATGTCATGTTGTCGAAGGAACCTAAAAACCTAAAACATTGTAGATCATCGGGTTTGAAGTAGGAAACACATTACACGGAACATGCATTTGGGTAACAATGTTCCAATGATGAAGAATCCTAAAACCCAACACAAAGGGTAGAAATGGATCGATGTTTTGCATGATGAAAAACCCAAAACATAGAAAAGTCAAGGTTTGGAGTTAGAAAGCATATGACATGGAACATGTTTTAAACTTGATATGTCCCGATGTAAATTAAACTCGAAACACGAAAACCTACAAAATGACTAAGTCCAACAATGAAGTTGAGGGTTGCTGAAATAGCCCAGGGGGTTATTGTGGACAACATGACATAAAGGCTTCACCTTTGTTGGGAGTTAGAATCCTTTAGGTAGGTACGTTAAATAAGATAGGTGATGATTTCAAGTATAACAAGGGAAGGAAACAATGCCAAGATTTTAGATTAGAAAATTACTTCATCATAAAGTTCAATGTCTACTAAGTCTCTTGAATCTAAGGGATCACTAACAATTAGAAAATATTTGTCCCTTGACAAAATTTTGATTGAAATATGTCAACTCAAACTTTCTAAGAAGTGTGATTAGATGACCAACTTTCTTAGATAGGGCCGATTCTGCAAAAAGAATGTGAGAAGGCCTCGGGACTTAATAATTACCCTCGTTTATTTATTTATCATACAATGCATTAGTTTCTTAGTTATAACACTATAGAAAGACATTCCTTCTAAACTTGGTAATATTAAGCTTCATAATCTAAGAGGACATGATTGGCCCTCCAAACAAAGTATTTTAATTGAGCTTAGCCCTCCTTATAAAGCACCAATTTAATTGTTAATTAGTGTTTTGTGGACTCGATAAACAACTCTCCAATAGGCATAAAGGGGTTTTAATTCTCTCTCCCACTCATTTTAGAACCCTAAATGGACATGTGGATTCAAGGTATGGATTACTTTAGGACAAATAACTTCAATTTGGATGTATGTGGCCTAGTGTTAACCTACAGAGGAACTAGTGTGGTGAGGTAGACCACCTATTAATTCTGATATTGGATCTTTTTTATTTAGATGATAATTCAAGTTATTAGTTCATGGATATGAAGGTACTAATTTGCAACAAGGATTAACCTATTAGTATTTGTAATGATTCTAAATTTAATAGGTATTCATTAAAAAACTAAAAAAGGAAGAAAGGGTGGGGTAGAAAAGAATACTAGATTCTCTTTTCACTTACAAATATTGTAAACACCTTTTATCTCAATCAAACACACAAAACTAGAGAAAACTATAAATACTTGTTAATTAGGTCATTTGTAAACTCCAATTAATCGGTCGAAGGAAGTAAAAACAAGAGGAATCACAATTACGCATCGCCTAAATAAATAACAATAATTCATCCAAAAATCATATATCATAAGTTAACCATCTTAATTATTGTTCAATCTAATTAGATTCCAAACACAAAACAAAATAATAATCACTTAGTAACATCCCCAAATCACCAAATTTGCAATATTGCATAGCACATCTACAAAATAAAGTATTAGGAACATCCACTAATGAAAATAAGATCGGCATAACACAATCTATTACCCTACAAATTCAACTAAGATTAGAAGTGAAAACTCTACTCAATAAATCAAAAGATATTATTGTCTAGGTCTAAAGACATGAATCAACAATTAAGAAACAAATCACAACTCACCAAACTTGTAAAGTTCAAAAAGTGCCCTCTTTGTATTGAATTCTCGCTCCAAATAATTTTGCAATGAAATTACACAAATATATAGAGAAATGGATTTCTCCACACTTTTTGCATGCTTTGGAACTTCCCAAGATAGCAAATCTAATCCTAAAACAACTAAAGTTAACTAAAACATTTTGAAAAACTAAACATGGGAACATGCTCCCATTTATCTCGAAATATGCCAACTTGCTCCCAATAATAGATCTTATTTTTAAAAATCAAATCCAAGTTACAATTGGTTGATTTGGCATTTTCAATAACTCTATGATTTGAAAATAGACTCCCAATTGTCTTTGCATGGCTCTAAATTGGAAAATTTATGTGCATCGTATTCTAGCAGAGTATGAATGTTAAATTAAAGTTCTAATACTCTTAATTAAGTGAAAAATAATGTATTTTATCTCTTATGCAATTGATTAGCACATTAGTCACCCAAGAATATTTAATTTGACTCCATTATTTCCATCTACCATTTATAGCTTCCTTAGACTATTATTTGTTTATTTTGTCTCATCTATTATTGTGATTAATTAAAACTTGGTCACTTTTAAAATTTTAGTATCGCCTCTTATTTTCCTATACTTTCACCATTTCCACGTGTTTCCAAAATACTTTTAAGGATCTGCCAATTTTTTCCACATGGGCCTTATTGTTTTACTCTTGCTCCATAGATTTTAAACTTTTCACATTCATTGGCTTACCATACTCCGAGACTATTGATGCACGACACATTGCCAAGATTGGTGTCTATGTGCGCTTCTAAATCTTTGACCTATCAGTCAAACTCACCGATGGTCACCACTTGGCAAGGATTGGTCGACCTTCACTCCGTGTAAAAACCTCAAATTTGACACCCAATTTAGTAGGATTTTTTTCTTATAACAACATTTAGACATTCCTCTACATTTACAAATCAGATTACTAGCTACAAAACTAGTTAATGCAGCAAGTCAAATTAATTTAGTAATGAACAGACATTCCTTTACATAATTAAATTAGGTAACTAGCTAAAACTAGTTTATGCAGCATGTCTTAGTAATTAATCCATCCTATAACATAGTGATAAACCTTGTGCAGCTATAAGGGTTAAATATCCTGATCTCCATGATCACCCTTAACATTCATTTGAATGTTCATACTTAGCCTCGCTTGTTTTACCACACTACGGTAGTGAGAACTTGTGACTGATCCTCTAGTGTCTACCTAGAGTTCACTTAGTAAACTCCATCTTGTATCCTACACTTCGGGATTGAGGAATCATGATGATTAGACAATGTACCCAACAAGCACATTACTTTGGCCAAATTTTCTTAGTTGTATTATGTACACTTAGTATAGACGAGTGCACAATGCATCTAAACTTGTCTTCTCATCACCTCACCAATGTCTCATCACAGTTATCGGATTCATTAAACTTAAGTAGGTGAACCTATTAAGACTCACTTATTTCCTTAATGAGTTCAACTACGCAAGTTCGAGGAATTCCCAATGCATGTTGTTGGTTACCTACGGGAGGTGGTCCATTACTTAATATGTTATCGTATTAAGTGGTGATGGGCTACTCGTAGGCAACCTACAATGTGCATTGTTTATGTTATTCATGTATGACTTCCTAACCTTCATAATTAGGTTGACTAATTAGCGACATACATCTTACGCATTTAATTACCTTGGTTGGAAGGATAAGATCACAAAGTGTTCATCACCTCGCTACCCCATTCATACATCCTAAACATTTTGTTAGAAAAGGTGTACTATAACCTTGGTCAAGATTCCCATTAGGGCTTACTAATCATAAATAGTCATACCATAGGTTATTTTGATACTATATCCCTTAACCATGTTATATATTTTCTATTTAGGACTGAACTCCTATCTTCATCTTGTATAAGGCTAGAGGTAATACCCTCTTAAGGTAACTTCTTTCGTATTACGAAGTATGAAGAGTCCTTTTACTTGATCTTAAATATTATAGGTAGTAAACCTAACTTCCATTAATAAGGTTATTATACTTCCTTTTAAAATTCCTTTAACTAAGATTGACTAGCTTAGTATCATTTAAAGACTTGCTTCCTAACACTTTTTGGGTTAATCCAATATGCTACCAAGACATATTTTTGTCCTTTTGAAATTACTACTAACATTGAATCATTCAATTAAACTCTTGAATAGATTATTATCTTTTTATACCCTTATTGCATATACACCTTTATCCTCTCTTTTGACCCAACATGCCTTTAGGATCAGATTTCATTCCTCTTTAGATGATGTTTGGCATTGTACTAAACATTTAAATCTTGACTAGATAGTTATCAAGTATTTATCTCATAACGAAAACTATATATATTGGACCAAGTTATTACCCATATTCAGACTTGCATCTTTTAAAGTTAAGACTATTAACACACATGTTTGCCCCATTTCAATTCATTATTAAAAATCACTTGCTAATCCTTATTTTTGCCCATTACTAACTCTATGAGGAGGTAGATAGTCACATAACTTCAGTATAACTTTAATAACCTAGCCCATACACAAGTTAAGACTAACTTCATGTATATTGTCCTTCATATTATAATTTCGTATCTCACTTTTTATTCCTTTCATTTACCCATATTAACTCTTCTCAACATTAGAGAGCCAACTAGATATGAGATACATCTTTAATAACATAATTGTTCCTATTAAAGCATAAGATTCTTAAACATGAGATCATTAACTTTATCGAATCTATCATTTTATTTCCCAAACCCATAATACGACAAAGTATTTATACTTAAACAAATCATCCATCATATTTATATATTACAAGTCTTGTCCATCAAAGGACTATTACAAAGTACAACTTGCCCAAGGCAGTATATTTAATCATAAGTACAAGTATAATAGGATCCAAGATTCGTAATCTAAATCATCCATTCTAATGCCGATCTTCACAAGCCGAGAGAAAGAAGTTCCACTCATCGTTACTAAACCTACGACATTGTTTTGTTTGGGGTGTTAGTTCAAAGAACGACAAGAAGTTAATCTACTTGCTTAACTAAGTTTTTGACAGATAAAGTAGATTAGTCATCACCACTTAGTCATCTAACATTGCAATAGTAATGCTTCCGCAATAGTTAGGGAGCTGGAATCTTCCAACAATCCCATAGCTGGTGATGGAAGAAGCGTGGGGAATATATGTGAAGTGTTCCCGAAGGACCACTCCACATATAATCCTCCCGCTTCTTCAATCGCAAGCCATGTGATTGACGGAGGATTCAGGATCCCAAACTGTGTCGGATCCACTATCATTGCACACACAAAATCAATCCAATCAATGAATTTAAACTATAAAAATTCAAGGAAATAAATTTGTTTTGTTCCAACATAATTGCAGATTAATTCTCATGCCATAAAAGTCAACCATATATTTTTAATCCGTAAAATGACTAAGTATAGAATTCGATTTTTTTGCATAGTTTCCCCTTGTATTTTCCACTTTTAAAATTTTCCAGAAATCAATATAAACTAATTTAAATCAAATAACAAAATAAATGCTTCAAATGAAAAGGTATGGATCAAGTGATCCAACCCTCTCGAGTCAAAGGATCTCGGGAAAAATAAAAATGAAATGAACTAATGACAATAAATAGCCTTACCCAGTTGAATCATCAACATTCTATTTTTTTCATTATCATTTTCCAAAATTTCCTTGCAAAAAGGATTAAGCATCTATACCATATGCAAGAAACACAGATTCTATCTTATTTTCATTTCATGTCAATGAATAACATTCATTCTTATTTCATAACTTGAAATGAAAACATGTATGTAACTAATTTTCTTTCCAAGCAATGAGTACCAATAAACTAATTATTTCGTTGAACAATAATCAACATCAACCATCGTAACTAATTTTCTTTCCGAGCAATGAGTACCAATAAACTAATTATTTGTCGTAACAATAATCAACATCAACCATTTGCACTAATTTTCTTTCTAAACAATGAGTACCAATAAAGTAATTCTTCGTTGTAAAAATAATCAACATCAACCATTTACACTAATTTTATTTCCAAACAATGAGTACCAACAAACTAATTATTCGTTTCAGAATAATAATCAACATCAATCATTTGCACTAATTTTCTTTCCAAGCAATGAGTACCAATAAACTAATTATTCGCTATAATAATAATCAACATCAACCATTTTGCACAAGTGAAAACACTGACCATATGTTTTTATTGAAGAAAGACAGTTCAAAATCCCATAAACAAATTTCCTCAACACACATTCAATCCCACATTTCAGCAAACCATTTACTACAGATTAAACACAGCCACACTTTTTATAGAATGAACTCAAAAATGAAAACCCACAAGTGTTTTCCAGATCATATTCCAAATCCATAGCAGCCATACAAATTTCAGGCAAGAATGCAAGTTCGAAAACCCACTAAAATTCACAAATAAAATTACACAAACCCTATGGTCATACATTTTCACAAACCCATAAAAATCAGAGAGTAAATTGATTTATTTGAAGGAATAAGCAAGGCAAGTCTGGGTGTAGCAAAAGAACCCATATTTACATTTAACCTAAATATTCACAAAGAAGAAAGAAGAAGAATAAATAATAGAAACGATTTCATGCCAAAAATACCAATTGAAACCCTCCAACCGATTTGCACAACAAACTACTCAAACCCATTCTTTTGCTAAATGATTTTAATCGGGATAACTCAAGCTTAGAAAACGGATTCATAACCTATTTTCAAAAAACCAATGAAAATTCAAAACCTCACAAAAGATAACAATCATTTTATCAATCATAAACCGGAGGAGAAGCGAGAGAAACCCTTGCCTAAAAATGTTTTGGGCCTGTATTTGATTTTGCCTCCAAATTCACACTAAAACCCTAATCGATTTGCTCTGGGTGCTAAAGCTCTAGCTCTCCAAAACCACCAACACCTCCATAATGCACTCCTTATTTATAAAAAAGGGTTCTAAATAAAAATCGATTCTGCCATCACATGCAATGAAATTTTGGCAGAGTTTCTCCATGAGTGGAGCTAACTGGGGTTGAATGAATGCCAATAAAACCCAACTCCACTTCTTTTCCCCATTCTCTCCACACATCCCCAAAAACCCTATTGATTTGCATTTTCCATTTGCCAAGTGGACGGTTTGTGGATTCCAAAGCCAATGTGGGAGGGGTGGTCTCCAAGTCAAATTTGAATATGCAAACAAATAATTACCTTCTTTTCCCATATACATGAATGTCCACTAAAGTGGATAAAGGAATTATTAAAATTTTGACCACATTATGGTATTCAATACCATTTCACAATTGAATCCCCAAACAAATAATACCTTATGAATATACATGCCTTTATGGTGTTCAATCACCACGTTTTAATTTTGAAGTCAATAATATTAAATCAAACATTACTTATCAACTCAATGGGTGTGGCAATATGCCCCCAATATTCTAATAACAATAATATTAAAATAGAGCCACAACATTAATGTTACAAATCCATTCAACCAAGCTTATAAGCCTTGGAGATTTTTACCAAAATATGACATCTCAAAACAATTTCCATAGTCATGATATAATTATAACAATGACACAACCGAACTAGACAACAAAGTACCACACTATAAAATAAAACTACATTTAATAATAATAATAAGCGGTATTTAATTATTCGAATGAACATACATTTTCCCATTATTTATATTTATCTGAATAATTAAATTTCAAATTAAAAAGGTTATTTAGCGAGATGTTACACTCGTGGCTCAAAGGTTTTTGTCTCAAATTTTGTGCATGTTTAACTCTTTGGTGATGGACATGTGGGTTCAATTTGTATCTCATAGCTACACAATCCTTCAAATTATAAACATTGAACTCTATTTACATCCCTTTTTTATAGTGAACATGTGTTTGACATCGATTTCATTCGATTCTAAGCTTTGGACTTTACATGTATTTGACATGTGGGCTTCATCGGTTCAATGCGAGTCTCATGAATTTGAATTTTGATACTAGATCCCTGTACTCAACTATCCTCTAATGCCTAAAACTTGGCAAATAACAAGTGGGTCTCTTAGTTTCCATAGTATTTTCTAATGCTTTAAATTTGACGGTTTAATATCTAATGGAAAACTCTATTTTAGTCATCTTTTACATGTATTGCATTCATCTTATCTTCAAAATACCCTTGAATATCTAGTTTTTTTATCTTTCTCCATGTCTTGCACACCAAAAGACACAAAAATTTACTTGTGAAAGCACATATGTTGTCGATAAAGCAAGAAAAACCAATATATTGAATCAACATAAACTTAAGCACCTCCTAAACATGTAAAATTACAATGATTTCCACTATGCATCATGTGGCTTGCTTTTGAGAGTTTTTCAATGATTTGTTCAATCTTCTATATTATATTTCATTTGATTTAACATCCAATTTCCATAAGATAACCTTCTCAAAGTTTAGTGAGTACCCACTTTGCTAACAAAGTAGGGGTGTGTTATGGTCATAACAAATGGGAAATTTTATGGGAAAACACATTGGAAGTGTTTAGGCCTCATATTCATTTGGTTTTTCTGTCTTTTAAGGAGAATTTTATAGTAAGAGGAAATGATTGTTAGATGAATTTTTTTCAAAACTAATTTTATTCTCACTTCTAAATTTACTCGGCTAAAGATACTTTCAAGAGTCATTGTGTGTGCTAAGTGTTAGGAAAATAATAAGCAATCTTCACATTATTAATATTGTAATGTGGATAATTATGTTAGTAATTAGTTCATGTAATAATTAATATTTAGATATTATATTGTTTTATAGTTATAACAATATAATATGTTGTTAAATTGTTTCACCCATAAATTGATTAAACGAGTTATTTGTTTCTGGTTTGTAGGAGGTAGTTTTCCTACCTCCATGGCTATATAATAGCCATTGTAATAGCAATAGTTTAATAACAAATATTATTTGTATTAGATCTACATGTGCTCCTTCATTTGGTACCAGAGCATACTTGATCCGACCTTGCCTTTTGGTGTCGGTCTGTATTGTTTTTAAAGATTGCATATTTATTTTTGCCATGTGATGGAATACTCAGCGCCAGGTTGAAGGAAAGCTACCGTTACCCTCCACCACAGACATTGCTTCATGAATACTTGATGGCACTGTGAAGGAATATTTCTGCAACTAATTGAAGAAGGAATATATGTGCATTCTGGTTGGGTATGGTTACATTACTTGAATCCCCATAGCTGCAAGGCTGTTTTTTTAAATTGTGATAAGAAATGTTCATAATTTTATTTTTATGATCTGGGTCTCCATGATTTTTAATGGGTTTGAAGTTCTATATGTATTTAAAATATTGTCAAAATTACAGCCAAACTCGAGTGTATTTTGAGAGAAACGCTGCCATCAATGTCGTTGTCCAAAGCCTCCACAAAACCACCATTCAAGTTATTGCTTTGTTGGAGATAAAGTGTTCAAAACCACAATTTGTAATTCATGGTATTAGGTTTATTCATGGTTTTAGTTTTAGTTTTTTCTTAATACGTGGTTTTAATTAATTTGTTTAGTATTTGGTTTTATTTAAGTATATAGAGTCATGTAAATTTATGAGTCAATATGGTGGTCGTTTATTTTAAAGACATTTCTCATATGTCAAACGTCAAAAGTTGTTGTGTTAATAAGTAAATATTTTCCATTGTCATTTCTATTGTTTTATTAATATAATAGTGTCATCTCATTAAATTTGAGGTCGTCATTTTGTGTTAGTATGCCATCGAGTCTAATTTTTGAGTCGTTTTATAAAGTTATCTTATTGTTATGTTTCGTCTTAACTATGCCTAGTGAATAATAGGTTGTATCATTTGTATTTTTTACAATGGAAATACCATTGGAAAAATTCAATGGTCTCAATTTTCACACATGGAAAGTCAAGATGCTAGATGCAATTGATGAATAAAAATCTCGGAGGATAGTAGATGGAAAAGAACCAACACCTTCAGATCCAACCAAATTGCCAGAATGGGAAATGAGGGATGATAAAGCCAAAGCCATTATTGGCCTTGCCCTTTCAAATTCTGAATTGCATTATGTCAATCTAGAGAAAACCTCAAAGGAAATGTGGGATACTTTGAGAAAACTATTTGGCTCAAAAGCTAGTCAATGCAAAGTTTTCTCTAAAACTTCAGTTGTTCAAGCTCAAAATGAGTGATGGAGATACAATGTCTAGTCACATCAACGATTTAAGATCTCTTCTGAGACAACTTGTAGAAGTCAAATCTCCAGTAGATGATGAGGATGCAAAATCTATTCTGTTGAATAGTTTGCCACCCAAGTATAGTAACATTGTTTTCACTCTTGGTCAGATGCCTTCCAACTCATTGGAAGATATGATATCAACTCTTCTAGCTGAAGAAAAAAGGACTAAAGAAGATGTTGAAGAGGAAACTGCAATGTACGTAAAAAAGAAATACAAAAATTTCTCTAAAAACAAAGAGGAATTAGAATGTTTCTATTGCAAGAAAAAAGGACATATATATAAATATTGCAAAGTTTGAGCCAAAGATATTCTCAGTGGAAAACTCAAAACAAATGAGGCAAATATAGTTGAAGAGGATTCAAAATCAGAAGGTGAACAAATGAATGAAGAACCTGACTACAATTTTGAAGACTTCTTTTACTAAGTAAGTCTTACTTTGGAGGATGGAGGCAACGAAGGTTGGAGGTCGATCAATGACCTCTCGTCAATCGCAATGATGGGGCCACTTCAAGTTGTGGTGACAGTTTGTTAGAGTGTGTTTTACTTTCCATTGTGGTGTGTATTTCAGAGTTCTTGTTTGTAGTGTCTTTGGTTTCTTTGAATAAACCCCTTTCTAGAATTTTGAGGAGGATTCATGTTTTTATAAGAATCACTTTTGGGGGGTAGGAGAAGATTTAGAGGTAGACTCAAGGGATGGTTGTCAATTAGTGCAAGCTTATGGATCTTAGAGATCTAGAATTCGGGGCACTCTGGGGAGGAAGGGAAAGTCCCACAGGAACCCAAGGAGGTAGGGAGCATTCTGCATAATTCGGCTTGACACTACGCCTTTACGAGGGTAAAGAGATAATCTATGGAGTTTGTACCTAGTCTAAGCAGTGCTTTCGGGAGGTGGTTCAACTTCTTCAAATATGGTTCTTCATTGTGTTCACATTAAGGGGGTGAAGATTAGATATTAATAATGTTCACTCTAAGGGGGTGAATGTTAGGAAAATAATAGTAGTGTTCACATTATTAATATTGTAATGTGAATAATTATGTTAGTAATTAGTTCATGTAATAATTAGTAATTAGATATTATATTGTTTTATAGTTATAACAATATAATATGTTGTTAATTTGTTTCACCCGTAAATTGATTAAATGGGTTATTTGTTTCCTGGTTTGTAGGAGGTAGTTTGCCTACCTCCATGGTTATATAATAGCCATTGTAATAACAATAGTTTAATAATGAATATTATTTGTATTAGACATGCACACTCTCCTTCAATAAGTGGGTCAATTAATCCTTCTTTAAAACTTCAAATCAAACTAATCAAAACTTGTCAAACCTTCGCAACTACATCATATGGAAGTATTAAAGCATTGTTTTTCTACCAACCATGCATCTATAGTCCCCGACAGAGGTACTCTTAGCTCCACCGTAAGCCTTGCTCTATTATTGTCAATCAAAGCGTTTATAGCCCAATGGAGATTTCTCAAATCATCCCTCATGTTTTTATTTGGGAAAGATTGCTTCATTTTTTAGTTTTTCAAGAGAAGCTTTACGATTTTTTTTAATTTTATTTTTTTACATATATAGCTTTTGAAATAGCCCAAGGGTTGGGAACCAGTTTGATATTTCATAATAACGATGCTACTTGACAAGAAAAGTTAATGACAACTATTTCATTGGTTTTACAAAAGTTTTTTTAAAAAATTGAAAGTGTATTGTTACTTTTTAGGTATGAAAATTTGTATTTATTCAAGTAATAACATTAACAAATCTGAAATTTAATTACTCGAAATTTAACAAATCATAAACAATATAATTCCTAGTTACTCTAAAGTCCAAGAAAAATAAAACAACTTTCAATTCTTTGTACCATTTACCCTTTTAAGAGTTTTCGGTTGTTGTTGCCTTCAATTTATTTTCGATTTACATGAATGCATCATTGCTTTTCCAATTGATTAAAAACAAAACAAAAACAATATAAAGAAACTTGTCAGACGGATATCATGTATTTTCCAAGGATGTGCATTGAGTTAGTATATCTCTTGATAAATCTAGGCTCAAAAGTTTAAATCCACCTTTTCCCCTTAACCAATATCTTTCAAATTTTCATTTTCTATTACATAATACCCTTTCGCAAACCCTAAATGGTTAAGAGAAGACTAAAGGCAACCATGGAGGTAAGAAAAATGGCAGAGACAATCTTTGCAGACGTGCACAGACAGAACAATCGCGAACCCATCAATCCTTTCATGGCACACAGACAGAACAAGTCCTTTTGTGGATTGATCAGGCATTTTGTGACGCTAAGGCGGCTTCTTCGGCTCCTAACCCTGCTAGTTCCTCTCATGGGGACGGATCTCATCTGACACCTTTACAGAAGGCTCGATCTCCCTATGCTAATCACTTTGCTGCTAATGGTGATTGCAACAGTGGTAGAACTGTAGGCGGCGGGTCTCCAATGCAACCTCTGAACCGCTCTTCTTCAGTGGATTTACACTCGAAGCTCAATACGACAGTGCCGTCCGATACTGTGGTTGATGCAAATCATGTCCTGAAAAATAACTCAAACAGATCGACTACATTTAAGGATATTTTATAGGGAAGGAGTCTCATGCAAGGGATGAGTCCCATCACACCTTTGACCCCTGCAGTTACTAACCCTAGCGTTTCATTTGGGGATGAAGTCCTTGATTGTAACGTTTTACCTAGAGCATGCCCTGATCGGGAGATTCAGCGGGCTCTGGCCAAACCTAGCTACCCTTCATGACTGGATTACAAAGCACTGGATCCCGATTCTATCTAGTAAGTTAGATCTTTATCCATGTGCGAAAGGTACATTTATTGTTGTTTTTTCCTCAATTAGGGATAAGGAAGTCATAGCTAAAAAACTCGGGCTTTGCAATCCCACTACTCGGTTCTCAAACACCTTGGTTCCCATCTTTTAAGCCAATCACTGAATCCTTTACCTGCAAACCAGTCTGGATTAGACTACCCCATTTACCGCTCCAATTCTGGGACCATACTTGTCTAACCGCTATTGGAAATACTTTGGGTCATACCCTTTTCATTGACCCCCAAACCACTGATTTCACGTACACAACCTTTGCTAGAATCCTTATTGAGCTTGACACATCCAAAAATCTCCCTGCAAATATAGAGCTTATAGTCCAAAACAGAACTTGGACACAATCATTAGATTATGAAGGCTTTCCCTTTAGGTGCAAAAAGTGTTTTGCTACCGGACACACTGCTGATGTTTGCAGAATGGAAAAGAGAAAAAATGGAAAAAACAACTGGTGGAAAAATGCCCTCCCGAACACCTGATTTTTGAAGCCAAAGAGGAGTCAAATACAGATACTAAAGATGATTTTATCCCGGAAACCCCTCTTTCAGAAATTCTAGTTGTTGAATGCGCTAAAGAATCTCATTCCGTTGGTGACAAAAAGGAAGACACAAAAGAAGATAATGAATCCGCTGGCCCAGTTGGATCTATGGAGGATAAGGAAAATACGCCTCCTCTATTCAATCCTCTAATTGCGGAGGCTTCTACTAGGCTAGATAACGGTGCATAAAAATAAAAAATTGTTCTCCAAGAATACCACTTCTCCACCTTGCTAGTTTCTCGGTCCGCTCGAAATTTGCTCATCAATGCTTCACTTTCTTCACGAGAAAGCAAATTGTTTGGTCATTTGTAAATCAGTTGTTTTTATGTTGATCTGCTTTGTTGGTCTTGGGTTTTTTTAAATGTGCGGTTTTTTTCCTCGCTTCATTTCTTGTTCTTGTTCGTTGGGCCTTATTTGTTCACATCGGCTTTTGAGCCTTCTTGTATAAGGGTATAGTCCCTTTCAAAAAACTATTTACCCTTAATAAAAAAAATATATATCTTTCAAATTTTTATTATATAGCTCACACAAACAAATTATTTTGCTATACTATGACATTCCATTCACGGTAAAGCACGTGCTAGGTGTTATGAGTACATTATTTGCAGAGGCCTACAAAGTTGGTGATTATCTCTTTTTTAATCTTCCTACGCTCCTCTTTTCTTAAGCCCATTATACCATAGACGTTTGTTGTAGGATCTCTTCATTGGCATACCAAACATGGCCGATGTCGCAATGAGTTTATTATGTAAAATATTTTGGGCTAGTGATTCGAGATATGTTTTGTATGTCGTGTCTTTACTCTGCCTAACCCCATGGAGTCAGTTGAGGATTTTTCATATATGAATAGAGTTAGATTAGGTTTTCTTTCTAGGTTGGCATCAGTTTCACATGTCTTCTATGTGTTCCTTTTTGTTATTTAAAAACACTTGTTTATGGATTTTTGTACTTCTACCAATGTTATAAATCCCATTTGGAACAATTATCACCTTGAAATTAAAGGTGCGAGAGATACAAATCCACTTCAATGTTTTTATATAAGGAAATGCTTGTAAATTTCTCAAGATATGGTGCTTTAGTGAAAGTGACATCCATGTACCCGTTTACTAAGGCAATTCCTCTGTTGTTAATGAAAGTGGAGCGATTGGAAAGGAGATAGGGTAATCCCTTTAAATGAATAATTTTAAAGCTTGCTTCTCTGTTCAATAGGAGGAGGAATTTCTCATAAAAGAGGAGGGTGAATTGGATGTTGAACTAGTCCAGGTCCTCTCTCTGTTTCTTTGAAGAATTTATTTTCCATAGGATGTCCATATTTTTATCTTTTGTGTGTTTCATGTTAATATTGTTATCTCCCCTCTTTGTGGGTCATATTTTGTAATTTTTGTCATGTCATACCGATACATGTTACCTTTTTTTATTCTCACACTCACACTCACACTCACACTCACACTCACACTCACACACACACACACACACACACACACACACACACACACACACACACACACACACACACACACACACACAAAGGGTGAAGGCTTCAATAGATCCCTCATTTTATTTAGCACTAAAATTAGAAAGCATGGAACTAACTATTAAAACAAGGAAACTACTCTAGTCCTAAACTAACAACCATAAAATAAAAATGGTGGATGAACTTGGAAATTTTGATTCAAACACCTCTTATTGTAAGGTAACAACAAACTTTCACTTGTGATGATCCTCAAGAAGGCATTTTCATCCTTATACTTAGTCAAAAATCCATCAAAACAAATACTCCACAAAAAAGTGTTGATTTCTTCTTGAAAACAACAAAAACATAAAGTTCAAGAAGGATTACCCTCGTAGTATGACTATTGAAATTCATGGAACTCTTTTACATTTAGTTTGTTCATATGTGGGCATTTAAATTCCATTGAATTGAGCTTCTATAGGTGCTCTTACTCATCAATCTTGTTTTAAAAAAACTATTGCAACTTGAATTTCCTCTATTTTCTCAATGCTTTATGGAGTATACTTACCTATTCTTTCTCAATTGCTATAAGTTGTGTCATCGAATATATTAATTCTTCCTCTATCTCAATCTCGGTTGAAATCATTGGCTCTTGGATAAATGGTTTATTAAAGCTCATCACACCCAAAGTATTTGTTGAATCTACGATGGTAAACTCTCAGTAATCTCCTCCTACTGTTTTGGCTCCAAAGATCCTTTTAAATCTACAAAAACATCTACATTTAAATAATCCAAATTATTAGAAAAATTATTTCATAAAATTAGCAAGAGTTTTCATTAATGAATGAGTTTCTAAAATCAATTTAGAATCTAATAATATGCAAAACATTGTTTCTTCCTCATTTTTAGGTGTTTAGCTCCATAGAAAGAGCTTGCAAACATATCATCCTTAACCTTGAAGTATGTAAAACCAACTATCTCTTCCATAAGTACTTCTCATGTGGTCTTAGATAAAGAAGGACCATTATATACATCCTCTATTAGAAGCATAAAGCTCTCAAAATATTCTAATGTGGGGGAAGCTTATTCACAAGGAGGAGTTGGAATCTTCATTTCTTGTTTGTGCTCATCTAGTTTTACCCGATCATTATTTGAGGTTTTGTTAACATTTTTTTTTTTGAGTTCAAATGGAAGACTTATGAATTTTGTTGGTCCTTCTTCATCTATATCTTCAAGATCAAAAATAAATTTTCTCCTTCACATATTAGATCTAAATAGCCAGTTTCTTAGGTATCTAATACGTCTTTCTCCTTAACCTTAAGTTTAGTCATTTATTTGACCATTGATAGAACTTTATAAACAATATGGATCTCAAAGTTTATAGCCCATTCCTTCAAATGGTGTAAGCTTTCTTATCTAGTTTACAACTCTCTAGGATACCTCTCCATATGTAATATGACTTCTTCATATTTTTAAGGATGACAAATAGGCCCATTTATTACCATAGGTTGAGATATAGGTGTGGATATGAATGGAAAAAGGGTTGGATATTATTGCATATTTGAGCGAGTAAAAGAGGTTTTTGGCATAGTTGTATGGATTTGGATATGAAGAATTAAGAAAAGGTTGAGTACTTAAGCTGTTGTAGGAGTGGTTTAGATGGTTGAGTAAGAGGACTATTTGATTTTGCTAAAAATACCCCATAAACAGGGTTTTCTTGGACCGATTTTCTTAGCCTCTATCTCTTTGACTAAGTCACATGTATCTTATTTAATTTTCTTTCCATGTTTTGATTCTTTTGATATACGTGCACAATGTGCTTAATAAGGAAAATGACATTCTCTCCAAGAAAGAAAGGATGAATTTTGAGGTCATTTACATGGATATCATTCCGTGTATTCAGAGCGGAAATATTGTCTCCACACAAAGTAACGAACGAGAGGTTTCTTTAATGGGCCATGAAGACTATAGAGAAAATATTTATTTGAAATAACCAAAAAAATTTATTGGGAGGAGTGGATTGAGCTCTTTAAATGGGGGAGATAGATCTTTGGACAAATCTACTTCTTCTTAGAGAAATATGCGAGAAAATCAAAATTATAACTTTCATAACTACTTCTCATCATTATTTGTCTCGTGAGATGGGGCCACTAGATATTTGAAAATAGAGTGAGAGTGGAGCCACACCGATGTTTTAGTATCGTTTATAAATCCCGATAAGCTAAGAACACACCAAAATAGAGTGAAAATAATAATTATTGCATAAACAATACTATAAAAATTTCAACAAGAATGAAAATTGTCCCATCAGGCATGCCAAATTTATTAGAGGTTGAAAGTGTTCGATGTGTGAATAGAGTTCACTATCAACACAATATGGGATTGTTTCACATGTGTGGGATTTGTGTGGTGAAGGAAGCCTCTAGAGATAGTTGGTTCTCCTCTATCTCCACTTCTAACACTATCACTAATTTACCAATTATTTTAATATTTCAAGGAAAAAGGGAGAGGGAGAATAACATGAAAAGAGAAATGGTAATGCGCCAAGAAAGAAATGGGGATCTTCCACTCCATATTTGGGAATAACACAATAAAATAAACAAATGAAATTATAATCCACACACATTTACCATAGATCAAATAGTTGGAAAAAATGAAAGAAAGAAGTAAGATATATATAAACCACAACAAATCAACTTATGCTTAAAATATGCACAATCGTATTAAATTTCAAAAGATCCCCTGGATGCATTATGATTGCCAACATAGAGGCTAAAAAATGATAGAAAAATAAATGATTGAAAGCCACAAGAGCAAGAGCCTAAAAAGGGTGAAAATTTCCCTAAACGACTATGTCAGATAACAAAGCAAACTTTGCTATCTATAAAATAAAAAAGAGGAAATAAGAAGAAAAAATAAGAACAAAAGAAGGTAAAATATTCATAAATAAAATCAAGTTGTATCGGAGAAAAGTGATGTATGTTCCTCATTGTTGAAAATTCGGGATCCTGGATCAAACATTAAATTCAAATATTTAGCCTACGATTAGATCCTCTAGTGGTGAGTGGACACACTATCATTCACTTGTATGACATTGGGTTGAAATCATTAACTATCGCAACCACTCGAGCTATGCCAATGAGTCTCGAGGATATAACTAAGTTCTCATGTCATAAGAGTGCCGCGAGACATTAATTGATTGATAACTACCAATAATGACTTTACATGGTCTAAGAAGATTGTTGGAATAAGTTTGAGTGCAAGGTAGGTGCTAACAAGGTGGAGTGGCTTGTGATAAGAACTTTGTGGCAAAAATAACACTTATTGGGTGGAGCAAACATCGTGTGGTGTCCATAAGGCAATTCATAAGTGGTTTGTAGATTTACGAGGTTACACGGGGCTTCGGTGATTTTTACTTTGCAAAAATAACGATCTTTGTAACATGATACAATGCCATATGACATAATGAAAATATCTACAAAGTGCATGATAGAAAATGAAAATTTCGAGAAGTGGAATGCATAATGAGAAGTTATGATATGCATATTATTATGTACTTTATTGAGTATAGAAAGGAAAAAAGAACATATGTGTAAAATTATCGATCTAAAAAAATAGAAGAAACAATATAATATGTGATCATCAAGAAAGCATATTAGAGTGTATTTTTATAAATATTAGTTACCAAAATCATATAAATATTACAATATGCATATTATTTATAAATACAAAAACGTTTCTCAGAATTCAAAACCTTTTCTCATTTGATGTCGCGAAACTTAGAAATTTTCACAAAAATTATTTTTTAGAACTAGAAATGTTTATTGCTTGGTAAGATTTGAAGGCCAACCTAAACCAAGAGAAATTCCATAGTCGTCTTTGTGAAACAATATAAATCCAAATACCACATGTATTTTCTTGAAATCCACTTTACTGATAGAGATGGTATAGAAGAGCAATACTAGAAGTACTAAACCAAACAAAATTGCATTTAAAAATACACGATTGGTTATTTCATTGAAATAAAATATGTCTAGTTGTTAAAAAATGTAAAATAAAAAAAATATCTTAGGAACCCATGCCCATAACACTTGCACTATTGAGTCCACAATTGCCTTTACATCAATTGTAATGTAGTTATTGTCTAGCCCAACTATTAACACATGCTACCTAAGAACATGCACATCCACAAACCTTGCATTAAAAATAAAATTACAAGTTCCTGTGAACCCAAAAAAACACTAATTTAGGAATGTCTTTTAGAGAAACTCACAAATTTTCACTAAACAAGATGCTTATTTTCCTTTTTCTAAAACCAATAGTCTCGAAACATGCTAAAAGCGCCCCCATGAACATTACCACCAATCACTAAATAAAAAAAAACAATTAAATAAATTAACAAGTTGTAAGCATTATTATTTGATGTATTACTTGTAACCTTAGGCTAGGAAAAACTCCATAGTCATTTATATAAAACAATGGGAATCCAAATACACGTAAAAACAAACAAACCATCGACATTGACATAACATATATTTTCTTTGACACTCACTTCACAAGGAAGACGTCAAAGAGTGATAGTGGTGTTGTACCAATCAAACACAACCACATTTAAATAAAATAGCAACAAAAAAACAAAACTATTCTTAGAAGTTCTTACCAACCTTAAAAACACTATTTAGAAATGTTTCTTTTAAAAACACAATTGTTTACCGAACTAGGGATTTTGTATAGAAAAGACTTGAGCAAGCCTATATAGTCGTCTTTCGCAAAACAATGGAAATCTAAATACAAGGAAACTATATTTTCTCAAAACCGACACTCCCAAAACATGCTAAAAGCACACACATGAGCATTCACATCAATTATCGAAATCATACAATTATCGTAATATAAGCTGCGATCCATACGCCAACCATTAACATGCATTACCCGACATGCACACCCACAAATATCACAACAAAAATCAAACCTTTTTCACATAAAACCATTTTATAAATGTATTTTTCTAGAAACTCACAATTTTTCACTAAATAAGACCCTTTTTTCCACAAATCGATCATGAACCATGTTAAAACTAGCCCCACAAACATTACCAACAACCACTCAATAAAATTAATAAATAAACAAATTGTTAGGTGCAATCACTATTGTTTGATGTATTAATTGTTACCCCATACTATTGAAAACTCCATAGTCGTCTTTCAAAACAAAATCAATCCAAATACACGAAAAAATAAACAAACCATCACCATTTACATAACAACATGTATTTTATTTAATACCCACTCCATATGAAAGATGACAAAGAACAATACTTTGGAATTATCATATCTTAGAAAACAAAATTGAATTTAAATAAATATGCAACAAAAAGTCAAAATACGTTTTGAAAGGTTCTCACCAACCCAATAAAATACTATTTTAGAAACACCTTTTCATAAAAACCCGAGTTGTTCATCAAACCAATTTTTAAGGAAAAGACTTCTAGTTCGACCTAGATAACCGTTTATATAAAATAATGAAAATTCAAATACAAAGAAACCAGATTCTATGAAACATTCTAAAACTACACCCATAAACATTCTCACAATTATTAAAACCATACAAAGAAAACTTGATTGGTTGTTGAAAAAACATGTAATATGTTAATTGTCCTTAAATTACTCCTAACAAAAACTCAAAAAGATTTATAAAAAGCTAAACTAAATCTATTTCGAGTTCATGTGACATAAGTTTAATAGTTCCAAATAATAAAAAACCACAAATTTCATACCGACCATGAGAAACACCGATTGTCATATATGCAAAATAATGGAAATCCATATACATGCAAAACAACTAAACCACCATCATTCACTATCAAAGGTCGCCACAATCAATGAGTTACAACACCATACCACCGAGATAACAAAGGGTACTAGATCAAATGGATTTGCATTTAAACAATACATGTTTGACTATATCTTGGTAATAAATGCCCATAACACCAATATCACCGATCGTGCATACACCGCCCTAACATAAACTACAATATAACTACATTCCATGCCAACCATCAACGCACCCCCGACAAAATACTCCTCCAAATTCTTTAGTCGAACAAAACACTTTCAAAATTGAACAACTTAATAGTCAAACCCACACAACACAACAAGAGGCACACCACTAATGCCAAACCCACCTTATTAAACAACCTTAATTAAAGGTTTTACTATTGGAACTACACATTATATTAATAAAATATAAGGGAGTTACATAGTAAGGGGCAACTGGATAACTCACGGTCCCACAAAACGCCATGAAGGCAACTGAAAAAGCCATAAAGGCAACAAAAACACGCCGCCTGAGGCACCAAGAGAATGCCACGAGGGCTTACATCAACACACCCAAAGGGCAAAGAGAACATACCAAAAGAAACATTAGGCACTTAAAGGTTTTTAAAACAATGCACAAATTTTAAATTGAAATTAGCAATTTTTTTTCAATCTTCCTAATAAGCAAGTCGCCGGTAAAACTCACGGGCAAATTCCCCAAACCATGAGGAAAAGGAGTACGAATACGTCGCCAACATATATATGGATTATGGATGCCAATGGTTAACTCTTTTTTCCCACTATTTTCTGTTTTGAGAATTTTGCGGCGCTGACGCAGTCGTTTCGGAGCTCAAACAACAATAAACTCTTTTACCATTTTCTCGCAGGGTTTATTTCTCTACCAAAATCAGGGTTTTGAACTACACAAATAAGTGTCAGGTTGAAGGCGAGTTTAAAGAGCTTAGGGTTTCTCAATTTAAAAATAAGGTTTTTTGCTAGTTTGCTTTGCAGATCTGTTGTTGTTTGTTGGAAGAAAAAATTAACTGTCAAAAGCTCCAAGGCAGCGACTTCGAAGCGTTCTCAGTAAATCACGCGGAACTATTTAAACCAGGTAAGGGTTACAACCTAGGGATGTGTTCTGTATTTGTTTATTTTTTCATTGTTTTCGGTGTAATTTATTTAGAGTTAGGGTTTTATGAGAGAATTCGTGTAGCGTTTTTTGTGGCTTTGAGTTTGTGTAATGTCATGAATCTGAGAGAGATTTAGGGCTAGGGTTTTATCACAGATCTGTTGGAGTTGGGTATATTTCGGGTCTGAGTGTCTGCAGCTGTTTACGTGTATATTTGGATGCAGCGGAGGCTTCGGTTTATTCCATCTGTTGTGGGTTTTTAACGAAAAAAAAGTTGTACAACGTCAGGGTTTTAACAGATTTTTGAAAAAGGTCTGAAGTTGCTTTGAGTTTCCGCAACTGTGTTAGTGCTATTTAAAGTCGGGAAGTACTCTGGTTTTTTTCAGTCGTGGCGTGGACAAACAGTGTCAGTGTTTTTGTGATTTTAAGAAACGTTGGAACTATTCGATTATAAGCTTTTATCTTTGTAGTAGAGGAGCGCGGTTTCGGTGCTTAAATTTGTGGTAATGGCACACCAAAACTACAACCCTGGTCAGTCGTTTGGTTCAGTTGCGCGTGGCAACTCTGCGCTTGGTTATGGAGGCAGTAGGGCCTATGATAACCCAATGTTTTCAAGGGAAAATGGCGGTGGAGGGTTTGATACAGGAGCTTATCCTTCAAGGGAGCCTCGTTATTTCTCAGCGGATCCTTTGGCCCACACTGTAGAGCCTGATAATTCAGGGGGACTGTCTTTTTCAGGAGAACGCTATTTTGACAGGGTTCCAAATGAGCGGCCACCATTTGAAGCCACCGGGCGGTTTGGTTCACTTGGAATGGACAGGTATATGTCTTCTTCTGAAGTAGCAACACAAAGGCCGGAATCATCCAAGTACTATTCCGGCCTGAACAACTCACTTCTCATGAATGGTGGCGACACCTCTCTTTACCGAGGTAGTGATGCTGCAGCGGCCTATGGGTCTTCAAGCAGCTATTATCCAGGCATTAGTCTTGTTTCTCCTTCTATGCAGCAGTGGCCTGGAGCAGATCCTCGAGGTCCAATGGGAGGAATCACAGGTGTCAAGCGGCCCAGTGAAGAAGGTATGTCCTGGTGTTAATATATTACAAGTACTTGAGTTTTGTACAGTGTAAAGTTTTTTGTAATATATTTTTTCCCATTAAACTTCATTGATGTTTTTTTCATAATTTCAATTGGCAGTTTACCAAGCGCCATTGTAACTGGAAGTATTTGTGTGACATTGCTAGTGCAGGCGAAATTATTCTTTATGCTGATTGATTGTGTTTATATTTAACAATCGGTTATCATACATTAAGGAGAAAAGTTGGTTCTAGAGTCAGTTCTTAATGGAGACACATTTTTTTATGTCATCAATTGAAAGTTGAAACACACCTGTCCTTTTAGTGCACTGGTTATGCATTATCAAGTTTAGATCAGCATCAGGCGTAGAAGTCACACCCCAGGGGTTTCTGTTCTGTTAAATTCTCCCGGGACATGCACCTAGCCTTGTCTTGGTGGGCCTGCTGTAATGCATCTGTGTTAACAGGGGAGTGTGCTCAGCTGAGCTTCAAATCAGGTCATCTTTTAGATATGTACCTTATAGACTTGCATCAAAGTCCTGTTGATAAGAATATCTTGTGTACGAGGATGTTTAACTAAAGGTGCATTCAAACCCATGCAGCACCTAGAAGAATGTTTAGCAGTGCCCCCTTATATCCTAGTATCCAAGTCTTAAATGCATTGATCATACTATTTAAATAACAGATAGCAAGTACGGTAGATGCAAGCCAAGAAAAAGGTCAGTCTTATTTTAGTTTCTTAAAGATACGTTTTTGGTTGCTATCCTAAAAACTAACATAAGACTGATCTTTTTCTTGGCTTGCGACTACCATACTTACCATCTGTTATTTAATAAAGTAGCTTAGAACTATAGTTGCATATAAACCTAGAGAACATTTCAGAAAGGATTTTTGATAACATGTCCATTATACTCTATTATGTATGCATGTTTAATCCACTTGTTGATATACCTTCTAGAATTTAAATGTGGTATGCTACATATGAGATATATTAAAAATTGAAAGCACAAGAATTATCTTATGAGATATGATCAAAACTCAAATTTGTGAAGGTTTGGATTTGAGTTGTAGGTATTTCAATTGAATTATTGAATAGTTGAACTAAAAACGAAATGATAATAGAGGATAAGAATATTCTGTGAAGGAATATAAATAAGCTAATTTAAGATCATTAACGCTAGTAGTACGGAAGGCTTGTTAAATGTGTTGGTAATATCCATCCCTTTTAGAATTTGAAAGTTGTATGCTAAATATACAGTGTATGACAAATTGCAAACAAGAAGATTCACTTATGGGGGATGCCTAAACTCTTAAAACCGTCCAAAGCTTTGGTTTTGAGATGATTTGATTGTGTGGTCATTTCAACAAGTTAAGTTGGCTTTCTTTTTATATGTTATGCTTATTCCCTACTGTTGATTTTATGTAATTATGGGTAAGATATTCGATCGAAATATAATTGTCAAAAGCAACATTATAAAGCTGGGTGACTAAACATAGGCTCACATGGAATACAGGCCTAGTCAATAAGCTCAGCCAAAACTTGGAAGTAATGGAAACTTGAAAAGTTTATGGAGTGTTCAGTTTTTTTGGCTGGTTCGTACACTTGGACATGGTGGTCTACATGCTTCAACACTTTATTTGTACATTTTGACCTATGTTACAGGGTATGGTCCTGGAGGTCCTGAGTAGGGGTACGATATGTATGATAGGTATGGCCCTGTGGTATGGGTCTGGTACACAGACAGTATGCCTAGGGTACATCCAGATGTACCTGGGTACGAACGGGCATGTCCAAGGACATACCTGGGTATGTCTGGCTGTACTCAGATCGTACCTGCATTAAAACAACAG
Source organism: Taxus wallichiana var. yunnanensis (assembly GCA_018340775.1). Classification (NCBI taxonomy): domain Eukaryota; kingdom Viridiplantae; phylum Streptophyta; class Pinopsida; order Cupressales; family Taxaceae; genus Taxus; species Taxus wallichiana. Next base: position 316,133,862 of record CM031239.1, read on the forward strand.
TTTTTTCAACTTTTTTCATTTTTTTGGTTAAAAAGTCAAAATCACGAAGAATTTATACAGTTTCTCAGAATGTATATGAAAATAAGTATTTACCTTGGAAAAAGGAAAGACTGGTATCTATTCATTTTTGTTAATCATATTCTATGCTTCCTTAAAGGTCTCGCGTGGGGACTTGTTTTATGTAAGAACATTGAATTGTAGATTTTTTGGTCATTAAACTTATTTGTACTAATTGATATAATCTTTGAAGCATTGGAAACAATCATTGTCAGTCAACCTGATTTTAGTGCGTGTTACTCTGAATTTTCAATTATAAGAAATGACAAAACCGTGTTCTTTTTAAGTGAATTATGCTTACTCTGTCTTGAAAGGAAATATTGAATTGTATCTTGGAGAGGAAGAATTATTTTGTATGAAAGTGACGTCTTGGATATGTACATCATATTTCAATGTTTTGAAATAGTATTTTGTTAAAAGGTACTCAACTATGACTCGTACCCTTCACGGGTGAAAAACTCTAGTATCTGACTCTTGTTGAAAGAACAAAATTGATTGTTTTGATGCCTAAATTGTATTCGTTTTGGGAACAAAGATTACTGATTTGGTTGTAATGATCAGTCAGTTGATATACTCCTGTTCTTTGACAGTATTATCTGATTGGCCTATTCATACCAGTAATATTTATTTGGCTATATTTACTATGTAGCCAGGAAACGCCTAAGGGGCCCACGTTTCTGCCTGGAAACGTTTCGGAAACGCGAAACGGGTACGAAACGTGTTCGAAACGTTTCCCAAAAAAATTTTTTTTTTTTTTTTTTTTTTAAATTTTTTTTTAAAAACGTCTAACTTATCTAGATTATTATCATGTATATGTGAATCATTGAAATTGTAAGTATGTTGAATGATGAGTTATGACTCTTTAGAAGTTCAAATTTCAATGAATACAAAATATTTTGAGTGCTTTATCAATTATCTCGTATGGTCTACAAATTTACAATTATAAAATGAGTATTATGCATATATATATATATATTTTATTTTTTAATAATATATTGTACGGACGTTTCCATCGACGTTTCGTATCCAAGGTTTTTTGAAAATTGCCGTTTCCGCGTTTCGTACCCGTTTCCGTTTCCGTTTCCTGGCAACATAGTATATTTATTACTATTTTAAACATTTTATATATATTTTGTATGGCCGTACCCAAGTGCTGTACCTGTCCCCCAAAATGTTGTACCAGCGTACTGTATCCCTGTACCCATACTTGAACCATACCATGTCCCGACTACCTAGATTTTAACATGTAAAATGTCTCTTATGAATTTGAACACTGCTCTTTACTATGAAAGCTCTGATGCTTGACAACTTGAGTTCAATTCAACATTTTGAAGTGCTTAATAGTCATGGGAAACTTGATTAAATGGTAGGAGAATTTGTCTTCATTTAGCAAAGCAAAATATCACAAATCCTCATTTGCCTGGTTTTTCAAGGTGTGTTTTTCATAGGTACTTAGGGGGGGTTTGGAGGAAGATAAACAATTTCCCAAAGTTTGGGGATAGTGGGGGATGGCTATCAAAATAATATGTAAAAATTAATATTTAAATCTGGTTTAAGGGTTCAAAGTTTAAACTTTATGTAAAGCTTTTCAAGATGTTTTTGGGGTCAGGGTTCAATGTCTTGTTTAAACAACATTTTTTTGCGGTATATTTTGAAGTGAAAGTACCAAGACAAAAAAACATAAAATTTGGGAACAACTAGTATTGTAGTCCTCGGAATGTTTGGGACGTCATTTAAATCCTTGCTGATGTGTTCCTACGTAATGCCATCTTTATAAGGATGATTGTTCAAAACATGAAGAGTATTGCCGTAGCTAAAAAAATTAATAGGTAGTCATGGAGAACTTAATGAATTTGTGGAAAGAGCTTGGCCTCACTATAAAAGAAAACAATTAAAATATCATTTCGTAGTTTTTGAAGGTGCTTTGTAAATATGATTTCTAGACTCAAGAAAAGGATTTCCCTATGATAAAAAAAGTTACTTGGGAAGCTCTCAACAATTTTTAAATGCACATGCAATTGAGATGAGGAAGGACATTTATTTTTCACCTGTTTTTCGGTTTTCTTTTGTTACTTGAAAATGACGGAGGAGGCTTCGCATGGTATTTCTGTAAAGACTCAATAAAAGGAGAGTGTAAGAGACGAGGAATGGTTTGCATTATCTACTGATTTTTTGGGTTTCCTTTTTGTTGTTTGAAAGTGGAGTAGAGGGACTTTGCTTGGTATGCACAATAGGAGAGAGCATAACATTTAAAAAAAATGATGAGTTACAAAAAAATCGTGTTGACAAAGTTGTACCTCGTAAGAAGATTGATGACATAACCCCATCCTAGAAACTTTCACATGAAAACTTGGTGAAACTTTCTTGACAAAGTTGTACCATTCCTTAAAAATCTGCCAAGGTTCCATAACTTCGTAAAAATTCTGTACTATTTACCCTTTTCCTTGCCCCATCCCAATTGTGTACCCTATGATACAAAGCTACTAGTGGATAGCAACTTTGAATTGGTGTCAAAAAGATGAGTTAGAAGTTCCCTTTCTTAAGTTGAGCACTACAAATTTTATTCTCACCACTAGTACGGTATCACCGATTCTCGTCCGCCTACTACTCCAAATTCATATCTCTTTACCATTCCTTGTTTTAGCTCTTGTAACTACAATATTTTATCCCATTCTACCGGAAGTCATCATCGATACTTTTTGTCATTTAAAGTGTGAATTTTAACCCTTTTCTTTTGCGGCTTGTAGCAAATGTTTAAGTATTTTCATGATGTGCATATTTTACTTGTTGAAACCTTTGCCAGACTTATTTAATGACAAGATGTTGTATAATGTTTTTGTAGGGTGTAGCATGAAGGGAAATGATGGTAATTGAAGGATGAAATCAAGAACTTAGAGCTATTACAAGTTATGGTTGCACATAATTGTTTTTGTTAATTGAGGTATCATGTTTTATCTCTCCTTTCAGCCTTAGAAGGAACCAACAACCTGGCTCACTCAAAGGTGTGTAGTTGTATGGTGAGTCCAACACACTAGTCCTCGGCGATACGCGATGCCCTGACTGCGGTGCCAAATTTTAATCAAGATTAAACCCGTGACCAAGTGGTCACCGGTAGCGAATGACATATTGTTGAGGTCAACCTTGGGGGCTTTGGTTGCACATAATTAACAACATACATGAGCACCAATTCCCTTTGATCTCAAAGAGAGCTTAGGCACAAGTTGCTAGTAGGAGGCCTTAGACAAGATATAAAAGTGTTTTAACTCCCTTGTGTGAAGAAAATTTGAAAACGATTATTCTTGCATTGATATAGACATGTTAGTTTGGTGGAACAATAGCAAAAAGCCATTGTTTGCATTAAAATTCACGTTAGCAACTATTCCTAGAAAATAAGTGATTCATTATGATCTCAAGTTGTATAAGGTGTGAATAGTAAAGTTCATTTGTATAAGGATAGGTGAATTCAAATATTTGGGCCACAAGACATCTTAGGTGTCATGGGCATTTGCAAACTTAACTAGGGAATTATAAAGAAACTCGGGTGACATGGGCAGTTGCAAAAGTGAGGAAAGAAAGGAACTTTATAAATGTCTATTGATGGCTAAAATAGGTTAATGCGAACTCTAAAAGTACAATGTATGAATATCACAAGTGAGTGAAAAGAACTCCAATGCATGTTACATGCTAAAGTGAAGCTAAAAACATTGCACTAAAACAAAATAGCTAAAAGGGAAGGTGAACTTGATATAGGTATAGTTAAACCATTGGCATGTCAAGGTGATTATATTGTGTGTTAATTTGACACACTTCACAAAGGAATGTTACCTTGTCACAAATCATTGCGAAAGAGCCAATACAAGATGTAATGATATCCACAGGAAAATTTCCAATACTAGGTCGGCTTGCTTGGGTGATTTTAGAAGGTTTACGTCTCTTATGTTCCCCCATTTGTTTAAAGAAGCTGATAATACTCATCTAGCTTAATCTCTTGGAATGCAAATGAGTAGTTGACTCTCAAGATTGGGGAATATTGGATTTACCACATTTGGAATAAGCGTGAGAGGGATTGGGTACTCTAGCAGTTGGAAATTGTCGCACTAACTCGTGCCGTCAAATTGTGAATCGATAATATCCAATGGATGCTTAATGCTCTCAATGCTTGTGATGGGATGTAAAAAGGATGCAATCCCTTAGTAATTGTAGGGGTCCCTTGTAAGGATTGGGTACTCTAGCTAGCTTGGAAATTGTCGCACTAACCTATGACCGTCAAATTGTGAATCAACAATATCCAATGGATGCTTAATGATCTTAATGCTTGTGATGGGATGTAAAAAGGATGCAATCTCTTAGTAATTGTAGGGGTCCCTTGTAAGGATTACATATGAAAGTGACAACCTCTTGGAGAAAAAAAGGTGAAGTGGATAGAGAACTGCACAAAGTCTTCATACATGTAATGATACCTTCCTCGGATCTCGTACTTGATAGGACACCAAACCTTAATTGCTTCTATCAAGCATGAGAGTAAGGATTGCAAATCTGTCACCCTATATAGTAAAAGGTTAAGGTAAGGTAGTGTTTTAGGTCACTGCTTAAGGGAGACACAAATGGGGTGTGTGAGATGCCCCCTGTGGAAGCCATTTAGGGAATTGCTTTTCCACTTACCTTTTGTGTTGTTCTACGAGGGACCGTCGAGCCTTATGACAAATGAGGTTGGAGGTATAAATAGGTTGAATGATATACCATCCACATTCCTTAAGAAACACTCAACATTTAAAGCCAACTTGGGACCTAGTGGTAGTGGAGAAGCGTTGGATGCCTTAGAATGAGTGCATGACGGTTTGTGGCCAAGTGAAGAATCCATACTATTCTTAAATTGGCTTGAATTGGTTCCATACCTTCTTATAGGAAAACCACCAATGAGCCAATACCTAATCGGGTAGGACAACCCCTCTTGTCGGGTACGCAAAGGTGACTGTAATTGGGTGTTATCGAGCGCATGTGAAAGGTGTAGGGATGCCACCTTGTGATCATCCATGCGTTAAAGCACTCCCCTGGACAATGGGGTTGTAAGTAGCGAAACATGACTGTGACAATAATGCATGTTTGGGGTAACCCTTGAACAGTTGAGCATTGAACATAGAGGATGAATAAGTTGGTGTATGCGTTGTCCTTGATTCTCATTTGCTCAAAATCAAATTAATAAAAATACCTTATTAGGAAAATCTTATTTCTATTACGTGTTTGAAAAATATATTTTTAAATAGAATAAAAGCTAGTTGGATTTAATTTCAGATTTTTTTTTAATTTTCATTTCCATCCAAATATTGTTGTCTGCACAAATTTCAAATTTTATTTTTGGAAATTTTTGCAAAGGGACAACAATATTTATGTCGCACCAAGAGATTTAGACAAATCAACACAAAAAAGAAACCAAAAACACAAAAAAAAAGCCACAATGAAATAGGTTGAAAGTTTTGGATAACAATCAACAAACTTTCAACAACCTTCCAACAATACACAAAAAAATCTCAAAGGTTCTCATTTGTAGCATCCCCTTCGTTACAAAGAACGTTAAGGTGCTTATCAAGCTTTCCCTTATCCTTGTGCTCCTAAGGGCTCTCCTCTTGATGCTCTTATTCACCTTCTTGTTATTTGTTTCCTCTATCCCTTGCTACGCCCTTAACCTATCGCTTGTATTAGGATATGAGTAGTTGACTTGTGGCTTACGATATCATTTTATTATGTCATTTATACTTTCTCATGCTTAATGGTCGGCCTTGGTGATGCCCATAACGTAAGAATAGTATATATAGGGGATTGTAGGTAGTAGTTTATGAGGATTTAGAGCATTTGAGTCTTATTGTATGGTTTGGAGGTTGCCCCCTCAAAGTGGCGAAGCTATTTTAATTACAAGTTCTTTGGTGTTCTATTGCTGCCCATAATCGAATTATACAAGTAATTTCATTACAAGTGGTATCAGAGCTGCGATCCGGGCCAAAATTAGGGCAAAAACCCTAATTTTTGTTTCCACTATATCTTGTGAGCCAGAGGCGATTTTGTCCGAGATATTTTTACCGTTGCGAATCATTTCAAGTAAGATTCCTGAAAATTTCAGACTTTTTTGCTTTATTTTGCAAAAGTTATTGCAAATTTAGGGTTTTTCATAAAATCGCTCCCTAGGCTGCAATTTGTGGAATTTTTCCAAGTTCTTTACATTTTCGGAAAGCTCTCAAAAAACATATTGGTAGTATCTTCTTTGTGTTTTTTCCTATTCATTTGAATTTGTATCGAAACCCTAAACCCTAGAGTTTGACATCATGGCGGGGCCTTCCATAAGAGCCAAAAAAGAATCTGTCACTCCGGGTAAAACCCCAGATAAAGATGGGGTAGTGATTGAAGAGTTGGAGTCAAAAGGGGTAAATACAAATTCCTCAACACTAGGGTTTACCTCAGTTGATCATAAGGTGAGCCAACTCGAGTATGAACTGTGAAATCTCCAATCTGAGATGGCATGTAAAGGAGACAAACCAAATCAATCAGCGGTTGGATGATATCATGCAACATATAAAGGGTAAATAGTCTGTCCCAAATCAGCCCCAACTCAACCAAGGAGGATCTTCATTTGAATAATGGGCAAAATAACCATGTTGGATCACTTTTCTAGCCCAATTAGAATCCAACTTATGCGCAACCACGAAACATGATGCCGAAAGTGGAGATGTGCAAATTTGATGGGAAGGATCCACTGAATTGGATAAATCAAATGGAGAACTTCTTTGAGTTACATCAAACCCCATCAGGACAAAAGGTGACCTTAGCATCCTTGTATCTTGAACCAGACCAATTCGTTTGGTATCAATGGTTATGTGCTCAGAGGCAGAAGAGTGGTCTCAGTGTCACTTGGACAGTTTTTCCGAGTTACTGATTGCACTATAGTTTTAGTGTTTCAGGTAACTACTTTAGTCAATTGGCAAAGCTACGACAAACATGATCAGTTAAAGATTATGTGCATCAATTCTAGAACCTATCCTTAAGGGTGGAGAATATTACAGAAGAGAACCTGAATGACCTGTTTCTTGGGGTCTTAAGGACCACATTGAGCATGAGGTACGTATGTTTAATCCACTCAAGCTTTCTAATTCTATTATCATGGCACGTAGAGCAGAGGAAAAAATTCTTTGCAGTAGGAGGCAACCTTTCACTAACACCAGAGACCGTAGTACCCCTTCCCCATCATTCACTCGGCCAATTAGACTGACTCCTCAACAAATGGAAGAAAAAAGAGCAAAAGGATTATGTTTTAACTGTGACAACAAATATGGATCGGGACACAAATGTGAGAAGTTGTTCTATATTGAAGGAGGAAATGAGGATGAAGATGAAGCTGAAATTATAGGAGAAGGTTTCGAGGAACCAAGGTAGAAGACAAAGTAGATGATCACCATCCTATAATTTCTTGCCATGTGTTAGGTATTAGTACTCCTCAAACACTCAAGGTTATTGGCTATTTAAAAAAGGAAGGTGACAATGTTAATTGACTCGGGTAGTACTCATAACTTCATAAATAGTAAGTTAGCTTCCCGCCTCAATTGTTTTATTTACCCAGTTCCAGAAATGCAAGTTATGATTGCGGATGGTGGGACAATCAATTGCATAGGAAAGTGTCATAGTATCAAGCTCTCCATGGGAGACTACATGTTAGACTCACCTATGTTTGCTATTTCTATGGGAGGGGCAGATATTGTTTTGGGTGTCCAATGGCTCACAACCTTGGGTACTATAGAGATGAATTTCCAAGAATTGTTCATGTGATTTCATTTAGAAGGAAGGACAATACAATTGAAAGGGATGGTAGCTAAGTCTCCATAGATTATTATCTCTCATCAAATGTAGAAGGTTCTCAGAAAAGGAGTAGATGGATTTGTAGCAAAGTTATTTTCCATAGAGGTACAAAATACAGAGTCTTCAATGCCACCCGATCTTCAGAAGATTGTTGATGCTCACTCATCATTTTTGATGCAATTCCAAAGGGACTACCACCAGTTAGGGATCATGATCATGCCATTCAGTTGATTCCAGGGAGCCAACCACCTAACATTAGACCATACAAATACCCATATTCCCAGAAAAGTGAGATTGAGAAAATGGTGCAGGAAATGTTGAAGGTAAGTATCATCAAGCGTAGCCAGAGCGCATATTCTTCGCCAATGGTCATGGTACGTAAGGATGAAACATGGAAGATGTGTCCAGATTACGAGAACTCAACAAGTACTCTATTAAAGATAAGTTTCCTATTCCAGTAATTGATGATTTATTTGATGAATTGCATGGTGCTATTTATTTCACAAAATTAGATCTTTGTTCGGGGTACCATCAAATTAGAATAAGAGAGGAAGATGTTCATAAAACGGCTTTTAGGACTCATGAGGGCCATTATGAGTTCTTGGTAATGCCCTTTGGTCTTACAAATGCTCCCTCAACATTTCAAAGCTTGATGAACACTATTTTTAGGCCATTTTAAAGGAAATTTGTATTAGTTTTCTTTGATGACATATTGATTTACAATAAGACATGGGAAGAACACTTGCAACATGTAGATAAAGTGTTGGAAGTTTTCGAGAAACATAAGCTTTATGCAAAGCCATCCAAATGTTCTTTTGGTGTACAAGAGGTAGAGTACTTGGGTCACATTGTATCCCATGAAGGTGTCAAAGTTGATCCTTAGAAGATCAAAGCTATGGTGGAATGGCCAAGGCCCAAAACTCTAAAAAATCTCCGAGGGTTCCTTGGACTAACAGGGTACTACAAAAGATTTGTGAGGGGATATGGTAGAATCACATCTCCACTCACTGCATTGCTAAAGGACGCCTTCCATTGGACGAGATGCAACCAGTAAATCCTTTGAGTAATTGAAGGAAGCCATGTGTACCACCCCAGTTTTGGCTACTCCCAACTTCTCAAAAACCTTCATTGTTGAGTGTGACGCTTCAGGATCAAGATTGGGAGCAGTTCTAATGCAGGAAGGAAGACCAATTGCATTTGAGAGTCACCAATTCAAAGGAAAAGATCTGCTTAAACCTATCTATGAGAAAGAAATGATGGCTATTCTTCATGCGGTCAAGCAATGGAGGCCCTATCTAATGGGTAGACATTTCAAGGTGAAAATTGATCATGATAGTCTCAAATACTTTTTGGAGCAAAGGTTATCATATGAGGAACAACAAAAGTGGGTAACAAAATGTTGGGTTATGATTTTGAAATCATATACAAAAAGGGTAAAGAAAATGTAGTAGTCGATGTGCTATCCGAAGGGATACATCCGCAAACGCGTTACTATGTGCAATGTCCATGTTGAAGGCCGATTGGGTAGATGAAGCAAGATTGGAATGGGAGCAGGACAAGGATACATAATCTCTAATACAAAATATCAAGCAAGGCTCTATAACATCTAATAAATTTGAGTGGAAAGCTAATACCCTATGGTACAAGGACATGTTATACTTGTGCAAAGATTTTGAGTTGAAGCATAAGATTCTTGCAGAGCTACATGCATCGCTTGTTGGAGACACTCTGGGTTTTTGAAGACATCATAGAATAAAAAGAGAATTCTTTTGGGAAGGACTCAAGGGTGATGTACAAAAGTTTGTATCAGAGTGTTTGGTGTGCCAATAGAACAAAGGTGAAACCATTAAGACACCAGGTCTATTGCAACCATTACCAATTCCTAGCTAGAGATGGGAGGAGGTCTCCATGGATTTCATCACAAGATTGCCTTGTTCAGAGGGTAAGAATGTTATTTTTCTTTGGTTGTGGATAAGCTCACAAAGTATGCCCATTTTTGTGTCCTGTCACACGGAATCCCAAAGATAATTGTAAGAAATCGTGATCCTATTTTCACGAGTAATTTTTGAACAAAATTATTTGCATGTTTGGGTACTCAGCTAGCTCATAGTTCATCTTACCATCCTCAAACTGATGGGCAAATGGAAGTGGTTAACAAATGCTTGGAGGGGTATCTAAATTGTTTTGTATCAGATAAGCAGGAACGTTGGGTTAAATGGCTACCACTTGTAGAATGGTGGTATAACACATCTTTTCATACCTATTCTCAAATGACCCCATTTTTAGCATTATATGGTTACCATCCACCATCTATCACTTATTCCTTTAGGGTGCAAACTAAGGTCAAAGATGTTGAGGAACACATTCAACATCAACAACAAATTTTGGCTTGTTTGAAGGAGAATTTGACATTGGCACAAAACAAGATGAAACAAGCAGATCAACACCGTAGTGAAAGACATTTTGAAATTGGTGATTGGGTTTTTGTGCGTTTGCTACCTTACAATCAAATGTCCTTGAAGCAACTGAAAAAGGACAACAAACTTGCTCCTAAATATTATGGTCCGTATCAGGTTCTACAAAAATTGGAAGTGTTGCTTATAAACTAGAGTTGCCTCAATCTTCACGCATACACCTAGTATTCCATGTTTCCTTCCTGAAGAAGGTTATTTGGACAAAAATTTACAGCCCAGACAGCTAGAATAATTCGATGAGGAAGGAAGAATCATTTTAAAGCCAGAGAAGATTCTGCAAACACGTACTAAGAGGCTGAGAACCAGAGACATTAAGGAATATTTGATCAAGTGGAAGAATCTGAGCATAGAGGATGTGACTTGGGAGGATGAAGGTTTTTGTAGCAACATCCAGGATTATTCAATGTTGAGGACAACATGGGTTTGAAGGGGAAGGGCATGCTATGCCCTTAACCTATTGCTTGTATTAGGATATGAGTAGCCAACTTGTGGCTTACCATATCATTTTATTATGTCATTTATACTTTCTCATGCTTAGTAGGTCAGCCTTGGTGATGGCCATAACATAGGAATAGTATATATAGGGGATTGTAGGTAGTAGTTTAGGAGGATTGGAGCATTTGAGTCTTATTGTATGGTTTGGAGGTTGCCCCTCGAAGTGGCGAAGCTATTTTAATTGCATATTGAGATCATTTATCTGCAATATTATGTTCTTTGGTGTTCTATTGCTGCTCATAATCTGAATTATACAAGTAATTTCATTACAATGTCTTTGTTCGTCATAGTATATAAAGCATCTCTCAACATGAAAATATTGTAGTGCTGTTCTTGACAGCAGATTTTTTAATTTCCATGAACTTGTGGAGAGCTTCGCTCTCTTTATTTTTGCTCCCTTTCCACTACTTCAAGCTTGTTTTTGAGTTGCACTTGCTTCTTTTCTCTCTATCAGCAATTTGTTGTATCTTTAACTTTAGATTCTCATTTGCTATTGGGAGGTGTTTCATGATATTATATGATAAAATCTAGGGGACGCGTCCACTATGATATGAGGTAGAAGAGGCTGTCGTCTAAGAGCAAGAATTTTAGCGAATAGTTTGTAGATGGTCTAAAGTCCTTGAACTTATTGGCACCACTCTTCTTTGGTGCGAGGACGATGAAGGTGTTATTTAGCTCCCTTAGTATCTTCCTTGACTTGAAGAATTCGACCGCAGCCAAATGAACATTGCTCTTGATAACTTCCCAGAATTGTTGAAAGAATGCAGGTGGGAAGCCATCAGGACCAGGAGCTTTATCACTGTCCATAGTGAAAACCGCACATTTGATTTCTTTTGTAGTTGGTTCTTTGATAAGATCTTCGTTGTCCTGCTGACTGATGCAGTTTGGGATAGCTTCCAGCATGTGGCTTACTTTATCCTCATTGAGCCTACTAGTGGAAGAAAGGGGAGTTTTAAAGTAGTTTATTGCTTCCTCCGTGATCTCTTGGATCTTGGAGCTGACCTTGCCATCCTCTTTTGATTTCCATAATCTTATTGGTGTTTATGTGAATAAGAGTGGTGGCGTGGAAAAACTTAGTGTTTCTATCTCCTTTTCAGCCATAAAGTTTTGGATTTTTTGTCTCCAGAATGTCTCTTCCTTTGCAATGATTAAGTGTATGTCACTCAGAATGTTCTTCTCTTTGAGTAGATGGTACTGGTCCATTCTGCTCTCCTGGATTTCTTCCTCCAGATGAGATTTAGCCTCTAGAAGTCTATTTTTCTGCTCAAAGATTTTTCTAAAAATTTGTTGTTCCATTTTTGATTTGGCTCTTGACATATTTCAGTTTTTGAATAGTCTTATACATAGCAGTTCCTATGATTTCTATCTCCCACTAGTTTTTTATTTGTTTTTTCAGCCCAGGATGGGTCAGCCACATATTTTCAAATCTGAAAGGGTGTTTGAATTCATTCCTTTCTACCATTGTCTATATTGAGAATAATCAGGTTATGTTCAGAACCCACTCTAGGAAGGGCAGAGAGGCAGATGGACGAGTGTTCAACCCAGTCCAGTGAGAGGAGGCATCTGTTGAGCTTAACATGGATCAGATTCTTTCCCAGTCTTCTGTTCGTCCATGTGAACTTGGATCCCTTTACGTCTGCATCCATAAGACCATTCCCTGCAATGAAGGTGGCAAGGTCTTCTGTACTATCCATGTAGTCCGTCAGCCCCCCTTTTTTCCATGGGAGTAAGAGGAGAATTGAAGTCTTCTATAACAATCCATTTAATCTTATCACATATTTTCCTGTAACTTGCTTCACTGGCCCATAGATTTTTTTTTTTCTTTACTACTATTAGTAGCATAGATATTAGAATAAATCCACATATCTTTATTACTCTTATTCTTAAAAAAATCACTAGATGATTGTGCTGTTCCAAAAGAGTCTCACCTTCGAGTTCATCTGTATTCCAGAAAATTGCTATACCTGCCAGTAGCCCCAGCCGAGCTGACAGCAGCAACATGAGCTCCTTTCCAGATCTTGTCCTTTATCCTAAGCACCACTACCTCTATCTTCCTCACTTCTTGTAAGGCCATGATACTAGTATTATTATCTTTTCTAACGCTTCTAACTAAGCTCTGCTTATGAGGATTGTCTAATGCTGTTATGTTCCACGAAAGGAACTTCATTTATCAACTTTAGGAGAGCTTTTACAGCAATCGGACTCAGATTTCCGTAAAAGCAGGATTTCATATTTCAGATGTTGCACCCGCCTCAGATTTCTGATTAGTATTATATTCAGAATTCTGTTAAGTTTGGCATTAAATATATCATTTTTGGAGTTTGGAACATAACAATGGCATAATAGCCACTTTTTTGGCCTTGTGAGGGAAGCCGTAGCACTGGCCAGTTCTAGGACATCAAGCGAACTAGCTATTCATATTTTTGGAGTTTCGATTTTTCCTCAGTGAACAGAGCTTTTTGAAGTGCTCCACATTTTACAGCTAATTGTTACAAGTTTTGCAATCAGATCTCTGCAAATTCTAGAAAAGGCATCCAAAGTTCTTACATTATGCCATCTTCAGCATGTACGTCTTGGGGTACAATTGAGGAAGCACGAGATCTATTCCTGTAGCTGGTGATGCTGTAGTAATTTCCTTTCTTGGTAGGCAAAAGCTAGATAAATTGTTTTTCACATCTCTGCAGCCAATAAACATGGATGGAGATAGTATTCAAGTCCATACAGACATAAAAGATATGTTTAAATCATAGGTTTATTTCTAAAGAATTTACTTGCTTACTTATTCTTACCATTTAACCCAGAAGACAGTCTGCACCCAGTGAAGTAGAAGATGCAGAAGTTCTTAAAAACATTCAGCATCCAGTTCTATAATTGCTGTGAGGACAAAGCAGTTTAAGAGGCGTTGCTATGAACATATTGTTTATATCGTTGAGAAACAAAATTATTGTTGGTTTGTCTTAAGACAAACTGGATCAAAATATGCAGGCTATAGTATTAGGACAACTATGTTCCCTGAAATTTCTATAGGGCATGCAAAGAATTTTGTCATAGGGGTTGTAATGGAGGAGTTACAAGGATTCTTCTCATAGGAGATACGAAACATGTTATGGGAGCTGGAAAGCATCTTAGGTGTCACGGGTATCACAAAAGGAACATGTTAGTGAGGGAGTTAGTAACTAGTATCTCATATGCAAAAAGAACATGTTATAACAAGACCTGTTTGCAGTCAAATATGTAACCAGGAAGTTTTTTTAATGTAAGATCTGAACTTTTTTATTGAACTACAGTAGTGTATAGAATCTTTTTTAGATTTTTATTCTATCATTTGTGCTGTCCCAATATTTTGGATTTTTGTTTTCAAAAAATCTTCATATTTCAGTCTAGAAATAAATTAACGAACAGCAAATTCTACAGTTCTTCCAATTTCTGTAGTTGTATGTAACTTGATCCTACATACTAGTCACATGCCCTTATGCCATATATTGATATTGGCTCTATTTGTTATTAAATAACTGTATGTATTAATTGTTTTTGGAATAAAGTAGTGATTATTTATTTCTATCATTTGAGCTTTCCCAAGATTTTGGATTTTTGTTTTCAAAAACAATTCAGATTTCAGTCTAAAAATAAATTAACGAACAACACATTCTAGAGTTCCTTCAATTTCTGTAGTTGTATGTAACATGATCCTACGTACCAGTCATGTGCCCTTATGCCATATATTGATATTGGTTCTATAGTTATTAAATAACTGTATGTATTAATTGATTTTGGAATAAAGTAGTTTTAATAATCGCTCCTGCAAAATATAAATGAAAAGAATCCGAATATTCATTGCCAGGGTAACAAATAAGGGAATTTCTTTAGCACAAATTCCAAGTGCAATGTTTTATAATCCTGTTGAAGGTGCAATCATACTTGAGTGTTGCAGTCTTCCAGGATGAAATAGTGTATTTATTGAGTAGTGTATGTCACAGTTTTAAATGTAACTTTGTATTATGTATTCTATATTTAAAGCCATAATTTTTTAATCTATATATCAAACATGGATGCAGCCAAATTATTGAGATACTGTGTACAGCTATATCATAGATACAAAAATCACTTAGATGTGGACAACAATCGATAATTGCATTATGGCCCTTTTAGGGCATTCTAGGGCTAGGCAGCAAATCTACTTTATTGCTGTATTTTGTTTATAATTTATTAATTATATATTACTTATAACTAATGCATGGAGTGAAGTATTTATAGGTATGTAGCATTATATATCTGACTGATTGTTTTTTCTGCTGCTGCATTGGTACAATTATACTATTGGATCTTGCTGGATGTCACGCTATACATATATGTTGGTATTTGGCCATCACACTACCGTGGTAAACTACATTTTTGTATTGTATATGTAACTATCTAACCTTTTCAATTGTCTTTTTATCATCATTATTATTTTTGCCTTTAATTCTATATAATATTATCTATTTTCTATTATGGACATTTTCTACCTTATTTTATATGCCATTTCCTTTTTATTCTCCACTTATAGTTTCAAATCAGCAAACTCTTGGAACTCTTAACAAATTTGGGCAAAATGAAGCTTTTTGTCTTTGAATGGATTGGCCAAGCGGCCTCGACTGGACACTTCAAGTGATCTCCCAATTTACCCTCAGCGACCTGGGGAAAAGGATTGTGCTCACTACATGACTACAAGAACCTGTAAATTTGGAGCTGTGTGCAAGTTTGATCATCCCACATGGGTTCCAGCTGGCGGAATTCCAGACTGGAAAGAGGTGACTGTTAACTTCGTATTGCTGTTTAATTGATTCGAGTTGTAAACTATTACTTATACTATGTTATTTCGTTCATCTTTTCTGAAGTTCAGTATCAGTTACTATAAAGTATAGTTTGCTTTGTACTGTATCTAAATGTCTGAAATTATTGTTTACCTCTTTCCTTCATAAACTTGAATTGTGAGGGCTAACTAAGGCTGCATATCATGCAATTTGTTCAATAATACATGGTTTCTGGCATTCAGAGCCATAAAGCGTGCTTTGTTCATACTCATTGTGGATCTGGGGAACATGCACTGCACTTCCATTTAATGGAATGGTCCAATATGGGTTCTGAATCTTCTAATTAGGATTGAAACAGTCAAATGTAGATTTGACCATGTGAAATATATTTATTAGGTATTTATCACAAAGTAAGTAAAAATATACCGTTTTAAATTTTGTTATATTCAAACTAGTTTAGTGGTAGTGGGTCAAATATTGAGATTCCTGTTGGCATTCAAATTTGGGCTGCTTATCACGAATGAAGTTGCAGAATTCACAGAATTTTATTGAAAAAATTCGAAATTTGTCGAATTTAATTAGACCAATTTTTGGTTCAAAATCACCCCTTAAATTCATGCCCTGCATTTTTAGTTTAATCAAAAGCCCCTGTAAAATATCAAAATTGCTTTCGTATGTAAAATCCAGCATCTGCTGAGGCATTCACTGTTTTGTTTTTTAAATATCATTTCCTATTTATTCATTTCGTGACCACTTGCTGTAGCCTGTGACTGCCTGTGTTTGTCATGTTTTTCTGTAGCTCGTGAGTCTGCGACTGCTGCGATTTTCTGTAGCTATTTGTAGATTTGAAACAAGGCGACATCTGCCGTGATATTTTATAATAGAGACATCTTCCAAGAGAGTTGCCCGTGTCTGCATTTGCGTAGTCTCCTCAGGTTACAAAATAGGGAACAAATAAGGTCTTTGGAATAAGGTGTAAATCACGTAGTATTTAGTTTTAAACTTTTAGGTTTATTTAGGATTTAAGGTTTTTAATAAACATTTTAAAATTAATATTATAAAACAATAATATATTTAAAATATAAATATTTTGTTGGGAATCTAGTTATTCCATATAGTTAGACTGTTAGTAGAGGTTAGGATACTGATGATTTGTTATAGCAACCATTGAATAGATATTGTTAGAGGTTGACTTAGAATAGAAGTGGTCGAGAAATAGTTTGTAGAAGAAAGGAAAGATTTCCTAAACAATAGAAAATCAAGCATTGTATATATAGTCCATGTTTTGATTAAATGGATACCCTGATACGGTCTCGCTGAAAATCCATCATTGGTATCAGAGCAGGCTAATCCTTGGTAGCAGGGTGAGAGTATAGGAGCGTGAAGGATCCATGAAAAGCAAGAGAGCTTGGGAGAGTAAGATCCAATGTTCTGGAGTGCTGGATTGAGAGTTTTTAATGAATAGTTTCTTCAGTATTGAGCTGTGTATTTTGTTAAATATTAAGTATTTTGGAATATTTCTTGGATCTCTGTAAGCTTTAAAGCATCTGAGAGGAGGCATTGGAATAACAATAGAAGTTCTGGAGAGGACATGAGATTGATGCTATTTTGCAGGAGGGATCTACTGGATAATACAGCATACATGGTGCTCATTGACAGCATTGTGCTTGAAGCTTTAAGAATAACAGATAAAATATTCATATGATTTTTCTTTTGTTATTTCAGCCTTATAAAAGTCTGGTTTGTAACTTTGTTTGATCCAACAAAAGGGATGTTTTGCATTGAAAAGAGCGAGGAAACCAAAGTAGTAGCCTGACTGGTGTTTGTGTTGGCACGAGAAAATTGTAAGCATTGAAGATGCAACTTCTGGGCTGGAGAAGGAACCATAGTGAAAAGAGCATAGAAAACTAAAAGCATAAAGCTGCCACATTAATGGAGAAATCCCTTGGAGAAGTAAAGGTGCTAAGGAGGGGCACGGAAATGCTTGCCATGTTGAATCACCAAAAGTTTGAGCATTTAAAAATTTGTTTTTGAATGTCTTAACATGTGAAACTACGAGAGAAAGGCCTGAACAAGATGTGGGAAGGGTGTGTTCTTCGTAGAATGAATTGCTGGGCAACTGGAGTGCAACAGCTTGTGGCTGCATTGAACAAATTTGATTTCATACTAGTGGAAAGGTGTTACAAAGTGAGAAGTGAGGCACCTCAAGAGAAGCATGGCTGTACATGCAACAGGAAAGGCATGGCATGAAGGCTGTAAAAAGGTTTATCTTACTAAAGTTTATTTTTTTCGTTTGGTATGGTGTGATGAGGTCTATTTATTATTTGAGGGCTTCTCATTTTTTTCCTATTAAGTTTATCCTATTAAAAAAATCATATAACTTTTTTGAAAAAAGCGTAGTTCCTAGATAAATACAATTAAGTGTATAATCTTTTATCTGGGAGGTTTCACCCCACAAAAAATTACTATTGTGTCAAACAGCATTGTAAAACCATATCCTAGAAGCACTTTGGCTCAAGAGTGTATGTTTGGAGATGTAATTGTTTTTGTGCCCTAGTAGTATATTTTGATGTATTAAAACATGCTAGGAAGTAAGTATTAATTGTGGAAATTCTAAACTGAGAGATTGTTTCTAGTGAAAAACTTTCCACAGTGTGTAAAAAGCCATTTTAAACATTGTATGATAAACAATTGTTGTTCCGTAAAAGTTGAACAAAAAAACTTATTCTGTATTTGGGTGCATTGTTCGTCAGTACCCGACACCTATACAAATGTTTATGCTTGAGGTGGTGAGCTTATAGAAGAAACATACATAATGTTGAAATCGTTAAGAGTGCATAATGCACTGGTATGTGGTCACAGGTCTCTCTAGATCGATCTGGCTGATAGTGATCATCAACTAATGATGACAAACTGTACTCTAGCTGCATACAAGATGGTGGTCAACACCTACTAAGAAATTGTAGTGAGGACCTAGTCCCACTACAAGTATTTTGTAACTGTTTGTAGAGGTCCATTGCAGTCGGAGGAACGCTTGTTTATGTGTGGCCAATCTCTCCCGAGGATGTAGTGTAGTTAGTCACAATACAGATGTTGTTGATGAGGACAGTGAGGCGTGTCCCTAATCACACACGTAAGAGAGTATGGACTAGAGCGCGTGTTGTAATCCATTATTTGCTGGTTTTTCTTGTTGAATGATGTGTTATTCAACACTCACAAATCATTGATCAGTGAGACTGTTTCCTAAAGGGTAGATGTAATGGGGCCATTCCTGCTAGAAGTGTGTTTGTAAGTATGATGAATTGTGCATGTTCTTGTTAACAGATGATGTTGGTACTCTTCTATCTTTGAACTATTTGAAATGAGGGGCGAATGTTAGGAATCTATTTATTCCATATGAGTGTTGGTAAATGTTGTTTTGATTTTGTTCAGTGATTTGTTATTACACACGTAGAATGGATATTGCTAGAGGTTGACGTAGAATAGAAGTGGTTAGTTTAGTTTGGAGAAGATATGAGTGATATCCTAAACAATGGGAAATCAAGCATTGTGTATATAGTCCATGTTTTTGATTTAATAGATACAGGGGTTGTTGAAAATCCATCATATATAGGATTTACGTTTATTTTGTATTTAAAGTCTAGGTAGCGATGCACGGTGCAGGTACGTGGTACGATGGGGATCCGGTATGCTTGATACGGCACTTGGGTACGGCAAAGTTACAATATACATATAAAATATTAAAAATATTTTGAAAAGTAACAAGATAAGCAAAATTCCAACCTTACACATGCATAGATTAAACAAATTTGAAATATACATAAGTGAAATAGCCACAAAAGTTAAAACATATTGGTAAAATATTGTTCGAATTTATAAGTAGTATATTGTTCAAATCAAAATGTTACAATGTATTATGTAACATTGTAAACACAAAAATGAAGATACATCAACATTCTAATTAGTAATAGTCTAATGGCTCTGCATCTTCTCTAATGTCTTCAATGAGAGCATCACTACCATCACGTGGTTCATTAGAACCACAAGCATTAGGAGTACAACCAGAACCATCAACAATGCCGCTCCTGCTAGCCCCACTTTGCAGCTCACGCAAAGCACTATCTAGGTCCGGGTCTAGCAATGAAAGTTGGGCAATGGGAACATCCAAGTTTGGAGTCTTTGGGTCTATATCCCAACACTATGTTGGCCCTTTCCTGTACTCCATCCTTTTTATGTGATAAAAGGCACAGTTAGAATGCACAAAGACCGAATCCTCCGCCTTTTTGCTCTCAACTTGTTGTGGTTAACTGAGTGGATAAATGAGTATGTACCCCAATTCCTCTCAGTTGAAGAAGAACTCACAACCTATTGAGGCAAGCCGCAAAGTCAATGCAAAATTAAAATTTTAAATTTATAAAAATAAAAAAAAGAGTTAAGAAATTCAAAAAATTAAAATCTTACTTGTGATAAAACTTTTATTGCAAGTGGATTGAGGTAGGTGTATGCTTGTCTATGGAGGTACCACCACGAATAAGCATCCATCTGTATTTATTACAAAGAGCGCTAATGGAGTGATCCCTGGAGGATATAAAATTCACAAACTCACCTCTAATCATGTCTTCTACTTACGGATATGGGAAGATTCTAGCAAATGCCGCCTTATACCCCTCACTAACTTCAACATCCCTATATGGTGGGACCCTCCTAGGCATAGGAAAGATCTCGTGCTATATTATTTTGGAGTCAAGGCAAAAGCAAGAAGATGCAATGGAGTAGTTATTTTGTTCCACCTTTCAATGAGATGTGACCGCACTTTGTAGGATCTTGCTCTTTGGCATTTATGATGGTCTTAATTAACTCAACCATTGAGTCAATTCCATCATAAATCTTACCCATGCATGGATGATCCATATCAACAAATCTCAACATACTCACGATAGGCTCAAGTAAAACTAAGTAATCCACACGATCCTACCATGCTTCATCGAGGATCAACAATTTCACATTTCTAGCCCTCACTATTTGCTTGCCTCCTTACACTCCAAAGGTCACTGATAACCATGCCACTCAATGCCCCTCGCACCTTCACAAGTTGTCTCAAGACGAGTGTGTGCGAGACAAATCGAGTCTTAGCAACCTAATAAGAAATCAAAAGAAATAAAATTAAGACAAGTAAATTTAAAACATTCAAAATTCTACAAATTACAAACTTATAAAATTAATTTAATGAATTTATAAAAATGAATTTTAAAAACTAATAATTATTTAAAAAATTAAAAAGAATGTTACGGGTTACCTTCAATAGTTGCAATGTTGAGAATTTACGAAAGATGGCTTGGGACATGTGGTGGTTGCTGACGAATATTTGAATCTCACTTGCCTCATATACTTGTTTGATCCAAACAATTTTTGTGCCCAATTTTTGTAACATTAAGTTGAGGAATGAACCACACAAGGTGTCCAAAATATGTGTCCATACCGTGCCTCAACCAACAACCCTGTAGCTCTACAATTTTTAGCATTGTCCGTTACAACTTGGACAACATTTTGAGGCCCCACCGCCTCAATAGATTCTATGAGGATGTTGGCAATGAATTGGGCATCCTTCACTTGCCCCTCACAATCAATAGCCCTCAGAAACATTGCCCTTTAGGACACATTGCAACCACATTGATCAATGGCCTATTTTCTTTGTATCTTTTCATTTGTCAGAAACGATGGACACTCTTGTTTCGAGCCATTGATTCTTGATGGGTAACAATTAGTCTTCAACTTTTTTCTTCTTTTGACAATAAGGTGGTGCACACCTTTTCATACCTTGGGCTAATGTACCCTTTAGGGGCTTCATTAATACATCTCACCATATCTTGCCAATATGGTGATCTAACAACATTAAATGGGACACCACATGCATAAATAAAAGCGCCCAACACTTTGGTCAACTATGTCCTTGCTTTCATTCTGGAATGCCCTTTCCAATGGGCCTACATCTTTTGTTCTTTGTGAGAAAGAGGTGAATCCTCTTCCCCTCCGGTTGCAATAGGTGTAGACAAAAATGGGTGATCTGGGGCCACAACATCAACAAAAGGAGAAACAAGTGGCTTGCTAATGCTATGTGATCTTCCTTTTCTTGCCATAGGATGCTTGGATTTTAATGCAATTGCTGCATCTGCTTCCTCTGCTCTTTGATGTATGCAAGGGTCTTTGCACGTGGCAACCCCTTTCCATCCAACCCTCCACATGTTCTAATTCCGTGGCCAATAGCCCCACACAAATGGGCTTTCACCCGACTGTAGGAGCTCTTAAATTGCATATTACATTGTGAGCAAACCCAAATAAAGCCCCCTCCACTTGGTAATTGTTCTAGTTGTTTGACATGCCTCCAAAGGGGGGAGGATGGATCACTTTTGTTAGGGAGACCTTTACTACCTTGACCCACAGAACTAGAACTCGCAGCCATTTTAACTGCACAATGCATTTAAAAAAATGAAAACAAATTTAGTCTTGAGAAAATGTTGAAACTTTAAAATTAAAATTTAAATGAAATCAAATGTAGAAAAATGAAGCTTAAAACAATAACAATAAACAAACAAAAAAACAACTACAAAATAATAAAATATTAAATACAAACTAAAATACTTTAAAAAAATCACAAAATACTTACCTCAATACACCCAACACCAATAATGCAAGCTCCTTGAACTCCTTGGCACTTATTGCAAGCTCCTTCAACTATATGGCACTTGAAATCAACCCTAAGCAATTGAAAATAGTGGAAAAATTGAAGGTGAGAGTCAAGTATGCAAATAAGAGGCAAGAATGCAAATGTGAGGTAAATGACTTGTTGTTGTTGTTATAGAGTTTGGGGGCACAAATTAGGGTTTAAAAGAATAATTTATTGTTTAAAAAGTCGGTTTGACTTTTTTTGGGACAAAACACAAAAAAATTAAAAAAATCATGAATACTTGGCGGGTATGTCCGGGTACAGGCAGGGTTCTTCTTGCAGGGCCTGGGTACGTCCATAGACGTACCCGTACGTACCTGAGCCTTGTAGGAAGAACCCTGCCCGTATCCCCTGCGAACCGTACCCGAACCCCGTACCGGGGACGTACCGAACCGGTACCTGCTGTCCCTAGGGGACGTACCGGCTACGTAGTTTAAAGTTAATTTAGAATTATAGTTTTTTTAAATTTTGGTAACATTTTAAATTTATTAATAGTTGCTTAATGCCAAATGTTCATAAATATATGTATATGCAATTGTAAATTATTTTATGAATATAAAGCCAATTAATGATTAATAATTGATAGTTTAGCAGTATACAATGAAGTCATCAACAATTGTCTGGGACCTGGATTCTGAGGATTATAAAAATGTAGATTTATGTTCTTGAATAATAATCTGCTTTGGAATAGGAAAATTTTAGTATTACGGTCTTAATCCTCAGGTCCAGTATCTTCCACTTTAGTTTGTCTTTAGGTACTAGATATTAGAAAATATGCTTTAATTTTAGCATATTCAACTTAGATATTAATTTTTATTAATATTTTGATTTAGCATTGGGTTTTAGTTTTACTTTTGGATTCCAGATATTAGCAGAAATTAATGAATACTTTAGGTTTTTAATTAGTATTAAATATTAAGTCTTTTTAATTTGTATTAAATATTAGGTTTTAATTAGATTTAATATTAAATTTTAATCTTAAATTAAAATTGTATTTTATCATTAAATTATAGTGTTCAAATTTAATGACTTATTTTTATTGGCTGGCAAACATCCTTCAAATTCGCCTTTTGACTTAGATCCCGAGCCTCTGGAGCATGTGCACTACATTCTATGTAATGGAAGGCTGCAATATGGTATTTGACAATGTGTAGGGCAAGTAATTTATGATCATGTTCTTTGTGGTGTCTGTAGAATACTACTCAGCCTAGAGGTGGCTTTTGGTGTTAACATTCTATGCTGCTGTTGTATCCAGGCTTTAAGTTTTAACTAGAACTATTCAGTATACATTTTTGCTTTTTATTTGAAAATTTTAATGCCAAGTTGGAAAATGTAAGGTTAACTTGGCTGGCTTTGCTAAAATTTATATTTACCTCACATCCATTAAAAATTTCAACATCTTCACGATTGATTCCTTTTTCATTTCCATAAAATTGTGGGGCTGACTTTTAAAAATTTAAAATCAAACCTAGGAAAGTTCCTTGGTTGTTGCTGGCTTCGTGTTGGAGAATATTATGCAAGGCCAGTTGGTAGCAAATTTTACATATACTATTGGGTAGGGTGACGTGGTCCAACATTTTTTTGCAAGTCTTTTGCCTAATCAACATTTTGTCAAAGTTTCCCACCTTTAATAAAAAATGGTAGGAACTATTTAGTGCAGGTATCAACCTTGCTGGTCCAAAAGTTCTTGTAGAAACTGTTATGTTGCAAACAGTCGACGAGCAAATCTGTTTCCAACAAGTTGTTCCAAAATTTATGATTGCCAAGTCTAGAAATAACCCAAGTTCTCTAACAGCAGCAGTACTATGAAACTTTCTACTAGGAAACATCAAGCTAAATGAGAGAGGGCAGATAAACAGTGTTAGTCCGCTGATAGCCTTCATTAGGATATTTTCCTACCTTGAATTTTCAGCTGTCTTTGCTTTATTTGTTAGTCTGGAATAAAGCCAAATGGAGTGTGGAAAACGATAGAAAAGAGGAAGAACAAAAGTTCTTGTAGAAATTGTTACGTTACAATTCCAATATTTATAATTGCCAAGTCTAGAGAGAACCCGAGCAGCAGCAGTACTACGACCTTCCTACTAGGAAACATCAATCTAAATGGGACAGGGTAGATAAACAGTTAGTCTTTGCTGATAGCATTCATTATCAATCTATGTTTACCTTGAATTTTCAGCTACATCTTTGCTTTATCTGTTAGTTTGGAATAAAGCCAAATGGAGTGTGGGGAACAGTAGAAAAGAGGAAGAACAAAAGTTGGAAATGGAATGGGAGGGAAATTATAGACGAGTAAGGATGAGTGGGAGAGGAGGAATGTAATTAAATAAAGAGAACTAAAATAGAAAATGTTAAAGACAAGATATATACTAAATACCAACATAAATCAATATATGACAAAATCATAACACCATATGCGTAATGGTGAATATTTGATTTGATTGTGGACTTGAGTTCGTAGTCTGTGTGCATATAGCAACTTTGTTGTTTGTTTCAATTTTCAGATGTGCAGACCAAAAATGGCATTAGTAAAAAAATCGATAAACAATTAAAAATTTGTTGATACATATTGTTTTAACTTATGATGGAACTAATAGCAGAATAATGAAATAATATTTTGACTTGCCAATGTCAACTCTTTTTCAGTGATTGTGATCTAGACTTTCGGCACGGGTACAGTACGCTGAAACGGCAAAAATTTTAAAAACCTCGGGTACGGTACACTGGGTACATTTGTACAATATATTTTTAAAAAGTAAGAAAAAAAAATAAAAAATAAAAATATATATATATAAAAAAACAACAAGCTTATAGTCTCAGCAACGTATAAAATATTAGAAGGCAATCTACTAATGGGCTCACAAACATTCCACTTATTGCCCAGGGAAAGGTTTGGGGAGAAGATAATCTTTTGATAGAGTTATTTGGATGTAGCCTTTTGGAGAGGGGGCCCTTTGAGCCACCTCACAGTGTCCTAAAAGTCATTCTCATCCTCCACAAGTAGTCCAGTAGAGGGAGCTGTGAAAGCATTTCTGAGCATTGCATACATTCTGAACTGAGATTGAGGAAGCTTATAGAAAGCTTTAAGGTCTGTCCATTCCATCCACTTCCCAAATCTGTACAAGTCATGAAATATTTTAATTCCTTTCTCAAACCAAAGGAGGGCAGAGCAGCCTCTTGTCAAGGCAAGGATCTTGTCATTATATTTCAGATTCGATAAAATTGATTTTTAGGCTTGGCACCTAGTGTCAAAGGAAGAGAAGATAGGCTTCCCAACCACCAAGTGCTTCACTTGTTCCCATGCCTTCCAAATTGACTGAAGAATAAAGGACCCATGAGGAGCAACAAGAAAGCACCCAAATAGTAAGTCAACCAAATGAAGTCCTTTTCATCTCTCTTGACCCTTCGGAGCCTATTGGCAATATTGAATCTCACATGAACTTTCCAAGGTTCAATTCCAGTCAAAGCCCTCAAGTTTTATTTATTTTTTTGCACTTTAAAAAAACCATGTGGGTACGCTGTGGGTATGTACCCACAGGCCTTGGGTACATCCGGGTGCGGATTGTGGGTACATCCCAGGTACCCAAAGCATACCCATACTCGTACATGTACCGGGTACGTATCAAACCTGGTATGGGGAGTACTTGGTGTTTCCGGGCAGTCTAGATTGTGATTATGTATGTATACATACACACATGAATACACACTTTGGAGTCCACACTCGCCTCAACTTATTGCCATAATTTTATTGTTACTTTAGTATTTATAATTTTCTTTTGTTGATTGATAAACGTGGGATCAATTAGAGGGACAAATCCCAAGGTGAAATTTAAACAATGCACAGAAATTGCCAGTGGCATAAGGATAAAGGCAGTGTCAAATATTTTGGCTTAGATATTAATTTTTTTATTAATAGTCTATTAGGAAAATAATGTAGTGTTCTCATTATTATTGTAATTGTTGTAAAATTAATAATTATGTTAATAATTATTCATTAAATAGTAGATGTATATATTTGTTATAACCAACAATATATACGTTATATAATTTGTTACACCCGTATTGTTATAAACGGGTCATTTGTTCCCTATTTTGTAGGAGGTAGTTTTCCTACCTCCGTGGCTATATAATAACCATTCTATTGTGCTAAAAATACACAGCAGTATAATATTGAATATCATTCTTGCTGCGTACAATCTCTGGTTCCCATCATAGTCTGTGTAAAGCATTAGATTTTGGTTTCACTTTCAGATTTTAGATATTAGCATAAATTAATGAATACTTCAGTTTTTAAATTAGTTTTGAATATTAGATTTTTAAATTAGATTTATCTAATCAATGCTACTAATAGAACAGATGGGTAGCCGGGCAAGTGAATCAGATTGCCCCTGGATGGCTGGCAAATCAACTCAACTGATGCCTATAATATTAAATCGTATATTAATAATTATTATGTTATATACAAAATACTAGAGTAGTGCAATAGTATATAATATTGTGTTATCTTAATTGCTAGCCACAAGTCGTTCTATATATATTTTTACATTTATTGAATTATAATCTTAAAATAAATTATATTCTTTGAATTTAATCATTATTTTTACCCCAATTTTTATTGGCTGCCAAACTTCTTTTGAATTTGCCTCTTGACTTAGATCCCAAACCTCTGGAGCATGAGCACTATATTCTATGTTATGGAAGGCTGCAATATGTTATTTGACAATTTGTAGAGCAAATAAATTTTCATCAGTCTTTGTGGTGTTAAAAGACACCTTTGTAGAATACTTAACTACTCAGCCTGGTTTTGGGTATTAACTTTCTATGCTGCCGTTGTATCTGGGCCTTAAAGTTTTACCAGATATTATTGAATGTAAAATTTTGTTTTTATTTGAAAACTTTATTGCCAACTTGGAAAATGTTAGTTGAACTTGGTTGGGTTTGCTAAAATTGATCTTTAGCTCACATCTTTCTTCATTTCCATAAATTTCCGTAAATTTGCGGGGATAACTTTTAAAAGCAAGCCTAGGAAAGTACCTTGGGTGTTTCTGGCTTAGTGTTGGAGAATAAGGCCAGTTGGTAGAAAGTTTACACATTTTCTGTTGGGTAGGGAGACGGGGATCAACATTTTGTCAAGCTAAATGAGAGGGGTGGATAATACAATGTTGTCTCTGCTGATAGCGTTTATTATGATGTTTTCCTATCTGAAATTTCAGCCATGTCTTTGCTTTATCTGTTAGTCTGAAATAAAGCCAAGTGGGGCCTGGGGAATAGTAGAAAAGAGGAAGAACAAATGGCAGAAATGGGATGGAAGAGAAATTATGGACGATTAAGGATGAGAGGGAGAGGAGGGAGGATGGAGGTGGGATGTAATTATGCAAAGAAAAAAATAAAATGGAAAATGCTAAAGGACGAGATATACTAGATTTCAAAATAAATCAAAATGTGACGAAAATCATGACACCAATTGGGTAACACTGAATATTTGATTTGATTGTAGTCTTGAGTGAGTTTGTCCGTGTGCCCTGTGCATGCAGCCGTTTGTTGTTTGTTTCAGATGTGTAGTGAAGCAAAAATATGTCAATGGAAAAAAATGATGAGCTATTAAATATATGCTGATACATATTGCTACGGTGAAAATAATAGCAGAATATTGAAACAATATCAAGAATAACATAACTTTTAAAAGATTAAATGTTTTGACTTGCCAATGTCAACTCTTTTTCACTGATTGTGACTGTGTATGTGTCCATGACTCCATACACACATGAATACACACATTTGAGTCTGTACGTGCCTCATTTTACAGCCACAATTCTATTTTATATAATTATTACTATAGTATTATCATTTTCTTTTTTAAATTTTACTTGGTAAATACGGGATCAATGAGAGGGACGACTCCCAAGATGAAACATAAACAATGTGCAGGAACAGAAACTGCGAGTGGCATAAAGATAAAGGCAGTGTCAACAGGGCTTGGCCTGAAGAGAGGCGGATCAAAGCATATTCCTTAACCATGCCAGGAAGAGCTTCTGAAAACAATAAAGACAAGTAAAACTTGAAGTCCTAAACTAAATGACAAACTACAAAACCTCTTACAACTCTCAAAAGTGAAGACAGTAGGAACCTGCTCTGATGATGCTGAACTGGTCTGGAGAAATTTGTGAGACCAATGTCTGACAAAGGAACTGAGATGTCTAATGGAGATAAGGGATTGGTAGGACCCTCTAAATTTAAATGTTTCACCTTTGCATTGGAGTGAGCTCCCAGAAGATGGCAGAGATGAAAAAGAGTGGGAAGGAACAAGAGGCTTAAAACCATCAGATCAAGGATTTTTTTCATGCCAAACAAGAGTGGCCACTTCTGCTGCATGAATGCAAAGAAGCTCTTCTGGCCAAAAGTTAAACCTTTGTATCATCTGGATCATTCTCTTGTTATTGGACAATGATTCATAATTGAATTGATTTGGAACTAAGAAGCACAATTTGTTAATTTGGGAGTGTTTAGAAATTCTGCTGGATTTGAATCAGCTGGAGTTATGCTACACAAATATCATTGCCCGCTGCATTAGAATCAGCTGTGCTTACATTATTCATCATAACAAATTAGGAAACAATGTTCATCATGAATATTGATTTTCTAAATGCTTCTTATTGTACACCATTGAATACTAGTCCTTGGCAATGTGCTAATTGCAGTGCCTACTAGAATACAACATTGCAAGTGACATTTCAATCAGCTTATTACTAATGGGCATCAGGATTGTTAACAAGCAATCTGTATTGGTTTCCTTTTCTGGCCGGGAGACCATTTATTTTGTAGCCAGTCAAAACTAGGGTCTTCTTGGCATCTGACAAGGGACAGCTTTATATTGAGAGCGGATTTAATTTTATTTACTAGAGAACCATTGAATGCAGCTTTTGCTGCGAAAATATACTGTGTTAAAAACTAGTGGGCTCTTTTCTCCACTGTCTGTTGGGGCCTGATATGTCTCTAATATTTTAAAGCAGATCATTAGCTATTATCTATTTAGGGATATGTTTGCTAGGATTGGCAGAGCTTATTCACAGGGTTTGTTGTGTTAGTTTGGTTAGTGCCAATGGTCGTATTCTTTTCCTTCTGTCTGCTTCACATGTTGTCTTGGGTAGACAGAGGCGTGAGGCTGTACCTCATGATGGAATGCTAAAAAAATGAGCTTTTCGATGGGCCCTCATGAAATTTTAAAAGTTCAAAATGAAGGAACTTTGCTATCGAATAAGTTATGCAGATGTAAGCTATTCAGCTCTCAGCAAATCTTTACTTCTAGTAATTCCCAAAATATCTAATTAAGTGACTGGATTTGTGTTGTTATAGGTTTCATCTGCTGCCCCAATTGTTACTGGTTTACCACCAGAGAGGCCAGGCGAGGCCGAGTGTCCTGTATGTTTATCAATGCCTTATACTTACATTTTGGGCTCTATTCTTGCCTCTGATAATTTTCTAATTTAGTTTCTAATTTCTCCTGCATGATTTGATCTCATATCATGGCACTCAGTTTTATATGAAGCATGGTATCTGCAAATTCGGTGCTAATTGCAAGTTTCATCATCCTAAAGATAGGTTGGAAACTCTTAAATCATTGGAGGACAAGGCAGACGGAAGTGAGGTTGTTTTGCATTCTGAGCAATTCTATCTAATCATTTATCAACCAATTCATGATCTTTGTTAAGTTTCTTTTTGAGCTGAAGTGTCTTTTCTTATATGTTTACAGGTGAAACCCATTGTAGCCGATAGTGAGCAACTACCCAGCAGACCTGGAGAGCCCGAGTGTGATGTAAGTTATATAGTGATGTTTTAGGAACTGCTTGTTTTTTTGTATTTTGCATCTGACTCCATTTTGGGTTAATTGCTTGTTGCTTTAACTGCCATTTGTGGGGCTCAGTATTTTATGAAGAAAGGTACCTGCAAATTTGGAGTCAAATGCAAGTTTGACCATCCCAAAGATAAATGGGAATCTGCAAAAGCATTGGATCAGAAAGGTAATGAAGATGTTGCTATAACTGGAGGAAAAGCAGAACCAGGTTTGTCTGGAGCTGTCAATGATAAAACAGAGATGAAAGTCAATCCTGTAAAGCCCGCAATTGGTCAAAACTCAAAGGGCTTGCCAATAAGACCTGTAAGTACCTGGTTACATTTATACATTGGCCATTCCTTGGAATCTGATGACATGCAGCATTTTGGGTTTCTGTATATTTATACTGGTTCAAAGTACAATGTCATATTTTGAGTGCTGTTTTCCATATCAAGTGAAACCTTGGATTGAATCTCAGAGACTTTTTATTTTATATGGTTCATATTCTATTTAGTTGGGATGCCCTATACTTTTTGACATTCTATGGTTGCATCGAGCTTGTTTGGATAATGCTGTCAGTTTTGTTCAGAGTGCAAATGTTTAGTGTTTTTATAGCAATCATATATAATCATGATTTTTGGCATTCGTTACAAGAAAAGATTTAGCACTCTTCAGTGATATAATACACTGTTTAACCAGTAATTGTTGGGCCATATACCTAAAAACTAGCAGATTCGTAGAATGATCGATTACTAGAGTAGAACATCTGACAGAAAACATTTAGTCATTTTTAATATTTTCTCTATAGTAATTATGGATTAAATAATTTTGCAGGGTGAAACAGATTGCCCTTTTTATGTAAAAAATGGAAGGTAATTCTGTAACATTACGCATTTTCTTTATGGCATTCCTTTTCCTATACTAAATTATAATTTCAATCTTTTTATTCTCATTGTGGTATATGCTCAATTTGCATGTATTTAATTGTGCATTTCAGTTGCAAATATGGAGTAAACTGCCGATTCAATCACCCGAGAGGATAAGTAAGTTCTCATGGATATGTAGAATGGAGATATTGGGAAATTGTTCATTTATTTGGTGCTCATTAACTACTTAAAGCCTTGCCATTTATTTGTCTTGTGTTTTGACAGTAAATCCACCATCTACCGTTATGCCACTTATTTTTAGCCAGAATCAACCTTTGGTTGCTTATCCAGGGGTAAGCAAAAATCTTTCTATTTGGTATTTCATCTTGCCAAAATTTCAAAATATGTTTACAACATGATCTAATTTCATCAACCTGCTATTAGGTGTAGCCAACTAAAGTTTCAGTTTAAAGAGAATTTTTCTTTGAGGGTTAAGATGTGACTAGTATATGATGCCTATAACAATTCGTCTATATAAATTCTTCAGATGCTTCCGCAACATTCATTAGGAGTTAATATTCCTCCCCAGCGCCCTGGAGAGCCTGAATGTACGGTAAGTACTTCACTTAAATGTTTTTTTTTTTAACATGGAATGAATATCTACCTGTAGAAATTTTTGGTTGTGTTCTATCCTATTACTCTTCAGGGGCTCTGACAATCTGACTGAACATTCTTCTATTTCCTTCGTGCTTTCCACGACTTAATCAGTCATGGCAATGTCTGAAATTTGAAATGAAAACTGAAAATTGAACGGGCCTCAATAACTTTTTGGAACTGCCAAAGAGTTGAAATTATTTCGAAGTGGCCATATTATCCTTTGTAGATTGTTTCTGTTATCATTCCAATCTAGATCTTATCAGCATAACTGAGCTTCAAGTTATTGTGAATAGCACTGTGTTTTTTTGTAGGTGTATTTTTGTTTGTTAATGAAGTCACCTGCATAATCTCGAGCCTTGTTTTTCATGGCATTGCCTCTGCTATCAAAAGGTGTTTGGATGTAAAGCACTTGCAGGCTTTAGAGAGTTATAAGTATAACCCTTCTAGTCTGTTCCAGGATCCATAGTCATACCTAGTACTGTTCTCAATCTATCCTATCCCAGAGTCATCGAGAGGAGCACTTAGTAGGCACTTGAAATAAATGTGGAAGAGATATTGCACAACTGCTACTGTATAAATGTTCTAGAAGCTAATTCTTGTAAGGTCATGTTGTCATTGATTTGCATGTAGGGGTTTATGATTTGTATGTAAAGTTTATACATTTGGAAAATTTTAGAGGCTGCTCTGAAGTTTTTATATGTTGTAGTCTACTGCATTTCTTCTTTATTCTCTTTGATAGAGGGGTCTACTATATATGTACATGCACCAGTTGTGCTCTCTTGTAGCTAGCTGCTTGCTTTTGCGAGTATGTGTCTTTCTTCATAATCCAGCACATGCTATTAGCTCTCTTTGACGAGGATACAAAATCTGTGTAGAATCATAGTTTTAATTATTCATTAAGCCTTTTGATGGCCAACTGTATTGAGGTCCTTCAATGCCAGTGTGCGCTGTGTTCTTTATGAATATATGGTTTTTCATAGTGTTGCTAGTTGTAAATTATGTCAGGACTTAAAACTCTATAGCATAGATTACTGTGCACTGAATGCTTGTTACTCTGCAGTTCTATATGAAAACTGGTGAATGCAAGTTTGGGCCCTCATGCAAGTATAATCACCCTCTAAATAGATTTGAACCACCTGCAAAGTTGACTCTGGCAGGCCTCCCAAGGCGAGAGGTATGTGATTCTAATCAAGATCTAAATGCACACTTTTCCCTCAAAGTTTATCAGCACAATATTGGGCTCATATTGTGAACACCATTTCTTAGGGCGAAACTGTTTGTTCGTTCTATCTGAAAACTGGTATCTGCAAGTTTAGTGCAAATTGCAAGTTTGATCACCCCCTCCAGGAGAACTTGACCCAGCTCATGCTTACCCAACTGTGAAGTTGACACTTGCAGGATATCCACGGCGAGAGAGGTATGTACAGTCTAATCATGCATATGTATATATATTTTAAAGTTAAATTCAATCATCATCATTGAATATTATATTATCTGGGAATTGATTCCTTCGTAGGGAGAGCCTACTTGTGAGTTCTACATGAAAACTGGAACTTGCAAGTATGGTGCAACCTGCAAGTACGATCATCCGCCCCAGGAGAAGCTGTAGCCAAAGCTGTTGCAAAGTCATCAACAAACGGAAATACTTCAAATGATGAAAATGAATTGAACGCAGATCCAGGTAGAATGATAGAACATATGCATTTGCGGGTATTTTGCACTTTCTGCTGTTATATTAATATGTAGCAATGTTTTGTACACTGAAATTGATTCGTCACAATTGAAGATAAGTCACATGTATCATAAGGACTTAACAATTTTTATCGTCACCGTGTTGATAATTTTTCTCAATGGTTTGGGATAAGTTGCTTTTGTAATTGGGAAGCTTAGAGTGAAAATCATTGAGAGCTGAATTTTGCTTTCTTACCAGGTAAAGCTGGAGTTCAAGTCACAAATGAAGATATCGAAGATGACGAGGATGAGAAGAATTTGCTTTAATTATATTATTTTGATGTTTGAAGCAGAAGAGAGTTTTTGTAAGTTTATGATTTTGATGGTTGTAGCAGAAGAGGCGGAATTTGATCCAAGTTCATGATTTTGATGGATGAAGTTGCAGAGACGGCAGATATAAGTACAGGGCTTAAATTTGTTGCTGTTAAATTGTTATTTTATTAGTCAATTTCACAAAGATGTTTCAGTCACAGGCTTCATCTATTGTTCAACTCTTGGTACAGTGAGTTTACAATGAAAATTGCATATCCCCTACTTGAGGATTTAATTCCTTTATAATACTCTTGCTTCTCTGAGATAGCGTGGAAGAATTTATATGCATCTACTAAAATTTTGTTATAGCTTTTTTACATGTTTTACTTTGATTTACTCATGTTTTTGAGCAGCTTAGGTGGTTCATTTTGCAGATATGATTAGCAGTTCCAATATTTTTGATTACTAATATTGTTTAATTTATTTACTTGGAGAAAGTGTATGTAGCTAGCTTATTTACTTCTTTTAACCTTTTCACTAGGAAGGTCTGAATTATGAAAGTAATAATATGCCCATTTTAATTATGAGGGAAGTTTAAGTTGAAATGTTTAGGCACACCATTGAGTTGTTTTCCATTAAAATATAAGTTGTTGCTGCTGAAAGTTTGTTTTCTGTGGGTATGATTTCAAGGGTGGTTTTGTTTTTGAAAATTAAATTGTATTGTCAATGAACTTTGTTTATATAGAGCTAATGTTGTCTGTCACTATCACCTGGTGACCGGTTAGTGATGTTAATATATACTCACACCCATTTCAATTGATTTGAATCTCATATTTAATATCAAAGATGCTACTAAAAAGAACTAAAATTTGCATGTTGGGTTTGAAGTGTAGTCTAGTACCAGATTTAGCAGCACTTGGTGAAATCAATGTATTATTGCTTACATGCTGTTACACATTTTTTCTCTTACTGGATTGTTTGTGTCTGACACGGGTCTTATCATGTCATTGCATGAATTGCAATGAGAAGCATGTGACTGAACAATTTGTGAATTGGCCTGATTGATTTTCAGACATGTTATACTGTAGCTTGTTTGTGGTCCTTTTCATGGTGTGTACATTGATGTTTGGTGGGGGGACTATAATCGGCAGTCTGTTAAAATATTATCTAAATGTAGAGATAAACATTGACATTTTATACATCAATTATGCTTATAATGTTCACAAAAGAACTTGCTGATTTTCAATTATATAATAAGATTGGTATTGTGTTTTTGTATTTAATTCATCAAACTTGTAAAAATTAAGTTGAATTGAAATCCGTTTACAGAGATGAAATCCATTTACAGAGATTACCGCACTGTAGTTTTGGAGATTTCAAACGGTACAATACAAGGATACAAAGAAGCAAAGCACGTCTACATGCCTAAGTTTGTGGAGTTCACTGCTATTAGCAAAATTATGTGTATTTTTGTATTCATGTTTTTGAGAAATACAAAATCCTTTTACAGCGATAACTGCATTATATTCTTTGGAGATTTCAAACAGTAGAATACAAGGATACAAAGATGCAAAGCACGTCTACATACGTAAGCTTGTGGGGTGCATTGCTATTTGCAAAATTATTTGTATTTTTGTATTCATGTTTTTTGAGAATTACTCGTCTTTATTAAAGGTTTTAGAACAAATGAAAAAACCTGATTGTTATTTTGCTTGCTAGTTGAAAATCGAAATTTGAAAACTGATCCTGGTGCTATTGTTTTTATTGAAGTTTTTAGAGCTAATAGAGGGGTCCTGAATGTTCTTCCATTGGCTGGTGGTTGGAAAATTGGCACATGGACAATTTTAGGTGCTATTGTTTTATTGGAGTTTTTAGAGGCATTATAAAGGGACAGTTCCTCCCTAATAAGAGCTTCACATATAATTGAATAATTGTAACAAAATGTAGAATATAGTGAAGACTAACATGAGATATGTAGTGCCCACTACTTTTTGACACTTATTTTTATCATGCTCTTGTTTACTAGTTGCTTAGAGACATGAATATTGATATATTATTCTAGACTATATGGACATTTGATAATTATGGTGATTTGATTTTTATCATGGATTAGATGGATGCCTAGCTGACATTGGTAGACCTTTTTGTACATGTTGTTTAGCTTTGCTCTACTTATATACTGACATTTTGTAATCATGGCGGTTGTGACTATGTTTAGATGCATCGTCTAACCATGTGTTCATTGATATTGTGGTTTATTAATTATGTGATGATATTAGATGATCAACAAGTATATGAATTTCATGGTTTTCGTAAAATAGGAATTGTGATTATTGGTAATTGTAAATGATTAATTTATGATAGAATTGCGACACCTTGATAATGACATTATTATGATGTATGCTAGGAATTCTATGATGGATGTTTTGTGTTTTATTTTCGTGACATGCTGATGCGGCTTTGAGGCTGAAGGTGATATAATTGTGGTTGTGTTCTTTATTTGTTTTGTGGATGTGATTTTAGTTTTAAAGTTATAATGTATCCTTGTATCCTTATCGTCTTAGGTTGTCAATGTACCCCTAGGTAACTATGTAAATTGTTAGTATGTGTTAATGTATCAATGTGGTGAATGGGGGCGGACGGGCGGCAAGGTGCATGTGGTAGTCTTTATTTTTAATTATTTAAATTTTAGGTGACATTGATTAGTGTGCCACCCCCTCACTTTAAATCTCGAGTTTGGGATTTGAGCCCAATTTTGAAGGTTTGTGGGACAAGTTAAAACTTGTCCCACACTCTTTAATTTCTTCCTCCAACCTTACCTATGACTTGAGGGGTCATATTTAGCTTATAATCATGAAAATTTGATGGAAAGAGGCAATTAATTGCTCTCAATTCTTGATCTTCTAAACTGAATTTTGGAATGTGCAAATGGGAGCTTGTGTGCAAATTTGGTTGTGTCATATCCTCAACCACCTATTTATGAGACTTTGAAATGTGTGTTGAGAGGTGAGGTGGATTTTTGGAGGATGAGGTGGTATCCTACATGGAGCCACATCACCTCTCCCTCCACCAAGTCTATTTATATGGATTCCTTTCAAGTTTCGGGGTTACTTTGTGATTTTGGGCTTGGAATTAAAGAGGAGATGGTTTTGTATGCTTGCTTGTGGAGAGGAGTTGAAGGGAAATTGCTTGGAAAAGGAAGGTGCCATCAATGGCAAGGTAGGGTCTTAATCCTAATTGTTTTCTTGTTCTTAATGTGTATGGAATGTTGAATTGAATGTATGTTTGTTTTGGGCTTGGGTAGTTTGCCTTAAGGAAGGT
The DNA here is from genome assembly GCA_018340775.1 of Taxus wallichiana var. yunnanensis. Taxonomy (NCBI): domain Eukaryota; kingdom Viridiplantae; phylum Streptophyta; class Pinopsida; order Cupressales; family Taxaceae; genus Taxus; species Taxus wallichiana. The sequence goes on from CM031239.1 coordinate 316,170,902, forward strand.
GTGGGGAGAAAGAAAATGGGGGCCAAGAAGGAGGAATAAGGGAGTTTGTGAGGTTATGGAGGGAGTGTGGGTAGGGTGTCCCACCTTATGAAGGCATAAGGGAATTTCTTGATTATTCTTGTATATTTTCATGAGGGAGTGATAAGAGAATTTGAGGGAGTGATAAGAGTTTGAGGGAGGGATAAGAGATTATGTGTGATTGTTGCTATGGAGGTTTAAGGTGGACCCCTAACCCACTTGGGAGTTATAAGGTGGTTCCCCATGTTTCTTTTCTCCTATGGCTCTAGAATTGAGCCTATGTGTTGATTGAATTTGCAGATTTGTATCTTGATTGATTGTGAGTTGTAGTCCTTGTTTGTATGCATGTTTGTAATGTGGAAGCCATTGTTTGTAAGTTTCCATTTGTTGTGAACATGTTTAATTGTTTCATGGTTGGAGCTCGAGGGCCAATGAGGGGTTGGTTTCACCCCTTCATTAGATTTATCGTTGGGAGGAGAGTGTTGCTCAGCTATTTTCCTTGTTTGTGTGTTGTAGTTGGGATGAAGAAGTCACAGGATTAAATAAAAAAAGAAGTTAAGAAATCGTTTTAGAAAATTGGGCATGTTGTCTCCACCATTTTCGGTGGAGGGCTTGTAACTTGCATTTTAGTTTCAGTCCTATTGTAATGTAAATGAATTAATTTGATATGTAAGTTGCGGTAAGAAATAAGAGTTTGAAATGTTGGTGTATACTCTTGTTTTAGATTTCAAATGTACCTTGTAACACGTTTCAATGAATATGTATGTACTTTGAAACTGAATTTAATTGCAAATTTTGTAAAACATTGAAAATTGTAGTCAGTAATTTATTTGGAAAATTGTAAATCATTTGAAAGATTAATATCCCTATTATATCTCTTGGCTTTTCCATTTTAAATTCTTGTGAAGATTTAAATGAAACTGCCCATTCTTCCTATAACTTGTTTATGGAAATTATCCATTTGTAGGAAGATAAAATTTAGGTTTCAAATTTATTACACCTATAGGATTTTGTACAAAATACAAACCGAAATGAATAATACCCTTCTTATTTGAGTATGTTTTCCCCCTACAAATCTCGTTATGGAAAATTAAGCTTAAACCTTTATATATACACACACACACACACACACACACACATACATATATTTAAAATATATGTATGCATATAAATTTACAAAAATCTCTGAGCTAATATAGCACGATATTTGATCAAATATAATGTAGCCAAATTCTAAACAAACTTGATATATTGCAAATAATATGAACTCCAACAGAAAATAGATCTCCTTCGTTATTCAATAATCAATTACAATGTTTCCTAAATAGGAAAACAACTCCCAACTTGAGTTGCTAAGCAAACCCTAACTAACTTTGACTAAATCTACTCTAGGTGGTGGAATTTACTATTTTTAGCAGTTTACTAGAACTTGCTATTCTTAGTAAGTTCGCATGCTTATTCGTACAGGGCACAGTAAATTGCCACGCATCTTCTACATTCCTAAATTAGAGGAATTGCCAACTTTCTAACTCATAATGCAACTAATAGACTAAAATTAACTAATGCCCAAAAATAGGAAAAAATTGAACTACAACTTAAATCCTAATTTTCAGCCTCAAGATGGCGGATTTAGGCCCGAAAATGTCTTTGTAACTTTCCCCAACCGGTAGAGCGGGTTGCGGTGCATTCGTCTCATCGAAACATGTGGTTTAAAAAAATGGACTCAAACGGACACTCGAAGCTCAAGTTATGACCTTGTCAAGTTCCTGCTAATTTTGGTGCATCATTCTCCCTTGCTTGAAAAAAACGCAGCTCCTGCAAGTTGTCTTCTTCAAACTGCTTCCATTTATCTGCATCCAACTTCTTAATCTCCCACTTTGTGACCCAAGTATTGTCCTCTTGTTCCAGTCCTTTCCAATGTACCAAATATTTGTTGTATTTCCCATGTCACGTGTCCATTGTTTTCTTATCTAGAATCTGATCCACTTCTTCTTTCTTCTTCACCTAGGAACTTCCTCCAATCTACTACTTCATCAATAATATCCTCTTTGCACCATCCCCATGAAAAGAATACAAATCGAAACATTAAACACTGGAGAAATATCAAAATTCCCTGGCAATTCTACCTCATAAGCATTATCATTTATTTTTTTCACGATTTTGCAGAGACCAATCTTCTTGTACTTCAGCTTGTTATAGGTTCCTTTTGGAAACCTTTCCTTCCACAAATATGCCATATCCAACTCACCAATTGTAAATACCTTTCTCCGTCTGTGCACATCTGCTATTTCCTTATACTTATCATTACTATTCTGCAGCTTCTTCCGTAGTTCTTCCTGTGATTGTTGGATATGTTCGGCAAATGTTTTTGCATCATCACTGACTCTGCCATCAATTGGTAGCTATACCAAATCTAACACCCCATTTGGATTACTCCCATACACAATTGAAAATGGAGACTTTCATGTGGATCTGTTTATGGAACTGTTATATGCAAACTCAGCTTGTGGTAATGCTAAGTCCCATTGTTTGACTTTTCCCCTAACGATGCATCTTAATAGGTTTCCCAAACTTCGATTGACCACCTCTGTTTTCCCATTAGTCTGAAGATGATAGGCACTGCTGAACTGTAGTTGAGTTCCCAATTTCTTCCATAAAGTCCACTAGAAGTGACTTAAGAACCTTGTGTCCCTATATGAAGTAATGGGTTTTGGAACACCATGCAAACGAACATCTTCTATGGAAAACAAATCTGCTACGCCTGTCGCATCACTTGTTTTCTTGCAGGCAATAAAATGAACCATCTTAGAAAACCTATCAATAACCACAAAAATTGAGTCATTACCTCGTTGTGTTTTTGGTAATCCCAAAACAAAATCCATACTCAGATCTGTCCATGACCCTTTAGGAACAGTGCAACGGCATATACAACCTTGTATTATGTGCATGGCCTTTCAAGACTTGGCAAATTTGACACCTCTCCACATATCTTACCACATCTCTTTTTAGCTTTGGCCAATAGTATTTCTCTGCTACCAAGGCTATCGTCTTATCTTTACCAAAATGCCCAGCCAATCCTCCGCTATGCAACTCTTTCACTATATTCTCTCTCATAGACCCAACTGGAATACATAGTTGGCGTCCCTTGAATAGGTAGCCATCCTACAAAATGTAGTCATCTTGGACATCTCTGTATTGTCTCGACAATGAGCGAATTAACCTTTCAACAATATCCTTGAAATCAGAATAAAAAAATACAAACCCTTTATTGCTTCAAAACCCACCACCTCATTTTTCATAGTGGTAAACAAAGTCACATGACTATTCAATGCATCCATGCAACTTGATTGTTTTCCTGATTTATGTTTTAGAGAAAAAGTATAACCCTGCAAAAATGATACCCATTTTGCATGCCTACTATTTAACTTTTTTGTGTATTCACATACTTCAAGGCTATGTGGTTTGTAAATAACACAAACTCCTTAGGCACTAAGTAATGCCTCCAATGCCTTAATGCTTGTACAATTGCATAAAATTCCACATCATAAGTAGAGTAGTTCTTTCTTACCTCATTTAGTTTCTCACTAAAAAAAGCTATTGGATTTCCACCTTGACTTATAACAACACCAATACCCATATGCGAGGTGTCACAATCAACTCGAAACACTTTATCAAAATTTGGTAGTGCCAAAATGGGTCCCTCGACACGTTCTTCTTAGAGAACCGAAAACTATCATCACCTGCCTTTGTCCACAAAAACTTCCTTCCTTTTGTGCAATCTATTATAGGTGCTACAATACTGCTAATTTTTTTAATAAACTTTCTGTAAAATGTTGCTAGATCATGAAAGCTTCTTACCTTTGTTATACTACGTGGAGTAGGCCATTCAATAATAGCCTTTAACTTTTCTGAGTCCATCGTGCCCCATCTGCTGAAATAATAAAGCCCAAGAATACCAAACTCTCTTGCATAAATGTGCACTTCATATTTGCGTAGAGTTTCTCTTTCGTTAACACTTCATATATCACCCTTAGATGCCTCAAATGTTCTTCTTTAGTTTTACTAAAGATCAAGATATCATCAAAATAAACTGCAACAAACTTACCATTATACTCCTGCAACACAGTGTTCATCAGTCTCATAAAAGTACTAGGTGCATTGGATAACCTCGAATGGCATCACCAACCACTCATATAATCCATTTCCTGTCTTGAATGTTGTTTTCCACTCGTCTCCTTCTCTTATCTGAATCTAATGGTAACCACTTCGAAGATCAATCTTGGTGAAATACCTAGATCTAGCAAGCATATCCATCATATCATCAAGGTGAGGTATTTGGAACCTATACTTGATTGTAATTTTATTGATTGCTCTGCTATCTCGTGCACATTCTCCATGTTCCATCCTTCTTTGGTGTTAATAAAGTTGGGGTTGCACACAGACTCATGCTCTCCCTTACGAACCCCTTTCTCACGAGCTCTGTCACTTGCCTATTCAACTCTGCATGTAATGTCGGGCTCATCCTATAAGCCGCTTGATTTGGGAGTGAAGACCCTAGAATCAAATCAATATGGTGTTGAATATCTCTTTTGGGCAGTAATCCGTCTGGTAGCTCATCAGAATAACATCAGAAAATTCGTCTATTAATTTTTTGTTTTTACTAGTATTTGTGCACTTGCAGGTTCATCCTTATTTGCACGACTAGTGCATAACAAAAACTAGTTGCCTTTGCCTCCTTCACAAATTCCTTTGTAGAAAGCATATTTTCAGCCTTCCCCTCTTCCTTAAGAGGTAGCAAAACTATTTTTGTGCCATCCTTCAGAAAGTATAAGTATTCTTTCCCCTATCATGAATAACTTTTCTATCAAATTGCCATGGTCTTCCTAATAGCATATGACATGCATCCATAGGAATAAAATCACACCAAATCTCATCCTTGTAACTGTTCCCAATAGAAAAACTTATTAAACATCTCTTATCAATAGTAACTTCATTACCCTTCTTAAACCATGCAATACGGTAAGGGTTAGGATTCTTCTCACAATGAAGACCCAATTTCTCGACCATCTCATTTGAAACCATGTTCTCACAACTACCACCATCAATAATAACATTACATACCTTTCCTCCTGAAGTGCATCTTGTTTTGAAAATATTTGTACGCAGCCATGCATCCCCCTTGATTCCCTTTCTTGGAGCAATCATCGTCCTCTTGATCATAAGATTTTCTCCAACATTTGGTGGAATTTCTAGGTCATGTTCATCTTCTACTTGTTCAACTTCAACAAGATTTACTCTTGGAGCATCTCCTTGCCTCTTGTCATGTGTATAAGAATGCGAGACATTCAAAAGCCCGATGCCCCTCTTCACCACATTTGTAACAAACAAATGGTCTTCATGGAACCTTCCATCCTCTATCGCCAACATATCCTCTGCCCCTAGAAAATCCTCTCCGCCTCCTTGTCGATTATGTAAATCTTGTCTCGTATCTTCTTGATTTTCCAATCCACGAGATGATTCTCCCCTACCTTGGCTGAAACCATCTTGTCCCCGAAAGGAAGATGAGGCCCCCCTATTAATTCTAGGTGATCTATTTAAACTTTGACGATTTTGTTTTTCCTCAGACTTTAAGGCTAATTGATAGACATCCTCCATGTTCTTATTTGTATGCATAATTATCTCATGTTGAATGACAATTTTAATCCATTTACATACCTTGCGACCATTTGTTCCTCGGTTTCTTCATGCTCTACACGAATGGACAAGTTGTAGAACTCATTTGTGTATTCTTGCACTTTGTTTGTAAGTTCTGTCTCGAGTTCGAAACCTCTTGTAAAGGGTTTGTGCATAATCCACAGGAGAAATTTATCTTTCACTTCTTCTCCATCTTACTACATGTCCTAGTTCTTTCTTTCCCCTTTCTTGACCGCTCTTTCGTAGGTGATCCCACCATAACATAGCATGACCTTTCAATATCGTGCATGCAAATTTTGCCTTCTTTTCTTCTTGACATAGCCTTCCACTCAAAAAAATTTCTCCATGCTAGTCAACCGCCTATCAACTCCTCCGGTTTTAGACTACCACCATACTTTGAAAAATCAACTCTTATCCCATCATTCTTGCCTTCTAATGCCCAAAGCATCCTTTCTTCAAAAGCTAATGGTGGCGCTTGCGTTTCCTTGTCATTTCCACCTTGATTTCCTCTTTAGGTTGTCATTGCAAAGCAAGCGCAACAATTTGCCCTCGTAGATCTTACATATTTCTATTCATCTGTGCAATACCGCCTCCTCTTCCTCTTCCTACCATTTTTAAAAAAGACTCGAACCAGCTCATATACCATATAATGTAGCCAAATTCTAAACAAACTTGATATACTGCAAATAATATGAACTCCAAAAGAAAATAGATCTCCTTCTTCGTTATTCAATAATCAATTACAATGTTTCCTAAATAGGAAAACAACTCCCAACTCGAGTTGCCAAACAAACCCTAACTAACTTTGACTAAATCTACTATAGGTGGCGGAATTTACTATTTTAGCAGTTTACTAGAACCTGCTATTCTTAGTAAGTTCGCATGCTTATTCGTACGGCACAAAAATTTTCACGCATCTTCTACATTCCTAAATTAGAGGAATTGCCAACTTTTTAACTCATAATGCAACTAATAGACTAAAATTAACTAATGCCCAAAAATAGGAAAAAACCGAACTACAACTTAAATCCTAATTTTTCGGCCTCAAGATGGCGGATTTAGGGCCCAAAAATGTGCGAAACCTTCTCCAAGTGGTAGGTTAGGTTCTTTGGCGCGTTCATCTCATCGAAACATGTGGTTTAAAAAAATGGACTCAAACGGACACTCGGAGCTCAAGTTATGACCTTGTCAAGTTCCTGTTAATTTTGGCGCATCATTCTCCCCTACTTGAAAAAACGTAGCTCCTGCAAGTTGTCTTCTTCAATCTTCTTTCTTTTATCTCGTAGTTTACTAGAACCTGCTATTCTTAGTAAGTTCACATGCTTATTCGCACGAGCACAAAAATTACCACGCATCTTCTACACTCCTAAATTAGAGGAATTGCCAAATTTCTAACTCATAATGCAACTATGTTATCCCCGTTTTGAGTTCACAACGAAACGATCGGATAACCCCTACAAAATTTTTGAAGTGATTTTGCATTATGACCTCTTTTAGAGAAAATCGGGTTTTCGGGTGTTACTAACAGCTTGACATAAGTTTTAACATGCTTTATGTCTTATGACCTCCGAAACCCGAAACCCGCCTTGCAATGAGAAAATCCTTTGTAATCGGGTTTTCGGAACTCTAAAGCATCGGGACATTCATGTTCCAAAACATGTTTTATGCGCCATGTTCTCCGATTCCCGAAGTCCGCTCAATCCTTTGTAATCGGGTTTTCGGAAGTTCAATGCATCGGAACATTCATGATTCAAAACATGTTTTGTGCTCCATGTTTTCCGAAGCCCGAAACCCGAAATGCACTAAATCTCCTCGTGTCGGGTTTTCGGACTCCTCCAACATGCTGACGTGGCATTCATGCCGAGTGGTCGGTGAGTTGGCACGTGCCGAGCTGAAGTGTATTTATTACCGATTTTCTTATAAATACGCGGATTTCCACGTCATTCTTACCGTTCATATTTTTAATTCGTGGATTTTTCGCATGCTCTTCCGCTCCCAAAGCCCGCAAACTCGCGTTACCAGACTGGATCGTTTGTTTTCGATTTTACCTGTCTCGAATTGAAGGTATTTTTCGTTCCTTCTTTATTCTTGATTTTTCTGGATCGACTGCGTGTATTTTCTTTCCAATTTCTTGCCAGTTGTTGAGGGTTTTTCTTCCTTCTTCTTTCTGTGTTGTTTTGGAAAGGGTTTTGGGTTTTTAGGGTTTATTTTCTTTTTGAGATTATCGATTGGTGCTGTTCCTTCCAAATTCCAATTACTTGCATGATGTATGGAATATGAATAACAAAAAAGAAAGGAAGTTGTGTATGTAGAAATTCAAAGGAAAGACTCTGTTTTTGTTTCCCGGATTTTGAAGGTTGTGTTGCAGATTCAAAAGTCCGAAGAACATTGGAAGCTCGAAGTGACGGGGTTTCTCAACATTCCGACCTCAACACTAAGTGCCGGGCATCTCCTAAGTTCCGTCATCGAAAGTGGGTGCCGGGTTTTCTCCTGTTTCCGCCATTGAAAGCAAGTGTCGGGTTTCGCCAAGATTCCGACATATCAGACCTGTCGGGTTCTTCTCTTCTTCCGACGCATTCAGTCAATCAGGTTTTTCAGTGTGCACAGCATCTCCGGAGTTCCGAGCCTTTCTCCTTCCAACATTCTTCATGTCGGACCCTGGTCCATCTCAAGAGAAGGCCGAGAAGTCTAGCAGGATGAAATACAAATTTAAGAAACCAGAATCCCCGTCATATATCGACTGTAATTATGATATCAGGGATACTGAAATGGGCAACATAGATATGGACGACTTTTGGAATAGGGTGAAGAGTTCTTCTCAAACCCCATGGATGGTGGCTTTAGCTAACAGTGGCTTGCCCCTTGCAGCAGGCTTCCCCATGTCTGCCCAATGTCCAGAGTTTGTTTTGGCGTGTGCATCCAGCTACGACTCAGCTTCTCGTTCCGTAAGGAATCAGGCTGGTGAAGTAGTTATCAAACTAGATGGAGCTTATTTTGATGATCTCCTGAAACTACCAAATTTTGAAGAGTATGGGGCCCTAGACATCAAGTCGGCTCAGAAGGCCTGGGACAGTAACCAGGAAAATTGCATTAGGGATGTCAATAAGAAGTTCTTGGTCAAGGCAAAACCAGTAATATCTAGATTTCCAAGAACTATCCCTAGATCGGATTTCATACAAGAAATCAACGATATTATCACCCTACTGAGCCGGGTTTTTGGCTTGCCGGAATCAAATTTATTTCATGGATGGATGTACCAATTTATGGTCACCATCAAGAAGAACAAGCAAGGGATTGACTGGGGAACCCTTATCAGTGATGAAATTGATTCCCAGATGACGACGGTCCTGTCAACCGGAAAGTTTTATATGTTCTCATATGTGGCCTATGCAGCAGCTGGAATGAGGAGCTATCTGGATGGATACTAAAGGAAGCGTAACGACAAACCCAGTCTATAAGTATTATCCTCAAATAACAAAGAAGGGGTCCAAGGATCATTTTAGGAGGGTAAATGACGCCTTTTTCTACGAGAACATCTGCCGGCTGAACCCAGGGCTAAGAAAGACAAGGGTATCAGACGAAGCTTGGACTGAGGTATCTAAATGGGGATGTATCTTCTTACAGTTCAAGAAATTTACCTACCTTCGAACGGTCATGTACTCGGGAGAGCCTTTCCGTCTCCGCCTCGCTATCCAGGGGGATAGATTGATATTGATGGAATGGTCGACGGTTGTTGGATTTTCACAAATTCCAACAAAGCAAGCATAAGGCAGTGTATCCTTCCCAATTTCTATTGGGAGATACACTTGCTCGACGGTAGTAAAGGCCAAAAATGTTGAATGCGAACTTCAGGAAAAATTGAAGAAGCATATGGAGTCCCGGGATGGTTTTGACATCCGAGGAGTGCTTAGAGCCTATGGAGCCCAACATCTGCACAGGCCTGACATTGAGGATATATGGGTTGATCTGCGTAACGAAGTTGCGGTTCACAGAAAAGATCATTGCAGATTAACTATTGATGAGATTCAGACGCTGGAGCTTTCTGATTTGCCAGAGGGTACAAGGGACAATGAAAGTGTCTTGGATCTTTCTTATGATGGAATGAAGGAGGATCAATATGTTTTCCCACCTATTGATTGGTCAGCCAGTGAAAAAGCCTCTATTACAGATAGGTCGGCTCTCATTCTTACTCGCACCAAAGCATGGCTCTCTTCTTGGGGAATGAATTTTAAAGATGACAAGTTTCCAAAGTTGGCTGCTTCGGAGGCGGGGCCCTCCAAAAAGGAAAAGGACAGAAAGTCTTCTAAGGCGCCTATAAAGGTCAAGATTGTCAAAAAGAGGAAAGAAAGAGAAATCTCTTCAATTGTCTCTCCTGTAGAAACGGTGAATGTGCCAGAATCACCAACACCACTAGAAATAGGAGAAATTAATCGGAGGAAGGAGGAAGCCCCTTCCTGTCTTCACCATTTGCTTGATTGCTCAACCGGAGAGAACTTATCTCTTGCATCAAGGCTTTGGAGTCCGAATCGCACCTCCTCCCTCACATGACCACTTCTACCTCCTCATTCCCCATCCACTTCGCAAGCATGGCGTATTTTCTCCGGGCTTTCACCCCCTCTCGCCGGAACCCAAGTGATCACCAAGACGCCCCAACCTCGTACCTCTCTTTGTTGCATCTACGATCACGTTGGCACTTGTTCCTCCTCCAATAGTAGAATCTTCTCCTCTTGAGAGCAGAGAATACCGATTCTTTTTGCAACATGTGTAACTTCCTCCGATACGCCACAATGGCTACTCGAGCAAACTCCGAGGAAGAGGAAAGTGATTGTACCCCTACCCACCTTTGATTTCAGCTCACTTAAGGCTTCTACTGCGAGATCAGCCAAGAAACCCAAAACAGTTTCAAGGGTTTTGGTAGATGCTTCAGGAGATAAGTTCGCAGAGATTGCCACTCCCTCAGCTGACAAAACTAGAGATGATGTAACAACCAATTACGATTACCAGTGTAACAGGGGGTGGCTCTAGCAAAAAGTTGGCAAAGGGGCGCAGCAAGATGCAAAGGATTCCATAGACGTCCTGTGCCAAAAGTTGAAAGAAACAAAGGTCAGCAGAGATGAGCTTAAGGAAAAAGTGGAGCAGTTGACAGAGGTTTTGATCAAACTCTCAAAACCCCTTGAATCCATACCACCTTCTTCTGCTTCTGCTTCTGCCGGATTTGATTTCTCATCGGTGCCTACGATTGAGAAGATTGCCAAAAAAGGAAGAGTGGTTGATGAATGGATCCAAAAGTTGCTCCAACAAGGGAAGGAAGTAATTCAAGACGTGGTGAAAGTTCATCAGTCCTTGGCAGAGATTCAGAAGGAAGGAGAGAAGATGGATGAGGAATTCACTGAAGAACTTGGACAGCTTGATTTGACTTGTGAAGCTCTCCAAGTGCTAAAGCAAATACCAGCACATCTCTTGGTAGAAGAAGGCATTCTTCCACATACAGATAAACACTTTCAGCTGATCAAGGCCATCAAGTTCAGAGTAAAGATTCTCAACGAAGCCTGCAGCAAGTTGAGAGAATCAAGGGATAAATTGATCGATGGGAAAAGTGATCTGGAAGAAGAATTGCTAAAGATTTGTCCAAAGGTGTCAGTTGGGAACTCAAGTGCCCTATCAGCAGATGATCTCTTCAAACAAGTTCAAGAGACTGTTCAGCATGAACCTGTAGATGGATTCGACCTTGAAGTCATTGGTCAGTTTGTGAGGATTGAACATACGTTGGAGGCCTTAAGAAAGCTCAGCAAAAGGTTGAAAAAGCTTCCCGGCAGTGCCAGTGATATCCATGAGACCTGCGAAATGTGGAATGATCATTCCACTGCACCTGAGGAAAATGAAATGCAAGGCATTATTCGGAAGTTCCAGGAGTTCCGGAACAAACAGTCTCAGCTGGAGGAAGAGAAAGAAGAAGAATCAAAAGATGATGACTCGGATTAAGTTCCAACGTCCCATGACATTTCTATTTTTAGAATGACATATCTTTTATTTCCGTTTTGTCATTATTTTTAATTCATACTTTGACTTGATCTCCTGCGTGAGAATCATGCAAAGCTGAACTCTAGTTAGCATGCTACTTTTCAGGATCTGTCCTGTTTTATCTCTAGCTTCTTTTGTTATAAATAAGGGATGCTTGTGCATTCTAAAGGGTCGAGATTTTTTGGAATATTTAGGGGCTATTGGAAAGAAGAAAAACTTTGTGTTTTCATTCAATCATTTTGAAGAATAGAAATTGATATCGTTTTACAGACTTTGTGTTGTGGAATATATCTTACCTAAGACAGTGTTCTTATGTTCATGATCTTAAGTGTTCTTTGCATAGCATCTCAAGTGTTTTTGATTACTTGAACATTATATTTGTGATCTAAAACTCGTATGATTATTTCGTGCTCTGTGTTTACTCGAAAGAAAATACGTTTCTCCCATTTCCTTTCTACCGTGCTTCTTTCATCGTAATGTGAGCTTTCTAACCTATTTCACTTACGAAAGCAATATCCTTGAATCGTGTGAATGTGGATTTCGGATTTCATCCCAAACCCCAATGGTTAGATTAGTGTGAATATTGTATATATTATTTCTTGTGTTTTAGATTAGCAATAAACAGCAAACCTCACTGTCTTTGAGGAGGATTTAATCCCATGTCCGTGTGGTTGAACCTCATATTTTGGTTTGACAAAATATCCAACCAACAAACTAATAGACTAAAATTAACTAATGCCCAAAAATAGGAAAAAACCGAACTACAACTTAAATCCTAATTTTCGGCCTCAAGATGGCGGATTTAGGGCCCGAAAATGTGTCAAAACTTTCCCCAATTGGTAGGGCGGGTTGCTAGTGCGTTCGTCTCATTGAAACATGTGGTTTAAAAAAAACAGACTCAAACGGACACTTGGAGCTCAAGTTATGACCTTGTCAAGTTCCTGCTAATTTTGGCGCATCATTCTCCCCTACTTGAAAAAAACACAGCTCCTGCAAGTTATCTTCTTCAAACTACTTCCATTTATCTGCATCTAACTTCTTAATCTCCCACTCTATGACTTTGTCAAGTTCCTACTAATTTTGGCACATCAAAATAAGAAGTATTATAGGAGATTAACTGTATTTTGTGTGTGGGTGTGTGTATATATAAGTATTAAAAAAACAATGAATTTGATTCGAATTAAGTTTCAATGAGAAACTTTTAATAAAAACATTTTGAGCAGAGAGAGGGGTGGGTAGCATGGCCGAACCATCCCACTTTAAATAAAAAGAGGGGTGTGTCGGCCATCCCGCCCACCCCACAAAATTTCAAAAATAAAAGCGGTCAGGCCGCCGTGAACTTGATCACACCGAGCCCTAAATCGGGTTTATTTTGCTATGAGAAACACACCAAGAAAATATTTATATTAATGAGTATATATATATATATATATATGTATATATATCTATATATGTATGTATGTATGTATGTATGTATGTATGTGTGTATATGTGTGTGTGTGTGTGTGTGTGTGTGTGTGTGTGTGTGTGTGTGTATGTATATGTATACACACATTGTGTATATATATACTAATTTCTTGCTACGATAAAGGAAATTTGCAAATAACTTGTGGTAGAAGTAAATACCCAAAAATATAAAAATGTAGAATAATAAAATTTGGGGAGTTTTTATAAAAAAGAGAATGAATTCGGGATATGAGAGAGAAAATACCCCATTCATAGGTCCCGAGCTTTCTTGTTCAACATAGTTTTTCCCCAAGCTTCCTTGCCTCCATCCATATCGTCCCTACAACTCTACTCGCGCAAATAGAGGCACATTAAGGTTAGAATGAAAATATAAGAGACCAAAAAGAAAGTTAGGGCAAAAAGGAAAACCTGAAATCTAAGGGTGAGGATTAAATCAATCACACGGTTATGATTTAATCTTTATCCCTTAAGTGATGAGTGAGTATATATTATTAAGTTGGGTCAAATAAGTTAATATAGCTTTAGGAATTGTATCCAGTGTGGTAGAAGTTAGATTTTTGTGGTGGTAGTTAATTAATGTTTCTAATAATTAAATGTTGTGCATGGGAAAATTAAAATATTAAAGGGGTAAGGGTGCTTTTAAGTATTTGAAGGAGGTGATGTGGAATTTAATATTTTGTCTAGGAATTTAATTAAAGTGAACTTAAGGGAAATAAAATAGTTAATATTAAATATGGGGGCAATCAATTTAAAAGGGGTGGCATGGGTATAATATGTTAGGAAATAAATTAATGCTATGCTAGGAAAATAATTTAAGTTAGCATTAGGGGATTTCATTATTTTATTAACATGGCCCTTAGTGGGTAAAATTAGATGAGATTAAATTAGTAAATATAATAACTAAAGTCGGGTTAAAATTATTATTAACCTAAGAAGGAAAATTAAATAGGATTTATTTAGGGATTAATTAATTAAATTAAATTAAATTAGGGAAGTGATGAGGCCAAAATGCTTCCGGTAGTTAAATAAGAATTTTGGATTAAATAAATAAATTTAATTCGAGGGTGATGTGTTGGGTAATGAGTGAACATTTTAATTAATCGTAATTAATGTATCCGGGATTGGATTAATGTGTTTTAATTATTATAAAAATTTAGTCGTAAATTTCCCAACCTAAGTGTTGTGTCTTGGCATGGTTTGGGACGCGTCAAATGCGGGCGTCACAAGATATGGCGGGGAAAAGTTGTCTTAATACAACATATTCATGAATAAAATATCACTTTGAGGGGCACTACACCATGTTGGGGTCAAATACTTATTATTTGTGACCTTTGGATAATTTCAATTAGGAGTCATATCATTAGAAAAGTTAGTAGACCTACGTGGTGGAATTTTACACTTATTACATCAAGAGGGTCATATAATGATAGTTAGGTAGTGTATCAACATGAGTTATTCACATTTATTCTTGACATTAAATGTGATATTTATTTGATAGTCGATTACACACACCCACACACCCACACCCACACACATTTTAATTGTTGGAGAAAAATAAAAAATATTAATATTTTGGCCATTTGGCAATGTTTGGGTGCCATGGTGAAGCTAAATTGATGTCAATCGCGATAAATTTGTATGAAACTAGAGAAGAGAATATAATGAATTTATTAATCAATGTGGTATGTGAAAATTTAAGATAAAACTTTGAAATTGATTTCAATTGGTGTGTTTTAGATAGATAAAAGTGTTATAATATATTTATTTTGATAGACATTCTACAATGACAAGAAGGGGTGGATCTAGTAATGCGAGAATATAATTTTTATTCTATACATCAAATTTGACGCCCATTTGATCATTAATTGTAAAAATAATTTTTGATAAAATCAAACGAAAAATAGTTATATCTTGACAATACGGTAGATTTTGGGCCTTTTTTTTGGTCATCAATTATTGGGAAATATGAAGGGAACATAATGAAATTATTATTCAAAGTGTGATGTGCATAAATTCAAGATGAGAGCTTTGAGATTGATATCTATTAGTGTTTTTCAAATAGATGTATTTATTATATTATATGGATTTTTTAAAATTTTTTTGGTAATACTTACACAATATTAGCATAGATAGACATTAATTAGGCCGAGAGGCATTCTATAGTGGTAGGCAAGGCTGCAATGGAGTGTGATGTTCACTTTTATTCTCTACATTAAATTTGATGTTCATTTGATTGTCATGTAACAATTCATTCATAAATTGGACTTATATTAAACTCATAATTTTTGTTTCTTTTTTGCAAGAAGTCAATAAAAAAATAGTAGTATCTTGGTCATGTTATAATGTTTGGGTCTTTTTTCTCGAATATATATTTTTGAGATCGACACAGTCATATAGCTAAATGATTCTTTTCGCCGTAAACCAATGGGAAATTGATTAAGTATTTAATAAAGTTGTTTGTTAAAGAGATATATAAAAATTCAAATTTATAAATCTTGAAATTGACATCTCTCGGCATATTTTATACAATATTAGCATAGTAGATCTTAAATATGTCTATTTAAAATATGTCGAGAGGTGTCAATTTTGAGACATACATATTAGATTTTTCACATAAATTAGATATGCGCCTCGATCAAGATCGATATCTCTTGGTGTATTTTAAAAAATTGTATATGAGATACCTATATTAGTTTTGCCATTTTGTAAACCATGTAGCTTTCATGGCTTTGCACATGTGATAAATTGGCCAACAATATTTACAAAGTGAGCCTCCTTTTATAAAAGGTCTCCCATCCATTTCAACATAGGAGTATAATGCATATTTGAAAATACTTTGTTATGTCGAGAGGTATTCCTACAATGGTGGTGAAGTAGTGTAATGGAGTGAGCTCACTTTTATTCTTGACATTAAATTTGATGATCATTTGTGATCACTTAAATGTTTTTAAAGTCTTTTTATTGAAGAAGTCATCAAAAATAGGAATATCTTGGGCCATTTGGTAATGTTTGGGCACAATGTTGTAGTTAATCATTGTCACCAATTAGTAGGAAAGCTGGTAGAGAATATAATGAAGTAACTAGTCCATTGTGAAAATTTATGATAAGAAATGTGAAATTGATATCTATCGATGTGTTTTAGATCTTTATATTTTAATTTTTAATTTTTGGTATTACTTATAAAATGCTAGCATAGATAGATCTTAAATACATATATCTAAAATGTTAAGAGACATCAATCTCGAGGCATCTATATTAAATGCTTCACATGAATAAGATATGTGCCTCAAGATTGATATCTTTTGGCGTATTTAGATAGCTATATTTAAGATATCTATACTAGTTTTATTATGTCATCATGCATTCTTGTTGGTTAATATCAAGGTTCTTAGGGATCTCGTGGATGTTAGGGGAGTGTTTTAGTAGTCAAGTGGTCATTGTAACAAGGTTCTTGTGGGTTAATGTCAATGTTCTTAATGGTTTTGTGGACGTTACAAATGTGTTTTATTTGTAGTGATAATTGCAACATGGTAATCGAGCTTAATGGCTTAATCCACGCCTATTAAATCCTCAAGAGGTTTTTGGGTTAAAATATTAGCAGGAAAATTTGATACCTTGGGATGGAAAATTTCTATTAAAAGTATGAAGTTTTGAGATACTTTTTGCATTTTGATTTCTCTAATTTTAAATCAAGTTTTCTAATGTCATTCCTAGTTTTCCTCATTTTTGAATTCACGACATTCTCTTGAAGCAATTTACAAATGGGACAAATGTGTATCGTTCCCTATGCAAATCACAACTTGCATCTTTGACATTATAAACCACACACACATTTGTCTATTTTCCATTCTGAATATGCATGCATACCCATCATCAACATTACATTGAATTTTTATCTAGTTATCGACATTTCATTTTTTTACATAACGAACAATCACACGTGAGTGTAGACACCTATCATTTGAAAAAAAATATTATTCCTAACATTGTACTAACTATTTTGTTCATTGCAAATTGACGACACTTCGTAAATTAGGCTCTTTTTCCCTTCAATTCCTCTTAATTGACCATTATACATTGATTAAGCCTATTTTCTTGCAGTTGGCTAATAAATATTCTTATTAGTTAAATCCCACTTCCAACGCTTCCAAAATCTATCAAAAGCCCCTCCAGATGCTCCTAGAAAGCTTCCTAAGCCTATTTGGGACCCCTAATTAATCCCACAAGATTAATTAGCCTTCAAACCTAGTCAAATCTTGTTTTGACTTGAAAAAGTGCTTTTTGGACTTATATTTTGTCCCACATTACGAAAATCATCCCATTCTTGGAATTGAAAAACTATAAATAGAACCCTCCTCCTCCCTATTTCTAAGAACACTTTCCTCCCTCTAGCATAAACTACGGGAAAATAGGATTAGATCATTTCTTTAGTGTTATTGAGCTATTATCTTCCATTGCATTTTCAAACTCAAGCTTGAGTAAAATGAGGGGAACCATATGGTCTTGTAGTTATTAATGGTGAGCCTTCACTCTCAAACCCTTACTCATCAAACAATAAAATTTGATTGCTAGGATCTTTATAGGTTCCTGTTTTGTAGCATTCAAAGAATAGAGAGTAGTATATGCATGTTAGTTTGATGTTATTTCAAAGTTATAACGTATGCATAGGAGTAGCTCTTATCTATATCTTATCTTGATGGTTCATAGTTCAGTTGGTAAAGCTTTGGGGTTTCTTTAGTGTACTTACCTCATTTCTATAGATTTTCTAACTTACACATGTTCACATATGACACGCGCGGTATGACCTTACTCCATGGTCTCTAGAAGTTATTTTTCAAGATTTTACTTCAAGTTCTAACCATTTTCATGAATTTTGAAGGTTAACTAGTGTAGTTTCAAGCTTTTGATAATCTTAAGGTAGTAAATCTTCCTTTTGCATGCACATTTATTGGGTTCATGTTAGAAATTGAATTAAAAGGCAAGAATCTAACCTGTTTATAGTTTTAGATTTCTATTTCTTGTATTTTTTATTTTTCAAGGCCCCGTGCAAGTGTTTTGGAGGGGCGCACACACATCATAACTCGCGCGCACTTATTTGACAACACGTGCACATGCTCCTAGGGATGCGCACACATTTCCCCGGCCTCACACTTGTTATGTTATATTGTTGACCCCCTATCAAATATTTAAACCAGATACGTGCATATGTCATGAACAACACACATATGTTTGCATGCACACACATACGTCTCTCGGGACACGCAATCATTTTTTAAACTCTGTGTTAGCTCACCTTTTTACCTTGCATATGCATATGTTTTCTGAGGTGCGCACATGCTTAAACGAATGCTTAGGTGTCATTCTACCGCACATGTGTAATTACTCTGTCTTTTCCACAGAGCCATGTACTTGTCATTTTAGGCGCACATATCTTTGCTAGAGCGAGCACATGCCATAAAGGGCGCATGTATTTGTTTAAAAACAAACCTTGTTCTAACACTTGTAGGGGTTAATTCTTTGGGATTTGTAACACTTTGTAGGTCTTTATTGATACTAATAAGTGGCTTTGCAGGTTAATTTGATGATATTGTAGTTTTGTGCTAGATTTACTTTGTTGAGTTGGTGAATGTTGCATTGTTATTTATAAGGTTTTGAAATGAATATGATCTTCCTCACACCTTCTAGGAGATCTTGGGAATAAAAATGGTTCAATACCTTTTCTATGTTTTCAAAACACTTCACTAAGTTGTTATAAAGGAATTAACTTCAAAGTTGGTTAAAAAGGACTTACTTTTTGCAATTTGATTGAGTATTTTCCATTTCGCAAGATTAGTGAGGTATTTTGTTGTGTATGCTCTTTCCTTGCATCTTAGGATGATCTGGGAAATCAAAAACAACATTCTATCTCCTTTATATGATGTTTTGATCACTTGGAAAATTACTAATCTTGGTGTGTAGGACCAAATATTACATGCGAAAGAATTGAAGTCTAAATGAAGGCTAACTCATTTCTTGTAGGTTACCAAATGGTGTGAGAAAAAAACCACATTAAGTTTAAAAGATAAAAAACACGCCATATTCAACACACTTGATTTACAGGTTTAGATAAGGGTACGCCTAATCCGGTGTCGGTTAAACCATAACGAAGCATATACCGATACCTAGGACCATAATTTATAAAATTAGGAGGAGATGTGGCAGAAGTAGGGGCTTCATGTGTATATTTAATAGTGTTGCTAAAGGAAAATAGGGACGGATATGTTAAGGCCTCGTAGACCACACAGTGGTATAGGAATTTAAAACACACGTGAAGGGTTGAAGGGATTGCAAACATGCCATGGATCTAAGGCCATCCGAGAAGAATTTTTTTTTAATATTATTAGACATTACATGGCATGGGACGAGCAAAGTGCATGCCCCAACAATAATGGGAAGTGTGATTTTACCTAAGACCCTTTTAGGAATATTATCAAAGCTGCGAATACAAATATATGAGGGAGTTAAGGAAGCTTTGAGAAAGGAAAATGTCTTCAAGGAATCATAGATTGAAAATGTTAAGACCAAATCCATTATCAACTAAAGCTCGCTCAACCCCTATACTATATATGCGAACTTGCATATAAAAGGGAGATCATTATCTAAAATAGATGGAATAGAAATTTCAACGAGATGTAAAGGTAATATACTCCTCGTTAAAATATGATGCCATAATGAATCTATGATAAGAAGTGTTATGATGAATGTAAGTGTTAGACAAGAAACATTGTATTTTACGCTCACATTCGAGATTAGCCTTTGAATCATGTTGGTAAAAATGGAAGGATCTAAGGGTATCTAAGGTTATAAGAAAGATGGGGGTAATATGCAAAATATTGATCTGAGTGGTCGATCATGAGTTGGGGTTCACCAAATGATTTAATCTAAATTGAATTAAACCTCTATTTAAGAGTAAATACTATAATAAATGATATTCAGGTAATTAATTATAGTAAGGCATGAGCAATAAGCATTTAACAATGTAAATCCCAAAGCAAATGAGAGAGGAAGAGGACTTAGCTGATTTCATGCAACTTGGGAATGATTAAAACTATGTATCCGATGGAACATGATGAGAAAATTATCACAAATGCTCGATGAAGATTTAGAAGTACATTATTTTTTTAGGATATAAGTTCCCGTGGGAGGACAAGAGCATCCGAAGTGCTAGTGTCTCAAACGGGAAGCACTTCGCTTACCTACTTGACTAGATTTTACTTGTGATTTTAGCACTAAAAGCTCTCCATTACGACCCTAGTGAAAGATACGTGTGATTTGCATTAATTACTCATCATATTTGATGGGGTAAAGTAAAGCCGGGATACTCCAAGGTTTAGTCATTGTGACTTCCTTGGAAAAGCGAGCTCGTAGAGAGTGTTTGTGGTATCTAGTTAAGAGAACCACCTAGGAAAGCCACATCGTCTTGGAGCCCACATTTCCGTATCAAGCCGTTGTGTTTTATAGAGCTCTCACAAAGTGATGACTTGGTTGGAGTCAAAAAATTGTTACATGAATAAGGTGAAAGTCCAATTAAGTTGAAACAAAGTGTTATTCATCATGAGACCTGTGACGTGTTACTTTGTATTAGTTTTCTACTTGTCTTAAGACAAGGTGAAACTCTACCAAAGTTACACTTAGTTTTCATCATCACTTGATCTACACCTTTGATATCGTATTTTCCATTTTGGGACGAAAGAGGACAACACACACGAGTACCGCTAGAATAAACATGTCCACCACTCTTGTAGTCTACTTGCATGACTATGTTGCAATGCTTTGGAATGTATGTGTTGAAAGTATGAATGGTACATGCTCATATTCTAATAGGCCCCTCATCTCAAACCCATATTGAGATGAATTATTATTGTAGTTAGGCTTGATTCATATTTTTGATCTCCCTTTGACCTATTACTTTGTCCGCATCGCATCGACACAATTGCAGTACTTATGTCTCGTTTCTAGTAAACGTGATCTAAGTGTCCACATTGTGGCGTGACTTTGCCCACATATTAGCAATTCCTTAGTATACTTTGAATTAGTTTTGTTTCAAACATTACCTCAATCTTGATAAAGTGTTGATTATTTTTTTGTGTTGTCTCGATACTAGTGTGATACTAATACCTTGATTTTCCATAAAGCTTAGGTAATGTGTCTTAGTAATATTGTTACATGACTTACATGGGTAAAATACAATCATTTTAGGGTTTGGGTCTTGCTTGTTTCTAAACTTGTCGTAATATCCTTTGATTGGGAGTCACATCAATCCCTTGTTAATACTTACGCCTTGTTCATTTCAAACTTGACTTAAGTATTAACATTGTGATTGATCATAGAGCGTTAAAACTATTATTGAAAACACTAACATAAGTGTAGTATCTTGATTGATTGAATGGTTTACTCGTATAATTTCATGCTTTTTATTTGTGTGATGACAATTTCTTAGACTTATATCTAGGACAAACCATTGAATTATTTGATTCTTTAACCCAATATTCATTAGAACATTGATTGGTGAAACATTGAGACTTTAGGAAACTTATACTGCGTTGTACCTAGGTTTCTTACATGTTGATTGCATTTAGACAAAAACATAGTACAAAAGAGACCAGTGATGCCACCTATCACAAAAATGACATCTAAGAGAGTTGAAAACGAGTTAGAGTTAAATCCTTTTGGCACAAACTATCCCTTTAGTGGTCACAACTTAGGTCCCCTCTTTTTGGAGGTTAAAGACATAGAAGTACTAATTGACCATAGAGGGGATGAGACTAAGTCATCTAAAGAACAAAACACCCTTAATCTTGCTTAATTCGATGAAATCCTATAATATAATACAGATCAGGTACTCACACGAGTCCTAGAACTAGGAGCCAAGTTACCACAAGAACGTGAAGTGGCTATCAAAACCATTAACCTAGAAAAGGAAGAACCACAATGACCTCCCCTTATTGACACGAGATAACCCTTTTGATGGAGGATACACTTCCACTTCGGTGCTCATAATAAAGACTTTGAGAGTGAAGGGCTAAAAACAGATGGTTATCGAGAGGCCATCTTGAAGAGAGCATATCAGAATAGTTGCAGGTAATAGTCAAAATAATAATAACAAATGATATTCGGTTAATCTTCTTCAATATTGATTACACATATATAGGAAATATACTCCCTAAATAATAGGAAGTAGTTTATAACAACTCACTAACTTACGTGAGTTGTTTCTAACACACTAACCAAATATAATTGTTATTGTTGTTTTATATAACAACTAATAACAATTTACTAACACATACTTACAACATAATAATTACTTCACGTAATTATTGTTTACTAATGGAGCACTAATTAAATATTTCCTAACATTCCCCCCCTTAGTGCGAACATGGGAAAAACCTGCCTTTGTACTGCAACGTGCCGCTACATAGCATGCTCATGATCTGGATGGTTTCAAGGACAATACCAACAACCTCTGGATGGTTTTCCAAGTGGTTAACCAACAACCACACAACAGATGGTTTTTGAGGACAATACCAACAACCTCTAGATAGTTTTTCTAGATAACTAACAACCACGATATCATGATGATGCAGTAGTATCAACAACTCTCATCACTATCTCACTGCAGGGAATAACATAGGAAATTCTACTGAAATCTGTTGCTCGTACATACATAGAAAAAGATGACATACTGGAAATGGAACATTGGATCATGTTCCCCCCCTCAATGTGAAATTTCCACTTATTGAAACACGAACACTGCAAACAGGAACACTGATACTGGAACTCTGAAAAAAACATGACAAGAAGCACACGACACAAGCTGAAAGCAAATACACCACAAAAATGTCACCAAACCATCTGTGCGGCCCCGTCGTTGGCGACTGACGAGAGGTCGCTGAATGACCTCCAACCTCCGATGCCTCCTGCCTCCGGTTTCATGCTCAGAACAAGAAGTCTTCAGAGCCACTGTCTTCATTTACTTGTTCTTCCTCATAATCAGATTCATCGTCTATGCCCATATTTGCTTCTTCCATTTTGATTGTTCCATTTAGAAGATCACGAGCTCGATTTTTACAAAATGGAGTTTTATGCCCCTTTCTCTTGCAGTAAAAACATTCAATTTCCTCCTTATTTTTGGAGAAATTATTGTACTTCTTTTTAGGTACAATGCAGTTTCTTCTTCTACATCTTCTTTAGTCCTTTTTCCTCGGCCTAGAAGAGCTGATATCATATCTTCCAATGAGTTGGAAGGCATCTGACCAAGTGTGAAGAAAATATTACTGTATTTGGGAGGTAAACTATTTAACAGAATAGCTTTTGCATCTTCATCGTCTACAGGAGCTTTTACTTCTGCTAGCTAGTCATTCGGAGAAGAGACCGTAAATCATTAATATGACTGGACATTGTAGTTCCTTCACCCATTTTTAACTTGAACAACTGCAATTTGAGAGAAAATTTTGCGTTCACTGCTTTAGCACCAAAGGTTTTGTTCAAGTTTTCCCACATTTCATGAGACGATTTCTCGAGATCAACATAGTGTAGCTCAGTATCTGAGAGAGCAAGACCAATAATGGCTTTGGCTTTATCATCTCTCATTTCCCATTCTGCCAATTTGGTCAGATCTGTAGGTTTAGGTTCTTTTCCATCGACTATCCGCCAGAGATTTTTATTCATCAGCTGCATCTGGATCTTCACTTTCCAAGTATGAAAATTGAGCCCATTGAATTTTTCTAGAGGGACTTCCATTGTGAGATGGAGAGAAAAAAATAAAAATAAAAAATTCTAACAACACTTTTTACAATAGCATTGACCCACAATGAATTTTGACTCTACCACTTTTGACAACTTTCAAGTAATTGACAATAAGAAGACTTAACATAAAAATGATTCTAAACTCTTGACTCCTTTTATTTATTTTGACTCAAAGCTAATTAAACAAACCTATTATACTTAACATAAAATATTTTCAATACAATAGACACTTTTACTAAAATAGAGAGGACTTCTTACAAACTTTTTACAATACTCTATCAACAATAAACCTTATATCACATAAGCCCAAAACTATGTAACTTTATATTAACAAATGATTTGGTGAACAATACCGACTCGAGACTAAAACATTAGACCCAACTAAAAAAATTGAACAAGACATATATGACACAAATATAGGAATAAAACCAATATTTACAACATAAAATACCTATATCCCTGAAAAAGGTTGATGAATGCACAAATTTTTAGCGAAATAGGACCAGGGAGCTCGCGGATTTAGTTTGACTGGTGCACAACTGATAATATTCAGGACTTCCATACGTGATTTCAAACCCTTTCACTAAAATTTCTCATACACATATGTGTCAGATCTGCGTCGAAGGACTATAATGTACTGATCAATATGCACGTATTGCCAAGAAAACTGTGTACAGTTAGAGGAAACTTATTTCTGAGTGATAAACGTCAAAGAATCTATGGATATAGACAAATCTGGCAGAGACCTGTACGTGGCAGGGACTGTGAGTTTTCATGTTCCATCCACAACATCCAATGAATTCGACGCCAAGAGATTAGATTCAGATGCCAAACTGTCCTCAAAGTGGTAAGAACAGATCAAAATAGCAGCAGAGGTCGAATTGATAAGTGTCTATCCTCGAAGACCACAAATTCCATTAATTTGCATGCCCAATGAAAATAAAACTAAATCACAAATACTACAGGTCA
Source organism: Taxus wallichiana var. yunnanensis (assembly GCA_018340775.1). Taxonomy (NCBI): domain Eukaryota; kingdom Viridiplantae; phylum Streptophyta; class Pinopsida; order Cupressales; family Taxaceae; genus Taxus; species Taxus wallichiana. The sequence continues at coordinate 316,195,856 of CM031239.1, forward strand.
GATTGAATCCTTGACAGCAAAATGATCATCGTGATAGTGTCGAGGTTACAAAGACGATCCACTGCATAATATTCATTGGCCGACCAAAGGAAATTCGGGAGTCACCACAACGAGATTGATCAGGATTTCTTTGCAAGAGGAGATATGCGAATGATATCAAACGGCCTGACAATCTCCACTAAACGGCATATGCACAGATCCTAGTCATTATCACAGTCGCTTCATCATAGAGCCGTAGCCTGCTCTGGTACCAATTGAAGAGAGCATATCAGAATAGTTGCAGGTAATAGTCAAAATAATAATAACAAATGATATTCAGTTAATCTTCTTCAATATTGATTACACATATATAGGAAATATACTCCCTAAATAATAGGAAGTAGTTTATAACAACTCACTAACTTACGTGAGTTGTTTCTAACACACTAACCAAATATAATTGTTATTGTTGTTTTATATAACAACTAATAACAATTTACTAACACATACTTACAACATAATAATTACTTCACGTAATTATTGTTTACTAATGGAGCACTAATTAAATATTTCCTAACACATACTTTAAAGCCTCATTCAAAGTTAGGATTGAATGTGAATGCAAGGAGTTACCTCCTCCTCAATATGACAAAGAATATGATCCTCAAGCTAAAGAAGAGGTTATACAAAGATAGATAATGAATCTTAGTCAAAATTTAGCGAACTTAGGTTCCTAAAAAAGAATAGATGCGGGGAAAAAATTAAATCTAAATCTAGTGAATTTCACACCGAACCTTACGAAGATGAAACATTAAAAGTTACTTGAGTGAATAGACCATCATCCCCTACGAAAGAGAAAATCATTACACAAGAGTTGCAATCCATGAAAAACATGCTCACAACCCTCCAAAAGAGTAATTTAGGGCATAGTAAAAATACCAATATGAAGAACTATGTCCCTATCCCTTCGAAAGAGACATGTTATGAGTTCCATTCCCTAAAAACTTTGATTGTCCTAAATTTGAAAAATATAAAGGTAAAGGTGATCCTTGTGATCATATTAAAGACTTCTACATGGCTTTCCAGAAGTAGCTTTTAGCGAAAACTATCTAATACGTTTATTCCCTCGTAGCTTAGGAGGACAAGCACTGGAATGGTTCCTCTAGATACCTAAGGAAATGATTGCAACATGGCCCGCGCTAGCTGAAAAGTTTGTGCATTATTTATCTTTTAACATGGAGAGTGACATTACCATGGTGGATCTTTGCAACACAAAAAAATTGAATGAGACCTTTGCTGGTTTCTTGCGGTGATGGCGAGGGTTAGCAAGCCGTTTCCTTGTCCCATTCCGAAAAGAAAATGGTCAACATATTTGTTCCAAACTTGAATTAAGTCATAACCTTTCATCTAAAAATGCATTGCATCACTAACTTTGAAGAAGTTATTGAGAAGGGTAGCCAAATCGAGAAGGCTCTAAAAGTAAAATAAACGATCAAACCATTTTCAAAAGATAAACACGAGTCAAAATCCATAGACAAATCTAAGTTTTTCAATAAAAATAAGAATATCATTAGAGAAGGCATCACAAAATCCAAAAGAATCCAAGATGTAAAAATAGTACGCTCTTGAAGCTTACACAAGGACCTTACCCAAAAGCACCCCCAAAACAAACATTTACACCTTTAACAGAATCATTATCTGCCATCCTTAAATAGTTAGATGTTGTAAACATGGTGTAATATCCAACCACAACAATACCTTATCCAGATGATGCACTTAAACCAGTGTGGTTCAGAGAACATGAATACTATGACTTTCACTGTGTCAAAGGACACACAACCAAAAAATGTGTGAAGTTGCGACATTTCATCCAAGACCTTATTGAAGAAGGAAAAATCTAGGTGGATTCACCTGAATCGGGACAAGGTCCTAACGAGAAGATGGGAATATTTAAACAACCTTGTTTCTAAACATGATAAACAAGGAAACACGAAGCCGAGATCAAACATGACTATAAAATTGCTAACTATGTGTATCCATCAATCAATAATCCCTTTGATTCCCTCATAGGTTGTATTCGTTCATCTAGTGAAAAAGTAAACACTATTAGGATCTTAGGTAACCGTTGCACTATGGGCATGTGACGTGCTCACTTAGTGATCCCAGAACCTCCTCTACCTATCCCTTAGGAAGGTCAGCATGACTTATTAGGACAATTGGAGAAAAATACGACTAAGATCTTAATCTTAGACCTTCTCAAAGTCTCAAATTCTCATAAGGACATGTTATATAAAATGCTTTAGGGATCGGGAGTACCCTCGAGATGTAAATCCTACACACCTCCAAGAAATGGTTACAAATCTTAATCCCAATGAATATATCTCTTTCGATCGAACAAAATCACACATAACAATCCCGACACAACATACCTTTGTATATAGAGGTCTTTGTTACTCGTCGTAAAATAAAGAGAGTGCTTGTGGATGGCGGATCCGGTCTAAATATTTGTACGTTGAAGTTTGTCAGAAACTAGGCCATACAAAAGCAGATCTGGATGCTAAGACCATTACGATCATGACTTATGATAATGAAGAGTGTGAGTCCGTAGGTACCATAATTATCCCAATAGAATTGGAGCCAACATATCATGATATAAAGTTCCATGTCCTTGACTTAGACCTTTTGTATAACATGCTCCTAGGTCACCCATGGATTCATGCCATGTAGGCTATTTCTTCGACCATCAATTACTATATTAGCTATGCCATGGAGGACACACAATCACCATCCCAAGTGATCTAAAACCGTTTACACACTATAGAGCATTGCACAATTTTTCTCGTGAAACATATGAGTGTCCTTCTACTGATATTGTTGTCTTTTTACAACCGAGGCTATGAAGGATCGTATTGATCCATATACATTGACTCCATGTAATCAAAATCTTCCTCATTAGTCAATCTCTTTACCTTATGGGAAACAACGTTTGGAAAATATGGCCCATATGATGAATTCAATCTTCAACATGCCCTTTTGATATCCGATCTTTCAATGTCACCTAAGACACATGGCAAACCGTACTTCTAGTTCAAAAGCACTCGGGCTAGTTGCCTTAAACCCTTTGAGAGGTTTGTTCCTAGTGGTCTCTTGTTAGATGAGAAGATGCTAGATACACCTACCATTGGGTACCTAAAGGAATGATGGATTCATGTCACTAGGCTCCATAGTATATTAAGGGTCCCCGAATGATGCATGCCATGGGTTATAAGGGATTTGAATGTGGCACAAACACACAAGGTAGATTAGAGCCCATTCCTATTCCCCATTATAAATCAAATAAACACGGACTTGGTATCAAACCTCATGACGATCCACCCTCGGTGATAGATGCTACCTCTTATGAATGTGAGGATAGCTCATCTTATTTAGACAACGACATAGATTCCCAATGTATCCTATACGAGGACCTTGCCTCTACCAATCTATTTCTAGATTCAACTATCTTCACCCTTTCTAGATCTAATTCCAAAGTCAATTTCTAAGTCGCTCTTGTATATCTCGATCTCATTGATTGAGATCAAAAAATTCACGTGCCGGTCGATTTCTTTGTAAATGATGAGGCAATCACAGAGTTCATGCGACTTAGAGATACCATTCCAAGCATTGACCATAAGAAAGGTTTCTCCATTAAATTGGACGCATACACGTACTTTGGGGAGGAGGCAAAATTGTGTGGTCACTTAAGAAAAAAATAATAATAAGCAAGGGAAAAATTAATACATGAAAGCCTTGTAGAAAGGAAAACATAAGTCCCATAGTGAAAACCTCTTTGAGGCACTTGTGGACAAACAAGCGAGAAGAATCATTGGAAAAGATAGTTCGTCATGTGAAGATAGAACTATCTTTGAGCCACCTGTAGAATTAGATCTTACTCTCCCCCTAATGGAGGATGCATCAAAGATTTTAGTTGAAGATACAATCAATTTCAACATCGGGTCATAAGAGGATCCTAGAATGATAAAGCTGAGAGCTTCACTCTTAGCACAAGAACATAAAACCTTCGTAGCACTATTACGAGAGTTTGCAGACATATTGCATGGTCATACATAGATATGCCAGGTTTGGACCCAACGTTGGTCATGCACAACCTTGTTGTACACCCAGATGCCAAACCTATCAAGCAAAAACTAAGGAAGATGCACCCAAAAGTTGCACTACTTGTCAAAGAAGAGTGGAGAAACTATTAGCAGCAAGTTTTTTCAAACCTATTGACTATTCAAACTAGATATCTAACATATTCCCAGTCTAGAACAAGCAAGTCAACGTCAAAATATGCACCGACTTCAGAGACATCAACAAATCATGTCCCAAAGATGACTTCCCCTTACCTAACATTGACATGATTATCGATTCAACTGCTGGTTATGAGATGTTATCCTTAATGGATGGATTTTTAGGCTATAATCAGATCAAGATCGTGGAGGAAGACCAACATAATACTACTTTCATCACCCCTTGGGGGAAATTTGGTTATCAGGTAATGCCTTTCGGACTCAAGAATGCCGAGCTGCATATCAACGAGCGATGATTGTTATATTCCATGACATGATGAATGCCATCATGAAGGATTATGTGGATGATATCAAAGCAAAATCTAAGACTAGAGAAGAGCACCCAGAAGTGCTAAGGTGTATCTTTCAATGCCTCTGAGATTACAAGATTCACTTGAATCCTAAGAAGTGCTTCTTCGGCGTATAATCAGAAATTTATTGGGTTTAATTGTTTCGTAAAGAGGGATAGAGGTAGATCCCACCAAGGTTGTAGCTATTACAGAGATGCCTCTACCAACAAACCTCAAACAACTATGAAGTTTACAAGGAAAGATTTAGGAAATCCACCAATTCATATCGCAGCTCGTGGATAAGTGGAATCCTTTCACACATCTCTTGAAGAAAGACATCACCTTTAATTGGGGACCCGATTGTTAAAAGGCATTTGAAATACTTAAGAAATATCTAAAAATCCATCTCTGTTCTCATGTCGCCTACCCTGTGGGACCCCCTACCGTTGTATATTTCAACTACCCAATTTGCTATAGGTGCACTTTGCTTACCCAATATGATCTTTACCACAAATAAACGGTGGTATGTTACCTTAGCCACACCTTAATTACCTATGAGCTAAAATATCATCGATTGAAAAGGCCTTCCTTGCTGTGGTATTTACATTTCAAAAGCTTCGCCACTATCTCCTTAATAATAAGACCAAACTGATATCTAAAGTTTACCATCTCAAATACCTCCTATCTAAACCTGCCCCTACAAGATGGATGGCTAATTGGATCATCTTCCTTAGTGAGTTTGACATTGAATTTGTTAACCAGAAATCCCTAAAAGGACAGATGATCTTGTAGATCAGCTAACTAAAGCTCCCCTACCAAGAATGGAACCATTGTGTCTGGATCTTCCAGATGCATCTATGATGTACATTGAGGAATCTATCATGTGGCAAGTCCAATTTGATGGGTCATTCACCTTTCATGGTTCAGAAGTAAGAGTGGTACTTATCACTCCCACTGGAGAAGTTATTCCGCAAGCATTTTGTTTGGGATTCCCTTATACAAATAATATTACGAATATGAGGCACTCATCACCGGCTTGAAATTAGCTATCACATGGAACATTAGACAACTACGAGTCATTGGTGACTCCCAATTGATCATTAAACAAGTTAATGATGAATATAAAGTTAAAGATGAGAAGCTTGTTCCATACAAGAAATTGGTTGAAACTTTGAAGGAGTAATTTTTACAGTTATCGTTGAAAAACAACCAAGATCACATAATCGATCAACAGATGCCATGACTACAATTGGGTCTTTACTACACATTCCACCTCAGGAAAACAAGATGCCTTTCTTTGTTGAACACTTGCGAGTGCCTACATATGACATGCCAAAATATTGTCTAACATGTGAAGTTGTTGGTCCTTTATCTCCTTGGTATGATCCCATTTTTAACTATTTACAAGATGTTACTTTGCCCCCAAATATATCCCATACTCAGAAAAGAGCCCTTATTTTATGTATATCCCGTTATACCCTCTTAAGAGGAACGCTACGTCGTCGTGGATATGATGGAAATGTCTTTGGGTTATCTTGATATGACCGAGTCACCCAATCAATCAAAGAAGTGCATTGAGGCGTGTGTGGAGCACACATAAGCGGAATGGTCCTTGCTAAGAAACTATTAAGACTAGGTTACTATTGGCCTACCATGGAAGCATAATGTTGCAACTTTGTTAAGAAATGCAAACTTTGTCAAAAGTATGGAAACTTGATACATGCACCAAAGACAAGTTTTGCATCCCATCACAACACCGGCCATTTTCAAGATGGTGATTTTATCTCATAGGAAGCTCACTCCAACTTCATCGATGGACACACTCATATTATCACCGCCACCGAGTACTTCACTAAATTAGTAGAGGATGTACCTCTCACTTACGTAACCGGTGCACAAATCTCCAAGTTCGTAATGAACCATCTCATTTTCCGTTATGACATCCCCTTCGCCATCAGAATGCAGGACAATGGTAAATCTTTTAAGAATAAGACGGTTAAAGCATTATACCAACGCTTCCAAATTTGATTCAAGTGGTCAATCCCCTATTACCATCAAGGTAATGGACAACCTAAAGCCACTAATAAAACCCTTGTTCATATAATGGAGAATATGGTTAGCAAAACTACCCGTATTTGGCACCTATAGATCCGTCTCGCCTCTGGGCCTATCGAACCTCCATCTACACCCCTACTAGTACTACTCCTTATTAATTAGTATTTGACACTGAGGCCATTATACCCTTGGAAATTGAGCTTCCCTCCCTAATAATATCTCTTCGGGACTATTTGGACAAAGATGAAGACTACAAGGTAGCTCGCTAGTAGAGTTAGAGCTCTTTGGATGAGAAGTGTATGAGAGCACTAAATCATTTAAAGGTTTATCAGAATTGAGTGTCACGAGGATATAAAAAATGGATCATACCTCATCAATTTGAGGTAGGAGATATTGTTTTAAAAGAAAACCGGTTTAACAAATTCAAGGACTAGGAAAAGAAAGGCAAGTTTGAGCTCAATTGGTTAGGACTATATGTTGTGGTCACTAAGTACGGTTAAGAGACATAAAAACTATCTCACTCGGATGGTGAGGAATTAAAGGAACCAATGAATGTAATGCATATCGGTGGTTCTATGCTTGAATAAGACATTCCTCAGAAAATAAAAGAAAAAAACAAGTAAAAAAATAAAAAAATCAAGAAAAAGTAAAAAAGAAAACAGGTCGTCCAAGTGTGAAAACCACGCATTTGTGGCACATTGGGAAGGTCCTTGCGTGAAAACCATATTCTGGCACTTAAGGAGGATTCGTTGTTCACAAACAAATCTCACATCTAGATAGGTAACAATCGCTTCTATCTAGGGCTAGTTTTCCTAAAGTCTAGGGTCCTCTTGCACCCATCTTCCAGGGCCTTGATCTAGCTGATCTATTATTGTATCTATGTGAAGGAATCACCTTTGTATATTCCCATCTAATGCTTGAGGGAACTTTCACACTTTCTCTGTCTTGCACATACGTGTGACATTCTACCCTTGTACTTACCCTCTATCATTGGGGGCATCCACGCTCTTTTGTTTGCTATACATAGCTTCGGAAATCCTTTCAGAAAACACAAAAACCATTCAAATATGTTAGAAAAACCTAAACATATGAAAAACCATTTTTAGGGAAAAAAACTACAAAACTAATGAGAACATTAGCCTTGACAATTATCTTTGAGATAACACCAAAAACAACAAAAAATTTTCAAAAATGTCCGACAAAAATAAAGTAGGGATTTGCTTACTTTTAGTTGTCGGTTTGTAGAGTTTTGATTCCATTATCTTTCTATGTTGTGTGATTTAAATTGGATTCATTTGCTTAGTTTAAAGTATTAATTTAATCTATTGTACATAGGCATTGAGTTCATTTTATCTTGCATACTTGTATATAGTTATGTTGTGTTAATTAGATTTGATTAAGTTATGTTTGTTGTTTGTGTTGACCAATTTGTTGTCATCATAACATTTATCATCTATCATCACATCTATACATCATATATCAATAAAAGCTAAGCTACATCATCATGAACATGAAAAACAAACATGTATGCTAAGCTAACATCATATAATATCACCACAAGGTGAAATATCCCTCCTTTTGTCCCCCTCAAACATAGACCATAAAAAGTGGACAATCACAAGTATCACATGCAAGAAAACATGATATCATCTACTTCTATCTCATACACACAATGTGATGAGTAGAACATGAATTAGTGCATCAAAAATATGATATCATCTTCAATTCTATCTCATAAATCATGAAACATAGGATATGTTATCACCAAATAGCTGCACCCCGAATGGCGAAGTGATGAATAGGACATTCGGTGTGATTGGGTAACATGGAATCACCTCTCAAGCTGTGGGACTTGTGGGCTTGAGGTGAACCTCCAGAGAAGGCCAAATTCCTCTTCCTAAACTAAGCACTACACTACTCCTAATGCAATAAGAACAACTACCTAGACCTATACTAACATTTCAAGGGGATTAGGGAGTGAGATTTGTAAGAAATAAAACCTAAATTAGAACTGGTGATGCACCAAAAAGGGGTTTGCTAGTCAAATTTCCCAATGCCAATGAAGAAAGATGAATATAGGAAGAATGAATTTGTATTACAAACCCAACCACATACAATACTTCTTTCCTTGATAAGCAAAATGACCTCCAAAACTTGTAGTAGACACAAAGGTTGTACAATATGTGTTCAATGAAAAGTTGCAAAAGCCATGGAATTGGGGTAAGAATCTCTAAAGAAACCCCAAAGGCTTTGAACAAGTTGATCAATGGACCATCTGATAAGAAATGAGCAAGGGTTTCTTCTTTGCATACATTAATTTGAAGTAAACAAGCAAACTAAGCAAATGAAACTAACCTCTATTCTTTGAAAGCTTGAAATAATGAACCTAAGAGGATCTAAGCATTCAGTTTGTGTTTAAGAGAAAGAGATCTCCCCATTAATGGCTTCAAGGCCAATGGTTCTTCCCTTTTACTCCATATTTGTGCTATAAAATACAAAAGCAAATGCTAATAGCTCAATGGAAGAAAATGAACTACAATCTAAAGCCTAAACAAAATACTATAATCTGCTAGGAAGAAGAGAGAATTCTTAGAAATGATGAAGGGGGTCTAGCCCTATTTATAGTTTTCCATTTGGGAAAATGGGAGATTTGGGTGCATGTGGGACAAATGTAAAAGTCCAAAAAGCACTTTTAGCAAGTCAAAGTGAGGTTTGACTGTGTTTAGAAGAGATTGACCATGGTTAATATTTAATTAACCGTGTTTAGAGGGTAATTAATCTTACTTAGAGAGAAATTAGGTTTCTGAAGGGCTTCTGAAAGACTTAATCAATCCAATGAAGTGGATTGATACTCCAAGGAGCTAATAAAGGTGGTAAAGAAGAGAATATTATCCCATAAGAGGTTATTATAACCTATTTAATTAGTTTACAAGAGGAAATATGACCAACAAAATGTCATAAGAAGTTAGATAGATCTAACTGACGAGGTGTCATAAATTTGTAAGGGGAAGAATAGTTAGTGCAATATTAAGAATAATAGTGCATTGATCAAACTACATGTGTCTACATTTTCCCCTCTTTGGGGTGACGTAAGCCACGTCACTTCAAAGAAAGTAGACAAACGTAAATGAGTAGAAATTTTTAAAGGGGTAGAAGAAAAATTAATAGGATGAAGGATGAAGGATGCCCCTCAAGTGTCGATGGGGTGACGAAGAAACTCGATCGGCGATCAAAAAAGAGAGCAATAGAAAGAAAAGTGCACAAAGAAGATGAGAAACAAGAAGAAAGAGGGATATTGAGCTATCCACAAATCAATTGCTATCAATATATAATCATCATAATGCTTAGAATCCTCCTCATCGGTCCTTATTAAAATGTGAGCATGCGACGGAAGTGTAAAATGACATGAAAATCCAAGATACAAACAACCGTCTTGTGCTAAAAATGACCAACTCCATGCAACATACACAAATGCAATGTAATACGAGAAATAAACAATATCACCTAACAGGACACAAGTACAATCACACACGAATATATTCCCACAAGAAGAAAGACGGTGGGAATAATCTCTTTAAACTAAACTAATAAATATTTATCACGATGGGGGAAAATAGATGAAAATAAGAGGAAAACATGGGAAAAGGCACCTAAAAGGTTCATAAATTATTTCGGTGCGATGGAGAAGTAACCGTAGGGTGGCACGAAGTGCCTTAGATAGAAAAATTAGAAAAATAAGTATTTTAATACAAAATTAATTTTCACAAAGTGGATAGAAGAAGGTTAGAACGACCACGTCGGAGAAAACATGCCCTAGGGGCATCGCGACAGCCTAATATACCCACCCTGGGGGGGGTAAATCAATCACAACTAATTCATTTCTACCAGAGTTCTTGCGAATTTTTACCGCGAGCGAGAGCGATAGCCCTGGAGTGAGATGGTGAGAATACCGAGTAGGAGGATACGCACGAGATCACATCCGAGAGTTCATGCGGGACCCAGCGGATGGATCCTATGTGAGTGGCCTATCCCTTCTAGTTAATTACACATTTAATGTATTTTTTAGGGTTTTTAGGGTAGGTAAGGTTGAATTTGACGTATGTGCATGGGCGTATGCATCGGTTTGACGTGTGCACACATGCGCATGCATAAAAAAAAGATAGGTGTGTGTACGCACATCTATCGAAAAGTGGATACGCAAATGCGCACCCATTGGGAGGGAAATTAGCGAATGTGTACACGCATGTCAAAACAGGGGCATAGGTGTTAAGGGGCACATCCGCTTTGAGCGAGGGCAAGAAAGGTATGCACATTCACGTGCGCCAAGGAAGGCACGTAGGCATCACATTGGGCACGTATGCGTTTGTGTGGCCTTCGGTGAATGGAGAGAAGATTGAGGGGTGCGTACGCATTCGCAAGTAAGGGCACGATGTGTTGAAAAGGGTGTGTAGGTGCCAAAAGAGGCGTGTAGGTGCTAGAAGGAAGGGGAAAAACAACTTGCTAGTAAAATAGCCAAGTATAGAAGAATATAGACTAGATTAGTTTAGAAGAAAAGAATAATTAGTAAGTTAGATGATTCAAAGAAGCATTTTTCCTTAGAAAAATAGATAGAAGTAAGTGCCTGATACTTGTGTTGATTTTGCAGCGTATACTACCCGTTCTCCAAACTCGTGAGTGATATGGTCACTAGCAGTGATAGAGGCCTAGTTCGACGATGACAATAGAGCGACCCTGGACAACCTCCTATATGTTACGGGATTGACTCATGTGGTTGAGATGCCACAGATTACATTAGATCATGGCCTCCTGATAACCATAGCAGAGCGATGGCACAATGAGAGTCAAGTGCTTTCAGCTCCCGACCGGGAGATTACTATTACTCTGGAGGACATGTGGTGCATTATGCGGGTCCCGATTTAGGGTCAGCTCATCCAGTCTACGAGTCGTTGGGATGATATTCAAAGTGATATATTGTAGAGTTTTTGGCATCTCAATGATACCACGATGTGGGATGGCCATTAGGTTATCACGGTGCATTGATGATCCGAGCTAGACCGAGTAGTGGTCTATATGATGGCCTTCGTCAGTGGAGTCTTACTCCCTGACAAGACCGGTGCTTCATTTCCGCTCGGCCTCCTGGGAGTGATACGTGGTTTGGTAGAGGGAGAGACCTACTGTTGGGGTTAGTGTATTTTGGCACATCTATACTGGGACCTTCACTTGATTACCTACTACCATCAGAAGATGGTAGGACTAGCTCACTTGCTTCAGATTTGGGCATGGGACCACATTGCCATTGGTCACCCCTTAGGTGTTTTGAGAGTTAGGGCTCTTGAGGAGCTGTCTATGATGGGTTGGGTCTCGATAGGGGATGATGTGTGGCCATATATGGGGGATGCCTATCATTATCACTACGAGCTTGATGAGTTACAACAGGCTTCCATGGTTTGGAGGCCGTATAAACATTTCTAGTGGCCCGAGGATGGTTTAGAGCTCAGTACTACCACAATGGAGCATTTTATATTAGGCATCCGTAGCTATATGCGGGAGTTATATAGGGTGGATCAAGATGCAGAGGTAGTTTGGTAGTACCTAGGATGTTCTGGGCCAGATAGGTGGTATGCTCGTAGGGCCTAAGAGTACTTTGATATGGGTCCACAGATCGCCTATGATAGAGCATTGGCCAATTTTTGACAGGTGGTACTTGCTATGTGGGTGCCACTGAGATAGATTAGAGATCCAAGTACTACACCTGAGTATGCACCATGGTACCATGGTGTGCTTCCACGCTCGTTTGACTATTTCTAGGAGGCGTATAATGCCGGCGTGAGAGCTCCTCCAGTGGGGCCTCCTAGTGGTGGTGAGGGTGGAGTCATCGGTGGTGAGGATAGTGATGATGATGATGATGATGATGGTGGGACCGACGCATACCAAGTATGTCGGCGCGCCAGGACAAGGTCCAACATTGTAAATGACCATAGGGACAGGCCCCAGGCCTAGGCTAAGATAGGTGTTTAGGGAAGTTGACGTAGAGTTGCCCCAGTAGGCATTCCAGCGGGGATATACACCCCTCTCCAGAGGTACTTCTAGATCAGGGCCCACCACCTCATGCTCCAGAGGGTGGTGGTGATGGTGGATAGTTGGCTGCCCTTCAGCAGTAGTTACAGGTAATGATTGCTGTGCGCATAGTTATAGGTGGCTAGAGAGAGATGCAACCAGGGCACAAGTACATGCCCTCACAGTAGAGTGAGATTAGACACATACTCGGGTGCATATTTTGATAGTGGAGAGAGATCATGCTAGAGCACAAGCCACCCAGGGAAGTGATAGTACCCTATGGCAGAGTCAGATTAGTGAGATGGCCACATGGGGGCTCAGATATTGAGCCTTTTACATCAGTCTTAGACTCAGGTGTAGATGGTTGTTGCTCAGAGGGACCACACCTAGGCACAGTCACAAGGCTACATTATATAGAGAGATCAGGCACAAGCCAGGTGTAGGTTATTACAGCAGATAGAGATTGAGAAGCCGCCGCTTCTAGCATGTGCTCAAAGCAGGCTAAAGCAAGGTGGCGAGGTTGATAGGTGAGTGAGATGTTGCCTTATAGGAAGCTATCACTTCTGGAGATGCTGATCTAATACGTGATGCTATGAGATCCAGTGGCGAGGCCTTATATTATAGGATTGAATACTTCAGGAGATAGTCCGACATAGTAGCGAGTTGTTCCTTTTGAGTAATCAGATGCGAGTACGCCATGCTCTAGGTCACGGCAATCAAGCCGTTCAATTAGATCAGTTCGGCAGCCCATTGTAGCATAGCCGACTGGACAACAACCGACTAGACAGTAGGGTGGTACCCCTGGTGCTGGTCCATCATAGCCACCTCTCTTTCGTCCACCAGGTCATGGACCTGGGAGCCCCAGTGAGGGTGAGAGCTGTGGTTGAGCTCTTTACTTCTCCTTTTGTACATATGTATTGTATATATGCCTCTTATGAAGGCTGATATTTTGATGTATAGTTGTATGTACCATTGTTTTGATGATGCCTCTTGATGAAGGCTTGATTATTTTTGATGCATGCCCCTTTTAGATGGCATATTGTATCGATGATGTATATTTTGAGCACTGACTTGGACAGTTATACATGTATTATATGGACATTTTGATATACTATATTGTGATTATGCTTTGTACAAGCATTGATTATGATGTATGATTTCTCTTTCCTTTATGTATGTGACATACCTTAGATGTAGAGATGTGTATGTTTCATGCTTTCATATTGATGATGTATCTGCAGATAACACCACATGTTTTTAGATTTATGAGATGTTTCTGAGTTCTTATTCTAGCACTTGGGATGATACTAGATGATATTGGTGTGGGGGGATAGATTTGTGATCATGCACAACCCCTCTTGCCCCCATTGATGATATGATATGTGATGATTAGCTTAGCATACATGCATGATGTAATACTTAGCATTTTTGTATATATGATGTAGTGAATGATGTTAGAAATGTGATGAAATGATAGATGATAGATGTGATAACAAACAACTGTGCAAAACACACAAGCAAAAGTTAACAAAACTAAACAAATATACACATACAAACAACACAACAAAATACAACTAAATGAACACATGCAAATGCTAGCAAGAGATTAAAGTGGTATCCAATCTAAGCAAGTAAAATGAATTCTAATAGATGCACACAACAAACAAAGAAACCTACAATAATATTTTACAAGTATGAAAGTTCCTAAATGAATGCAATGCAATACACAATCAAATCAAACAAGATTCAATATAAGGTAAGCAAATGAACCATTCAAAGAACAAACAATTCAACAAGCTAAGTACATCAAGACTATACAAACCAACAACTAAAAGAAACCTAAATACTACTTTGTTTTTGTGGGACAACATTGATATATTTTCTAATGTTTTTGGGTTATCTCGAAAGATAAAATTTCAAGGCTACAGGTTTTCATTGTTGTCTAGGTTTCCCTAAGATAACATTGTGAAACAAATGTAGCTTTATCCCTGAAAAGGGAAATTTTCCAGATGTTTAGGTTTTTGTGTATCCTTTTTCCAAATGTTTTTGTATTTTCTAAGGTCATGTTCTGAAAGCAATGTATAAGAACAAAGAAGCGTGGATGCCCCCAACGTGATGTGGGAATATACAAAAGGTAGAATGCCACACGTGTATGTATGAGAAGGTGAAAATGTGCAGGTGCTCTCAGCGTTAGATGGGAGTATACAAAGGTAATGTCCTTCATGCAGATATAAGAGCAAATGAGCCAGATCACGGTACAACGGGGATGCATCTTTAGTAGGGTTCCTAGACCTAGCAAAGGTAGTCATATCTAGAAAGTGGTGACGATTACCCGTCCTACTGTAAGAGTAACTTGTGCCTGGCGAATCTTCCTTGAGTGCCAAAAACTAGTTTTCACTCAAATACCTGCCCACTGTGCCATAATTGCGTGGTTTTCACATGTGGACGACCTGCTTTTTCTTTACTATTTTCTCAATTTTCCATTTTTTTGCTTGTTTTTTCTTTGTTTTTCTATTTTTTAGTTCTTATATGATATTCTCATCATGCTTAAGTGTAGAACCACTTGAGGTGCATGGCATTCATAGGTTCTAGAAGCTCTTCACCATCTGAATATGCAAGTTTATAGGCTCCTGATCCATATTTTGCAATTACTACATAAGGACCTAGCCAGTTAGCCTCAAACTTACCTTTCTTTTCTCTATCTTTGATGGTGTTCTTCTGATTTTCTTTTAGAACTAGATCTCCTACATCAAATTCCCGATGAATGATGCGTTTGTTGTATCCCTGGACACTTTGTTCTGATAGAATTTTAGGTGATTGAGCGCTCTAATATGATTTTCATCTAATAGTTCTAACTCTGTCAGGCGAGCAACTCTGTAGTCCTCATCTTTATCAAGATAGTCTCTGAGAGATATTCTCAAGGAAGGAAGCTCCACTTCCAGAGGTATGATGGCTTCAGTGCCATAGACGAGTGAATATGGGGTCGCACCAGTAGGAGTGCAGATGGAAGTACGATAGGCCCAGAGGGTGGGATGTATCTGTAGGTGCCAATTACGGCCAGTTTTACTGACCATTTTCTCCATAATCTATACAAGGGTTTTATTAGTGGCTTCTACCTGTCCATTACCTTGGGGGTAATAGGGGGTTGACCACTTGAGTTGGATATGGAAGCGTTGACACAAGGTTTTAACTATTTTGTTTTTGAAAGATTTACCATTATCAGTGACAATGGTTGAAGGGATCTTATAACGACATATGAGATGGTTCATGATGAATTTTGAAATTTGCGCACCAGTGACATAGGTAAGAGGGATAGCCTCTACCCATTTGGTAAAATATTCGGTGGCAGTGATGATGTGAGTATGACCATCTGAAGAAGAAGGATGGAGCTTCCCTATGAGATCCAGGCCCCATTTAGAGAATGGCCAAGGCGTTGCAATAGGTTGTAAGGCCTGTGCTAGCGCATGTATCAAGTTTCCATATTTTTGGCATAGTTCACACTTCTTTACAAAGTTACAGCAATTTGATTCCATGGTAGGCCAATAATAGCCTACTCTTAATAGCTTCTTAGCTAAGACTATGCCGCTGGTGTGCGCTCCACAAATACCACCATGTACTTCCTTAATGGCATGGATAGAATCAGCAACATCCAAACAACGAAGTAGATTCCCATCGTAGCCACAACAATAAAGGGTGCCTCCTAGGAGGGTATAATGGGATATGCGGCGGATAAGGGATTTCTTTTTAGAATGAGTGATGTCTAGTGGAAAAGTGCCATCTTGTAGGTATCAAAATATTGGATCATACCAAGGGGATAAGGGACCAACAACTTCACATGCTAAACACAACTCTGGCATATCATATGCGACACTTGTAAATGCTCTACGAAGAAAGGCATCTTAATTTCCTGAGGGGAATGCATAATAGAGACCCAATAGTAGCCATAGCATCTGCAAATCTATTATGTGACCTTGGTTTTTGCTCAAATATGACCTTTGTGAAATATTCCTTCAAGGTTTCAACCATCTTTTTATATGGAACAAGCTTCTCATATTTAACTTTGTACTCATCATTAACTTGTTTAATGATAAGTTGAGAGTCTCTAATGACTCTAAGTTACCAGATGTTCCAAGTAATAGCTATCTTGAGACCACCAATGAGTGCCTCGTACTCTACAATATTATTTGTGCACGGGAATCCCATCCAGAATGCTCTTGGTATGACATTGCTTGTTGGAGTGATGAGGACCACTCCTACTCCGAGATCCATGGAAGGTGAAAGATCCATCAAAATGGACCTACCATTCTATGGATTCTTCAATATACATCATAGATGCATCTGGCATATCTAAGCACAACGGTTCCATCCTTGGGAGAGGTGATTCTGCTAACTGATCAGCCAGTACCTATCCTTTTAAAGACTTCTGATTCACAAAATCGATATCAAATTCACTCAGGAGAATGATCCAATTAGCCATTCGGCCTGTGAGGGCAGGTTTGGATAAAAGGTACTTGAGAGGGTCAACTTTGGATATGAGTTTGGTTCTATTGTTCAAGAGATAATGGCGAAGCTTTTGGAATGTGAAGACAACTGCCAAAAAGGCCTTTTCTATTTGGGGGTAATTCAACTCGTACACGATCAAGGTGCGACTGAGATAGTAAACTGCTCTCTCTTTATGGTCTAAGTCATATTGGGCAAGTAATGCACCAATAGAAAACTAGGTAGCAGAAATGTATAAGAGGAGAGGTTCACTTGGGGTAGGTGGCATGAGTACAGGTGGGCTGACCAAGTATTGTTTTAGTAGCGCAAAGGCCTTTTGACAGTCAGGTCCCCAATTGAATGTGACATATTTCTTGAGAAAATGGGTAAAGGGGTGGCACTTATCCGCAAGTTGTGAAATAAAGTGACGGATTGCTTGAATTTTCCCTTATAGACTCCTTAGTTGCTTGAGAGTGGTAGGTGGTGGCATTTTTGTGATAGTTGTAACCTTTACAGGGTCCACTTCAATCCCTCTTTGTGAAACAATGAACCCTAGGAGCTTTCCTGATAAAACACCAAAGACACATTTCTTAGGGTTTAAGCGAACCTTATAGTCTCGTAGACGTTGAAAAATATGCCTCAATACTTCAGGGTGTTCTCTTCTACTCTTGGATTTTGCTAGGATGTCATCAACATAGTCTTCCATGATGTCACTTATCATATCATGGAAGATAACTGTCATGGCCCGCTGATAAGTAGCCCCAGTGTTCTTGAGTCCGAAAGCCATGAATTTGTAGCAAAAAATTCCCCAAGGGGTGATGAATGCTGTTTTATGTTGATCTTCTTCTGCAATCCGTATCTGGTTATAACCTGAAAATCCATCCATTAAGGACAAAATTTCATAACCAGTAGTGGAATCAACTATCATGTCAATGTTAGGCAGGGGAAAGTCATCTTTAGGACATGCCTTGTTAATGTCATGAAAATCAGAGCATGATTCTTATCCCAACAAGTTTTTTTTGTATGGGACTATATTAGAGATCCATTACGAATATTCAATAGGTTTAATAAAATCAATAGCTAACAACTTTTCCAATTCTTCTTTGACAAGGAGTACCACCTTAGGATGTATCTTTCTCAACTTTTGCTTGATTGGTTTGGCATCTGGGTGCACAACAAGGTTGTGCACAACTAGATCTGGGTCCAAACCAGACATATATGCATATGTCCATGTATTATTTTAAGAGCTCTACAAAGATATTTTATTCCTGAGCTGAGAGTGAAGCCCCCAACTTTATCATTCTAGGCTGCTTCTTTGAGCCAATGTTGACGTTGATTGTTTCCTCAACAAGCATTTTAGAAGTATCTTCAATCCGTGTAGGATTAGGTGGAAGAGTAAGATCGACCTCTTGCGGTAGTTCATTATCATCTTTGAATGGATAAATCACTTCATCTTTAGACTCTTTGTTCTGTTTATCTAAGAGTTTTTTAAAAATTTTGTCACCGTGAGATTTCATTTCATCCTTTTTGTCGGATTTCTCAAAAGTGGTTGTACCTTTATTTATAACCTTTTTATTCAAACATCCACACATCTCTACTTCTTCCCGAAGTACACATAGGTGTCTAGTTGAATCGCAAATCCTTTCTTGTGGTCCCCAGCTGGAATAGAATCCCTAAGTCCCATGAACTCTGCAAATGCCTCATCATTTTCAAAGAAATATAGGGGCACGTGAAGTTGTTGATCCCAATCTATGAGTTCAGGATATACAAGGGCTACTTGATATTTGTTTAAGGGGATGGATTCAGATAAGGTAAGGACTGCTGAATTTGGGAATAGGTTCATGGAAGCAAGATCCTCGTAGAGGCTACATTGGGAATCTGCGTCGCTATCAGAATGAGATGAAATGTCCTCATGTTCAAGAAGAGGTGGCATCATTCTTAGAGGGTAGAGTGTTATGAGGCCTTATCCCAAGGCCATGTTTATCAGAATTAAAACGAGGGATGGGAATAGGCTCTAGCCGGCCTTGTGCATTAATGCCACATCTAAACCCACTATATCCCATGACAAACATCATGCGGTGACCTTTGATGTACTGGGGTGCTTGATGGCATGAAGCCATGGTACCTTCTGGCACTCTACTGGTAGGATCCTCTAACATTTTCTCCTCAGATAGGAGACCACTATGGAATTTTTTTCCAATGGTTTAGGACATTTCTCATGAGTGCTCTTGAACTGAAAATAAGGCTTACCCCTTGTCTTGGGGGATACTGATAAGTCTGATATTAACAAAGCCTGTTCAAGAGTGAATGGCTCACCTGGGCCATATTTTGCGACGTTGCCTCCCATGAAGAGAATGGGTTGACTAATGAAGGAAATTCTTGATTATAAGGTGTGAGGGACTTTGAATGCATCTATTTTTATAGCTTGTTTGTAGGGGGACAACCACATCTGCAGAAGGACACTCATAAGCTGCACGAGAAAAACGTGCAATGCCCTACAATGTGTGAATGGTTTCGGGTCACCTAGAATGGTAACCACCTAGCCTTCATGACATAACTTGATGCATTGATGGAAATTCAATGGAATAGCTTGCATGACATGGATCCATGGGCGCCCCAGAGCATGTTGTATGGAAGGTCCAAGTAAAGGACATGGAATGTTGTGTCATGACATGTTGGGCCTACTTCCATGGGAACCACTATAGTACCTACTGATTCTCTTTCTTCATTGTCATAAGCCATGATTGTGATAGTCTTAGCTCCTAGATCTATTTCTGAATGGCCTAGCTGCTTAACTAGCTTTAAAGTGCAAATATTTAGACCAGATCCCCCATCTACAAGTACCCTCTTGATTTTGTGATGGGTAACCACCACTTCGAGATACAAGGGTAAGTTATGTTTTGGGTTGTTATGCGGGATTGTAGTATGATCAAAAGTAATATGCTCATTGGAGTCTAGGCGTGTAATCATGGCTTGAAGGTTTATGGGATCTACATCTATCGAAACCCCTAAATTTTGCAATGTCTTGTACAATATGTTCTTATGGGCATTAGATATTTTGAGGAGATCAAGAATAGATATCCTAGTAGGTGTTTTCTCTAACTACTCTATTAAATTATACTGACCTTCCTGAGGGATAGGTACATGATCTGGTATGAATAAGTGAGCACGTCTTATCCCTACTACGTAGCTCTTTTCTAAAATATGGATGGTGTTGATCTATTCATTAGATGAGCTAATACATCCAACGAGGGAATCATAAGGACTATCATTTGTAGGGTAAACATAGGCAACAGTTCTATAGTCGTTGGAGGTTTTCCGTGATCTGGTTTCCTTTTCTTTTTATCTGCATGATTAGGAAAAGGTTCCTTGTAGATACCCATTTTCTCATTTGGACCTTTTCCAGACTTAAGGGGAGAATCCACAATGATCTTTCCTTCCTCGATGAGGTCTTGTATGTAATGGCGCAGTCTCAAACACCTATTTGTCTTGTGTCCTTTAACACGGTGGAAGTCACAATATTCATGATCTTTGAACCAACCCGGTTTTGGAGCATCCTCTAGGTATGGTACCGTCATAGTTGGATATTCCACCATTTTTACATCATCTAATTGTTTTAGGATGGTAGATAAGGACTCCGTTAAGGATGTAAACGTACATTTTGTAGGTGCTTTGGGATGAGGTCCTTGTGAAAGATTTAAAAGTGGGCCTGTCTGTACGGCTTGGACTCTCTTGGAGTCTGTAATGCCATCACCAACAACATGCTTATTCTTATTGAAGAATTTAGGTTTGTCTATGGATTTGGCTTCATGTTTGTTTTTAACGACAAACTTAAGCGTTCCCTTTGCAATGAGGGATTTCTCAATTTGACCACCTTTCTCTATGACTTCTTCAAAGTTTGAGCCACAATGCATTTGTAAGTGAAAGGCTATTTCTAGGTTTAAGTTAGGAACAAATATGCTCACTAACTATTTTTCCAGTAATGCACAAGGAAAATGACTGGCTAACCCGCGCCATCGTTGTAAAAATCTTGCAAACGTCTCATTGGGTTTTTGTTTTGTATTGCATAAATCATTCATTGTGATGTCACTTTCCATATTATAGGAGTAATGTCGTACAAATTTTTCCACTAATGTGGGCCACGTTGTAATGGAGCCCTTGGGTATGCTATAGAACCATTCCAATCCCATGGCTCCTAGGCTGTGAGGAAAAATTCGTATTAAGAAATTATCGCTATATGCGACCTCTTGGCAAGCCATGTAGAAGTCTTTATATGATCACAAGGATCACTTTTGCACTTATACTTATCAAACTTGGGAACAGTAAAGTGTTTTGGGAAAGGCTGTTGTAACATGTCCTTATCAAAGGGGTAAGGGCATAGTTCTTCATACGAATATTTTCTATTTTGGCCTACATTTCCCTCTTGTAATGTAGTGAGCATATTTTTCATTGATTGTAACTCTTTCTGAATGAGTTTCTCCTTAGTAGGTGACATTGGTCTTTGTACCTGAGTCACTTTAAAGGTATAGTCCGTGTGTGGATCAAATTGAAACTTGCTAAGTTTATTTTTGTATTTGTCTTTGTTCTGTCATCACCAATCCGACACTATGATAATTCTTCACCGGGAACTCCTCGTGCTATGATTATTTACTAATGCACTGACTTTTAGTTTGGTGGATGTAATCTAGAAACAAAACAACAAACATAACACAAGAATACCATAGACTATGATAAGAAGGAATGATGATAAATCTGAAATATCAGTGTAAATTATAATATCAACATGAAATTGTTACAATCTCACCCATGAGGTACTTCAAGTGTTACTGACTTCACTTGCCTTCCAACAATAACTATGAGAGAAACTTCACAATTACACCTCTTAATGGATTCTTTAACACACCTTCCAAATGATGGCTTCCTTTACACACTTACTCATACAATATTTCTCACTACTTCCTTCTATGCTAAATGAGGGGGGTGACCTCTTTATTTATAGAAATTCCAGGCTTATCCATCTTATCTCTAAGATAGGATAAGAAATCCACTCTGACGAATCATATTCCATACCTTAACTCTTATCTGTACATGTAAGCTTATCTTTTAAGATAAGATAAACCTTATCATTTCACATGGGTTCCAAATTTTTAGACTTTTTACAAATAAAATACACAAAATATTTATGACCTCACTCCTTGTCCTTATTACCAATATAATATTTCTAATTCCTAATCATGTAGACCCTACTTCTCTACTTACCCCAACTTTGACATTTTAACATTACCGGACCACTTACGACAAATATTTACTTTTTACCACAACATTCCTATTGTACTTTTGAATATTACCGTACTATACATTATTGGCGCGTCAGATCTTTGGCAAAGGCCGTTATCTTCTATCAGACGCTACTACTAATTATACTTAACAACATCCTATTCCTAATACATACATTAATGAAATAGAAATTACGGAGGAAAATTTTAGTGTCGACATCTTCCCCCTTCCTAGCTTCTACTCCGTCCTCGGAGTAGACTATTCTGGTGCTTGGAAAATATTCAACTTGTCATGGTTGACCCATTTCGTAATGGGAGTGCCATCCAATTCCTCCAGTCGGTACGTACCATTTTCATGCATAGCTGCTATTTTGTAGGGCCCCATCCATTTTGGAAGAAATTTTTCTGTCTTCTTTTTTTGTATCTCGAATCATATACTAGGACCAAGTCATTCATATGAAATGGAGACCAACGGATCTTTTGATCAAAGTATTCCTTCTGCTTCATTTTCTTCTTATAGCTTGTATCCTTCGCTATTTCCCTCATTTCCTCTAGAAAATGAAGATGTACCAACCTTTCTTTTACTGAATCACTTTCATCCATCCTTTCATTTTTCATGACTCTCATAGTGGGAATATCAAACTCAATAGGAAGAACTGGATCAATGCCATAAGCCAACTGAAATGGGGAGTATCCTGTTGCTGACTTTGATGTTGCCCTATATTCCCACAATGCTGCATGAATCTTTTATCCCACTTATGTACCGCAAGGTTGCATCTTTGCTAGAATTTGACACAACACAAAATTTGTTCGTTCCACCTATCCATTTGTGCTTGGCTTGTATGTTGTTGCCTTCCTGTGCTTAATAGAAAACTTATTGACTAGGGCTTCTACCACCTCATTAATGAAGTGGCTTCCTTGATCTGTTACAATTTCTAATGAACAACCAAATCTGGTGACAATGCGTTCATATATGAACCTTGCCACTTCATCCATGGAAGCTATTTTCAATGGCCTAGCTTCAACCCACTTGGTTAAATAATCTGTGGCAACTACAATATACTTATTTTTGCGTGGGGTAGTTGGAAGTGGACCTACAATGTCTATTCCCCACTTTTCAAAGGGACCAAGTGGAAGAATAGGGCATAATGGAGCTGATGAAGTCTTACGGTTACCATGTGTTTGAAAAATATCACATGTTTTACAATAATTATAACAATCTCTAAAAAGAGTGGGCCAGTGATAACTTGCATCCAAGATCCTTTTTGTTGTAAGTTTTCCAAAGAAGTTCCCTCCACATGTACCATTGTGGAATTTTTCTATCAGCTCCTTCCCTTGATCATGTCCAACTGCCCTCTTGTACTGTCCATCAGGTCCTATTCAAAATAATACTCCATGCAAAATAGAATATGGATGACTGGCTTGAGTAATCTTCCTCTTAGTCTTTGCATTGGCACCATCAGGAAACTTGAATTCATTCAGATAATTCCAAATATCTATGTATTCACTAGGGATTGTGTCAAGGGATAAAAATGCCGTGCATCCGGGAAATCATCATCATCACAAGATGAACCTAAACCATCATAGGCTCGAGAGAGTGCATCTGCATTGACATGCTTCTTTCCTGGCCTATCTATAATATCAAATTCAAATTATTGTAGTAAAATTATCCATCTTGCTATCCTCCCTGATGGGTTAGGCTTATTGACAATATATTTTAGAGCCTGATGATCTGTTACAACTATAAATTTCTGCCCTAACAAGTAATTTCTAAACTTCTTTACAACAAAAATGATAGCTAGAGCCTCTTTTTCGATTCATAAAGATAATTTATCTCAAAGATCTTTGCTCATTTGTCTCGCTCCCAAAGTAAACTCGGATGTTCATTCCCATTTTCATCCTTTTTGGCTCGAGTACTTCCTAGTGCTACATCTGAGGCATCAGTATACACAATGAATGGCTTGCTCCAATCTAGATTCTTTAAAACAGGTGAAGACACTAGGGCTTCCTTCAGTTGTTCAAAAGCTTCATGCACCTTATTTCCTGGTTCATAAGTAACATCCTTCTTCAAGAACTGGGTTAGTGGCTATGCAATCTTTGAGAAATTCTTGATGAACCTTCTATAGTAACCCACATGGCCTAAAAATGATCTCAACTTACTTCTATTCATAGGAAATGGTAACTCTTTGATTTTTGAAACTTTATCAGGATCAGTACTAATACCATCTCTGGATACAACATGCCCTAACAAAACGCCTTTAGAACATCCAAAGACACACTTTGTAGGGTTTAGTGAGGCTTGTGCTTCATCTAACCTTTGAAATGCTTTGTCTCCATCTCAGTGCAGTGGTCCATCTTGCTTCCATAAATGCAAAAATCATCCAGAAATACTCTGATGAAGTTCCCAATGTAGGGTTCAAACACCCTATTCATCAAACGCTGGAACGTTGCGGGAGCATTACACAACCCAAAAGGCATAACTCTATAATCAAATGTTCCCCAAGGAGTGGTGAATGTGGTCTTGGTGATCTTTCTCCGCTATACGGACTTGGTTGTATCTGCTATATTCATCAGCAAAACTATAACACTCTTGGCCAGCTACTTTGTCCAAGATCTGATCTGAGAATGGAAGAGGGTAATGATCCTTCTTTGTTGCCTTATTGAGCTTCCTGTAATCAACACAAATGCGTAGCTTCCCATTCTTTTTTATTGAGATCACAATGGGAGAAACCCATTCTGAATTATCCACAACAAATATGAATCTGTATCAAGCAACTTATCTATTTCTTCTTTTACAGTCTTGGAAAAATTAGGATTCATTCTATATGGCATTTGCTTTATGGGCTTAGCACCATCTACCAACTCAATAGAATGTTCTACCCAACTTACTTGACGGAGTTCCTTGTAATCAAAAGTGAATATGTGTATGTACCTTTGAAAGAGTTGGAGGTAGGATTCCTTCTCACTCTCCATCACAACATCACCAATCTTTATTTATTGGAGACGATCATCAATTTCTTCTTCAGATAATTTTATGGGGTCATGAGTCGGTGTGACTAGAAGGATATCCATGACCGAAACATCAACCTCACTTTATTCATCTTCTGTGTCCACTTCACTGGTACTCGAGTAATCAGAGGATGTCCAATCATCAGTTTCATCACTTGAATCCACAAAAGTTTTGCCTTATGATGCCGAGGGATCACGTTTATCTTCACCCTCTCTCTACCATGTCCAAGTGTCATGAAGCCTTCATTCTAGTAGTTTCTTGCATGAACTCTCCTTAGCCATGGTCTTCCCAACAACATTGGGTACACAATAGTACCATTTTTCATCACCTGAAAGTCTACCACACATACAACACCCATAACAGATATTGCCACATTTGAAACTACACCTTTTGGTTTAGTTTTTCCCTTATTTAATGACCTTAACATAAGTGTTGAGGGGCGATCAATTTTTAAACCCAACATATTCATTACAGACTCGGTCATTACATTAACTACAACACCTCCATCAACTAAGACATCATGAATTGAAATACCATTACATAATACCTCAGCTTGTGGAGTGTAGGGATCCGCCTCTGCCTCCAAAATAGGGACCTCAACCTCCTTCCTTCGTTGAGCATTGAGTCCACTTCGCAGCTCCCGCCTCTTCTCAGAAGACATAGCCAAGAGTTGACCATATGTAATATTTGCAGGCCTTTTAGACAGATCTTCTAAGATGGAGTATGGTCCTTGTCCCTGTGAAATCAGAAAATCCTACACACCCAACTTTCTTCTCCTATGTTTCTTACTAGTTTCTCCTTTCATCTTCTTAGGATCATTTCCATCTTGGTTATCTTTTTATTTATTTCTTTTTGTTACAAACACATCTACTTCATTATTTATGCTCTTATCTACTACATCAAAAGAATTCATAGGTGCTTTCCCTTTATCATTATCTCTTGTACCAGATGTAGAAGCTCTATCTGGACAATTATACTTATAATGACCCTTTTTATAACAACCATAACATACGACTTCAGAAATATTTCTTTTTGGACCTCTATCTCCTCCCTGAGAACCAAATTCTTTTCCTTGAAGAAGATTAATAGTTAACTGACCCGTCTTCTTGAGCAGATCTTCATACTCGGTAGATGTACTAGGAGAAAGATTTGTGCTCACCGAGAGTGGTTGTGGATTCGGACCAAAGGTCTTTGGTGTAGGCTCTACCTTAGCAACAATTTCTTTGGGCTCCTCTTCCATGCTTTCTTCTTGCCTTCTTGCAATCTCCTTTGCTTGTTCAATTGTAGCTGGGCGGTCATACTTCACTCGTTTTCTGATCTCTGGCTTCATCCCAAGAATGAAATGCTTACAGAGGAGATTATCCATGCCATTCATCAACCCATCCGCTAATCCTTCCTTCCGGATCTGGGCATCGAGCTTCCTCCTTAGCTCTAGAACATGAGCATGATAATCCCTTATCTTCTCCTTCTCTCCTTGGGATAGCTTTGTGATATCGATCATGAGATCTGCATATTTCTGTTGTTCACCAAATTCTTCAAGAAAACTTTCAGTTAATAAATCCCATGAGTTTTTCACATTATCACCTAGTGTTTCAAACCACCTAAGGGTTGAACCATCCAAAAAGGTAGGAAAAAATTCAGTCCATTGTTCCCTTCTTATAAGGCCATTACAAATACAAGATCATTTAAAATCTTGAATGAAAGAGGAAGCATCTTCATTAGATTGGGTTGAAAAAACAGGAATCTTCCCCATTTTCAAAAGTAACCACAGTGAAATACCAACCCACAAGTACAATCAACAAGACTTATGTGCACAAATAATTGGAATCACTATAATAGAAAATAGAAATGACCACGGTAAACTATGGTAAAACTTGACTTACTGCGGTAAAAATTGACTTTACTGTGGTAAACACTATTCACAGTAAAAAGTGAAGTTACTGTGGTAAATACTATTCACGGTAAAAAGTGACTTTACTGCGGTAAATACTATTCACGAAAAAGTGACTTTACCATGGTAACTACTATGCACAGTAAAAACAAGGTTACCCTCCAAATGTTTTCTAACTAAGTGGGAATATCTCTCAGAAAATCCACCAATGAGGAATGGTCCCGGCAATGGAACCAAAATGTCATCACCAATCCGGCACTATGATAATTCTTCACCAGAACTCCTCGTGCTATGATTATTTACTAATGCATAGCTTTTAGTTTGGTGGATGTAATCTAGAAACACAACAACAAACATAACACAAGAATACCATAGACTATGATAAGAAGGAATGATGATAAATCTGAAATATCAGTGTAAATTATAATATCAACATGAAATTGTTACAATCTCACCCATGAGGTACTTCAAGTGTTACTGACTTCACTTGCCTTCCAACAATAACTATGGGAGAAACTTCACAATTACACCTCTTAATGGATTCTTTAACACACCTTCCAAATGATGACTTCCTTTACACACTTACTCATACAATATTTCTCACTACTTCCTTCTATGCTAAATGAGGGGGGTGGCCTCTTTATTTATAGAAATCCAGGCTTATCCATCTTATCTCTAAGATAGGATAAGAAATCCACTGACGAATCATATTCCATACCTTAACTCTTATCTGTACATGTAAGCTTATCTTTTAAGATAAGATAAACCTTATCATTTCACATGGGTTCCACATTTTTAGACTTTTTACAAATAAAATACACAAAATATTTATGACCTCACTCCTTGTCCTTATTACCAATATAATATTTCTAATTCCTAATCATGTAGACCCTACTTCTCTACTTACCCCAAATTTGACATTTTAACATTACTAGACCACTTACAACAAATATTTACTTTTTACCACAACATTCCTATTGTACTTTTGAATATTACCGTACTATACATTATTGGCGGTGTCGATACTGGCAGCGCCATTATCTTCTATCGGACGCTACTACTAATTATACTTAACAACATCCTATTCTTAATACATACATTAATGAAATAGAAATTACGGAGGGAAATTTTAGT
The DNA here is from genome assembly GCA_018340775.1 of Taxus wallichiana var. yunnanensis. Lineage (NCBI taxonomy): Eukaryota > Viridiplantae > Streptophyta > Pinopsida > Cupressales > Taxaceae > Taxus > Taxus wallichiana. The sequence continues at coordinate 316,224,358 of CM031239.1, forward strand.
GTCGATAATACATGTTTCTTCTTGCAGAGCCTAAGTTTGCTAGCTTCTGGCTCAACTTCAAGATCTATTTTTGGAGGATCTCCTCCTCAACCAAGGGTCCTCTTCTTCATCAAATTTTAGAGGAGGGAAAGCTTTACACTTAATTTTCACTTTACGTGAAGCTTTATAGTGATGTTTTCATGATGGGTCTCCTTTGACAGTGGCCTTATGTTGCCCAGAAGTGGAAGCGTATCCCACATCAAAAGGGTTATCTGTGTCTAAGATGAATCTTCATTCTCCTAGTTGAGGGTTGATGACCTTAGTTTCGCTGCGCTCTTGCAGAAGTTTAGCTCCTATTTCTAAGACTCTTATGAGTACTTGATCTTTATTTAGGTCTAACCTCTGTTGTTCTCCGGAAGAGTCTGACTCTTCTCCACTATGATCAATTAATAGCTCTATATCTTTGACTTGAGAAAAGAGAGGGGCCAAATTGTTGCCACTAAATGGGAAGGTTTTGAAAGGGTTTTCTCCTATGTCATGCTTGTTTGATTTGGTTGCCATTTTTGTGATTTTAGGCATTACTAGTAGACGTTTGTATGTAGCTAGCGTGACCCCTAAGTGTATGGTTTCGTAATCGCTTAAGGTGATGTTTGAACTATATTACAAAGTGTATCCTAGATGTAGTGTTATGTAGTTGTTTTTATCAAGGAACACTCATATGCACACCTAAATGTAATGATCACTCAATTTTGTTGTTACCAAGCCTATGCCCTAAAAATAGATAGCGAAAATACCATATCAATATGTAGGTCAAGTTAGAATTCTAACAAGGCCTAAGTACTGACGTGGTGTTGACGCAGTCCCTTGACAAGGTATACTTAAAACTAGTTTGAATGCCGATGAAAGCCAAACCTTCTGAAAAATGGAAGTCACGACTAGATATAGCGTAATAACGTCACCATGATACATTAACCGAGCAAGCAAGGTGTTAGTACCATGACAACTTTATCACAATATATAAAAGGCGTTATCGACACTTTTCAAGAAGACTAGATGACGTCAAAACTGAAACCAAGTGATAAGTATAACAAGGAGTTTTTAATTGTGTGAGTAGCGTAACCACACAATAAAGGGACTTATACCATTTTCTCATAAAAATGAGAACACGATGTAAGTACCAAGATTGTGCGTCTAGAATGCAAACAAAATTATCAACTCAAGAAGAGATGAAAGATGAACCAAACTCACAATGGTGAAGATGATCTTGAAATCAAGATGGAAGGACTTTTATCAAAGATACGAAAAACATACCTGCGCACTTTAGACGTTTAACAACCCAACCACAAACATGGATGGGTGTAAACAGACAAAAAAGTGGCAAGCACTATCTCTGATAAAAACATGCAAGGTATGCACCTTTCTCACCCCGAAAAATGGGTGGTGAGAATGTAAGGGTATAGATCAAAAGATGAAAATAAACCAAGTGCCTCTTGGGCAGAGTTTTGCCTTTTTCGAAGACAAGAATAAAACTAAGTGAAAGTGGGACGTAGTTTAATTTTGTGATGAAAGACACTTAGATCAAACTTACAAGGATTATTTGCCTTGTTCGAAAAACAAGGTTCATATTCCAAATGAGTTGTCACTTCGTGATGGCTTGATGCAACAATGGAATAGAAAAGTGGGATCTAAGACAGAATGGCCTCCTTAAATAAGTTCGCTTATCTAGGTGTTACAAAGTTGTCTTAAGCGAGTGTGATTTACCCAAAAAGTCACAATGACTAATTTGGGAGTATCTCGGCTTTACTTTACCCCCTTCAAGCATAATGGGAAATAAATGCGTCCATGTGTACTCTCACTGGGGTCACCATACAGAAAATTGATAACTCTAACTCACAAGGTGTACTAGTCAAGTGGGTAAGCGGAGCGCTCTCCTGCAGGACATGAGGTTACTCAATGGTGGATTACTTTAGGGTTCTTGGAACCACCCCCATTGTTGTAGCTTAAGGCATTATGCCAAAGGGGTTATGTTCTAGTTGAGTGGATAGGGACGTACCCTTTTCTAAAACTTGCAATACAATGTTTTGAATATGGTGTGTTTTTTTATCTTGCTTAACTTAATGTGGTTTTAAGTAGCACACCATTTGGCAACCTGCATAAAACACGTGTATTAGAAGTTTTGTGTTTTGGACGTCTTTCTTCTACAAGCGTTGGGTCCTGTAGACAACAAGTTTTAGTAATTTTCTAGTTTGCAGATTGATGTTAAGAAAGAGAACTTTACACCTTGCTTTTGATTCCTAAGATCGCCAATAGGCGCGAAGGAAGAGCATACACAATGTGAAAAATCCTACTAAATCACATGAAAGTTTACTTTATCCTTTATAAAATAAGTGTTTTGAACATTCGATACAAGTTTTGTATAAGTGTTTTTGATCTCCAAGATCACTTTTGAAGGTGCGAGGAGAGAGCATACACACTTTTACAAACCTAGTTTTAAGCTAAGAACTGAAAACACTTAACTATGCAAACTGAAATACCAAAGAAAAATCTATTTTTAACTTGTTAGTCCGAGAAATTTGTAGCAAAGATCGAAAAAAATATTTTGTAGATTATATATTTTTTTCAATCTTTACATGAACTCTGCACTCCCAAACCAACACCAGTGCTCCTAACCGATGGGTACGCGCCTAACTCAATAGATACGCCTGAAAACAAAAATTAGTGAAATCCAGTATACTAAAAACACAGACGCGTCCAATCAAACAGGGGTGCTTGCAACTCAACATGGATGCTTAGGTTTCAATGGAGACGCGCCCAAGCATGAAACATACAGTTTCAAAATTTTACACAGTCAAGCTATTTACGCAGATGCGGCTAGAGAGGTGGAGATGTAGAGAATCCAACGGAGATGAGTGCGCATCCCTGTAGAGATTAAATTTTCCAATTATGAGGATAAATAGATAGGTATGATCCTATTCTGACGGGCACGCTGGGGTTTAAACGTTTACGTGCCCCTTGTTAACACCTACGCGTACCCTCTGAAAAACCTACAAAACTCACGGATTTTAAAAATTTCAAAAGCAAACAGGTTAGTTGTTAGTCAAAGTGTCCTATTTCTATATAAAACCCACAAAATACGTGCAAATGAAGGTCATTTATCTAGTGTTAGAAACAAAAATGAGGAAATAACAAGTGATTTGACCTGAAAAACTTGAAAATGAACTTTGAAGAACTCAAAAGACCTCCATTAATAGAGGATGGACATAAGTGTCCCACCGGTGTGCCAAATGTGTTCAATGAAAAGTTGCAAAAGCCATGGAATTGGGGTAAGAATCTCTAAAGAAACCCCAAATGTTTTTAACAAGTTGATCAATGGACCATTTGATAAAAAATGAGCAAGGGTTTCTTCTTTGCCTACATTAATTTGAAGTAAACAAGCAAACTAAGCAAATGAAACTAACCTCTATTCTTTGAAATATTGAAATAATGAACCTAAAAGGATTTAAGCATTCAATTTTTGTTTAATAGAAAGAGATCTCCCCATTAATGGATTTAAGGCCAATGGTTCTTCCCTTTTACTCCATATTTGTGCTATAAAATACAAAAGCAAATGCTAATAGCTCAATGGAAGAAAATGAACTACAATCTAAATCCTAAACAAAATACTATAATCTGTGCTAGGAAGAAGAGAGAATTCTTAGAAATGATGAAGGGGGTCTAGCCCTATTTATAGTTTTCCATTTGGGAAAATGGGAGATTTGGGTGCATGTGGGACAAATGTAAAAGTCCAAAAATCACTTTTAGCAAGTCAAAGTGAGGTTTGACTGTGTTTAGAAGAGATTGACCATGGTTAATATTTAATTAACCATGTTTAGAGGGTAATTAATCTTATTTAGAGAGAAATTAGGTTTCTGAAGGGCTTCTGAAAGACTTAATCAATCCAACGAAGTGGATTAATACTCTAGGGAGCTAATAAAGGTGGTAAAGAAGAGAATATTACCCAAGAAGAGGTTATTATAACCTATTTAATTAGTTTACAAGAGGAAATATGACCAACAGAGTGTTGTAAGAGGGGAGTTAGATAGATATAATTGATGAGGTGTCGTAAATTTACAAGGGGAAGAATAGTTAGTGCAATATTAAGAATAATAGTGCATTGATCAAACTATAGGTGTCTACACAATACACCTATAGACACGAAGAGAGGAAAATAGAAACAACAAAAATAATGTAAGGACATATACATGATCAAAAAACATAATTTCAATTACTCCAAAAACATGGACAATACATCGTTACAATAGGTATAGGCAGAAAATGCCCTTACAATTTTTAGAAGAAAGTCTTGAGAGCCTAAAAATTCACAACAACTTAGCTTTTGAAGAGAGGGGAAGCTTGGAAAAAATGTCTAACTCTTTAATTTGAATTCCATATTACATTTTATAGCATGTTTGAGTGGTGAGGGAAAGAAGGAAGATCTCTCGATAAGTTGGCATGAATGTAGTAGATAATGGGGCCATATTGTTGGCCATGCTTGAGTGGAACCATCCATGCTTGCTTTGCTCGCAACCGTATTCAAGAAAAATATCCTCCACTATGACTTATAAAGTTGAAAATTTGAATTTTCCTGCATTAATAATTTTTGCCCTTTAATTAAATTAAACTAATGTTTTAAATATTTTAATGAGGGCCTCTCTATGTGTCGGTGGGACCCCTTGGGTCAAAGGTTGTATTGGAGGGCTTTAGTGTGTTGGCTCGGTAAACAACTCGCCAAGTGGCCGACGAACTTTGTCATACGTGCTTTGGGCGAGCACTTTGCATTTCCATCCAAATCCACTCATCACTCTTCTTCATGGATTGAGGGAGTTAATCACTCACACGTTACCACTTCATGTTTCATTATTAATTGTTTTCTAATGGTCACCACCTTTGTTTGGTCAAACATCTCATGTGTAGTTTGAATGAGCTATTGATTTCGATATACACCGTCCCTCGACAAGTGATTTGGTTGGTCATTTCTCCTATAATTATTTCGAGTTTGATGCATCTACCATTTGAGCAAGTAGGACTCCCCAACTAAATATTCACACTAGCTTGGACTTTGGAGTCCGATCGACATTTTGCCTAATCCCCGAACGACACCTCACCTTGCATGTTGAGATGACAAGCCCTTCCATGTGCCATTTCCATTTGACCGAGTTTCATGAACTCACCACTTTTTTCAAACGATGATCTCCACTTGTCATCCCATTTACTCAATGGCTAACTCAGAACCTCACACATTCATTCCTCACTCTGAGCTCGCCGCCGACCGGCTAATTCACCACTTCGGCACTTGACACATTTTACATTGATATTGCCCCACCTTGTTTGGTCATTCTACCAGTCCACATGACTCGCATTGATCGCGCGGACTCTACAAAATCAAGAATCACCTTGACAAGAATCCGCATGACCAAAACCATATCAACTTTGGAATCAACATGACTCGGGATACTTGAAACTAATCTCGCACCCATCCTTTGAAATGCCGACTCGATCAAAACCAGAAATGAGCCAACTCTAAAATCTTTAATCCAAATTTCAGACTTCGAGTTTAGAAGTTGGCTCACACTTCCTCACACGATCACCAAAACAAATCAACCTCCGAAATGTCAAGTGTTTGAAACCGAAGTGGCTCAATCGTTGACTCGAAAATATACCGCTCGCATACCCAAAATCTTTGAGCCATTGCATTGCATTTCATAAACTCATCGATGCAAGATCCGACTTGACAAGCTCCTAAAATCTAAACTTGGCCACCTTTGAAATTCCAAACCGTGATCTCTCATTGACTTGGCCCATCACAATTGCTTTGAACTCACCGACGCCTTAGTGATCTGTGACAAAGCATTGAATACCTCGTGTAATTCGAGGCTGATCTATTCTTCCTTGAGCTCCTTGTAGCTTTCCATCATGATCTCAACATAGACATCCGTTCATTCCTTCACGAGCACGCTTCTGTGGGATCATAACCAAGTTGCCTCTAGTTGTGTTGAGTTAGATGTTTTCTTGGTTAAACGAGATCTCCAAAGGCCGACATTTTCTCGATTCTTGGAGCTCAACTCGTGAGTTTCCCTTTACATCACGAGCTCGAGCTCAGCTTCATGCATGCCCGGGCCAGCGAGTCAAGCTCATCATCCTCCTAAACTGCGGCCTACCAATGTTAGCTCAAGCCGTTTCATGGCTCGCTATGACATGCCCTTTTAAGCCCCTCGCTCATGTGGGATTCTTCCTCTTACTTTGTTGAGATACAAATTGACTCTCTCGCAACAACCCGAATTCATCTCTATTTGAAATTTCTATGCTGATGTACCACACCGCAAGCATGTTTTAGTCTTAACCTCCGCATTCATAGACCTTTCAACCTTCCTAGTGAATTATTTTCATCGATCTTCGTGCTATATGTTTATCTCCTTACATGCTTCACCATGTCTCATCCTAAGAGCTTTGTACTTCTTGATAATGTTCAGCCCCCTCCAGTTTCCTTCAAGACTTGGAAATGTGAAATCAACACTAGCCAAATTGAGTCACTCGCTCAATTGACTCTGTATGCCTCAAATGCCGAGCTAAAAAAATTTTATGGCGAGCATCCTCCTGAAGAAACTAGATGATGTTGAACTATCAACCTAGCTTGAGCTTTCCGCGACTTAGATGTTGACCTCGTTAAACGACATTCATACATGTTCCATTAATACTTCAAGCTCCCTCTATCGAAAGCAGGCTTAGCTCTCCTTCGTCGAATACCTTAAACCAAGTAATGATTTTGCCACCCTTTACATTCTAGGTGAGCGATTTCCAACCGAGCTCCAATGCTCAAACCCCACTAAAAATATGTGACTCGCCCTAGTTCTTCTATAACTCGCCCAATCTTGAAACCATGGAGCTATCATTTACAACACACCTGGTGACCCATTTGACAAATCTCGCGTGCTCGGTTTCAACATGACATTAAGCTCTAAATGCACTCATTCATTCTCGAGCACCCAAGCTACCTATTACTTATTCCATGAGCTCTTTTCTAACATCATGTAGAGCACAATAAGTGGCCCGAGTTTCTTAATACAACTCCCTCCTCCATGCACTTGGTTAACTCCCGAGCAACTCGCCGAGTTGATTAGTGAGCTGTTTTAAGCTCAAAGCCTCTTCTTGACCCTTATTTTTTCCAATGTATGACCATTTCATGGATCTTCCAAATATCCGTCACTTGCAACTTGATAGTGCGAACATAATCTATTGAATCGATCAATATATCAATTGGAAAATCTACACCATATCTTTCAAAGGTTGAGGACACTTTATCTATGGTATACCCCATTTTTAATAAACAATCTCGATATTGGTTTCCTCATCAAATTGTGCAAAATATTAATCATCTTTATCTCTCACCTCACTCTCTACGAACCATCTCGATGCCGTGAATAAATACTCATTGTGTGAACTTGATTTCTTGAGTAACTCATAGGTCAAGATGGATTTAAAAATTGTAGCCTCATTCTCAGCCCACATTCTCTAATAGCTTTGTCTACTAAAGTAAATGAAAAAAACATGCTCAAAAATTTCCATTTAATAAAGCACCTCTCGATTCGGATGTTTATTTTTGATTATTCCTTATGTAATCCAATATGCATTCTCATTCATTGAACCAAATTCATGAATTGCTTCATGAAAGACTTTTCCGGTACCAATGTAATTTAATTTACCTTTGTCCATTTTTTTCCGGGGGGAAAAAATGGATAACATTTTTGGCGACCTCTAGGGATGCTTGCCTGCTAAGCATTATTCCAAAGTAGCCTTGTGTATTCATTGGGCATGGAGTCATTTGAGGTATCTTGAAGCTGACCTAGTTCTCCGTGATGGATCCCAAAATCCCTTCAAACAATGTTGATCTTGGACCTACCTGTAATGCTAAGTATAAGGTACATCAAATTTGATGATTTTTGGCATACATAGCACATTATTAAGTTTAAATCAAAAATCATTGAATTTGGACATCATAAAACTCTATTAAAACTTGAGTCTTTATTTATTCTCAAACTTCACCTCCGACAACCGTGCAAGAGTATGACGAAACAAAACACACACAACAATTGAAAACCATACATGCTTCAAATGAAACATGCAGAGTGTTCCAGAACTTATTCTGCTGAAAGAAAACCTATTCCTACTCTATGCTAATTGGAGGCACATGTGAGCTAAATGAACCCTACAACTGGTTGTGTAAAATAGCTCCCTTTCCTCACAATGGTCAGCCATGCAGATATTTTGACAATGGATATGGCTGAGAGTGAGAGTGAAAAAATGAAACAAGCCCAATCCTCCATTTGGTTCACCAAGGCATCAACTAGAAAGAGAAAGTATGCCTCTTTTAGCTACTCTAATTTTTTTTTTTGTAGAGGCATAACAACTGATCCTTAGGGATATAAAACTCATCCTCACATTTTGAAGTGAATGTGACTAGTTTCGACTTATAGTTTGGCTTTAAAGAGGCGAAATAACTTATGGGGCATGGTCTAACTGTTGAATTTTCCCACTATTATGAGCTTCCACTTTAACAATAAAGTCTAGTGAAGACATTCTTGAAAAATATGGTTGTTCATGATCTGATTTCCCTCTTGTTGCCCATTTACAAACAACTGATCTTCCACCTGAATGAATGGTATTGAAGTGATGTTACCTTCATTTCTTTTTATTCCTTGACAACAAGGAGTTATTCGTAAAATGTAAATATTTTGGATTGTTTGCAGTCTCCAAAGTTGAACCAAAGTGTAAATGTTTAAAATGTGCCGCTTCGTTTAAGAATTCCTCCTCCTTTCATTGGCTCCGCATTATTAGTCTTCTTATTCAACATAAAACCTTCCTTCGTCATTAGTTCATCAACTAAATTAGATTCCCCAATTGAGAGAAAGAAATGGTCAATGATTTCATTTCCACACAAGATTTGTGAATCTAACTCAACTTCTCCCATCTGTTCATCTCGCTTCATTGTTCAATGAGAGATGTAGAAGATTCAATTCCTCCAAATTTTTCTCAAGAGGGTAACTTGAAACTGTAGGCACTTCTTGAATGATTCTTTCCAAGGAAAATGATGCTTTGTATTGAAGGCTAGATGATGAAATAACAAAAGGACAATCTCCATAGGCTCTTATCCATCCAAATATTCCCCAAATCGACAAATAGTATGTCTCTTCATTGCTTATTTGTGTTGAGAGTTCAACCTCCATCATGGTTTCTTCCAGATTGACATTTGGTTCACCCTCATCTCCTTCATTCTCAAACAAGAAATAAGAAAGATAAAAATCATTTGAGAAATTAATTTTTTGAGTTAGAAGAAGGAGAAGGATTTGAAAACTCCTATGTTTCCTATTTAATATTCAAAACCCTTAAATCCATGTTACTTTCTTTCATGGAAAAAGGCTCCTTACAACCTGATTGTGATACTTGATAATGCTTTTGGTGGACTCACACAACCTTCTAAAAGAGCAAAAAGCTCTTGAAAAGTGAGACAATTAGGATCATTGCACTCACTTGAAGCATCTTGCACTTTTGACAACCTTTCTTCTTTAAATTACACATACCCTTATCCTGGAAGATTTGGAGCCAATTCTTTTTCTTCTACAATTGGTTTTACCACTTGTGGTGATTCAAACTCATTTGATGATATGGAACCAATATGGATGCTACATTCAGAATAGGTAGATTGATGATCATCATTTACTTGTGCTTGCTCTTGTGTACATTCATTCTTCACCACATGATTTTGAGCTTCAACCTTGGATGGAGGCTGAGTTAGGAGGGGAACTTGCTTGATGTTCAATCTTGTAGCCCACTCCTTCATATTCTTTGCAAGCTCATCCTTACTAAGTTCCTTAACATTCTCCTCTTCCTCTTCACTATAATCATATTCTTGGTCTTCCCAAATGTAACATCCTCATTTCAGAACACCAGAACAAGGGATTTTTTTTTTTTGATAACGTTCACTGTTATGAATTATAAAATTCAAACACACGTTCAAGTTTTAATAATTGTTCTCTGCCCAAACAACACAGTTTGGATCACACAATTCCTTTTTAAAACGAATGTTCCCTGTTCACATATTTACAATATGGAACACACATTCAATGCCATTAAATCTTATAATGATTCTATATGCTGCCGTAAATGACTCGATGAACTGCCGATCTTCCATTTTCATGGCTCGGAGTTTCAACGATCCTTCATTTCATGACTCGGCAACAACCGATCCTTCATGTTCATGACTCGGCAACAACCGATCCTTCATGTTTGTTTATGCATAGTATATTATATATACTGTTCTCATAACCTTCCCCGGTTATCGAAGTGATCCATTTAAGAAGCCTATCTGAATATCTGTTACTGATATTCATCTGACATCCTGCATCTTAAATTAAGTGATAAGGACAACGCAACCAACAATTGCGATACTTTGGCCAAAGATTTTCACATGCTTTGCATGATCATATTCCTGGATGTGATACACATCTACGGAATACGTCCTTCACTTCACTTCACCTGTTATCTAGAATGGTCTTTCCTGGCTCCTACCAGTCCTCATCGTTTAAGGTCAGTTTTAAACTTTCAATTCCAGCTAGTAATATGAACGGGTATAGGAAGGCACTCCTGGTAACTAAAGATATGCAGACATACGGTGTCGTTACCCCACGACTCCGTGTGTCTATTTGTCTTTAGTATTCCGGAGTCACTCCATATACCAGATCATACCCTATCCCCCGCTAAGATCTACACATTCAGCCTATGTATTCTAAATGTTTTAATTCGGGAGGGCATTGCTATATGTCAGCTGCAACATTGTGTCGTCATGAAGACCCCGTCTTCATGAAGACACCTTGCTGTAGCTGGCGTATGCCAATGTCCTGCAGAATCCACCCATCGAGAATACACATCCTGCTCAAGTGACTTAGCCACGAGTTAATAATTAAAATCAACTTTCAGCATTCGTGCTGATCCCTTGATCCTCGTTTCCGTTGCAGTTGTATATAACTAAGAGGGACTAAACCATCCATTAGTTTGCTATGTATCTTCTCCTTCGTATCGAAGGGCTACAATTCCTTACTTGGTTTATTTCTTAATCATTGGATTAAGCAGTCCGTACCGACGGACGTGATAAGTTTAACCTATTAAACTTAGCCAAGATTTTTCCAACTGCAACTAATTTCAGAATATTAACTTATTAGACGTCATTCAAACGAGGTCTAAACTTCGAGAAATGAATTCATTTGTTCTCCTTAACGTTATATAGTTAAGGTCCATTAGTTATGGATATATTTATCCTATATCCTTTATTCTGAATTTTATCAAACGGGATCATTAATGGAGTTCGAAAGCAAAGTTCGATTACTCCGAAGTTGAATTGATATTCCTTAGCTCCTAAGCTAATCCTGAATACCTTCTGATTATGGAATCATATTCTTCTTAATCCTTTCTAATGTCAATTAAAAATTCATCTTTACCCAAGTATGAACTAATTGCACTTTTCAACTTAAAAGTTGCATTTAAGTAAGAACAGATATCAGTTTCAATTCAGCATCCATCCAAGGACAATGAAACAATTCCAAATCAAGAAATAACATCATATTCCCAATTTAAACAACAATATCAAACTGATATAATTATTGAAAATATCACACTTGTAATTGTATTCAATATTTCAAGTCATAATTTGTACATTTGCCAATCCAACTGATTGGGCATAGTTTATACAAAACATCCATACAACTCATGGACAGAAGAATATATTTTCTTCTTTTCACAATTCCTCGAAGAGGAATAAAAGCAACAATTACAATTCATTATCAAATCAAAAGCATCAGAAAACAGCCAAGTCTTCATTCTAATCAAATTCCATCTGCAAAATGAATTGCACGGGTCAGTTCAATGAACTGAGCATATTAAGCACTTATCCTTAAAATAAAGTGCTTCAATTAACTGTTTCAATAAAAGAACCCTGCTTTTATGAAACGACAGTAAAACATCAATCACGAAATAGGCACAAAAGAAAGATCAGCATAACAACTGAACTATCAAAATATTATCACAATCAGCAATAAGACTGCTGTCCTGTTTCCACATAATTTTAAACATACTGTTATCCTTTCCACGCCTTTCATTAATAATAAATGCAAAGGATGAAACTAACTGAAATGTAATTCATTACTTTCCTTTCAGTTCGTGTATTAAATTCAAAGCAATCAAGTACAGACAAGAAAGCGAACAGCAATGCATATAGTTGCTCCCATCTAAGCACTATAAAATTCATTATTCACGAATTCCAGATTTCCAACCGAATGAAAGAGGAAAAGATCATTTTTCTAAGACATTCATTCATATCTCTATTTCTTTCCACATGACTGTCCTAACAGTGGAATCCAAACGAAAGACAGATCAAGATAACAGTTCAGAGTGAAACTTACAAAATCCATTCGGAATTCACTTTCCGGCAGCAAGGATAATTTCATTTATAATCAGCTTTAAATGAAAACAGGGAAGAATTCATCATCCATATCCATACTTCATTTGAATCAGACTCATAAAAGATCCGAAACAGGTTAGTACAACATTATGTACATCCAAGATTAAACAATATAAGGCTGCATACCATATATTTACCATAATAAAAGAAACCATATTTCTTTCACTGCATACTAAACAGAAACAGTATTTCAATCATGCAGTCAGTTAATCACATGATTATCTAATTCTAGGAACGTATCCCGTTCAGAATAACATTTATTCATTGCTGTTACCTACAGCAAGTCCATTATTCACATGACTATGAATTTCATCAAGTTAAAACAGCAGGCAGAAGAAGGATTTCCTTCCAACAATGATTCTACCCAATCCATTTTCCAGTTTCATAACAGTATGCACAACTTCCAGAATGCAAAAATCAGACGTCATTACCTTTAGCAAAATAACCGTACAGGATGGCAAAATATGAACCTAGTATACGGTCAAGGCAACTCCCATTGCTTGAAAAATTTCATTGCATGTATTCCTTGCCCAGCAATTCAAACTAATTCGTAACCACCAAAACAGTCCATTCTCAAAGACCGTTCAGCATTGATCAACATAACTAATCATCATACTTTCCTAGCAAGATCACCTTATTCATTACAATTTCAGAGGGAAAGCTATTTCTTTTCCAATTCCCATAAACACTCATATAAAAGTCTAATGCCCATTCCCTTTTAAAATACAAGATGCCATTTCCTCATAATTCAAAACAGCAGAAGGAAGAGGAAGTCTTATTTCCCTTTTAAGCAAGAAAGGAAAGAACAGTCAAAGACATATTATCATTTCTTTCTCCATGGCAATTTTGTATGCTCATACAAAAGAAACAATGTTGTATTCATCACAATCAACACAGCAGAGAGAGAGGAGGAAACTATTTCCTTCAAAGAAAGCTTCAGTAGAGAAACGACCTCAAGCCGTTCTTACAACCAATACAATCATATCGCAGTTCAGATGACAACAACAATAATACAGCAATAGAATAACCCATACTACCTGTACAGTTTTACCTTCCATTCCACAAGAATAACCAATTAAAATTTTCATACAATACCCATAACCAGCACCTCATGGAGGTATTTCCATTCAAGAAGAGCAAGACAGTTAGACACAGCAACGGGGAACGATTTTCCTATCATTTCCAAAAGAAAAGACAGCAAGGGTCGACAAACCCAAATCATAAGAAACACAACTCATATAACATGCACATCTTAAGATATATATGACGTTGTCCCATTATCGTTAAACATCATTTCACAGAAGGTATTTCATTCAATAAAATACAAGGACAATAACTCGGCGACCAATAATGATGATTCATATTATTTCCAAATAATAGCAAGAGTCATCGGTTCCCAATCATAGAATATAATCACGATCGTTTTTTTTCCATTTTCCCTTTACATGCAATAGCAATATTCCAAGACAACAAAGAAAGAAAATGATTACACTGTAAGGAAAAGATTAAGCGAACTGCTCCACTTCAAACAACACGAACAAGTTGAAATAAGTATATCTATTTCAAACCACAATACGATCAACCAACAACCGATCGAAGAAATCATTTTCCAACTCGATTCAAGCAACAACATATCAAGGCCGAGCAACGTAAGCAATTAATCTTATCATTTTCCAAAGAAGGAAGCAAGAACCAAAAAAATCCATTTCAAATCAACTCAACAAAGAATCACAATCCCAACCCAAGAGCAGGGTTGTTTTAATGAAACACTTAATCAAAGCAAAGATTTTTAAAGAGAAGGGATTAACATGCCCGAAATCTCTTTTCCAGAGCTCGAAGAAAACCTTATTTGCCGCGTTTTTCTTCCACAGCGACAACACAAAATTCCCAGCACTCCTTTCTTCTTCAGGCTTATCAACAGCCTCAAAACTTCCAAGAAAATGTCAAATGCTAAGAGCTGGTTCGACTGAACCAAAAAAAACCAAATGCAGAGCAACTTTGCCAAAACCAAATCGAAACAATGAAAAATCAAATTCCCTCATGCTGTTTCCAAGGCGAGCTGGTCGCGAGGACCGAAACAATTAATGCAATTAAGGCTCACGTCTTTTTCCTTACTTTCCACGCCACCGCCACTTGGGTTGGCAAACTCTAATTTTCAAAATTTCCATGCAAACTGAATTTGGCTCTATTTCTAAATAGATGCCTCTAATTCCTTACCTGGCCCGCCAAAACTGGCGCCGTCCACGTAGGGACAGTTCATTAAATGCCAATGAATGCCTCCTTCCCATCCTTATCCCTTTCCTTCCAAGGGTCTGCGCACCCCTTAGATTAGGATTAGTTTAGGTTGCAAGTAGTATTCAACCTAGGTCCTAGTTTAACCTTAGGTTTTAGAACTTAGGTTTATTTTCCCCTTTTTTTTTTTTTTTTTAAATTTATAAATCCACTTAGGATAGTAGTGTAGGATGCATGTTAGAACTTAGGATTAGTTTAGGTTTTTAATTCATACTAACCACTAACCACTAACCACTAACCACTAACACTAACAACTTCCATCCAACCTCCCTACTAACATTCACATTAATGCAGAGCGGGACGCCCGTCCTTTGGATCGCGCGTGCCAAGGCCACCCGTGTCCAGGCATTTCTTGCCTCACGAGGTCCCAAATTCGACAGTACAGGTTCAAGAATCGAACCCCTGTCGTTGGCATCCACGTGCTAGCTGTTCACACCTGCAATCAGACGCGCACGTTCATAACAATCTCAGTCCGGTTCAAGTGTGAATCGACACAGAAATCACAAGAGGACCTCAGCATACTTGAATCAATGGAATTGATTCAAGGTATGCTGTCAATCAGCAAAGAGAGTTTAGCAAGTATACGACAATTTGTCGTCACATCAGCAAACACACAAGTACAATATTTGTTGTCCCATGTAATAAATCACAGTATGCAAGAATCCAAATTAGCAACACATTCTCTTAAGATCAAAACATATCTTAACATGTTTGCTTTCATTTCAGCAGCTATAACAGTATGTAAAACATTCACCAAGTTAACATACAAAATCAGAGTGTTACATTCTTCCCTCCTTAAAGAATCATCGTCCCGATGATCAGATTAACAAATCAAGGAGTTCCTAGGACAAAGTTCAGTTATTGTCCTTTCATTCATAAGTTCATACCAAAAACAGATTCTCTCTTAAAAACAGCGTTTTAAGACAACTGTACAATAGACTAATAATTGTCTAAATTTGGTAAAATTATCAGTTCTCTGAATTTCAAATTCAGTTAAACAGGTGTGGAAAAGTAGATCTCATTTCTTCGAGATTCTCCCAAGTTGCACTTTCTTCGCTGAACTGGTCCCACTGGACCTTACATTGGTTCACTTCGCGATTTCTCAAGTACAACTGGCGAGTTCCCAACACTCGAATGGGCTTAACCACGATTATTCCTGGGTCTTGGACCTGCAAGGAATTCCAATTTAGCACATGGGATAAATCTGTCACGTATTTCTTAAGCAAAGAAATATGAAAAACATCATGCATTTGAGACAAGGCAGGAGGTAATGCTAGACGATAAGCTACAGGGTTGATTATTTCAATAATTTCAAAAGGTCCCACGTAACGTGGCGACAACTTGGCAGCCTTGCCAAAAGTTATGGAGCTCTTTTTCGGCTTCACCCGAAGAAAGACCTTCTCTCCAAGTTTATAATGCCTGTCAACCCGCTTCAAGTCTGCATAGCTCTTTTGCCTATTGGCAGCCTCCTTTAGATGTTCCCGAATCATTTTGATTTGCTGTTCCATTTCCATAAGGATTTCTGGCCCAATTACCTCTCTGTCTTCAACGCTGTCCCAGCTGACAGGGGTTCTGCATTTTCTTCCATACAATGCTTCAAAGGGCGCCATTTTTAAAGAGGCATGATAGGTGTTATTGTAAGAAAATTCTACCAGCGGAAGGTATTCCTCCCATTTATACTGCTGGTCCATGCAATACATCCTTAGCATGTCCTCTAAAACTTGATTAACTCTCTCAGTCTGTCCATCCGTTTCTGGATGATATGCAGAACTGAAGTTTAATTTAGTTCCCAAGGCTGCATTAAGCGTTTGCCAAAACCTTGATGTCATCCTCGGATCTCTGTCCGATATGATTAATTCCGGTATTCCATGCAACCTGAAGATTTCATGTACAAATCTTCTTGCAAGCTGGTGCATCGTCCTTCAAATTACCAGCAATGAAGTGTGCCACTTTGGTCAATTTGTCGACTACAACCAGGATAATGTCATGCTTATTTCTTGACATAGGCAATCCTTGAACGAAATCCATCGTTATCACTTGCCATTTATACTGCGGAATGCTGTGGGGATACAATAATCCAGAAGGGTGCATATGTTCCGCTTTAACACGCTGACATTCCAAGCAGTGTGTTACAAACTCTACCACATCCTTTTTCATTCCCTTCCAAAAATATTGCTGCTTAAGATCAGCGAGCATTTTTGTAATGCCAGGGTGTCCAGAAAAAGGTGAATTATGGAATTCAGTTAGCAATTTCCCTCTTAAGTCATTTGCCACAGGTATATATACCCTGTTTTCGAACCTCAGAATTCCTTCATTATCAAAACGGAATCCCTTATACCTGATGTCCTGCGGGTCTGCAGCAAGTGCTGATTTGACTTGCTGGAAATAAGGATCTGATTCCAAGGCATCTTTTACCTCATCCTTAAACTGAGTTCTTAACGTTATAAGAGCAGAGATATGCTTCCTTCGACTCAAAGCATCTGCTACCCTATTTTCCTTGCCCTTAATGTAGCTTATATCAAAATCATACTGAGACAGAAATTCTAACCATCTTCGCTGCCTTGCATTCAGATTTGGCTGAGTGAAAATATACTTCAGCCCCAGATGGTCTGTTTTTAACTCGAAGGGCTTGCCTAAAAGATAATGCCTCCACATTTGAAGTGCATGAACAATGGCAGCCAGCTCAAGATCGTGTGGAGCATAGTTCTGTTCATGTAACTTAAGCTTTCTGCTTTCATAAGCGATAACATGGTTATTCTGTAACAGAATACCTCCAAGGCCTTCTCCTGAGGCGTCCGTTACAACCATAAAATCTCCATTTGGATCAGGTACAGTCAAAATAGGTGCTGTAGTTAACTGTTCCTTTAACTTTTTAAAGGCAGATTCACATTTGTCTGTCCAGACAAATTTCTTTTCTTTCTTTTGCAACGAAGTGATTGGGGCAGCAATTTTTGAAAAGTCCTTAACGAACTTTCGATAATATCCAGCCAAGCCCATGAAGCTCCTCACTTCGTGCACGTTCTTAGGCGCAGGCCACTCAGTTATAGCTGTGATCTTTGAAGGGTCAACAGCTATCCCGTCTTTGCTTATAACGTGTCCCAAATAATGCACCTCTGCATCATAAAAGGAACATTTGGACAGTTTGCCATACAACTTCCTCTTTCTTAAGATTTCCAGCACTATCCTGAGATGTTCTTGGTGCTCTTCGACATTTTTAGAGTATATAAGAATGTCGTCTAAGAATACAAGCACAAACTTGTCTAAGTATTCTTGAAAAATGTTATTCATTAGATTCATGAAGGCGGCAGGTGCATTAGTCAGCCCAAAAGGCAACACCGTGAACTCATAATGCCCATACCTCGTTCTAAAAGCTGTTTTATGAATATCTTCCTCTTTTATTCTCAGCTGATGGTACCCTGATCGCAGATCTATTTTTGAATAGACTGATGCTCCTCGCATCTGATCAAACAGATCATCAATCCTAGGAAGTGGGTATCGATTTTTAATGGTTGCTTTGTTCAGCATTCTGTAATCAATGCACAGCCTCAAGGTGCCATCCTTTTTCTTTACGAAAATTACCGGCGCTCCCCAAGGTGAGACGCTCGGTCTGATCAGCCCCTTAGTCAGGAGTTCTTGTAACTGAGCCTTCAGCTCTACCAACTCAATGGTAGTCATTCTATAAGGTGCCTTAGATATGGGTTCCGTTCCTGGTTTGATCTCTATTGCGAAGTCAAACTCACGTTTAGGCGGAAGACCTGGCAATTCCTCCGGAAACACATCACGGAAATCCCTCAACAATGGATATCTTTCCATGAAATCATTATCTTCCTCTGCATTTTCTGTCATTTTTACCGCATACAAAGTGCAGCCTCTGTTTTTAGCCCTCTTTAGTTGCATAGCCGTCAGTTTCCTAACTGCAACTTCCCGTTTTACACCTTGAATGACTGCTGCTTTCTGCAGGTCATCAAAGCAACAGATTTGTTTTTCATAACAGTCAACCTTTGCCTTATGTTCAGCCAACCAGTTAACTCCAATAATGATATCATATGATCCTAGAGGAGTGACATACAAGTCAACTTCGGTGGAGAAACCAGGCAGATCAAGAATTGCCCCAAAAAGGCACATTTCGACTGTATGGACAGCATTATTCCCATAATGCACTGTCCATGTTTTATCCATTCTTGCAGCCTTTCTTTTTAATTTCATAGCAAGTTTAGCAGAAATAAAACATTCTGTAGCTCCAGTATCAAAAAGTACAACTACAGGTTTACCGAATAACTTACCCGTAACTTCTATGGGCGTCACTTGCTTTTCAGCTTGTCTGTTAGCCACTGCAGCATGTATCCTATGCTGCTGTCCGCGATCATCCTTCTTCAGAGGACAGTGATTCACATAGTGGTCCTTTCCACAGTTGAAGCATCCTCCAGCTGGCCCTTTTCTAGGTTCAAATTTATTACCAGCCTTAAAGTTATCATTCTGGCTTCCATAGGACTTCTGTCCAATGCCATTAACTTTTGTGAAGCTGTTCCACACGCTATTTACAGGTCTATTCATCACAGGTTTCTTGTTGTTATCCACAACAATTTTGTTTTTCACACCAAACCTTTTCCAAGGTCCCCTTTTTGGTGCAAGAGACGAAGAAGGATTGGGAATCTTCTTCCTTATCTCTTCCCTGTGAGCAGATATTGCCTTCAATTTCTGTTCCTGTCTGATTGCCTTTTCGACAACTCCATCCATGGTGGTTGGGCCGTGGACATCCACTTCGCCACCAATGATGGGATTCAGTCCCATTATGAATTTCCGTATTCTGAACTTCTCGTCAGCTTGGTACTGCGGTACATACTTAAGGAGTTTAGTAAACCCTTCCCAAAGATTCTCGTCACCGGCGGCCCTTCCTGCGACCGATTCTGAAATTCAGTCATTTTCCTATCAAAATAGAGTTGAGGCAGCCATCGTTGCCTAAAATAACCCTTAAATTGATCCCAAGTTATGTCTGATTCGACAATATTCAACTCAACCTTGCGGTTGTCCCACCATGATGATGCTTCATGAGAAAGCTGATATGCTCCCCATATCGCTTTAGTCTCTTCGGAGAAGTTTCTTATTGCAAAGTATTTCTCCATTTCACTGAGCCAGTTCTCAGCTCCGTCCCCAAGAGTTGTTCCATCAAACTTTGGAGGACTTATTCTCTTTATATCATTTGTAAGTTCAGCTGCTAATCTTGCCCTCTTATTTTCAGGGGGATTAGGAGCAATTACATTATTATCATCAACACCCGGATTCCCTCCGTTGATGTTGTCCACAGGAGGCAGCTGATCATTTATTTCAGCTTCATTCCCCTCCTCTTCATTGCCCATTGACTGCTGTTCCAGTACAGTCAAACGATCCCTCGTTTCAAGTAGGGCAGCAAGGATTTCATCCAGCTTTTGGGCAGTTGCTGCTTCTCCACCCTGCAACGGGTTATTCGCAGCATTCCCTCTTGTCCTGACCATTTTCTGTTCAATAAGAAAATGTAAACTTTATTAATATCGTGGACTCATTAGGTCCAAGAGCTGTAACCTTCAGCTCTGATACCAAGATGTAACATCCTCATTTCAGAACACCAGAACAAGGGAATTTTTTTTTTTTTGATAACGTTCACTGTTATGAATTATAAAATTCAAACACACGTTCAAGTTTTAATAATTGTTCTCTGCCCAAACAACACAGTTTGGATCACACAATTCCTTTTTAAAATGAATGTTCCCTGTTCGCATATTTACAATATGGAACACACATTCAATGCCATTCAATCTTATAACAGATTCTATATGCTGCTGTAAATGACTCGATGAACTGCCGATCTTCCATTTTCATGGCTCGGAGTTTCAACGATCCTTCATTTCATGACTCGGCAACAACCGATCCTTCATGTTCATGACTCGGCAACAACCGATCCTTCATGTTTGTTTATGCATAGTATATTATATATACCTATTCTCATAACCTTCCCCGGTTATCGAAGTGATCCATTTAAGAAGCCTATCTGAATATCTGTTACTGATATTCATCTGACATCCTGCATCTTAAATTAAGTGATAAGGACAACGCAACCAGCAATTGCGATACTTTGGCCAAAGATTTTCACATGCTTTGCATGATCATATTCCTGGATGTGATACACATCTACGGAATACGTCCTTCACTTCACTTCACCTGTTATCTAGAATGGTCTTTCCTGGCTCCTACCAGTCCTCATCGTTTAAGGTCAGTTTTAAACTTTCAATTCCAGCTAGTAATATGAACGGGTATAGGAAGGCACTCCTGGTAACTAAAGATACGCAGACATACGGTGTCGTTACCCCACGACTCCGTGTGTCTATTTGTCTTTAGTATTCCGGAGTCACTCCGTATACCAGATCATACCCTATCCCCCGCTAAGATCTACACATTCAGCCTATGTATTCTAAATGTTTTAATTCGGGAGGGCATTGCTATATGTCAGCTGCAACATTGTGTCGTCATGAAGACCCCGTCTTCATGAAGACACCTTGCTGTAGCTGGCGTATGCCAATGTCCTGCAGAATCCACCCATCGAGAATACACATCCTGCTCAAGTGACTTAGCCACGAGTTAATAATTAAAATCAACTTTCAGCATTCGTGCTGATCCCTTGATCCTCGTTTCCGTTGCAGTTGTATATAACTAAGAGGGACTAAACCGTCCATTAGTTTGCTATGTATCTTCTCCTTCGTATCGAAGGGCTACAATTCCTTACTTGGTTTATTTCTTAATCATTGGATTAAGCAGTCCGTACCGACGGACGTGATAAGTTTAACCTATTAAACTTAGCCAAGATTTTTCCAACTGCAACTAATTTCAGAATATTAACTTATTAGACGTCATTCAAACGAGGTCTAAACTTCGAGAAATGAATTCATTTGTTCTCCTTAACGTTATATAGTTAAGGTCCATTAGTTATGGATATATTTATCCTATATCCTTTATTCTGAATTTTATCAAACGGGATCATTAATGGAGTTCGAAAGCGAAGTTCGATTACTCCGAAGTTGAATTGATATTCCTTAGCTCCTAAGCTAATCCTGAATACCTTCTGATTATGGAATCATATTCTTCTTAATCCTTTCTAATGTCAATTAAAAATTCATCTTTACCCAAGTATGAACTAATTGCACTTTTCAACTTAAAAGTTGCATTTAAGTAAGAACAGATATCAGTTTCAATTCAGCATCCATCCAAGGACAATGAAACAATTCCAAATCAAGAAATAACATCATATTCCCAATTTAAACAACAATATCAAACTGATATAATTATTGAAAATATCACACTTGTAATTGTATTCAATATTTCAAGTCATAATTTGTACTGATTGCCAATCCAAATTGATTGGGCATAGTTTATACAAAACATCCATACAACTCATGGACAGAAGAATATATTTTCTTCTTTTCACAATTCCTCAAAGAGGAATAAAAGCAACAATTACAATTCATTATCAGCAATCAAAAGCATCGAAAACATCCAAGTCTTCATTCTAATCAGATTTTATCGCAAAATGAATTGCACGGTCGATTAATGAATCGAGCATATTAAGCACTTATCCTTAAAATAAAGTGCTTGATTAAGCTAATCAAGTTTCAATAAAAGAACCTCGCTTTTATGAAACGACAATAAAATATCAATCACGAAATAGGCACAAAAGAAAGATCAAGATAACAACCGAACTATCAAAATATTATCACAATCAGCAATAAAGATCGCTGTCCTATTTCCACATAATTTTAAACATACAAGTTATCCTTTCCACGCTTTCTTTCATTAATAATAAATGCAAAGGATGAAACTAATCTGAAATGTAACTCATTACTTTCCTTTCAGTTCGTGTATTAAATTCAAAGCAATCAAGTACTGAGACAAAAAAGCGAACAACAATGCATATAGTTGCTCCCATCTAAGCACTATAAAATTCATTATTCACGAATTCCAGATTTCCCACCGAATGAAAGAGGAAAAGATCATTTTTCTAAGACATTCATTCATATCTCTATTTCTTTCCGCATGACTATCCTAACAGTGGAATCCAAACGAAAGACAGATCAAGATAACAGTTCAGAGTGAAACTTACAAAATCCATTCGGAATTCACTTTCCGGCAGCAAGGATAATTTCATTTATAATCAGCTTTAAATGAAAACAGGAAAGAATTCACCATTCATATCCATACTTCATTTGAATGGACTCATAAAAATATCCGAAGCGAGTTAGTACAACATTAGGTACATCCGAGATCAAACAATATAAGGTTACATACCATATATTTGCCATAATAAAGGAAACCATATTTCTTTCGCTGCATACTAAACAGAAACAGTATTTCAATCATGCAGTCAATTAATCACATGATGATCTAATTCTAGGAACGTACCCCGTTCAGAATAACATTTATTCATTGCTGTTACCTACAGCAAGTCCATTATTCACATGACTATGAATTTCATCAAGTTAAAACAGCAGGCAGAAGAAGGATTTCCTTCCAACAATGATTCTACCCAATCCATTTTCCAGTTTCATAACAGTATGCACAACTTCCAGAATGCAAAAATCAGACGTCATTACCTTTAGCAAAATAACCGTACAGGATGGCAAAATATGAACCTAGTACAGTCAAGGCAACTCCCATTGCATGACAAAATTTCATTGCATGTATTCCTTGCCCAGCAATTCAAACTAATTCGTAACCACCAAAACAGTCCATTCTCAAAGACCGTTCAGCATTGATCAACATAACTAATCTTCATACTTTCCTAGCAAGATCACCTTATTCATTACAATTTCAGAGGGAAAGCTATTTCTTTTCCAATTCCCATAAACACTCATATAAAAGTCTAATGCCCATTCCCTTTTAAAATACAAGATGCCATTTCCTCATAATTCAAAACAGCAGAAGGAAGAGGAAGTCTTATTTCCCTTTTAAGCAAGAAAGGAAAGAACAGTCAAAGACATATTATCATTTCTTTCTCCATGGCAATTTGTATGCTCAAACAAAAGAAACAATGTTGTATTCATCACAATCAACACAGCAGAGAGAGAGGAGGAAATTATTTCCTTTAAAGAAAGCTTTCAGAGAGAAACGACCTCAAACCGCTCTTACAACCAATACAATCATATCATGATTCGATATGACAACAACAATAATACAGCAATAGAATAACCCATACTAGCTGTACAGTTTTACCTTCCATTCCACAAGAATAACCAATTAAAATTTTCATACAATACCCATAACCAGCACCTCATGGAGGTATTTCCATTCAAGAAGAGCAAGACAGTTAGACACAGCAACGGGGAACGATTTTCCTATCATTTCCAAAAGAAAAGACAGCAAGGGTCGACAAACCCAAATCATAGCGACACAACTCATATAACATGCACAGTCTTAAGATATATATGACGTTTTCCCATTACTGTTAAACATCCAGCTCGACAGGAAGGTATTTCATTCAATAAAATACAAGGACAGTCGAACTCAGCGACCAATAACGATGATTCATATTATTTCCAAATAATAGCAAGAGTCATCGGTTCCCAATCATAGCAATATAATCACGACTGTATTTCCATTTTCCCTTTACATGCAATAGCAGTTCCAAGCACAACAGCAAAGAAAACGATTACACTGTAAGGAAAAGATTAAACAGTCTGTTCCACTTCAAACAACATGAACAGTGAAAGAAGTATATCTATTTCAAACCACGTACAGTCAACAACCGATACAGTAAATCATTTTCCAACTCGATTCAAGCAACAACATATCAAGGCCGAGCAACCAGAAGCAATTAAGCTTATCATTTTCCAAAGAAAAGAAGCAAGAACCAACAAAATCCATTTCAAATCAACTCAACAGCAATCATACAATCCCAACCCAAGAGCAGGGTTGTTTTAATGAAACACTTAATCAAAGCAAAGATTTTTAAAGAGAAGGGCTTAACATGCCTGAAATCTCTTTTCCAGAGCTCGAAGAAAACCTTATTTGCCGCTTTTTCCTTCCACAACGACAACACAAACTTCCCAGCACTCCTTTCTTCTTCAGGCTTAGCAACAGCCTCGAAACTCCAAGAAAAATGTCAAATGCTAAGAGCTGGTTCGACTGAACCAGACCAAAAAACCAAATGCAGAGCAACTTCGGCCAAAACCAAATCAAACAATGAAAAATCAAATTCCCTCATGCTGTTTCCAAGGCGAGCTGGTCGCGAGGACCGAAACAATCAATGCATTAAAGGCTCTGCCTTTTTCCTTACTTTCCACGCCACCGCCACTTGGGTTGGCAAACTCTAATTTTCAAAATTTCCATGCAAACTGAATTTGGCTCTATTTCTAAATAGATGCCTCTAATTCCTTACCTGCCCCGCCAAAACTGGCGCTGTC
Organism: Taxus wallichiana var. yunnanensis; assembly: GCA_018340775.1. Taxonomy (NCBI): domain Eukaryota; kingdom Viridiplantae; phylum Streptophyta; class Pinopsida; order Cupressales; family Taxaceae; genus Taxus; species Taxus wallichiana. The sequence goes on from CM031239.1 coordinate 316,249,603, forward strand.
CACGTAGGGACAGTTCATTAAATGCCAATGAATGCCTCCTTCCCATCCTTATCCCTTTCCCTCCAAGGGTCTGCGCACCCCTTAGATTAGGATTAGTTTAGGTTGCAAGTAGTATTCAACCTAGGTCCTAGTTTAACCTTAGGTTTTAGAACTTAGGTTTATTTTCCCTTTTTTTTTTTTTAATTTAAAAATCCACTTAGGATAGTAGTGTAGGATGCATGTTAGGACTTAGGATTAGTTTAGGTTTTTAATTCATACTAACCACTAACCACTAACCACTAACACTAACAACTTCCATCCAGCCTCCCTACTAACATTCACGTTAATGCAGAGCAGGACGTTCCGTCCTTTGGATCGCGTGCCAAGGCCACCCGTGTCCAGGCATTTCTTGCCTCACGAGGTCCCAAATTCGACAGTACAGGGTTCAAGAATCGAACCCCTGTCGTTGGCATCCACGTGCTAGCTGTTCACACCTGCAATCAGGCGCTGCACGTTCATAACAATCTCAGTCCGGTTCAAGTGTGAATCGACACAGAAATCACAAGAGGACCTCAGCATACTTGAATCAATGGAATTGATTCAAGGTATGCTGTCAATCAGCAAAGAGAGTTTAGTAAGTATACGACAATTTGTCGTCACATCAGCAAACACACAAGTACAATATTTGTTGTCCCATGTAATAAATCACAGTATGCAAGAATCCAAATTAGCAACACATTCTCTTAAGATCAAAACATATCTTAACATGTTTGCTTTCATTTCAGCAGCTATAACAGTATGTAAAACATTCACCAAGTTAACATACAAAATCAGAGTGTTACACCAAAATGGATTCGGGAATGTAAGAGGAGAGGTGGGTTGGAGCTGAATTGTTTCCTCCATTGTTTGAGGTGGTGGAAGAGGTGTAACTTCTTGTATTGGTGGCCTTTGTAGAAAAGAATGAATTTTAGAAGAAAGAGGGGTAGAAGATTCATGGTGGGATGGGAAGATAGGAGATGAAGAAATGGGATTCTCAACATGGGAAACATGTGAAAAGCTTGGAATTTGAGGTTTAGAATGAAATGACATTGGTTGGGAAAATTAAAGAGGGTTTCGAAGTGTTGGTGTAGGACTTACCCATTGACAAGGCTGCCTTGCATCAAACTCATAGGCCTCTATCTCTTTGATCCAACCTTGAAGTTGAGGTAAAATTTTAGCCATAAAAACAATATTTTCCGTAGGCTGCAAAAATTTGGCATAGGGCCAACCCATGGACAAGGTACCCTGAAGCCAATTCTGAATGCCTTCATTTAAGATGTGGCTCTAGATTGCACCATACCTACCTCCACTTTTTACATCTTAAGCTACAACTCAACATCTTCATATGTGGAAAAACCTTCATCATATGCATATTCTTGTTGTTGGAAAGCTGCATAGTTAGGTAAAAAAACAAACTGACTATGACTCTGATCATAGGGATATGCATGCTGCAACTGATTTTCATCATAGTATTGAACTAGAGGTGAACTATAATAATCTGAAGATGGATTTTGCAAGCTTGAAGGAATGTTGAACTAGTATTTCTACTACAAGTGGGAATTCCACTGTAGGAATGAAGCCATGATTGCAGAACTTCATGAACGAGAGAAAAATGGAAATATGTGGGAGAAAAATGGATGGAAATGGGTGAAAAGAAAGTCTACAACTCAGAGAGTGGGTTACTTAGACCAATGGAGTCACCAGTTGTGCTTGGGTATACCTCATAAGGCTAAAATTTCACTAAGAGCACAATAACTTAATGAAACAAAGTGAACACAAATACACACACCTATGAAAGATATGAATCTTGTGGTCCCATCGGGTGTGCCAAATTTTTTATCACCAAATAAGCTGCAAGGTCACCAAAATGTTATCCATTTTTTCCTCTTGGACAAAAATGGACAACAATGGTAAATTACACCTTGGTACTGAGAAAAGTCTTTCATGAAGCAATTCATGAATTTGGTTCATCAAATGAGAATGCAATATTGGAGTACATAAGGAATAATCAAGAATGCTCATCTAAATCAGAGTGGTGCTTAATTAAAAGGCACTTTGTGAACATGGTTTTTTCATTTACTTTAGTAGACAAAGCTATTAAAGAATGTGGAACTAAGAATGAGGCTGCAATTTTTAAATCCATCTTGACCTATGAGTTACTGAAGAAATAAAGTTCACACAATGAGTATTTATTCACAACATCAGACAGTTCAGAGAGTGAGGTGAGAGATAAAGATGATGAAGATTTTGCACAATTTGATGAGGAAACCAATATCAGAGACTGCTTATTGAAAATGTGGTATACCGTAGAGGAAGTGCCCTCAGCCTTTGAAAGATATGGTGTAGATGTTCCAATTGATATATTGATCAATTTAATAGATGATGTTCGACTACGATCAGGATGCAAGTGATGAAGATTTGGAAGATCCGTGTAATGGCCGTACATTGGAAAAAATAAGGGTCAAGAAGAGACTCGAGCTTAAAACAACTTGGTGAATTTCTCGACAAGTTAACCAAGTGCATGGAGGAGCGAGTTGTATTAAGCACCTCAAGTGCTTATTGTTCTCTACATGATGTTAGAAAGGATCTCGTGGGATAAGTTATATTTAGCTTGGGTGCTCAAACTAAATGAGTACATCTAGAGCTTAATGCCATGTTGAAACCGAACAGGTGAGATTTGTCAAATGGGTCACCTGTGTGTGTTGTAAACGAGAGCTTGATGGTTTCGGGGTCAAGTGAGTTACAAAAGAACTCGGGTGAGTCGATATTTTTTGTCCTGGGGGTTGTGCATTGGAGCTCGGTTGGAAATCACTCACCCGTAATGCAAAGGGTGGTAGACTCATTATACGTTTAAGGCGTTCAAGAAGGCGAGCTAAGCTTGCTCGACAAAGGGAGATCAAAGTATTTATGGAACAAGATTGAATGTTATTTAATAGAGGTCAACGTCTAAGTTGTAAGAAACTCGAGCTAGGTTGATGGTTCAACATTGTCGGAGTTTTCTAGGAGGAGGATTTCCATACAAAATTTTTGAGCTTGGTGTTTAAGGCATACAGTCAATCGAGCGAGTGACTCAGCTCGGATAGGGTCAATTTCACATTGCCAAGTCTTAATGGAAACTTGGAGGGGGAAAAACTGTATCAAGAAGTACAAAGATCATAAGATGAGCCATGGCCAAGCATGCAAGGAGATAAGCATACAACACTAAGATCAATAAAAATAATTCACCAGGGAGGTTGAAAGGTCTGAAAAGGTACAAGCTTAAGATCAAAATGGGCTCGTAGGGTGGCACGTTGTCATAGAAAGTTCAAATCAAGGTGAATTCGGGATGCCACACAGAGAGTTGAGCTATAGCTTGATGAAGTAAGAGGAAGAATACCGCAGGGGTGAGGTGTTTAGAAGGGTCCATCATAGTGAGCCATGAAATGGCTCGAGCTAACATTGGTAGGTCGTAGTGTAGTAGGATGGAGATCTCAACTCGCTGGTAACGTGTGAAGGCTTGAGCTCGGGTGACGTAAAGGGAAACTCACAGGTCGAGCTCCGAGATGCGGAAAACACCAAACTTTGGAGAGCTCGTTTAACCAAGCAAACATCTGACTCGATACAATGGGAGGAAGCTTAGTTATGAGCCCACAGGAAATGAGCTTGTGGAGGAATGAACGAGATGTCCAGGTTGAGATCACGATGGAAGTCTATAAGGAGCTCAAGGAAGAATAGATCGGTCTCGACATTGCACGAGGCATTCAATGCTAGTCACACTCATTAAAGCGTCAGTGAGTTCGAAGAAAAGTTGATGGGCCAAATCGATGAGAGATCACAGTTTTGAATTTCGAAGGTGGCTAAGTTCATATTTTCAGAGCTTATCAAGCCAGAGCTCGCCTCAGTGAGTTGATTCAATGCAATGCTACGGCTCAGTGTTTTGGTTATGCGGAGCGGTGGATTTTAGAGTCAACGGTCGAGCCACTTCGGGTTTCGGCTACTCGAAATTTCAGAGGCTGAGTCGTGTTGGTGATTACGTGAGAAAGTGCGAGACAACTTCCAAACTCCGAAGTCTGAAATTCAGATTTCAGATTTCAGAGTTGGCTTGTTTTGTGTTTTGATCTAGTCGACATTTCGAAGGATGGGTATGAGATTGGTTTCAAGTGTCACAGAGTCATGTTGATTCCGAAGTCCATATGGTTTTGTTCAGGCGAAGTCTTATCGGGGTGATTCCCGAGTTGGTAGAGTCTGTAACGATTGGCGAGTCATGTGGCCCAATGGGATGACCAAATGAGGCGGGGAATTATAGATATAAAACGTGTCAAGTGGTGAAGTGGCAAGCTCGAAGTGAGGAATGAATACGTGAGGTGCCTGAGTTAGTCACTGAGTTAGTGGGACGACAGCTGGAGCTCCCCGTTAAAAACAAGTGGCGAGTGCATGAAACTCGGTCAAAGGGAAACGATCGGTGGAAGGGATTGCCATCTCAATATGCAAGGTGAGGTGTCATTCAGGGGATTGGGCCAAATGTCAATCGGACTCCAAATTCTGAGCTAGTGTGAAGATTTTGGCGGGGAGTCCTATGTTCTCAAACAATAGATGCATAAATCTTGACAAGATTAAAGAAAAATCAACCAACCAAATCACCCATCAGGGGATGGTGTAAGTCAAAATCGATAGCTCATTTGAGCTACACGTGATATGTTTGACCAAACAAAGGCGGTGACCGTTAGAAAAAAATGAATAATGAAACATGAATCGGTAACGTGTGCATGATTAAATTGCTCAAGCCATGAAGAAGAGTGATAAATGGAGTTGGAAGGAAATGCGAAGTGCTCATCCAAATCATGTAGGATGGAGCTCGGCGAGATGGATGGCGAGTTGTTTACTGAGCCAGCACACTAAAGCCCTCCAATGTAACCTTTGACCCGGGGGTCCCACGACACATAAATAGGACCTCATTAAAATATTTAAAATATTATTTTGATGGAATTAAAGGACAAAAATTATTAATGGAGGAAAATTCAAAATTTCAAATTTATGAGGTATAGTGGAGCATATTTTTCTTGAGTACGCTTTGTGAGACAAATTAAGCATGGAGGGTTCCAGAAAGAATGGCTCCATTATCGCTACATTCATGCCTACTTATCAGAATTCTTCCTTATTTCTCTCACCACTCAAGTATGTTATAAAATGTAAGAGGGAATGCCAAATTAAAGAGTTATACATTTTTTCCAAGCTTTCCCTCTCTTCAAAAGTTGAGTCATTTGTTGTGAATTTGTAGGCTCTCAAGCCTTTCTTAAAAATTGTAATGTTAGTTTATTTCCTCTTCCTATTGTGATGATGCAATGTGTATGTTCTTGGAGTAATGGAAATTATGTTTTGTAATCAATTATATGTCCTTACATTATTTTTGTTGCTTCCATTTTCCTCTCTTCGTGTCTACAGGTGTACTTGTGTAACCTTGGTGCCTATTACAAGTTTTGGAGGTCATTATGCTTATCAAGAAATGAAGTATTATATGTGGTTGGGTTTGTAATGTAAGTTCATTCTTCCCATGTTCATATTTCTTCATTAGAAATCGATAAATTTGTCTAGCAAACCCCTTTCTTGGTGCATCACCACTTCTAATTTAGGTTTTATTTATTGTAAATCTCTCTTCATAATCCCCTTGAAATGTTAGTATAGGTCTAGGTAGTTGTTTTTATTACATTAGGAGTAGTGTAGTGTTTATTTTAGGAAGAGGAAGCTGGCCTTCTTCGGAGGTTCACCTCAATCCTGCAAGTCCCACAACTTGTGAGGTGATCCCATGTTACCCAATCACACCGAATGTCCTATTCATCACTTGGCCATTCAGGGGGGTGCAGTGATTTGGTGATAATAGGATACAATCATACAACATCATAAGTCAACTCCATAATCATAGTCATATAACATGTTAAAATCAAGTGTCCATATACAACATGTGTCTCAAAGTATAAATCATCTAGACACAAAAGTATGCCATCAAGGGCATGAGTCAAAAAATTTCCTTCTCAACGAGGTATAAATCAATATAATACATGTACATCGGTAAAAACCGAGCCTTTATACCAAGGCATATATACATACATATGTGTATATGTCAAAAATCGAAGTCATGTCTAACTCGATCCCTCATGAGGAATAGGTGGGTGTACGATATGGGGAGGGCCCATCACCTGTGGACTCTGCTCGATCTTATTTGCTACCCTGTCTACCGATCTCTCGACCGCTCTGCGTATTTTGCTAATGTCACTCCCATGTGAGACCGAGAACCAAACATGCTCATGGAGTGATGACTAATATCTAGTGCTCTCTCGTCCTATGGGAAAAAATCATAATACAATGATTTGTAGTAGGAAGCATGTCCAATAGATGTAGCAAAATCTATGTGTACCCAAGGGGTAACAACTACTCCAGAAGTTTGAAAAAGGATGCCACCTCCACTAAGACCCTAGCTATCTCGGCCTGCACCACTTACCACTCGGCCCAGCTGATCTCACTCCGCTATCACTACCATTACATGTGCCCTGTGGCGTGCAACTAATACCTCTCTGTAGTAATAGCCTAGACTCGTGCCCTAGCATGATCTCTCTCTCTTGTGACCTCGCTAAACCCGACGGTGGCTTCTTTGAGTGGGTAGTCAACTACTTTAATAACCCCGTAACTTGTAGCATCTAGGTTTTCATCTACCGTATCTACACTCTATGTGCTACTCCATATTCTCCATCTCCTTTACCACCACCTGGACTATGTGGTGGGCTAAAGAATTGACCCCTATTGTTCACCTCGCCGTGGAGGACCCCGTGGCACTTCTCTCTAAGGAGGCACTTGCTGTAATGGTTTATGGATCCCAACTAGTTTGCCTATTAGGGGCATCCATATTTGGGGAGATACGGGATCTATCTCTATCTTGGTCTATTCCTCCTCTCGGTGGAGGACTCTATCCTCCACCACCATTAGGGCCCTGTCCATCGGATCCATCATCACTCGAGTCATTTTCATCTTCGCCACTCAAAATTTTCCATTTGGTAGCCTAACCCCCGCATCCCATGCGGCCTGCAGAATAGTGAGATGATGAGGTAAAACTATATAATACCACAATGCATATGCGCGATTGCTCCGGGATCCACGATGTATCTCAACAAATCCCATAAGCGTGATACCATCGATCAAAAATAGCTCGGGCCCCTGGCTACCTAGATTTGTGGTACCATATCAAATGTCTCTCAAGCTTGGCATGCATACCACATATCTAGCCTTGAGACATCCTGCACGGAACCAAACTACCACTATCATCGGTCTACTAATTAGAAATATATGATATATCCCCAGATGCCAATAAAAAAGTACTCAACCATACATATACTCAGCTCATGTGCATCCTCTACCCACATATACTACGGATATGGCCTCCATACTATCATATGTTGCTGGATCTCATCCAAAACTCAGCAATAATGATTTGTGTCCCCCATGTGTTTGTGAACATCATCATCATATGGGAACCATCCCATCAATGATGGCTCACCAAGAGCTTGAACTCGTAACACGCCTGCAGGGTGACCAAAAACTATATGGTCCCAGTGCCCATATCTCGTAAAAAAATTAGCCGAACTCTGTTGTATTCTCACCGTAGTATGTGATCAAATATAAATCCCAATACAAGTGTGATGACATACACGGCCCTAACAATATTTCTCACCTCGAATCAATCCTCGTATCACACTAATGAGGCCAATTGAAAATGATTTCCTTGTCTTGTCAAGTAAGTAGGATACCACTTTTAAATGCCATAAGATAAACTACCACTCGAGATAGTCCCGGATGTGTAATACACACCTTTGGTGCATCCGTACCATCATACCTCGACGAGGTATCTCATCGGGACGAAATAGCTCAGCTAGGCAATCAATAACACGATCTCTATCACTAATATAATCTATAAATTTGTCCCTAGATAGCACACAAAGTATGTGCTACACATCCTCCAAAGTAATGGTCATCTCCCGATCGGGAGCCGAAGCACTAGCTCTCGCTTATGCCATCTCTCAACTAAGGTGAGTAGGCGGTGGTCTAGAATGATCTATGGCATCGTGCAATGCAAGCTAGTCTTGTGACCTCTAACAATATACCCATAATCTACCTATCTCATCGAGAGAAGTTCACCTCTAGGGTGACCAAATGGCATGTGTCGCTCTCTCATCCTGTAAAGCTTGTCACCATCTCTCGTAATATAACAAAACACTTGTTAAGAATTTATTTTCTTCTATCTACATTCTTCTAATTTATCCCTAACATTCTTCTAAGCACTAGCTCATATTTTCTTCTAGGTTGGATAAAACACTTTCTTAGCGCATGCGTGCCCCTAAGGATGCCTGTACACCATTGAAGAAATATGCACACCGAATGTGTGTGCCTTCTTCCTAGCACATGCATGCCTTTCATGATGCATGCATCCACAAACTTTCTATCCCTCTCGACACACACATGCGCACCCTTCTAGATGCATGCACATATGATTTAACACATGCACCTACGCGCACATGTTTTTCCCTCTCCGACGCTTGTGCGCCTCTTTAAATGCCTCCACCTGTACACACACATTTTTCAACATATGTGTATATGCGAACATGTGTTTTCAGCGCATGCACACACACAGTAACACCTACGCACCCCCTGTGGCACACACACATGTTTGAACTAACCCTAATTATGCTAATAAATGCAATTAAATGAAAAAATTGACAAAAAGGGATAGGGCACTCAAGAAGGGTCTATTGTCCTCCTCCCATGCATAATCCCAAACCATGTCTCGCGCACCTCCTACAATTCTAAACTCTTGCCATCTCTCTCATAGCTCAAAGCACCTCACGGTAAAAATTAGCAGGGGTTTGGTAACAAATGTAATATTCACGATGATTTATCACCCCTGGGGGAGGGTATATAGGGCCATTTTGACATCATCACATTGCATTTTCACCTACTATACTAGCTAGGAAAATTTTTACCCACCGTAATCATTCTCACTTCCTCTATTGGCCGTCGGGATGATTATTTTTATTAAATAATTATTTTTGACCCGTTTTCTTCTCGCCGGGGCATATTTTTTCTACCCGACATCTGTTTCTTCTCCTTGGGGCATTATTCATGCTTTTAGGTGATCTTCCAATCTCTTAATTCTTTTGACCGATCAAAAACTCTAAAAATTGCAAAAATCATAATTTTCCAATTTTTTTATAAAATTATTAAAAATCCAAAAATGGTAAAAATTAGAAAATCAGCAAAATTTGGTAAAAAGATCATACGTAGCTGAAATTTGTGTCACACACATGGTATTCATCTCATATCTTGCTTACATTTTCATGTGTTTTAGAAACAAATGACTCGCGGATGATTTGGATCTACAACCATTTACAAAGCTAGACTGCTTGCTTCGTCTATACTCTAGGGTACAACGAGTTTCTTGGTATTGTTTTATAGCACAAAATGCTTTCTCATGGGACCATGTGTTCTTCATAAATTCCCCTTTCATGTATCCTTGCTTGGGGCACCAATTTTCATCCTTGTCTTTTATCATGAACATTTGGGAACTCGACACTTGATAACAAAACATTTGTGCAACTATCTTGAACATTTTTGCTTGAGTAGGTGTGTTTGTACTTGTTTCCCTATTAGATCAACTTGTTTACTTCTCGTATTGCATTGCATTTTGTATGTTGCATGAAGTCTACATTTTAGCTATGGATAATTGTTCATATTTTGTATTTTTATGTCATTTTACACTTTTATTGTATGCTTATATTTTTAATAAGAACCAATGATGAGGATTCTAGAAATATGATGAAATAAATATTTTTTACACAGATCTTGGATTGTTGATAGCTCAATATCCCTTCCTTTTTATTTTTCTTCTATATCCCCTTTATTCCTTCTTCCCTATTCTACTATTTTACTTGGGGCATCCAAAAACTCCTCATTCTTATATCCATTTCCTTCCTTCTTCCTTTCGATTTTCAATCAACCTCTTTCATCACCCCATCGAAACTCAAGGGGCATCTTTCGCTCTACTAATTATTCTTCCACTCCAAAAATTATAGTTTTTGTGCTTTTCTACAATCTTTGAAGTGTCGTAGCTTACGTCACCCTAAAGAGGGGAAAATGTAGAAACCTATCATTTGATCAAAGCAATATTATTCCTAACATTGTACTAAATATTATGTTCCTTGCAAATTGATGACACTCCGTCAATTAGGATATTTTCCCCTTTAATTCTTCTTAATTGACCATTATACATTAATTAATCCTATTTTCTTGCAGTTGGCTAATAAATCCCTATTAGCTAACTCCCACTTCCAATGCTTCCAAAATATATCAAAACCCCCTCCAGATGCTCCCAAAAATCTTCCTAAGCCTATTTGGGACCCCTAATTAATCCTAAAAGATTAATTAGCCTCTAAACCTAGTCAAATATTTCTTTGACTTGCTAAAAGTGATTTTTGACTTACCTTTTGTTCCACATGCACCAAAATCATTCCATTCTTGGAATTAGAAAACTATAAATAGAACCCTCCTCATCCCTATTTCTAAGAACACTTTCCTCCCTCTAGCATAAACTATAGGTAAATAGGATTAGAGAATTTCTTCATTGTTATTGAGCTATTACCTTCAATTACATTTTCAAACTCAAGGTTGAGTAAATGAGGGGAACCATATGGTCTTGTAGCCATTATTGGAGAGCCTTCACTCTCAAACCCTTGAGTATTAAACAATCAAATTTGATTACTAGGATTTTCATAGGTTCATATTTTGTAGCATTCAAAGAGTAAAGAGTAGTATACACATGTTAGTTTGACGTTATTTCAAAGTTATAATGCATGCATATGAGTACCTCTTGTTTATCTCTTATCTTGATGGTTCATAGTTGAGTTGGTAAATATTTGGGGTTTCTTTAGTGTTCTAACCTCATTTATATAGATTTCCTAATTTATACATGTTCACAATGAGAAATTTAATGGATATTCCGATGGTTTAAAGTGAAGGAGAAACTATATAGGGGGAAGAGGTGTGACAAAGGAGGAGATAACGAGAGGAGAATTATAAGGGAGAACAAAATTTTGGATAGAAAGTAGGTGATTATCTAAGGAGAATGTGGCTGTATGTGAATAACATATGATGAAAGTTGTTAACCTTGAGGAGAAAATTTGTAGGATGAAGAGGTGTGACGAAGGAGGAGATAGTGAGAGGATAATTATAGGGGATGAAAAAATGTTGGATAGAAAGTAGGCGATCCTCCAAGGAGAAAGGGTTGTATGTGAAGAACATATGGCATGTGTTTTTAACCTTGAGGTCAATGCTCCACATCCCTTATACCATCATTCTTCCTTCCAACCATAAATGAAAAAACCTATTCATCACGATTATGGTTATTTTCATGCTACTAGTTGTCATTCAAAATGGGACTTAAAAGCACTTGGAGTGATTTTTGATAAGGGACTCAAAATTGTATGTAGATGCTATTCCAATGTGGGAAATCATATTCTATTATGGGATTTTTTTGGGCAAGTATTGTTTGCCTATAATTTTGAGAACAAGAATGTCTGGTCGAAACATTTTATAAGTCTTAAATTAGTATCAATAGCCTCCAAACCGAGAATTTTTTTGAATGAATTTGTAACTATATGGGATTGCAATTATATTATTATATGGTTTAATAACAAACATTGATTTAATGCAAAAAAATGTAAACACATTTAAAATAAAAATACATAAAAATAGGAAATATGGTATATAAAGAATAAATTTTGACACATATTGTAAGGGCCACAAAAATTCAATAAGGCATCATGTGTAATGAACATTTGGGGGAGGGAAAGACATGGGGAGAAAGAAAGAGAATAAAGAAAGGAATAAGAACAATAGAGGAGGAAGCGTATTCAAATGGAAGAATATAAGACATGCTAATGGTTCCCATTCAAATGATAGAGTGAGTATGGGAGGTGATGGACTTGTTCAAGTAGATATGCTTAGATGAAGGGGTTAACATTGACAACAATTTACATAGTTTTCATAATTTTAGCTGAAAAATACTTACAATTTAATTAAACAACCGCATCTATGGCTTACATGTTTAAAATCTGCCTATTTTTTAATGTAGATTTATTGAAAAACTATATAAATATACATAAATGTATACTCAAATAGTCAAATAAATAGTTAAATATATTTCAAGAGGTGGTGAAATCCTTATAGAAGGCCCTCACCCTCATCCATAAGTGCAAGCTCGGTGACATCCTCAAGTGTGTCATCATAATCACTTATGCCATCGACTTCTATCAATCGTCAACACCCATCTTAAAAGCTCCATTGATGACGCTTTCCTCAAAACCTTGTTTGTGTTTTACTTTGTTTCCATGCAATCGACGACTTCAAACTATTCGTACGCTAATGACGATATCCTTGTAATCTCAGCTATCGATCACCTAGAAGGTGTCAATAATGGGCAAGGTTATTCCCATAGAAAAAAATTTGGGGATAAATGTGAAAAAAGTTTGTGTTGTTCAACACATCCAATATCTATAGTTATTTTGTGTAATGTTAGATGTTGATCTTTGTCAATTGTTGCATTGGGTTAGAACCTTGTTGGAGAATTTTTTTGGTGAAATGACACATGTTTTAAAACTTCTCCACAGTGGTCACCCACATGAGTTCACACCTTATGAAGGTAGATCCTTGGCAGAAAGCATTGGCCTAGGCCACCAATGAGAATGATAAATATGTTACTAAAAAAATCTCATTTTACGATGGTCGTAAACACAAATAAACAAGGAAAAGAAAAAATGGGTCAACGAAAGAGGAACATCAATAAAATTAGAGTGAAAGGAGGAAATATGAAATAATGTAAGACAAAGAAGGGTGTTGAAGATGGGTCTTGGGATCTATAAGATCACAACATTCTTAGCGACTCATTTCCCATGCCACATAATTTCAATGAATCCATCGAAGAAAGAGGTGACAAATTTTAGGGCATTTAATAATAGAAGATGAAAAATTTGTTGGGGAAGGCTTGATAATTTTCATCTTGGAATATATTTTAAACGAATGTTAACATACATGACACGAGATACACAATTTGAGTGGATACGAAGGGGATACAAATGGAAAAACCAAAGGAGATGGTCAACCCAGTTGAAATCAACTAATAGTTCAAACCACTTCTTCACTATTTATAATCATATTCTTTCTTCCGGTAAGTCACATATAGACTACATGCCATTTTTGGGAACTACTCAAAGGAAAAAGGGTGTACGAACTACATAAAGGACATATGGAAAAATTTGTTGATGTTGAGATCAAAAATTCAAATCTTCTATAGTGCCACTCTTCCTGTAATGAAATTACTTGTATAATTCATATTAAGAGCAATAGGAGAGCACCAAATAACACAATATTTTAGAATAATGATCTCAATATGTAATTAGAATAGCTTCGCCACTTCGAGGGGGCAACCTCCAAACCATATAACAAGACTCAAATGCTCAAATGATAATGAAATACTACCTATAATCCCCTATATATACTATTCATATGCTATGGCCATCACCAAGGCCGACCTATTAAGCATGAGAAAGTATAAATGATATAATAAAATGATATGGTAAGCCACAAGTCAGCTACTCATATCCTAATACAAGCAATAGGTTAAGGGCGTAGCATGCCCTTCCCCTTCAAACCAATGTTGTCCTCAACATTGAATAATCCTAGATGTTGCTTTGCAGAAATTCTTCATCCTCCCAGTGACGTCTTCTATGCTCGATTCTTCCACTTGATCGGATATTCCTTAATGTCTCTAGTTCTCGGCCCTTCGAAAGACGTGTTTTGAGAATCTTCTCGGCTCCAAAATGATTCTTCCTTCCTCATCAAGTTCTAGTAACTCTTTCTGGGCTTCAAATTTCTGTCCAATAACCTTCTTCAGGCATGAAACATGGAATACTGGGTGTATGTGTGAAGATGGAGGCAACTCTAGTTTATAAGCAACACTGCCAATTTTCTGTAGAACCTGATAAGGGCCATAATATTTAGGAGCAAGTTTGTTTTCCTTTTTCTGTTGCTTTAGGGACATCTGTTTGTAAGGCTGGAGACGTACAAAAACCCAGTCCCCGATTTCAAAATGTCTTTCACTACGGTGTTGATCTGCTTGTTGTTTCATCCTGTTTTGTGCTAATGCTAAATTCTCCTTCAAACTAGCCAAAACCTGTTGTTGATGTTGAATGTGTTCCTCAACATCTCTGACCTTAGTTTGCACCCTCAAGGAGGAAGTGATAGAAGGTGGATGGTAACCATATAATGCTAAAAATGGGGTCATTTGAGAAGAGGTATGAAAAGATGTGTTATACCACCATTCTGCCAGTGGTAGCCATTTAATCCACCTTTCTTGCTTATCTGATACAAAACAACGTAAATACCCCTCTAAACATTTGTTGACCACTTCCGTTTGCCCATCAGTTTGAGGATGATAAGATGAACTGTGAGCTAGTTGAGTACCCAAACATGAAAATAATTCCGTCCAAAAATTACTTGTGAAAATAGGATCACGATCACTCACAATTATCTTTGGGGTTCCATGTAGCCTTTGAACCGTCTCCAAAAAAATAGCATGATGAGACTTTGGCTGCAAATGGATGTGATAGGGCAAAAAAATGGGCATATTTTGTGAGCCTATCCACAATCACGAAAATAACATTCTTACCCTCTGAACAAGGCAATCCGGTGATGAAATCCATGGAGACCTCCTCCCATCTCTGGCTAGGAATTGGTAAGGGTTGCAACAGACTTGGTGTCTTAATTGTTTCCCCTTTGTTCTGTTGGCACACTAAACACTCTGATACAAACTTTTGTACATCCCCTTGAGTCCTTCCCAAAATAATTCTCTTTTTATTCTATGATATGTCTTCAAAAACCTGAGTGTCCTCCAACAGGTGAGGCATGTAGCTCTGCAAGAATCTTATGCTTCAACTTAGAATCTTTACTCAAGTATAACCTATCCTTGTACCATAGGAAATTACCTTTCCACTCAAATTTTTTAGATGTCATAGATCCTTGCTTGATTTTTAGTATTAGAGATTGTGTATCCTTATCTTGATTCCATTCCAATCTTGCTTCCTCCACCCAATCGACCATCAACATGGACATTCCACATAGTAAGGAATCGACAGATGTATCCCTTCTAGATAATGCATCAGCTACTACATTTTCTTTACCCTTTTTGTATATGATTTCAAAATCATAACCCAACATTTTTGTTACCCACTTTTGTTGTTCCTCAGATGATAACCTTTGCTCCAAAAAGTATTTGAGACTATCATGATCAATTTTTACCTTGAAGTGTCTACCCATGAGATATGGCCTCCATTGCTTGACCGCATGAAGAATAGCCATCATTTCTTTCTCATAGACAAGTTTGAGTAGATATTTTCCTTTGAATTGACGACTCTCAAATGCAATTGGTCTTCCTTCCTACATTAGAACTACTCCCAATCCCGATCCTCAAGCGCACATTCAACAATGAAGGTTTTGAGAAGTTGGGAGTAGCCTAAAACGGGGTGCCGCACATGGCTTCCTTCAGCTGCTCAAAGGATTTAGTGGCTACGTTTGTCCAATGGAAGGCATCCTTCTTTAGTAATGCAGTGAGTGGGGTTGTTATTCTACCATATCCCTACACAAATCTTCTGTAGTACCCTGTTAGTCCTAGGAACCCACGTAGATTTTTGAGATTTTTGGGCCTTGGCCATTCCACCATAGCTTTGATCTTCTGAGGATCAACTTTGATGCCTTGATGGGATACAATATGACCCAAATACTCTACCTCTTGTACACCAAAAGAACATTTGGATGGCTTTGCATACAGAGTATGTTTCTCCAAAACTTCCAACACGTTATTTACATGTTGTAAGTGTTCTTCCCATGTCTTACTGTAAATCAATATGTCATCAAAGAAAACTAATACAAATTTCTGAAAAAAGGCCTAAAATAGTGTTCATCAAGCTTTGAAAGGTTGAGGGCGCATTTGTAAGACCAAAAGGCATTACCAAAAACTCATAATGGCCCTCATGAGTCCTAAAAGCCATTTTATGAACATCTTCCTCTTTTATCCTAATTTGATGGTACCGAACGAAGATCTAATTTCGTGAAATAAACAAAGACCATGCAATTCATCAAGTAAATCATCAATTCTGGAATAGGAAACTTATCTTTGATGGTGTACTTGTTGAGTTCTCGTAATCTGGACACATCCTCCATGTTTCATCCTTTTACGTACCATGACCTTTGGTGAAGAATATGCACTCTGCTATGCCTCGATGATACTGCCTTCAACATTTCCTACACTATTTTCTCGATCTCACTTTTACGGGAATATGGGTATCAGATGGTCGATGTTAGTTGTTTGGCTCCCTAGAATCAACTGAATGGCATGATCATGATCCCTAACTGGTGGTAGTCCCTTTGGAATTGCATCAAAAACAGATGAGTGAGCATCAACAATCTTCTGAAGATCGGGTGGCATTGAAGACTCTATATTTTGTACTTCTATGGAAAATAGCTTTGCTATAAAGCCATCCACTCCTTTTATAAGAACCTTCTGCATCTGATGAGAGCTAATAATATGTGGAGACTTAGCTACCATCCCATTCAATTGTATTGTCCTTCCATCTGAATGAAATTGCATGAACAATTCTTGGAAATTCATCTCAATAGTACCTAAGGTTGTGAGCCATTGGACCCCAAAACAATATCTGCCCCTCCCATAGAAATAGCAAACATAGGTGAGTCTAACATGTAGTCTCCCATGGAAATCTTGATACTATGGCACTTTCCTATGCACTTGACTGTCCCACCATCCGCAATCATAACTTGCATTTCTGGAGCTGGGTAAATAAAACAGTTGAGGCGGGCAGCTAACTTACTATTTATGAAGTTATGAGTACTCCCGAGTCAATCAACACCGTCACCTTCTGTTTTTTGAGATAGCCAATAACCTTGAGTGTTTGAGGAGTACTAATACCTGACAATGCATGACAAGAAATTGTAGGTTGGTGATCCTCTACTTCATCTTCTACTGGTTCCTCAGCCTCTCCTATAATTTCAGCTTCCTCATCATCCCCATTACCTCCGTCAATATAGAACAAATTCTTCTCAGCACATTTATGTCCCGGTCCATATTTTCTATCACAGTTAAAACATAATCCTTTTGCTCTCTTTTCTTCCATTTGTTGAGGAGTCACCTAATTGGCCTAGAAAATGAAGGGGAAGAGATACTACGATCTTTGGTGTTAATGAAAGGTGGCCTCCTACTACAAAGAATTTTTTCCTCTGCACGACGTGCCATGATAATAGAATCGAGACTGACTTGATTGGATTAAACATCCGTACCTCATGCTCGATGTGGTCCTTAAGACCCCCAAGAAACAAGTCATTCAGATTCTCTTCTGGAATATTCTCCACCCTTAAGGATAGGTTTTGGAATTGATGCACATAATCTTTGACTAATCCTATTTTCCGTAACTTTTCTAATTGACTAAAGTAGTTATCTGAAACACTGGAACTATAGTGCAATTGCAACTCCTCGGTAAAAACTGTCCAAGTGACACCTAGACCATTCTTTTGCCTCTGAGCACATAACCAACGATACCAAACAAATTGGTCGGGTTCAAGATATAGGGATGCTAATGTCACCTTTTTTCCGATGGTGTTTGATGTAACTCAAAGAATTTATCCATTTGATTTATCTAATTCAGGGAATCCTTACCATCAAATTTGCGCATATCCACTTTCGGCATCATGTTCCGTGGTTCTTTGATAAGTTTGATTCGATGGGACCTGAAAAAGTGATCCAATATGGTTAGTTTGTCCATGATTTTGAACTCAAGGTCCTACTTGGTTGATATGGGCTGGATTTGGGCCATACTGGTTACCCTTTACATGTTG
Organism: Taxus wallichiana var. yunnanensis; assembly: GCA_018340775.1. NCBI lineage: Eukaryota > Viridiplantae > Streptophyta > Pinopsida > Cupressales > Taxaceae > Taxus > Taxus wallichiana. Next base: position 316,267,600 of record CM031239.1, read on the forward strand.
CATGATATCATCCAACCAATGATTGATTTGGGCTATGTCTCCTTTGAGGCCATCTCAGATTGTATGATTCGTAACTCATACTCAAGTTGGCAAACCTTATGATCAACCGAGGTAAACCCTAGTGCTTTGAGGAATATGTATTTACCCCTTCTGACTCCATCTCTTCAATCACTACCCCCTCTTTATCTGGGGTTTTACCCGGAGTTACCGAATTCTTTTTTGCTCTTGTGGAAGGTCCCGCCATGATGTCAAATCTTAGGGTTTAGGGTTTCGATACAATTTAGGCAGAATAGGAAAAACACAGAGAAAATAATAATACTATTTTTTTGAGATCTTTCCGAAAATGTAAAGAACTTAAAATTTTTCCACAATTTGCACCCTAGGGAGCGATTTTATGAAAAACCCTAAATTTGTAATAAATTTTGCAAAATAAATCAAAAAAATCTGAAATTTTCAGGGAACCTTACTTGATATTATTAAAAACTTTGGTAAAAATATCTCCCACCAATTCTCTCTAGTTAGCAATATGTGGCGGAAACAAAAAATTAGGGTTTTTGCCCTAAATTCGGCCCAGATCGCAGCTCTGATACCACTTGTAATGAAATTACTTGTATAATTCAGATTAAGAGCAATAGGAGAGCACCAAATAACACAATATTTCAGAATAATGATCTCAATATGCAATTAGAATAGCTTCGCCACTTCGAGGGGGCAACCTCCAAACCATATAACAAGACTCAAATGCTCAAATGATAATGAAATACTACCTATAATCCCCTATATATACTAGTCATATGCTATGGCCATCACCAAGGCCGACCTATTAAGCATGAGAAAGTATAAATGATATAATAAAATGATATGGTAAGCCACAAGTCAGCTACTCATATCCTAATACAAGCAATAGGTTAAGGGCATAGCACTTCCTTCCAACATTTAATGAAAAAATGGATTCATTATTACTGTGACTATTCATCCTACTATTTTTCATTCAAACAAGGGACTTGACATCATTTGGAGCTATTTTGATAAGGGACTTGAAACTAAATGGAGTTGACATTATGAAGTGTGATTGTAAATTTTATGGGAAGTTTTTTTCAGACAACTAATTTGTTCCCAAAAATTTAATAGAAAGAATAATTGGTTGCTTCTTAGGTTATGTGAGAACAAAAGGTTTAGGATCTATCTTTGTGTCTCTAAGTATGTTGCACACTAAACCTCTCATATATGGCACACCGCAAACACAACATGATTGGATTCAAAGGAGTTCCAAGAGGAACAAACAAGGTATATGGTTAGCCCAATGAAAATACATTAATATGTAAATATATAAACATGACTGTAAGGTTGTCTAAACATAAGTACCATTTACAATCGAAAATAAATTTTAAAGTCTATAAACAAATCAAATTTAATTAAAAATATTCATTCCCATTTCATTTGGCCATACTTAGCCTGACATGTGAGCACACTAATATTTAGATTAAAATTATATCATAAGTACATTGATACAAACTTAGATATTAATAATTAATACAAATGATTTCTCTTTGTAATGCAATGTTTGTTTAGTATTAAATTTCTATTAATTGCTACCAACCTATAAAAACTACCATTTTAATGGCTTTGTAGCCTTTTGAGACTATTGCAATTACATTATTATGTGTTTAAATAATATAAGAATTGAATTAATATAACCAAAATATTCTATAAATGTAATGAAAATATAAACTATTTAAAAACAAAATACACGATATATTAAGAATAAATATCGGCACATTGTAAGGGTTGAATGTTTTTTGATAAATTTAAATATTAATAATAAAAATAAGTCTTATACATTGGAACATAAGGGACATTAATTTCCGACATACAATAAGTCAAAAAAATGCTTTGACTATAGAAGCAAAAATGTGAAAATGGAAGAGCAATATTTACAAAAATGAATCTTCAACATTTTTAAAGATTAAGAAGGAAAGTCGTATGTGCATATATTCATCACCCCAAGAACTTACATAAATATTGTTTTAGACAAAACTACACACACACACACAAAATAGAGGATAGTGATAATTTAAATTTAAAAATGTTCGATGTTTCTCTTGTATTCTCGTGCAAAATTTTTTCACTAATTTCAAATTATTGTTATCCGACTCACACATATAAAATATACTCATTATTTTAATATAAATTTAGATAAATATTATAGTGATATGCATAAATATATTATAAAAACATCAAATAAAGCCATGTCACCTTTTATGTTTTTCCTTTCCCGTGATTTGAGGCACTTGCTAGCTAGCTTCTCCAATCACCCAATAAGTCTTCAAAAAAATACTCGATGGATTCCACTTGTCAATAAAAACCGTGGCACAACATTAATGATTGAAATGTAAACCTTATAAGGAGAATACAATGATTACCAAAATAGATGGAGTCCATTTTATGAATGCAGACGAATGGCCACCCATGCCCCGCCATATACATATACCACACACAAGGTAGACATGGATTTTAAAATGGGGATCTTGGATCTTCATAAGGGATTTTGGGGAAAAGAGAAGATGTGACATCGTGGTTAGTTGTTTGACATTATGAGCCTTATGATGACTATATGATGGATGTCTATTTCACAATGATTAACTATGGATGCTCTTTGATTTTCATTGATGCTTATGGTAGCATACATGATGTTATGCGGTGCGTATCATGTTTTGGGATGTACACACCTCTTGTATGTGATTGATGTGTCTTGTATTGGTGGCATGTTGGTTGTTGATACACATGGATTTTATGTTTGTCAATCATATTATATCAAGCAAGTATGATTCCCGTGACAGATTACATGGCTGAAAAACGTGCATTTTAAGAGATTGCTCTTATGTTGGCACAATTGACCATTGGCCAAATATTACCCCCTTGTGTATTGTTGTTGTATGGTTTAACATATCAATATTTGGGAGATTTTTGGCTCGATGATCATTTGATTTATCATGGTTTACACTTAATTTTTTTGGTATGAGTATTTTTATCTTGGGTTTCATTGTCCCTTCATAGCTTTGATTTATTTAAGTTTAATTGAAAGTATGGCTTATCTATTTCATTTCCCCCCTTATCTTTACCTTAAATTTTAATTGATTGGATTATGCCTAATCTTATTTTAACCTTGCTTATGACCTTCTTACCTTGCTTAGTGGATTCAACACTCTTCCCAAGGCATCCCTTCACCAAAATTCGGATTTGGGAAGAATGATATTTTGGGAAGTGTGTATGGCTTGTAGAGGGCATTTTTTTCCTTGAGAAGAGCCCCCAAAGACATACCTATGGCTAGGGAAAGATGTTTCCAATGCAAAATGGATATTTCCACCTCCCTAAGTGTATTTACTCATCCACATTATTTATGTTTCTTGGTATTTCCAAAATCACTTGAAGTGAGTTTAATTCACCTCAAGTGGGTTATAACTCTTCTTAGTTGAGGGAAATCCTCTATTATGTATTCCTTCCTTTTTGTCTTGGGTTTGGGGGAGAGTAGTGACATGACACCTAGTTAGATGATGACTAGATGCCATATGGATCTCTCTCCATTGGTTCTTATTTTGGTGATTTTTCCTATTTATCCTCCAAATTTGGGGAATTAAGGTTCCACTGACTTGGATTCTTGGTTTATTTTCTAAAATTTGGGAGAACTTGTGGATGCTTGGAGTATTTGAGATTGCACTTGGATTTATTTGGAGAGATTGTAAGCTTTGACTTGTTGGCTTGATTATTCAAGGTATGCTTCTTATCATGGAAGAATTGATTTTTTTTTATGGATGCATGTGTTTTTGAGTTGTTTGAAAGTGGAAAGTGTTGTGATAATTTTTCTAGTCCATCCTCACCAAATTGAATGGGGATTTTGTACAAGTGAGGGATTTGAGGAGCCCACATACATGAGTATTTCCTCCATCCTATGGTTGGAGTGGGATCCTTCCTTGCTATGGTGGAAGGAGTCTCTCCTACCATTATCAAGGAAACCATGTAGGGGGTGGGTTTGAAAAGCTTTACAAGGTAGAGCTTGGGATCCATAAGTTTCATGAAGGCATAATGAGTTAGAGGCAAGGTTATGTATTATCTCTATTACAAGAAAAATAATGTATTGAAATACCTATGGTTATGTATGGATTGATACCATATCCTTTGATTTTCTTGGAATATTTTTGAATGGGTTTTCTTGTTGTTTGCAATTTGTGTTTTATGTGTGAACCCCTGTGCCAATTTGAGAAGCATCTCGTCTCTCCCACGGGCATGAATGGAGGTTAACATGCTCATAACCTTGAGATGGGCATATGATGATTCCTAAAGGTTGGGAGGAAACCAAACCATACTAAAATTTGTTTTGGAAATCTTGGAGCTAGCTAAATGGATTTTGGGACCTTTTTGGGCAAGGAGAAACTAGTAAAAATTGAGCATGCTATTCCCGATTGGGGAAACTTGTCTACTTATATTTCTTCATTGTTTTTAAAGTTGTAAAGTTCACTTAAGATATGTTTTATAGTATGGGAGAAATAAAGGATTCAATGGTTACTTTGAGTATGAAAATGTAAGAGGTTAACTACTGTTTTTATTCTTCACATGTGAGACCATCATTGACACCTTTAGAGATACTTGAAAAAACATGATAATCACAATTCAAGATCAAAAGGAGAAATAAAATATCTACTTAGGCTACAACCGCCAAATTTTGGAGGTTATACAAATGGTTTTAGTGCATAGGAATGGTTTCTTAGTTTAGTAATATTAAGGCCATATTGGGTATTCATCTCCTACGAGACGCAACAAGTGTTTGATGGAGATCAAAGGAATAGAATATCCAGCTCTCATTTGTGATAAAATCATTTTAGGATCAATTGCAAACAAATTATATGTCCGAACACTTCATACAAAAGAGGATAAATGAGTTTCATAACCTTCAAACAGGGTTCGACACAATAACACAACACGAGAGCTATTTTTTGGACCTACTACAATATGTGGACTATCTTTGAGAGGATAAACTGTAGGTGAACCATTTTATTAGAGGTGTTAATGTAAAATTGGTAGGATCAGCTAGGATATTATCTCCTTTAATCCTTGAGTAGGTGGTGGAGAAGGCATATATGGCGAGAGGATATTAGGGGCAAGGTCCAAGATTTTAAAAACAAGAAAAATACTTATTTTAGGATATGACACCTTTATCAAAGGAAAATCGACCATGAATGTACCACCACCTTCATGAGGAGGGTTTAGACCCGCATAGTCATTGTAAGAACCCCATAGACTTTTTAGTATTTTCAGTGACCTAGGCCACCCGAAGATATTCAGAGAGGTAGGGTTAGGCCGGGTTAGGGGCATTTTAGAGATAGAGGACAAGGTGGTCAAGCAAAGATAGGCCACTCAAACTCAACAAATCGGCTAGGTAAGGTCTCACATGAGTAGGACAAAAAGTACATGTGGTTCTCTATTAGGGAAATGATGTTTTATTTGCAGTGATCCTTGTCATTATGCTCTTAATTTCCCTAGCAAAGTACTTTTGGATAGACCACGTTATCTGCCTTTGAGAAAATAATGGAAGACATAGAGTGCACTCATCACATCTACGCCATAGTATATGACCATCAAGTCAAGCGTTAGGTCATACTTATCAATGTTTTGTATGATCAAAGATGTATTTTTAGTTTTTTTGACTCTTGTGCATCATATTGTTTTATTTCACCTTCGGTTGTAGACTGGTGTGGGTTGGTGGCAGCTAGAAAATCAACTCGATGGCAGGTAGAGTTGGCCACTGGGGCCAAACTCGTCATGGGAACCTATGTGGAGAGTTGTGTCCTAGACTTAAGGGTGTTTTCCACCACTTGTGACCTTCGTATATTACCCTTGGGATCATATGAGGTAGTTTTGGGGATGGATTGGATTGACACTCATCAAGCCAAGTTAAACTATTAGCTCAAAACCATAGAGTGCAGAGATAACTTGGGTAACATTGCTATGATTTCTAGAGTTAAGAGACTAGTGTCCTTATGCGTGATATCCGTTATGCATCTTAAGCGGTGCATGTGCTGTGGATACTATATGTTTTCTATCACATTCATTAATAGATTTGAGGAGACCCTTGGGAGCTCGCCCTAGATGATTATCCTCTTTTAAGGGAGTTTGGTGATGTGTTTCCTAGGGAACTTCCTGGGATACCACCACATCATGGGGTAGACTTCACTATTGATCTAGTGCAAGGTGTAGCTCCGTCTCTCAATCACCTTATCGATGACTACTCTTGAGCTTCATGAGCTCAACATATAGTTAGAAGAGTTATTGGAGAAGGGACTTGTTCTTCCTAGTGTGTCCCCTTGGGGTACACCCATGATATTTGTGAAGAAGAATGATGGATTTATTTGTCTTTGTGTGGATTTCACACAACCGAATAAATTAATGGAGAATTACTATTACCCTTTACCCAAGATCAATTACCATTTTGATCGGATGAAGGGAGCCAGGGTGTTCTCTAAGATTGATATCAAATCTGGATACCATTAGCTCTATATTGTAGAGGTAGATATACACAAGATTACTTTCAAAAATTGATATGACCATGAGTTCATAGTGGTACCCTTCAGTGACTAGCACCTATGCCATTTTCATGAGTATCATGAATGGAGTGATTAGGAATTTCCTAGACCATTTTGTGTTGATATTATTTGATGAAATTTTGATCTACTCCCACACAATAGAGGATCACCTAAGACATATTTTGCATGTCTTGTGTGAGCATCAACTTTTTGAGAACCTAGACAAGTGTTCCTTCATTCATAATGAGATTTAGTATTTGGGGAATTTCATTTCTAGTGAGGGTATCTCTATAGGTTCTTCAAAGATATAGGTGATTCTTGATTGGCCTACCCCGACTTCATTCACTAAGGTTAGGAGTTTCATGGGATTAGAAAGGTATTATTATAGATTTGTTCAAGAATTCTTCTAAACTAATAATTTTATCACTTCTCTTTAGTGGAAATGGAAGAAGTTTTTAGTCCAAGAGGTGTAAGAAATCCTTTCGATTGCTCAAGGAGTGTCTGTCTTCCGTACCTATCTTGGTAGTTCTAGATCCTATTGTAAATTTTTTAGTTTACACAGATGATTCCGTGGAGGGACTTGGGGCTATTCATATGTAGGAAGTGCGTGTCATCACTTATGAGTCCTACAAGCTCAAGGATTATGAGCTTAATTTCCCCACACATGATATTGAGCTTACAATGGTGATACATTCCTTGCTCCGTTGGAGACACTTTCTTCTTGGCAAGTGTTTTGCTTTGAGTATCGACCACATGATCCTTCAGCAAATTTTCACCCATCCCAATATTAACCCCCGAAAATAATGTTGGATTGAGTTCCTATTTGAGTATGACACGAATATTCATTAAATCAAGGGAAAGGAGAATGTCACTACTAACACCTTGAGTAGGTGACATCATGATCCTTTATCTTTGACTCTGATATTGTATCTTTGATACATGATTTTGTATAATCTTTCAAGGGACATATTTTACGAGGGTACTAGACAAAGGTTTTAGTTGCAGATCCCATTATTGGGAAAGTATGTTAGATATTATTTAGAGGAAGATGACCTTCTTCACTCCTAGGGGTGCATTTATGTGTCCATTAAGTGATCTTTGCAGTTTGATTCTATCGAGGCTCATCGGACTCCATATACGCAACGCATTTAGGGGTGAATAAGATTCATAAAAGCTTCTCCACTTGTTCTTTTGACATGGTTTACATCTGAATACAAACTCTTTGGTCACCTATTGCCTAGAGTGCCAATGGGTGAAGACCAATCATTCTTATCTTCTTTGGTAATTTTATCCCCACACCATTTTGGAGTGCAAGTGAGACGTGGTTTCGATGAATTTTATTATTGGTCTCCCTATGTCCTCCTACCATTGATGATGCCATCATGGTGATGGTGGAAAGGTTGATCAAATTCTGCCACTTCTCTCCTATAAAGACAACGTATAATGCAATCGTAATAGCTATAGTGTACCTTGACGACATTGTGTGATTGCATGGAATTATGAGAAAGATTATTTTTGATCGGGACATGATCTATATGTCGAATTATTGACTACCTTTTAGACAACATTGGGCACTCATATAAATTTCAGTTTCACTAATCACCCACATAAATATGGTTAGAAAAATGGGGTGAATCAAATTTTAAAGGATATGTTAAGGATGTATGTGATGGACCAACATAAAATATGGGATGACTAATCGTATTTGGTTGAGTTCACATACAAAATTTTTCATGATTCGATCGGTATGGCACCATATGAGGCATTGTATGGTAGATCTTGTAGGAAACCTTTGAGTTGGGATAAACTTGAGGACACGATAGTTCCGGGACCAACCCACTCACAATATTTGAAGTTGTAGGTTATTTTGATTAGACATCATGTAGAGTAGGATTGTGCATGATGAGAAGGTGTACATGGATTCGAAGAGGGTGGAGTGTCCCTTCTCAGTTGGCGACAAAGTATTTTTGAGAGTGTGTTCATACAAGAGTGCTATCCATTTTGGAAAAGGCTCTAAGCTCGCCCCTTTCTTTGTTGGACCCTTTGATATCTTACATGTTATTGGTCACGTTGCTTACCATCTAGCCTTTTCGCCACAAATATCCAAAGTCAATGACATTTTTCATGTTTCTTTGTTACGAAGATATGTACCTGATAGATATCATGTTTTGGATTGGTCAAATTTATAGTTGGAGGATGATGGAAAATGGGTGCTAAATCTCATGCGCATATTGGAGCATAAGAGGCTGCCCCTTGAGGGAGAGACCTAGAGCAGGTTAGAGTTTAGTGGGACAAGTAAAATGAGACAACATCTACTTGGGAGGATGCATGACCATCGAGGGCACAATACCATTATGTTTTTCATTTAATTTTAGGAGGAAATATAAATCTAGGAGAGGGGGATATAGTGCCCACATCTTCCTAACACCATGTCTTGGATTATGCTAACTCATATTTTGTTCCATCGTATGATATCAAGATTACAATATTGTTTTGATTATGATTGAGGTACATTGTAGTATTATTTACCTCTATCCTCTAATATTTCTCTCAACCCCAAGCGTGTTGGCCTATCACCCAAGTGTTGGGTGCTCACATGAGGCACGTATGGGCATCGAGCCCCTCCTTTATGTAAACCTTGTAAGAATGTTCCACCATTAATGCAGGAAATGTTTGTAGAACAAGAACACATGCATTTAATCTAATACAGATGTAGAGAATCTAGTTCTAAGCATAAATTCTCCATGAGATAAACATAAACATCACAACAACATAATGGAAATAGATATGAACCATGAATAACATTAAAGCACACTAGAGTTTAGTTCACAAACAAAAATACACAAAAAAAAGCTTTGTATATTGATTAAATCCATTTACAGTAGCCATATTACATCAAACGGGGTCATCTCAGACCATATACATCATGAAATAACATTCCAACCCTACAAAACTACTCTAAACAGAGATCCTAGCTACGCTTTCCCATTATAGCCCTTTTTCAGACCGAGAGCACATACATATATGCCTAGTAACATAATTCTCGCAGCACTTCATTGCCTCTTCAACTCTAACTCTTAGCCCCCTCTCACTCTCCTTCTCATTCTCCTCTTCTATTTCGGACCCAAGCAATCCTTTAAATGGAACCTAAATTCACAACCATAGTTTTAACCTTGAGCAGATTGCATGCCAAGTGGAAGTGTGGTCATCCATGATCGAGTGCTTATGCTAGCTTGCAAAGGCTTCCACTAATTGTAATGATCCTCCTGGGAATATTCCCTATGTGGAATATTATTTTCTTGACCTCCAAGGCTCTAGGCTGGAAACTTATCCATTCATCATACCTACTCATGCCCTCGCGTGTTTCTCCTGTGAAACCACCTTTGAAATGTGGCTAAGTCCCTAAACCCTCTTCTGCTTCCGTGCGCCAACCTCTTCTCTTGTGCACTTTTCCTTGAGCCCCTTCCTACTTGATCATCTTGTGCACACACACTCCTTCTAACTTCAGAATTAGTCAATTTAGGGCCCAATATTACCCCACACTATGCGTGTTATCCATCCCTAGAAACACTCTTCTCTTTCACCAAAGAATAAATAATAGGAGAAATGAAATAATCTGTAATTGAATAAAGAAATGGAAGAATAGAGGGATCCTGCTCATCGTGACATGAAGAGTGAGAATTCTCTTTTCACGGATGCTTCAATTTTATCCCTAATATCTACTCGAACCTATGCATGTTGAAGTAAATCACCCACCAACATGCTAACCTTGTCAAAAATTAGTTCATCTCCCTTATCCTTTAGCGTATCTGCGATGTTTTCCATCTGCTTGCTAAGGTCACCCAATGCGTCCATCCTACGAGTGACTTGGGGGTATAATTCCTTTAGTTTATTTTTAATCGAAACCCTCAAGGTTTTGATCACCTCTAACTTCTTCTCGAACTCTACCAATATCTTATCTCGCTCTACCCTATTGCCCTTGTTTTTCTCTTGAAACTCCTTTAGATCCGCCTCATGGGTAAAGCAACCAATATGCTTGCTACTATATCTCTATCACCATAGTTATCATACACAACTTCGAAAATTTGTTCCACGGTCTTCAATGAGGAAAGGAGCTCAGAGTACCAAGTTATTATCTCCCCAATCTTCAACTTTTCTTCTTCCTTCGTGCGCCATCACCTCTTTTGTCGACTCTAATGCAAGTGGTTGCCTCTCCATGGTGAGTATGTGTGTCAAGTCTTCCAAGTAGTGCATGGTCGAATTGTACTTCTTCTTAGGAGGAGCCAAGTATGGGTGCTTTAAGATAATGACATTTGAAATAACCTCTACCTTCTTGTAGACCTCATGCACCTTCACCTTTTCATCCCTCAACTCACACCTTAATTGTGCATTGATCAATTCCTTCTACTTTATCTCCCTGTCCCTCTCAATGATCTCCTCATTCTTTTCTCAAGCTCCTCCTCCAAGACTCTTATTCTATCATTTATGCCAAAAATTATTTCTTCCACTTCCATTAATACTTTGTTGAGTGCGTTGTAAAATTTCTCATTCGACAGCTACTAGGAATTCACAAGAGGATTTATTCCCTTTACATTTGGTGTCTTCATCAATGCATTACTATTAACCTCGAACTCGAGCTCATCAACATGGGACTCAAAAGCCCAGGATATAATTTTCCTTGTGCGTGGGTATGCACCCTCTTCATCAAAAGAAGACCAAGCGAGGAGTTGGTCTGGGAAATATGCTTTGGAAACATGCACATAGTACATTATTTGGATCATTAATATAAGTCATAGAGTGTTCCCGCAACGCTACTATGCCCTTTCCACCTATGCGCACTGCCTTGGGAAACTTACTTCTAGTCTGGGATCTTTGCCCATGCTTCCATATTATTTTTCCACACTCACACTCTCCTCTTTTTCCTTTAGCACATCATCAGCACTACAATCCACCTCATGCTCCACTAACTGTTGTATAATACCTACCACCTCTTTCTCTATTGTGTCATCTATCTATTCTCTAGTTGGGGTTAGGGTCTTCTGAGCATGCATGTCTACTTCCTCACTTCCTCCTTTATTATGGGTACCCTCCTCATCCCCATTCTTCTCTTCATCTCTTTCTTCATTAGACTCATGTATATCAAGAAGAGGGAGACTCTTACCTTCATTGTTCTCTTCATCCTCTTCCTCTAGAGTCATCACCCTTCATGCTCTTTGTCTCCTAAGAGTTTGAGCTTTGTGCCACTTTCTGCTTCTTCTTCACCGATAACTCCTCTAACACAAGGGAATCTTATTTTCTGGTAACTCTTCCCTCTCAGTGACTCCTTCGTAGTGGAATTCTTCCTACGAGTGTAAGTGCTTGTGCCCACACTAGATTCTTGTGCCCCCACGCCTAAACCATATGTGCACTCGACGCCTTTTCTTCCGGAGTCTCCTCTCATTCCATATTTCTTATTACAACTTTCTTCCTCCTGGTGGGGTCTTAGGGATAGATACGTCATCCTCAACATAAGTGCCCTTTTCAAATTTGGGCCTTAGACGTATATACACCCTTGCTTTGTCATTTTCCCTGCAATAGGAAATGCCACTGGTTTCAACATATGCATGTCATAAGAGACATACTTCTAAACATAAGCATGCTTATTGAGATACACCAACGCTCGACACAACTCATGGTAATCCTAATCTATACACTTAGATAAAATCTAAGTTTCTTCACCTCCTTAAATTGATTAACCACACTCTGAAAGTATTGTGCTATGAAAGAGAAGGGAAACTTACACCAAGGGATCTTGGTGCCATCAGTCAAAGTAAACCTTGTCGATACAAAAGTGTTAATACACAAAAAATCAACCTCTCTATCCACCAATGCCAGAAATTGTTCAGGAATTCTCCACTCTTGCCCCAAATGTATCACGCATTAATTTGTACCACTTCTCCAATGAGCCTTATGAGTAACCTGAAATTGTCATAATGTCATAAGTGTAGGATTCAAATATTTTATAAGGGGAGGGGTCCTCATCCGGGTATTCCCAAACATATTTATCTGGCCCATTAGACACTCAAATTTTTGAAAACATAATGGTGAGAAGAATGTTACCATACATAATCTTTTCTCCGTCATGCACGACACCTATGATCTCCTCTGTGATAAAGGTTGTAGATTTTTCCCTTCAAGATCTTTTGGAAAACGTTCAACCAACTCTTGTTTACCTATGTCCACCTCTCTTTCCTATTCAACTTTGTGACCAAGTGCACAACCATCCTCATGACAAGGTTAGTGATTGTGGAGATATCAAAATAGCGCAAACCCTTCTTGTACTCATATGCCACAATTGTCTTCTTGATGGCATCCTTGTCACACAAGTCATCATTACTTGGAAATCAGTTAAGGAGTTATGCACATTCTTTGTCCTACAAAATAAAAGTGATCCTCATGCACACATGACATTAGCCTTTGGTATAACCTTGCAGGCTTACCGAAATAGGTAAGATAGAGATGTAAGATTCCAACCTTCTCTAACTTAGTTTGCACCTCGTCTTTGTAATGAAATTACTTGTATAATTCAGATTACGAGAAACATTAGAACACCAAGTAAAACAATATTTCAGAATAATGATCTCAATATGCAATTAGAATAGCTTTACCACTTCGAGGGGGCAACCTCAAAACCATAAAATAAGACTCAAACTATCCAATGATGATGAACTAATACCTATAATCCCCTATATATAATGTTCATATGCTATGGCCATCACCAAGGCCAACCTACTAAGCATGAGAAAGTATAAATGATAAAATAAAATGATATGGTAAGCCACAAGTCGGCTACCCATTTCCTAATACAAGCAATAGGTTAAGGGCGTAGCATGCCCTTCCCCTTAAAACCAATTTTTCCTCAACATTGAATAATCCTAGATGTTGTTGTAGAAAACCTTCATCTTCCCTGAGTTGCATATTTTATGCTTAGATTCTTTTACTTGATTAGATATTCCTTAATGTCTCTCGGTTCTTAGCCTCTTAGTACATGTTTACATAATCTTCTCTAGCTCCAAAATGATTCTTCCTTCCTCATAAAGTTCGTAACTTTTTTTGGGCTTCAAATTTTGGTCCAATAACCTTCTTCAGCAGAAACATGGGATACTAGGTGTATGCATGAATATTGAGGCAACTCTAGTTTATAAGAAACACAACCAATTTTTGTAGAAACCGATAAGGGCCAAAATATTTAGGATCAAGTTTGTTGTCCTTTTCAGTTGCTTTAGGGACAACTTCTTGTAAGGATGGAGATGTACAAAAACCCAGTCACCAATTTCAAAATATCTTTCACTACGATGTTGATCTGCATTGTTTCATCCTGTTTTGTGCCAATGCCAAATTCTCCTTCAAACTAGCCAAAACATGTTGTTGATGTTGAATGTGTTCCTCAACATCTTTGACCTTAGTTTGCACCCTCAAGGAAGAAGTGATAGAAGGTGGATGGTAACCATATAATGCTAAAAATGGGGTCATTTGAGAAGAGGTATGAAAAGATGTGTTATACCACCATTTTGCAAGTGGTAGCCATTTAATCCACCTTTCATGCTTATTTGATACAAAACAACGTAGATACCCCTCTAAGCATTTGTTGACCACTTCCGTTTTCCCATTAGTTTGAGGATGATAAGATGAACTGTGAGTTAGTGAGTACCAAACATGAAGATGATTCCGTCAAAAATTACTTGTGAAAATAGGATCATGATCACTTACAATTATCTTTAGGGTTCCATGTAGCCTTTGAAGCTGTCTCCAAAAAAAAATAGCTATGATTGTATTTAACTATAAATGGATGTGATAGGGCACAAAAATGGGCATATTTTTGAGCCTATCCACAATCACTAAAATAACATTCTTAGCCTTTGAACAAGGTAATCCGGTGATGAAATCCATGGAGACCTCCTCCCATCTTTGGCTAGGAATTGGTAAGGGTTGCAATGACACTGGTGTCTTAATTGTTTCCCCTTTGTTCTATTGGCACAATAAGCACTCGATACAAATTTTTACATCCCCCTTGATTCCTTCCCAAAATAATTCTCTTTTATTCTATGATATCTCTTCAAAAACCCAGTGTCCTCCGACATGTGATGCATGTAGCTCTGCAATAATCTTATGCTTCAACTTAGAAAGTTTACTCAAGTATAACCAGTCCTTGTACCATATCGCATTACCTTTCCACTCAAATTTGTTAGATGTTATAGAGCCTTGCTTGATATTCTGTATGAGAGATTTTGCATCGTTGTCTTGATCCCATTCCAATCTTCCTTCATCCACCCAATCGGCCTTCAACATGGCCATTCCACATAGTAAGGCATCTATGGATGTATCCCTTATGGGAAATGCATCAAATACTAAATTTTCTTTACCCTTTTTGTATATGATTTCAAAATCATAACCTAACATTTTAGTTACCTAATTTTGTTGTTCCTCGGATGATAATATTTGCTCCAAAAAGTATTTGAGACTATCATGATCAATTTTTACCTTGAAGTGTCTACCCATAAGATAGGGCCTCCATTGCTTGACCGCATGAAGAATAGCCATAATTTATTTCTCATATACAGGTTTGAGAAGATATTTTCATTTGAATTGATGACTCTCAAATGAAATTGGTATTCCTTCCTACATTAGAACTGCTCCCAATCCCGATCCTAAAGTGTCACATTCAACAATGAAGGTTTTTAAGAAGTTGGGAGTAACCAAAACTAGGGTACTACACATGGCTTCCTTCAGCTGATCAAAGGACTTAATGGCTAAGTTTTTCCAATGGAAGGCATCATTTTTAATAATGCAGTGAGTGGGGTTGCTATTATACCATATCCCCTCAAAATCTTGTAGTACCACCTGTTAGTCCTAGGAACCGTGAAGATTTTTGAGAGTTTTTGGCCTTGGCCATTCCACCATAGCTTTGATCTTCTGAGGATCAAATTTGACACCTTCATGGGATAAAATGTGACCCAAGTACTCGACCTCTTATACACCAAAAGAACATTTGGATGGTTTTGCATAAGGAGTATGTTTCTCCAAAACTTCCAACACTTTATTTACATGTTGTAAGTTTTCTTTCCATGTCTTACTGTAAATCAATGTGTCATCAAAGAAAACTAATATAAATTTCCTTAAAATGGCCTAAAAATAGTGTTCATCAAGCTTTGAAAGGTTGAGGGAGAATTTGTAAGACCAAAAGGCATTACCAAAAACTCATAATGGCCCTCATGAGTCTTGAAAGCCATTTTATGAACATCTTCCTCTCTTATTCTAATTTGATGGTACCCCAAACGAAGATATAATTTTGTGAAATAAATAGCACCATACAATTCATCAAGTAAATCATCAATTAATGGAATAGGAAACTTATCTTTGATGGTGTACTTGTTGAGTTCTTGGTAATCTGGACACATCCTCCATGTTTCATCCTTCTTACGTACCATGACCACTGGTGAAGAATATGCACTCTAGCTATGCCTGATGATACCGACCTTTAACATTTCTGTACCATTTTCTAAATCTCACTTTTCTAGGAATGTGGGTATTTGTATGGTCTAATGTTAGGTATTTGGATCCCTATAATAAATTGAATGGCATCATCACGATCCCTAACGGTGGTAGTCCATTTGGAATTGCATAAAAATAGACGAGTGAGCATCAACAATCTTAAGAATATCGGGTGACATTGAAGACTCGTATTTTGTACTTTTATGGAAAATAACTTTGCTATAAATCCATCTACTCTTTTTATGAGAACCTTCTGCATCTGATGAGAGATAATAATCTATGGAGACTTAGCTACCATCCCATTCAATTGTATTTTCCTTCCATTTGAATGAAATTGCATGAACAATTCTTGGAAATTCATCTCTATAGTACCTAAGGTTGTGAGCCATTGGACACCCAAAACAATATCTGCCCCTCCCATAGAAATAGAAAACATAGGTGAGTCTAACATGTAGTCTCCCATGGAAAGCTTGATACTATGGCACTTTCCTATGCACTTGACTGTCCCACCATCCGCAATCATAACTTGCATTTCTGGAGTTGGGTAAATAAAACAATTGAGGTGGGTAACTAACTTACTATTTATGAAGTTATGAGTACTCCCCGAGTCAATCAACACCGTCACCTTCTATTTTTTGAGATAGCCAATAACCTTGAGTGTTTGAGGATTACTAATACCTGACAATGCATGGCAATAAATTATAGGTTGGTGATCCTCTACTTTATCTTCTATTGGTTCCTCAACCTCTCCTATAATTTCAGCTTCCTCATTATACTCATTACCTCTGTCAATATAGAACAACTTCTTCTCAACACATTTGTGTCCCGATCCAAATTTTTGTCATAGTTAAAACATAATCCTTTTTCCCTCTTTTCTTCCATTTGTTGAGGAGTCAGTCTAATTGGATTAGCAAATGAAGGGGAAGAGATACTACGGTCTCTAGTGTTAATGAAAGATGGCCTCCTACTGCAAAGAAAATTTTCCTCTCGCTCAACGTGCCATGATAATAGAATCAGAAAGTTTGAGTGTATTAAACATACGTACCTCATTCTCAATGTGGTCCTTAAGATCCCAAAGAAATAGGTCATTAAAATTATCTTCTAGAATATTCTCCACCCTTAAGGATAGGTTATGGAATTGATGCACATATTCTTTGACTGTTCATGTTTTCCATAACTTTGCTAATTGACTAAAGTAGTTATCTAAAACAATTGAACTATAGTGCAATTGCAACTCCTTGGTAAAAATTGTCCAAGTGACACTGAGACCATTCTCTTGCCTCTGAGCACATAGCCATCGATACCACATGAATTGGTATGGTTTAAGATATAGGGATGCCAATGTCACCTTTTTCCCGATGGTGTTTGATGTAACTCAAATAATTTCTCCATTTGATTTATCCAATTTAGGGATCCTTACCATCAAATTTGTGCATATCCACTTTCAACATCATGTTCCGTGGTTGCGAATATGTTGGATTCTGATTAGGCTTGAAAAGTGATCCAAATTGGTTATTTTGTCCATTATTTTGAAATGAAGATCCTCCTTGGTTGATATGGGGAAGAGTTTGGCCATAATGTTTACCCTTTACATGTTGCATGATAACATACAACCGCTGATTGATTTGGTCTATATCTCCTTTAGAGGCCATCTCAGATTGTACATTTCATAGCTCATACTTGAGTTGGATCACCTTATGATCAACTAAGGTAAACCCTAGTTCCAAGGAATTTGTACTTTCCTTTTATGACTCCAACTCTTCAATCACTACCCCATCTTTATTTGGGGTTTTACCCAGAGTGACCGGATTCTTTTTTGATCTTGTGGAAGGCCTCGCCATGATGCCAAACCTTAGGCTTTATGGTTTTGAAGCAAATTCATCCAAACAAGAAACAACATAGAGAAAATACTAATACTATTTTTTGAGAGCTTTCTAAAAATGTAAAGAACTCTGAAAAATTCCACAAATTTCGGTCTAGGGAGCGTTTTTATCAAAAACCATAAATTTGTAATAAATTTTGCAAACGATATAAAAAAGGTCTTAAATTTTCAGAGATTTGTACTTGAAATGATTTGAAACTTTGGTAAAAAATATCCCATAAAATATTTGTGGTTCGTAAGATAGAGAGGAAACAAACAATTAGGGTTTTTGCCCTAATTTTGGCCTGGATTGCAGCTCTGATACCACTTCTAATGAAATTACTTATATAATTCAGATTATGAGAAACAATAGAACACCAAGTAACACCATATTTCATAAGAATGATTTTAATATACAATTAGAATATCTTCACCACTTCGAGGGGGAAACCTTCAAACCATAAAATAAGACTCAAATGCTCCAATGATGATGAACTACTACCTATAATCCCCTATATATACTATTCATATGTTATGGCCATCACCAAGGCCTACCTACTAAGCATGAGAAAGCATAAATGATAAAATAAAATGATATGGTAAGCCACAAGTAAACTACTCACATCCTAATACAAGTAATAGGTTAAGGGCGTAGTGATCGTCATACATAGGTTTTCCATCCTGTGTTCTCCTTCTTGTGGGGCGAACCAACTCTAGTTTCATTTATTTTTCATTGGTGTTTGTCCAATTTTTGTAGTCACTCATGAACATATTGTGCATGTGAGATACCCCTTCCTTCCCTAACAACACACCATATGGGTAATCGTATATCTGTGTACCACTCTTCATTAAAATTGGTTGAAACGACTAGTTTTGATTTACTCTTACCCTTGCCTTTCTTCGGTGAAACATTAGATCCATTCCTTGGTGCCATTTCTTCTCATCTGGTCATTATAAGCTCTTTTTTCCTTCTTTCCCTCATTCATTGGGTTCTACACTTTTAATCCTCTACGAACACTCCAAATCCCATGCACTAGCTCTACAAACCCTAACCTAGAAAGTGTTCTATCCACAAGACAATGTAACACCCGCGAGAATCCTCCAAACAAACTTCTCCTCCCATTCCCATGTACTCTCTCTCCAATATGGTTCATAAATCCGTTGAATCTTCTGCTACGCATGCAAATCTCCATAAATTTTTCTTTGCAAGGATGCCCTAGTTCGCAAGAGATTTTTAACACAAACGCAAGGTAAAAGAATAACTCACCCCAACCTTCTATTTATAGCTTTTTGTTTTTCTTGCACAAACTCTGATGCCACCTACTGACGTACGAATGCAATAAAGTCATATTTTTCCAACGACATCCCTCTATGCGTTTTGTCCAACACTTTCCCTTTGCGTGCAAACTCACGTGAAAATTTCCACAACCTTCTCGGCACAAAATAATTCTTTGACAATGAATAACTTGCACACACCCCCATACCAAAGTATGCTAACCTCAATGTCCTTTACCAAGATAATTCCCTCACCTTCCTCATGTTGCTTCTGCGCTTTTTACCCTTGTACATGGTTTTCTCAAATATTTTTGACACCAATCTTCTCTCATGATCACCTTTGCTATGTGCGCTTTTCTAAACCCACACACTTTTGATTTTCTCACTTAGGCCGCCTATGCACATCACTCCCAACACTTCTCCTTTGACACCTTCCACCCCACACTAAATAGATGTGCGGTCCTCAGACGTATAAAAACCCTTTAGATAGTAACTTGCTACCGACGCACAAGCACGCCCACAACAAACCTAACAAAAGACAAAGTAAAATGAAAAAGAAGGGAAACACAAAGAAAGGAAACTACATTAATGTAAATCCTAAGCTAAATGGAAATACTGCCTTATTTAGAAACACAAAGAATACTTATTTATAGTAGGTCTTTAGTTTACTCCCATTGAAATACCCAGTAATCGTGTTCCATCTAGTGCTTATAATCGGCAAGTACTTAATCAAGTATATAGGATATAATATACGACCCCAACCAATGGAATTTGAGCTTCCTAGGATGGTGCAAAAACTTAGAATCGTAAATTAGAACCATATGCCCAACCTCAAACTATTTATTATTGATGTGTGTATCATGCCATGCCTTCTACCTAGCCTTTTCCATTTTCTGGATCGATTGTGCTATTGTACACCTTTCATCCAACTGCATTAACTTGTCAATCCTTTCCTCAAGTGATTATTCATCAACTAAACCTCCTATGCGCACAATACACAATGATGGTAACATGAATTCAATAGGTAACACAACCTTCGTGCCAAACACCAATTGAAAAGGTGTGGCCTTGTTTATTATTTTATAAGTAGTCCGATATGACCATAACATGGAATATTTTATCATCCCAATCCTTTCTTCTAACATCACAAATCTTGGTCAATGTGTGACTCAAAATTTTGTTAAAAGCTTCTCGCTATCCCATTAGCTTGTGGGTGATAAGGGGTAGTCTTGTGATGGGCCACCATGAATTCAACCAACAAGATTCTAACCATCTCATTTAGAAAATGAGTACCCCTATCACTAGTTAAAATCAACAGGCATCCATACCTACTAATTGTATTCTACCACAAGAATCTAGTTGCTATCATGGCTGTGCAATCCTTCATAGGTGCCACTTCTCCCCACCGCGTAAG
Source organism: Taxus wallichiana var. yunnanensis (assembly GCA_018340775.1). Taxonomy (NCBI): domain Eukaryota; kingdom Viridiplantae; phylum Streptophyta; class Pinopsida; order Cupressales; family Taxaceae; genus Taxus; species Taxus wallichiana. The sequence goes on from CM031239.1 coordinate 316,288,259, forward strand.
ATAATTTGTGCATGTAATGGTATATCACGAACCTATCCTTCATGCGGCTAGGGTAATATGGCCTTCAAAGTCAATTTCCCACTTTTCGAATGGCTCTACACTGGCGATAGGCCTTAATGGCATTTCATCTCTTTTCTATGGTTTAGTAAGGCACTGAAAATGGTCAAAGGCCTTGCAATACTTGATACTGTTGGGTTTTAAAATTGTACCTTAACAAACCACGGTCGGGGGACATCAATTCCCTCCTCTTTAATGGGAGAGGTTCGCTTATTAAAGAAAGCGAGAAAAACTTATATACATATGTACAACTTTCAAAGTGTGGATTCCTGATACTTTGAAACATTTTATGCCCAAAGATCATCAATATGAAAGAATGGAATAACTAAGGAGATGAGAGAGGAAGAACATAACAATACTTTTAGGAAATATAGATAGTAGAGTATAACCTTATACGTATTGATCAAAAGAGATGCATAATGGAATCATTTACGTTTATAACAGATATAATTTCACAGACACAAAGTTTCTGAAATCATACTAACAAGAACACAAAGTTTCTTATCATGAAAAGATGGATGATTCACAAATTTGAACAAGGAAAGAAGGAATAACATAGGAAGAAAGGGAAAAAATTATGTATTGATTACTTTCGAATCTATTACATCTACAGAGTACCAGGATCCAACCCTGAACAATGGCGTAGAGAACCCGTTAAATAAATTCCAAAAATGGTTACATTCGGTTACAAAAAATGATGAAACTGATTCAAGAAATTGACGTCCGAACTTCTCTAAGGCCTCGGGTGTTTCGATGCCTGGTGTAAAAACCAGACACATCATATCACATTTGTTCATCCTGCTTTCACAAAATTTGAATTTGAGCCATCCACATGGGAGAGATTTAGCTGAGGTCTGGGAAAAATTATATTTTGTGCCTTTTAGAGAAATGGCACTTGAACATTTTGGCCCGCCCATCCACTTTTGATACAGGATCTCCACATGGCTTCTCCTAGGCATCGGCGTGGCCACGGGTCACTTTATAACTTTTATGCCTTTTTGCAACAAAACCAAAATTCCAAAAGTGACCCGACGATCCGCCTCCTTGCTTTGAATTTTGATGCGGGCTCGATATTTGACTTTTTCCGTCCGGTGGAGTCACGAATCATTTTACAACTTTAATCCCTTTTGGAAATAAAACAAAATTTCCAAAAGTGCTCTGATGACCTCGCCTCCCACTTTGACTTTTGAAAACAGCCATGTGTCCCTTTGCAGGGCCAAAGTAATAATTTTTCTCTGCCACTTCATAATTTTGAAAAGCCAATCAGGATCCAACGGAGACATGGGGTAATTCAACATTTTTGCAAATGTAACAAAATTCACAAGTTCACAAAAAGAATCGCCACACCGCATCCAATTATAGGTGACCACATATCCACAAACGATAGAAAATAATTTTACGGGAAGACGACCGTAGAAAAATGCAGAGAAGGGGAAAAATGCCACCATTCGCACCCGAATCAAAGATTTTTCTTGCAGAAAGATAAATGCAAGGAATACAAGGCTCAATGTGGTCCACACCATAGAAAAAGATTGATAAATTCCACACATCCATGAAAGGAGATAGAAAAATGTTTCAAAACACACAGAATGAGGAATTTTAAATGGAACTGGTGGGATTAAAAACCGAGTACCAACACTTGGGACCTGTAAATTCATCTTTCACAAGAGGGGAATTTTAGGGCGACAACAATCTGGATCTTTCTGGGGATGACTTGACTTGGAAAAAGGAATGAGGCAAGACAAGAATCCAAGAAAAATCTAGGAAGGTAGACCAGTGCCTTATCCATTGGGAAAATAGAGTCGAAGGCAACACAAAATAGAAGACAACACACACGGAAGGGAAACAAACCAAAACAGGGAAAGCCAAAAAAAAAACACTATACATAATATACAAAAGGACTGCCTAGTCACCTAGGACTTGAACAACTTCAAATACTGCCCACTATAAGGAAGTGGGAGAGGAGATCCATCCATATAATCCAAATAGAAAGAATTTTCTCCAGCAAAGTGCCTGATTTTGAAAGGACCAAGCCAAAGAGAATCAAACTTACCATGGCTTCCTCGAGGTTCATGTCTTTTATCCCACAAAGAACAATGTCTCCCAATTGAAAATCTCTCGGGTCTAGCTTTCTTGTCAAAGAAAGCTTTCACCTTCAGATTGATGAGTTGAGATTCTATCAAAACTTGCATCCTGTCTTCATCTAGCTTCACGGAGATACACGATCCTCTTTTCCAAGGACTGGAGAAACTTGAATCTTCAAAATCCTTCATTAAGTGCAAGGCTGGTAATTCCACTGTTACTGGCAATTGAGATTCAACACCATACACCACTTGAAATGGAGACATCCCAATTGCTCTTTTAGGTGTAATCCTATCTACCTAGAGAGCATCATAAAGTTTCTTGTGCCAATTCCTCTGAGAGTCATTGACAAGCTTCCGAACGATGGTTACCAGATTCTTATTTGTTGATTCTACTTGTCCATTCCCTTGAGGATAATAATATGAAGAATGAGCAAGGGAAATTCCATAGCCATAACAGAAATCCATCATCTCATAAGAAGAAAAATTTGAAGCATTATCAGTCACAATCTTGTTTGGTACCCCAAACCTTATCAAGATGTTCTCTTTGATGAAATTACACACCACCTCAGAAGTAGTGCTTTTGATTGGAATAACCTCTACCCACTTTGTGAAGTAATTTGTAGCAATTAGCACATGAGTATGCCCAACACTGGAAGGTGGATTAAGAGTTCCAATGAAATCTAATCCCCACTGTTGAAAAGGCTCATCAATCACTACTGGTTTTAGTGGTAAAGCAACTAACTTAGGTCTCCCAACAAAAGTTTGATAGGCTTCACACTTACCTACCCATTTTGATGCATCTTTGAAAAATGTAGGCCAATAGTACCCTACACGAAGGATCTTATGGGAAGTGATAGTAGAAGAGAAATGCCCTCCACAAGCCTGATCATGAAAATATGAAAACAACTTCTTCTGTTGCTCTTTTCCACACATTTAAGGAATCTTCCATCTATGCCTCACTTGAATAAAGCATTTTCCCATAATACATACTATGCAAACCTTAGCTTAATAGCTCTCTTTTCCTTGGCACTCAAGTGGGATGGACATTCTCCATAAGTAAGAAAATGTGCAATACCAGCATACCATTCATCTGTTGAATTGAGGAAGAGGACAACAAGAACATCAACTGCTTCTTTGGACAATTTTGCATCAGCTCCTTTAGTAATAAGCTCACATAAGCCTTTACCTCGGACTAGCTTAGTTGGCTTGATATCAAGGTCATATTCTTGGACTTTTGCTACCCAATTGCCTCTCTTAGTTCCAAACTCATGTTGTGTAAGAATAGACTTGATGGTTGTATCATGTACAAGCACAACAAAGTGAGAATTAAGAATATAAAAATGAAACTACTTGACAACTTTGACCACTGCAAAATCATGTTTCTCCATCATAGTATATTTCAACTCATGAGCTTTCAGAACATATATCATGAATGAAATTGGAAGTTCATGATCCTCAAAATTTCTCTGAGTTAGCACAACAACCAAGGTACTCTCCAGTAGCATAGCAATAGATGATAAAATCCTTGTTGAAATCAGGACATGCTAAGATGGGAGTCTTAGCAATGGATTTCTTGATACCTTCAAATGCTTCTTTACCTTCAGAATTCCAACCAAATTTTTTCTTTCCTTTCATCATGTGAGCAATGCTCATAGTTAGTTCTGTAAAATCAGGAATGAATCTCCTCAGAAGTTTATCTTACCAAAGAAAGAGTGAACACCCTTTTTTGCTTGTGGGAAGAGGAATCTACTGGATTTCTTGAACTCTTTTTGGATCTATCTTGATTCCTTATTTGGAGATAATATGCCCCAACAACTTGCCTTTAGTAACACAAAAGATAAACTTCTTAGGATTGAGAGAAACTCCATGTTCTTTACATTTCTAGAGGACTGCTTCAAGATGCTGAAAGTGATCTACCCTTGTTTTGGAGAAAATAGTCAAATCATCAAGGTACACAACAATAAACTTTCCCTTTAGACTGCCAAAATCCAAGTCCATTTCCTCTGAAAGGTGACACCAACATTGATAAGACCAAAAGGCATTCTCTTGTAGGCAAAGGTGCCCCAAGGAGTAGTAAAAATAGTTTTGTGTTGATCTGGGGTACTGAATTCCACTTGATTATACCTAGAGAATCCATCAAGCATATATAACATCTCGAGCTGTGACAAATTGCAAAACTTGATCCATCATGGGGAGAGGATAGTTGTCTTTCAAAGAGGCCTGATTCAAATTCTTGAAATCTACACAGATGCGGATCTCACCATTCTTCTTCCTGACAGGAACAATGTTGGAAATCCATGTTGAATGATGTATAGGGAAAATAATCTTTTCCTTTAGTAACTTCTAGATCTCTTGAAAAATAGTGCCAGTAACCTTGGGATTGTATTGCCTTTGTTTCTTCTTGAAAGGTTTGATCCCAGGTTTCAGAGGGATAAAGTGTTGCATTTCCTTTGGCTGGAAAGCCTTGAGATCATCATATGAATAAGAAAGAACATCAACATACCTTTTTAATAGATTTACTACTTTCTTCTTCTCTTCTTGAGTGTAGCATTTTCCAATGTTCACCATCTTGGGTTCATCAAGACTCCCAATATTAATCTTTTCACACTCAACAGACTACCAAGCTCCTTAGGAAGCTTTAGAATTAATGTACCTATCATGATTATCAAACAAATCTTCCAAACTCACCAGCCCTTTAGGGATCTTGTTACCTTTCAATTTTATGTAGCCATCTTGATCCATCTCTTCCTTGATATCTCCTTCATTAGAGGATACACACTCTCTAGGAAAAGCTTCACTTCCTTCAAAATACAATTGATCAAAATTACCCTTAAGCTCCAAGAAAGAGAGAAAATGTTGATCATCATTGAAAACTTGCCAGTTGTTTGCATTATCTGGTACACTAGGCCTATGAATCATTTCAATGGTAAATTTCTCTTGAGAGAAATCTGGGTGAGGAATCAACAAAGATCCTAAGATAGCTAGAGAATCAACTCTAGTATTCTTCTCTCTTGGCACAACTTCAATGGAGAAAGCATCAAGAAAATCAATGGAATCCCAGACAAGATTTCTATAATGCTTCAATCTCCTATTCTTCACTTGAAAAAGATCCCTGACTTGTTTCACAATCAGCTCTGCATCTCCATGAGCACAAAGATTCTTCACTCCCATTTCTTTTGATATGTTCAATCCAAGTATGAGTGCCTCACATTCAGCTGTATTGTTTGTATTTTAAAAACAAAGCTTGAATGAAAAAGGATGAATCTTCCCTTTTGGAGAGGTTAGCACCACACCAGCCCCAGAACCAACTAAAGAGTAGCTTCCATCAAATTCCAAAGCCCAAATGCCATTAGGATCATGAATCAATTCCTTAGGAGGTTTTGCCTCATCTTGTGACATGATCATGTAGTTACCATGCCCTATATCTTCATAGAGTATCTGTGCTTTTGGATCATCAGTATTTTACACAATGTATTCAATATATTTCTCAGGTAGCACTTCTTCATTTTTCCATTGACCGGGATCAAAGTGTGTGACCAATCCATCTGAATTTCACCTCCTACATCCTTACAGAAATTCCTACTCAGCAACATACCATATGAGGGAGGAATATCAACTACCAAAATAGTGGCTAAGACCCTTTTCTCTGGAAAAGAAACAAAATCTACTTGTGCATCTTTAATTCTTCCAACCAAAGGAAATTATCTACTCTCCATGGAATATCAGGAACCAAAGGTACGTGTTAGAGTCAGGACCAAAGCATGATCTACTTTTGTAGGAATTACATTGTCTGATGCTCCTGAGTCTATAACACAATTACTAAGTTTATGGCCAGCTATGAGAAGAGTCACATAGAATGGTTTAATTTTCTCATTAGGGAAGTGACTACAACCACAAGGCTTAGTTGAGGTGAGGAAGAGGGAGTGGGAAAAATACCTTTAGAAGTATTAGATGAAGCTTTGGATTTGGAATTGAAAAAGTTTACCATTTTAGCAAAAGCTTTTGGATGAGTTTGGTAAAACTCTACCTTTGAAATTTGGATTTTGGTATTTTTGAGGTGATCAATGATATCAAAAGACCCGGAGGTGGATGGGGCATCATTGCTAGGAAATTGAGAGACTTTTGATTTATCAGTTTTAGGATTTGAAGGACAAGAAGTTTTGGAAACAGAAGTAGAAGGAGGATTAACATTACTCACCTTTTTTATGGAGGCAGTGGGAATAGAAGCTCCTCTTCTTGAAACTATTGGAATAGTTATAGGATACTCTTTGGATTTCTTAGCAGAGCTTCATCACTTTTTATTTTTATTTCGTTTTCTCCTAAGTCATAATAGAATCATATGAATCACTATTCATCTTCGTCATCCATACCTTCAGTGGTAAGGAAATGAACTTGAGATCCACCAAGCTCCTCCAGTTATTCATCAACCTCTTCTTTTGGTTCTTCATAGAGTTCATTAAACTCCTCATCATTAGGTTCTTGAAATTCACAAGTTGCATTGACTGGAACCTTGATGGGTGGGCCTTCAATAGCCAATCTAGTTTGAGAAGGAGGTAACCAGTTCCTAGGCTGAAAATTCTTCCTTGGGATGTCTTGGTAAGGAGTATGTTGAGCCAATTGCTTTTTAATGGCAATGAGATCATTTTCCAACTTCTGCACTAACTGATTTGAGTTGGCTCCAGGAGAGGGAGAAGAAGATGCCTTAGACTTGGAAGGTTCTCTTTTCAATTTACCAGACATGATTAGGTCATCCTCAACACTGATAGCTAACCATTGATCAGCCTCCAGAGTTGCAAGGTTAGCTCTCCTTAGTGCATAACTCACTTCAGGTAACTAGGCATTGAGGAAGAAGCACTTTTGGATTTGATCCACTGGATGAGTGTTATGTGGAATTTTATGAATGAGCTTGTTGAATTTGGCCACAAATTATCTCATGGGATCGAAATGGTTCCTTCTTAATATGAGAGATTTGAGCTAATAGAGTATGTAAATCTTCAACAGGTTTGAACGTTGCTCAAACTGAGTTGTCATGGTGGTCCAATTAGTGATTGACCCAGCAGGAAGATGATAGAACCAATCAACAACATTATCCTACAATGTTTCCACAAATAGCCTGACAGAGACATCTTCATGTTCAACCCTAAGAATCCCACATGCAACAATGAAGGCTACAATGTGTTCATCTGGATGAACCTTCCCATCACCTCGGAATTTGGGAAAACTTTTCCTATTACCCCTAGGTAACTCATGCAATGGCTGAGGAAGAGCAAGAGGCCCAACTTGTTGTCCCCAAGGCAAAGGGGCTCCCATATTTGGAAAAATTTATCAAGGGGAACTAAAAACTAGCAAGTATCAAAGCACAAAGATTAGGACTGAGTTATTCTTGAGGAATGCTGTTTTCTTGGAATTTCTGTCTTTAACAGGAGGTGTGCTTGTAGAATGAGTTCTTCTGTTCCTTCTTGCTGGAAGAAGAGAGAAGTTTTGTTGCTCTAGAAGTTGAAAATGGGAATCTTCTATTCCGAGAGCCTTTTACCACGAGTATATCTTAGATTCACTAGATCGAAAATGATCTTGAAGTTGTTCTTTTAGAAAGGGATACGTTTGAAATGAAATCCCCAATAGAGTCACAAAAACTATTGGGTTTTAAAATTATACTTTAACAAACCACAGTCAAGGGATAGCAAGTCCCTCCTCTTTAATGGGAGAGGTTCCCTTATTGAAAGCAAGCAACAAAAATTATATACAAATGTACAACTTTCAAAGTGTGGATTCCTAATACTTTGAAACATTTTATGCCCAAAGATCATCAATACGAAAGAATGGAAGAACTAAGGAGATGAGAGAGGAAGAACATAACAATACTTTTAGGAAATATAGATAGCAGAGTATAACCTTATACGTATTGATCAAAGGAGATGCAAAATGGAATCATTTACATTTATAACATATATAATTTCATAGACACAAAGTTCTCGAAATCATATTAACAAGAACACAAAGTTTCTTATCATGCAAAGATGGATGATTCATAAATTCGAACAAGGAAAGAAGGAATAGCAGAGGAAGAAAGGGAAAAAATTATGTATTGATTACTTTTGAATCTATTACATCTACAGAGTACTAGGATCCAACCCGAATAATGGCGTAGAGAACCCACTAAATAGCTTCCAAAAATGGTTACATTCGGTTACAAAAATGATGAAACTGATTCAAGAAACTAATGTCTGAACTTCTCTAATGCCTCGGCCGTTTCCATTCTTGGTAGCAAAACCAAATGCATCATATCACAGCCATTCATCCTATTTTCATAAAATTTGAATTTGATCCGTCCACGTGGGAGAGATTTAGCTGAAGCGGGTCTAGGGAAAACTTTTATATTTTGTGCCTTTTAGAGAAATGACACTTGAACATTTCAGCCCGCCCATCCGCTTTTGATATGGGCTCTCCACATGGCTTCTCCTAGGTGTCGGGCGTGGTCGCGGGTCACTTTATAAATTTTATGCCTTTCCGCAACAAAACCAAAATTCCAAAAGTGACCCGACGATCCGCCTCCCCACTTTGAATTTTGATGCGGGCTCGATATTTGACTTTTTCCCGTCCCGGCAGAGTCACAACTCATTTTACAACTTTAATCCCTTTTGGAAATAAAACCAAATTTCCAAAAGTGCTCCGATGACCCGCCTCCCCACTTTGACTTTTGAAAACAACCACGTGTCCCTTTGTGGGGCCAAAGTAAGAATTTTTCTCCGCCACTTCATAATTTCAAAAATCCAATCAGGATCCAGCGGAGACATAGGGGTAATTCAACATTTTTGCAAATGTAACAAAATTCACAAGTTCACAAAAATACCCACCACACCACATCCAATTAGAGGTGACCACGTATCTACAGACGCTGGAAAATAATTTGATGGGAAGACGACCGTAGAAAAATGCAGAGAAGGAAAAATGCCACCATTCGCGCCCGAATAAATTTTTTTTTCCCGCAGAAAGATAAATGTAAGGATTACAAGGCTCAACATGGTCCACAACCATAGGAAAAGATTGATAAATTCCATGCATCCATTTAAAGAGATAGAAAAATGTTTCAAAACACACAAAGTTGAGGAATTTTAAATGGAACCGGTGGGATCAAAACTCGAGTACCAAAGACTTGGGACCTACAAATTTATCTTTCACAAGAGGGGAGGTTTAGGGCGACAACATATAAAATACTTATAAACGGCCATATGAAAGGAACTTGCATGTGGTTGCATTCCTAGTATAGTTTCCTCTTGCATTCGACCACGAGCCTCTTTAGTGATTACAACGCGCTCATGCTCTATCATGCACCGACACAAAACTCATCACGACCTAGCTTGTATAAGTCTCCACCAACTAGTATGGGTAATCGCTTCCTTTATAATGCCTTTATCCCTTCTCGCACCTCACTCATTTGTAGGAACAAAGTAACATCTTCCAAGTCGAGGGCACATGATGTAACCCGAATAATCGTGCATCCGACATCGTATCTTCAATGCTCGCGCGTCCTCACCGAGGTAATTTTTGAAAAATGACGAGGTCCCAAATCTATTTTCCTAGTTTCACCATAATCGTAAACTCAAACTCTTGAAATATTAATATCCAATGACATATGCACCCTTGCAAAATGGGCTTGTTCACCAAGTACTTTAATGCTATGTGGTCTGTTTAGAAAAAAAGGAGTTGCTAGCAAATACTGCCTAAACTTGTGTAGCGTGTAGATCATTGATAATACCTCATGCTTTTTGGTGGTATAATTATATTCAAAGCTAGAGTAAGCTTCCTACTAGCAAATCACAAGGGGTGATAAACAATCCCTCTCTAGGTTGTGCTAAGACTTCTCAAATCTCCATCCCATATGCATCAACATGCACATGAAAAGGTTTATCCCAAAAGGGAAAATGCAAAATGGGCATGGTGGTAAGATTTTCCTTCAATGTGTCAAATGCCACCCGCTACACCTCTCTCCAATATAATTTAATTTTATGTTTCAATAACTCTTCCAGGGGCACGAAAAATTTAGGAATATCCCTTGATGAATTTCCTATAGTACCTTGTATGCCCTAGAACTCTCACACCGTGCTCTAACCGGTAGGATCCTCTAATCCCACGATAACAATAAATTTTTCTTGGTCTACCAGTAAGCCTTCTTTGCAAGTAATGTGTCCCAACAATGTGCCAAATGGAGTGGAAAAACACACTTCTTAATATTCAAGGAGATGTTAAACTACCTGCATCTCTCAAACATCAACCGTAGATTGTCACAACAGTCTTTTATTATAAGAAACTTGTAAATGAAGTCCTGAAATGCCTGAACCACAATGTGTAAAAACATAACATGCACGTTCTTTAGTCTAAAAGGCATTACCATTTAGGAAAACTTCCCCATTCAAAGTGGCGAAACTTGTCTTCTCTTGGTCTTCCTTTATAATTCAAACTTAGTGATATCCCAAAAACCCATCTATAAATGAATAGATATCACGCCCGGCTACTCCTTCCGGATTTTCTCATGAAGGGGTTTGGGAAAGGATAAATTACACATAATGGATTCAAATCCCTATAGTCAACACAAATCCTTATTCTCCCATCCTTTTTGATACTGATGACCATTAGGCTTACCCATTCGATTCTTCAACGACTTCTATGATCCTAGATGCTATCATCTTATCAATCTCCTCCTTAACTTTGACATGTAGATTTAGATTCATCCTGTAAGGTATCTTCGAATCAGGTGTACACCATCCTTTAACTTGATTCTCATTTCTCCTAGTGAGGGGTGAACTCCTTTAAGTTCATGGTACCCGTGTGGAAACAAATCCTAAAAATCATGCAGAAGCTCAATAATCTTTAAGACCTCCTAGTCTGTCCAGTTGTCCCCAATAATAGCTTCCTTTGGTTCCGCCTCCGTGCCAATGTTAACCTTCTTTGTCTTTAATGGCTTGTGGTAAACATGCACTTACTCATCAGTGCTATCTAACACTTTGCACATACCTTCTATATGGCTAACATCCAAGTTCTCCACCTCTTCATCGTCTATCAAGTAGACCAAATTTCCTTTCTCTTTCTCTAGGAAGGCACACTCAAGTTGTATTTCCTCTGATTCTTCCTCCACGAAGCGTGCCCCCAACTCTGGTTCACCTAACAACTCTAGAATCATGTCCTCTGCCATGACACTATCTCCCAAGGTAAGGCACTTGACTACCTATAATGCCTCATTCACCAATGAATTAGTAATTTGATATTCAAATGTTTGAAAAAGATCCAATGTTAACTCCTTCTAGTTCCCTATTTGACGGTGCAACTCTAAATGAATATACCATGCGCACGTGTAGCCCCGTAATGTGGAATAAAAGTTATGAACCCATACGGAAGGAGGTAAAGATTCCATGCCTCCCATCCAAGTATTCTCACACTCTTAAACATGACATGAGGCGGATACCTTCCCATCATAGTAACAAATTTGAGAAGGTGCATTGCTTTGGAGAAAACTAATAGAGAGCACAATTCTCACTTCACGGCACTCTAGAAGATTATATCGATGTTTCACCCACCAATGTGCTACTATCCCACGTAAAGTATAGGTAAGCATATTCCTTCTCTCCACTTGACACTTCCACGGGTATCCATTACGTGAAGGAAGACATCAAGGTTGGCTTCGATAGTGTATCATGGCAACTACCTTCCTCGCAAGCACCTAAGTGAGCACATTTAGGCAACTTGAGTCTCACTATCCTTCAGATTCCTTCCAACTAACTCGTATGTCCCATGTGCCCAGTTGTCACAAGCAATGCTGGATATATCCCTTATGGATTGTGCATCATCCCATTGAATGAACCCTTCCTTCGATGGCTGAACGAACTATGTGTCCCTGATGGTGCACACATATATCTTGTTTAAGTCTTCTTCACCCAATGGCTCCACATACAAAGGTGCAAACCATCCATCAGTCAGTGGAATGATCACATGCTCTTCCTTGTTCTCAAAACTGATGTAGCCCTTATTAAAATGCAAATCAACATTATTTTCATAAAGCACCAAGGGCACCCAAGTAATGCTAGGAAATTATCAACCTCAGCAAGCTCTAGGACCTCAAAGTATCCAGTAAAATTTTCCCCTTGAATATTAATGGATATACCCTTTAACACCCCTATAGGCATGACCTTTGTCATGTTAGCCATGTAAAACACATTCAAAGATGGCTGCAATGGGGGCCTCCCCATTTGGTTCCATGCATCTAGAGTAAGGACATTGACCTCCGTTTCTATGTCAATTAATATCTTACTTAGGAGCTACCCATCAATAATCGCATTCGGCTTGATCTCCTTTTCATAATCAATACTGTGAGGAGGTAGGTTAACATGTAAGACTTGTCTCTCACACCCTCCTCCAGAGATGCGGTACCTTCTCCCTCATCCATTCTCCTAACATGGGAATAATGTTCTCCTATCGCAACATTTGAAACACTTCCCTAACCTCATCCATATCCTATTGAGGAACCTCAATGCTCTTCTTCTACTCCAACTGGCATGATTTCTCCTTCAGACATTGGATTTATCCTTACAAACTCCTAATCACCTCCATGGTTTCTTGGTACACTTCCTTTTGGTGGGTAGGATCAAGATATTTCCCATGTAACACTTCTTCTCTTATGATAAGGAGGCTATGCTTTAGTTCCTTCAGCACGTGCAACCTCAATGTGTGTAGTGACCAAAACAAGCTCTAGCTCGGAGTTAAGCACTACCCTCAACATCCATTGTGGGTCGGTCCTCTTTACACTCACCATCCTCACACCTTTTTCCTTCTTCTAATTCTTTCTCATGTGGTCATAAAACTCCAAGAATTATTCATACTTGTGCTTATTTCACACCATGAGCATTACAAAAATCAAGGCACTCGTGATTGTAGTGTTCAGTTGATCCATAATTGTAACAGGTCCCATGGGGAAAGTCACCTCTTCCTCTATGACTATTACAATCTTTGAAGCTTCCCCGAAAACCTCTTCCTCAAACTCCTCCATCGCGCACCCTTAATACCGACAATCCTCATCCTTAAAACTACTCCTAATGCTAGTCTGGCACACACCGAGATCAATGGTGTCATGGATTTGGACTATTAGCTTGCAATACTTGGTGTTATGATTAGTTGAGGTGCAAATATTGCAATAAAAAGACACATATTTATGGATTGTGCACCGCAACAACAAACATCTACTTACATCATGATCTTCTTGGAAAATCTCACACGCTTCATCGACATGGTGCACACCAAATTTTGTGGGAAAATGTCCTTTGTGTGTCCCTCTACTTCACAATCCATGCACCATAAACCACTACAAGTCTCATGAGATAAGTTTGTAGACAATTTTTACAGATGATTTTTCATGCTAGCAATATGTGCTTTAAGAAATGGGCTAACTCTGGTATCAATGCTTTCCACTGCCTCATCACCCAAGGAAGCCTCCAATGCCTCGTGCGGATATGTGAAGGTCTTTTGTGAAAGTTCCCTTTTGAATGGGGTGATAATTCCTTTGAAAAACCACCGAGCATCTTTGTGGTAGATGGATATCATATGATAAATTTGATAGGAGAGTCCTAAAATGAGTGTCATACTCTTGCACACTCTCCACCATACCTTGCTAGATTTACTTCAACATGCCAATTCTCTTCTATTCAAACTCAAGAATGTGAAAATCTGCCAACAAGTCATTGCATAATGCAAGATAATCCATCACCATCTAATGGGATTCATACTTTTGGTACCAGCTATGTGCATGCCCTCGCAACATAGTTACAAAATAACTTTCCTTCCTCTCCGGCGTAGTGATACCCTTAATGCACCATAACAACTCACATATATGAACATGATCCGTAGTGTATTCTACACCCTTATAATTAGGAAAATGAAAGGACATCTAAAAACACTTGCTGAGGTTATTGAGGCCCTTGTCTAATAAATACGTAACCTTGACCTCCTCCTAGATTCCCTCCACCACCACCACCACTAGATCCACTAGATCATATCCCTCTAGATCCCCCAAATCCTCCTCCTATCGTAGGTATGGGGCCTAACGTAGTTGTGCTCTCGTATTCCCACCGCCATGCTAAACTACGTGCCAAAAGTCTGTGATACCAAACCACTCCTAGATGTGTTTCCACACCACTTCAAGATAGGATACCCAAAATTTATGAACCCACACCTTGCCCAAATGACGTGCCAAAAAAATAGCTCCAAAGACCAAATTTTTTTGCATGACCATAAATGGGTATAATGTAAAATGATATCTACGAAGCTATCGATCACCAACACCAACCGAACTAGAAGCACTTGTCTTAGATATTGGAAAACAAAGCGCTAGGGTTTGGTCACCAGGTGGGCTAAGATGCATGCATACGGATCTCCTTTCTCTATATGAAGAACTCTAACTAGAGGTCGAGGGGGTTTCTCTCACGTGTTTGTTAATATGGGATAGCACAAATTGCTTAGGTCCCGTTCCCTCCATGCTAACCTCAAATCCTTCTCACAACATCTGTCTCCATAGGTCCATCACAATAATAACTTTGCATTTTCTTACCAACTCCATTTCTTGAGATTCATTATACTTGAGTAAACTCTCATCTCTCTCTACCTCCATCGCAAGGTCCACCATCTCCACCACACCAGCTTCCATGCCCCGTACCTAGCGAGAGTTTAGCTAACCATAGGGAATGCTTCCAAACTCAAAGTGATTATCAAGATCTTGATAGCTAGAGGTATAGCATGCAAGAACAATCCTCTTGGCTCCTCTCAGAACTCAAATTCAGAACCTTTAGATAATAATGCGTTGAGATTGCGTACTCCAATGTGTAACTAGTCAACACACCTTTCCACTAGTGATCAATAACACGAGTCCAAGTCAGATCAACATCCTACAACCACTAATATTCCTCCTGGGTCCAAACATGAGGTCTATAGTACCAAATTTTCCTTGATGCATATGTTGAGAGCCATTCATACAACTCTACTAGGAAACAACAAAATAATGTCTCATAGAGCTCATGATATAGGTTCTCCTCCACCCATTTATGTGCATCAAACTCATATCTAGTGCTAAACCTTTGAGTAAACTCATCCTCCATGATTTCAAGCTAGGTCTCGACACTCTCTAAGGTCGACACTCCATCATCACACATCATTCTCACAAAATCTTCAAAAAGTGGTCCCGAAAACATAACCAACATGTAGTCTCATTTACCTATATCATCTAATCTTTGTCTCAACCCCAAGTGCGCCAACCTATCACCCAAGTATTGGGTGCTCACCGAGGCACACGTGGGCACCAAGCCCCTCCTTTATGTGAACCTTGTGAGAATGTTCTGCCATTAATGGAGGAAAGGTTTGCAAAACAAGAACACATGCATTTAATCTAATACAAATGTAGAGAATATAGTTCTAAGCATAAATGCTCCATGAGATAAATATAAACATCACAACAACATAATGGAAACATATCCGAACCATGAATAATATGAAAGCACACTAAATTTTAGTCCACAAACATAAATACACAAAATAGAGCTTTGTGTATTGATTAAATCCATTTACTGTAGCCATAATGCATTAAATAAGGTAATATCAAACCATATACATCATGAAATAACATTCCAACCCTACAAAACTACTCTGAATAGAAATCCTAGCTACACTTCCCCATTACATCCCTTGTCTGACACCGAGCATATATATATATATATATATATATATATATATATATATATATATGCCTAGTAACAACATTCTTGTAGCACTTTGTTACCTCTTCAACTCTAACTCTCACCCCCTTCTCACTCTCCTTCTCAATTTCCTCTTCTATTTTGGACCCAAGCACTCCTTTAAATAGAATCTGGATTCACCACCATAGTTTCACCCATGAGTAGATCACATGCCAAGTGGAAGTGTGGTCCTCCATGATTGAGTGCTTATGCTAGCTTGCAAAGGCTTCCACTAATTATAATGATCCTCCTGGGAATATTCCCTACATGGAATATTATTTTCTTGACCTCTAAGGCTCTAGGTTGGCATCTTATCCATTCATCATACCTACTCGGGCCCTCATGTGTTTCTCCTGTGACACTGCCTTTAAAATGCGGCAAAGTCTCGTAAATCTCTCTACTACTTCACACACACCAACCTCTTCTCCCGAGTGCTTTTCCTTAAGCATCTTACTACTTGATTGCATTACACAAGCATGATCCTTCTACCTTGGGACTTAGTCAATTTAAGGCCCAACATACATGCCAATATGATTTTGATGGATTTATGATATATATTCTGATTATACTAACTTGTTGGTAGGATGTATGGTTAGTTTTTTGACATTACAATCCTTATGACGAGTATATGATGAATGTTTATTCCATGATGATTAAATATTTATGCTCATTGATTTTTCAATGATGTTTATGGTAGTATACATGATGTTAGGTGGTGCGTATCATGTTTTGGGATGTACACACCTCTTGTATTTGATTGATGCATCTTGTATTGGTGGCATGTTGCTTGTTGATACGCATGGATTTGATGTTCGTCACTTATATTATATCAAGTAGGTATGATGCATGTGCATTAAATGTGTAGATTACATGGTAGACAAAAATGGGTTTCGTGGATATTACTCTCGTGTTGGCATGCATGATTGGTCATTGGCCAAATTATATCCCCCTTGTGTATTGTCATCGTATGGTTTCTTGTATTGATTTGGGAGCTTTTTGGCTTGGTGATCATTTGATTTATTATGTTTTACACTTAATTTTTATGGTATGGATATTTTATCTTGGGTTTCATTGTTCCTTCATAGCTTTGATTTGTTTAATTTATTTAATTTTAATTGTAACTATGTTTTATCTATTTCATTTCCCCCTTATCTTTTCCCTAAATTTTAATTGAGTGGATTATGCCTAATCTTGTTTTAACCTTGATTTTTACCTTCTTACCTTTCTTAGCGGAGTATACACTCTTCCCAAGGCACCCCTTCACCTCAGTTCGGATTTGGTAAAAATGATATTTTTTGGAAGTGTTCATGGCTTGTAGAGGGTCTATTTTTCCTTGAAAAGAGCCCCCAAAGCCATACCTATGGCTAGGGAAATCTCTTTCCAATGAAAAAGGAATTTTATACCTCTTTAAATGTATTTACTCAACCACATTCTTTATGTTTCTTGGTCTTTCCAAGATCACTTGAGGTGAGTTCAATTCACCTCAAGTGAGTGAATAACTCTTCTTAGTTTTGGGAAATCCTCTATTATGACCTCCTTTTGTCTTAGGTTTGGGGAGAGTAGTGAAATGACAACTAGTTGGATGATGACTAGATGCCACATGAATCTCTCTTCATTAGTTCCTATTTTGGTGAGTTTTCCTATTTATCCTCCAAATTTCGGGGAATTGAGGTTCCACTGGATTGGATTCTAGGTTTATTTTCTAAAATTTGGAGAACTTGTGGATGCTTTGAGTATTTAAGATTGCACTTGGATTGAATTGGTGAGCTTGAAATCTTGGACTTGTTGGCTTTATTTTTCAAGGTAGGTTTCTTATCATGGAAGACGTAATTTGTTTACGGATGCATCTATTTTTGACTTGTTAGAAAGTGAAAATTGTTGTGATAATTTTTCTTGTCCATCCTCTATTTCACCTTGTTGAATTACTAGTTGTTTTCATTAATCGAAACATTCTGAAACTTGATGGAAAAATAAAATATGAAACAAGTTTCCAACACTCTCTCTCCCCCTTTGACATCTATGAAAAAGATGCACAAGCACACCAAACTAATTAGATTGGAAAAATTCAATAAAAAAAGAATTATTATACCTTGCATTTACTCCCTATGGAAAGGTGTTGTTTTCTTGTTTGAAGAAGCCCAAGAATTACTGTTGTTTTTCTTCCATGCAACACCTGCAATACTCCTTCTGATAAGATTTCAAAATCAGCCTTCAAAACTTGTCTTTACTTGACCACTATTGATGTAAAATGAAATGATGGAAAAGGGAGAGTGAAAGAGAATTCTTCTCAAGTGTTTCTCAGAAGTTCAAGATGACTTCATGTGGTTTCAAGAAGAGGGTCTTGGAAATTGTTGGTTAGTGCCATTTTAGGGTGGTTTCATGTACTTAATGAAATGAAACAGAATGGTACAGTTAGACCAAAAATTTGAGAGGATTTCAAAGAGTATCCATAGTATGTTTGAGAATTTTTTAGGATAGATCAGCCGCTAAAGTAAGTTTTGTATGTTGGTCAAAAATGGTGTTGAGAACAAGTAGTGTTCTTGCATGTAAATGAGATGGGATAGAAAAATTTAGACCTATTATTTTCCAAAAATTAAGGAAAGTGATAGAGGAAGGTGTCTTTATGCTTCATGTAAAATTTCAGGTCAAAGTTAGGTCATTTGTTCAAGTTATGCGAGTATTTGTAAAACATGCTTTTGTAAAGCTCATTTTGAGCTGCCCGACTTATTAGCCTTCAAAAAAATTATATAGTCTCCTTCAAATAAATCATAGAAGGAATTTTTGGATTAAATTGGTATAAAAATCATGTGCAAAAATAATTTTCTCAAAAGGAGGTGTGGTTGAAAAGTTATGAGCATTTTGGTAGAGTAATTTTCTCTCTCCTTGGTTATGCACCAAATTGATAAGAGCAAAAATGTGAATTTGGAATCCAAGTCTTGTTTCATCACTTCTAGAGTATCTTATCAGTTCATTCATGATATTTATCATTCTTATAAATATTTTTAAGGCTTCACTTCTTAAAGATACATGTAGTTTCTCTTGACACCATGTCTTAGTATGAAAGCATTTGAAGGCTTCAATTCTTGAAGGTACTAGCTGTTTCAAATGGAGATTTTGTGAAATAAGTGCTCTTAAAGATTCCAAAGTTACACAAAAATGTTTTTATACCTTTCAAGTCTTCTTAATGTAGTAAATCATGTAATTCCTTTTGGTACATATTGACATGAAGGACATTGTTCTCAATACACATAAGAACACTACTCCAATAGTCTTAGATCCAAATGCAATGCCTTGATCAGTTTAAAAAAAAGGTATACTGTGGTCAATAAGGAGGTAAAAGAAATTTATTAAGTGTAAAATAAGTTATTTTTAGTGACAAGCTTGAAGTTCCAGTTCTTCTAGACCGAGGAAATAAATTGAAGGTTCTCACTATCCCTATGAAGGCCTTCCCAAACCAAGATCTAAATCAGTCCTTGTGAAGCTAGTACCACTCAAAAATGTAAAGTTCTAAGGTAAACACAATTAACACTAACTATTTTTACTTGGGTTGAAGTAGTGATCATGTTACTCAGCAAAGATTCTTGCTTGATCTGTCACCACACCGCATGATCACCAATTCTCAATGTTTCCATGAAAAAGTGCTCAAATTCTAGAATTCCCTTCAAGGGTATATATTTTCAATATCTTGGAAATGTGGAAACATGTTTCATGCAACTATAGAAGAATTCATGTCCAAATTTCACTCAATTTTTTGAAGAAATAGGCCTAACTATCATATTTTAGCAGAAACTATTTGATACCCCGATTTAGGGTTTTGGAATGAGAAAATTGTTGATTTCTCGAATCTTATCCAATATTTTTGCTCAAAATTTGAAATATATATCTATCAGGGAATTTATAAGTGTTTGGAAAAAATAATGAAGGAAAATGATAATGTGTGGTGGAATATTTCATCAATAGAAATTCCAAAAACTATGTACAATGTTTTGAGAATGATGTCACAAATTTTTCCTTGAACTTTCTCAAATTTCAAGAAATTTTTTTGAGTGATTCAAGACATGAATGCAAGATTAATTCTAGTGAAGGATTGAATGAGTGACTTTGAGCTTGAATTTATTTGGCTAAGTGATCAAGTGCTCCAAGGAACCTTGTAAATGTAATATGAACAGTAAAGAAAGTCCTTTTTTTTTTTTCTTGAAAATCTTGAACAAAAAAAGTTGACTCTTGTTGATCTACAATTTCAAAATCAATTAAGGAATGCAATAGTATGGATTCATGTATGTTTAGGAAATTATAGTGGTCAAATTCACTTAGTTGAAGCTCGAAAACTTTCACAAATCAATTATATTCATAGTAACTCTAAGTAAAGTAGTGAAGTATAAGGAAGAGAGGTGTCATGTTCTTTATCTCTTCAAATAATGCTTAACCTCAAAAGGA
Source organism: Taxus wallichiana var. yunnanensis (assembly GCA_018340775.1). NCBI lineage: Eukaryota > Viridiplantae > Streptophyta > Pinopsida > Cupressales > Taxaceae > Taxus > Taxus wallichiana. The sequence goes on from CM031239.1 coordinate 316,308,606, forward strand.
TATGAAAATTCGTGGTTGAATTTTCATATCCTTTGAGGTAAAAACTTCAAGAGACATCTCATGATCTTATTGAATTCCCAAAATGGAGTTGAAGAGCCAAGGTCAATAAAAACTAAAAACTTCAAGAGACATCTCATGATCTTATTGAATTCCCAAAATGGAGTTCAAGAGCCAAGGTCAATAAAAAAACTGTCCTAAAAATATGTAAAGAATAAATAAGAGAAGTTGAAGGAACATGACTAAAGATTCTTGAACTTGATGTGAAGAGTGAAAATAAAGAGTTTTTATATACTTACTTGGAAAAATATTTGAAATGTGTGTGAGGACAAGTGTAACAAGTGAAAAAGGTGTGATGAATATGATGTTGTGAGTTTGATGAAGATATATGTGAGAATTACTATGAAACTCTCGGTTACATGAGTTTAGAAAACCATGCGGGAGAAATTTATGTTTTGACTATTGAATTGAGTTGAAGTAGAGAAAATTTTGATTTGGCTATATAGTTGTTACATAATTGTGAATCCAATAGATAAGAAGAGTTTGATTTCGTGTGATTTTTTCATGTCGAGTAGATTGAAATTGGAAGGTTGAGGACAAATATATTGGTGTTATTCATGCTAATTAGTCGGTGAAAAATTTGAACACAAGATTGCAAATTAAGTCAAGAGGAGCATTTAAGAGATAGTTAGAGTAGCAGAGATAGGTTGCAAATCTAGGATCATTATCGATAGTCGTGAGCATCAAATTGAAGTGTGATAAGCTTTACTTTGTGTATACTAGGAGTTATAGCTTCTTTGTAGGTAGAAGCTTGTAGAAGGCTAGTTTGACTAGTTAAACCTTTCGGGAAGTTGGTGCTTCCTTCACTAAATTATAGCTTGTGTGATTCTAATATTTTAGCATCAATTTATGAGTTGTATTTCAACAAAATTCTTATAACCATTTTTCACATAGTGGACTGGTTCAATGGGTTTTCTCCTATTTGGGTTTCCTACTTAAATCTCTTGTCTCCTATGTTGATTGTTCTTCTTGACTTATTATTTCAGTTTTTGTGTTTGAAGGTTTGGATTTCTAAAAATTTGAATTAAACACTGATTCACCCCCCTCTCAGTGGTCTAAGTTTCCAACAATTGGTATCAAATAAGGCCCTAGTAAAGTGAGTTTAACAGCTCAAGGGAGATCCAATAAATTCAACTATGGAAAGAAACTAATCAAATGGTTTCTCCACTTCCAAAGCACCTCTGTTCAATGGGTCTAATTATGCCTTTTGGAGTGTCAGGATGAAGACTTACCTAATGTCCATTGGATTTGATGTCTGGGATATAGTTGACAGTGGTTATACAGTTCCAGCAACACCTCCCACTAACCAAGTAGGAAAGAGAGAAGCTGAAAAAAATTCTAAGGCTATGAATGTAATTATTTGTGGATTAGTTGAGGCTAAGTTTGTAAAATTTATGCAGTGTGATACAACCAACGAGACATGAGATAAACCGATGAAAAACTATGAAGGAGATAAAAAAGTAAAAATTACTAAACTACAAACATATAGAGCACAATTTGAAAGTATGAAGATGAAAGAAAGTGAGAGCATATCCTCATACTTACAAAGAATTGATGAACTCATAAATCAGATTAGAAGTTTGGGAGAGAAAATGGAAGAGAGTGTGATAGTGCTAGAAAGTGCTTAGGTCCTTGATTTCAAAGTTTGATGCTAAGGTATTGGCAGTAGAAGAAGATAAAGACCTAACAACACTAACAATGGATGACCTTCATGGTATATCGACAACATATGAGATGAGAATAAGTGATTCAAATCTAGTAAAGAAGGAGGCATCCTTTAAAGCAACTAATAAATATTCAAAATAAAAGAACAAAACAACTGATCCAGACATGGACATAGATGATGATAAAATAGAAGTTATGTTTGTAAGAAAGATAAAAAGGGGATTAGGAAAATACAAAGGTAAAATACCTTTCAAATGTTTTAGTTGTGGATAAGTTTGTCACTTTTCTTCTAAATGTCCAAATAAACATAAAGAAGATGAAGAGTCCTCTAATAAACGAAGAAAACATTCAAGAAGCATGGAGGGAAAAAGAAGTATTTCAAAAACAAGAAAAACTTCTACACACAAGAGGGATCAAGATCTTCACAATCTAGTGATTCCAGCAGCTCAGAGAGTGATGATGAAGGTATGCAAGCTAAAAATTTATTTATGGCCATTGAGATAAATGATGAAAGAAACTCTAAAGGAAAATTTCAAACTCAGTATGAGAGTTCAGATGAAGAAGAAGTAGAAGTAAACCTTGAAGCTGAATTGATAAGTGCTCTAGATGAGATAAAGCATCAAAAGAAAAGAAACCAAAATTTAAAAATCATGGTTAAAGAATATGAAGGAAAAATCAGGTCTCTTGAAGAAAATTAGAAAAAGGAAGCCAAAGAACATGAATAAATGATCAAGGAGTATGAAACACAAGTGAAACTAATTGGAGATGCTTTCAAGACTAAAGAAGAAGAGAATTTAAAGCTCAAAAATGAGATGGAGCAGCTACAAACATAGTTAGATCAGACTTCTACAAAACTGAAAATGTATCATAAGTTTGAGAAAAGCACTGCTGATTTGAGTGATCTTCGAGCAAGAAAAAGGATGCAAGTGATAAATCTGGTTTGGGATATGAAGAGAAGAAGGTAGATGAAAAATCAATGAGAAAAAATATGACCAAGACAAGTGAAGAGCCTCCTAAAGCCAAGAAGACTGATTTCAAGAAGAAGAACTATCCAAGAAGACACTATGCCATGAGGTATGCTTACTCCTTTTATGGATATTGTTATGCATGTAATGAATTTGGCCACAAAGCTGCTAAGTGTAGAATGTATTCCAAAGGTTATGGTAGGCATATGAGTTCTTATCATGCAAGAAAAAGGATGAACTAATTTGCTATAATTGTCAAAAGTATGGGCATGTTTCCAAGTTTTGTTATCAAAGACCTCCACAATAGAACAAGAATGTTTACAGGATCAAATCAGGTCCTACAAGTACTAAGGAGCAAGGTTTAATAACACAAACAACATTTCATTCACAAAGTGATGATGTAGAATGGTATATTGATAGTGGATTCTCTAGTCACATGACAGGGAACAAGAGAAAGTTCATTTCCTTAGAAGAAAATGCAGCTGACACAGTAAGATTTGGTGATAACACATCAACAAATATTGTTGGCAAAGGAAAATTAAGTCTTGACAATGGGAAAACAATAACTAAAAATGTTTTGTATGTTGAAGGCCTAAAACATAATCTTCTTAGCGTTAGTCAAATGTACAAACAAGGCAACACAATCCTCTTTCATGATAAAGGATGTGACATAAGGAAAGGAGAAACATGTAAAGTGGTTGGAAAAGAAAAAAGGACTAAAAAATATGCATTTGCTTAAAGAAGTAAATAAAGAAAAATGTTTTTCAAGCAAAGTGGATGAGAGTTGGATTTGGCATGAAAGGATGGGTCATTTAAACTCGATAACCTTGTCAAAATCAGATCTATGAGGTGTGTTAGGAATTTTCCCAAGATCAGCAAACTTGATAATACATTGTGTAAATGTTGTCTTCATGGAAAATAGACAAAGAGAAACTGTTGACAATTTTTGCAAGAAAAAGGACGAACTAATTTGCTATAATTGTCAAAAGTATGGGCATGTTTCAATTTTTGTTATCAAAGACCTCCACAAGAACAAGAGTGTTTACAGGATCAAATCAGGTCCTACAAGTACTAAGGAGCAAGGTTTAATAACACAAACAACATTTCATTCACAAGGTGATGATGTAGAATGGTATATTGATAGTGGATTCTCTAGTCGTATGAGAGGGAACAAGAGTAAGTTCTTTTCCTTAGAAGAAAATGCGGTGACACAAGTAAGATTTGGTGATAACACATCAAAAAAATTGTTGGCAAAGGAAAATTAAGTCTTGACAATGGGAAAACAATAACTAAAAATGTATTGTATGTTGAAGGCCTAAAACATAATCTTCTTAGTGTTAGTCAAATGTACAAACAAGGCAACACAATCCTCTTTCATGATAAAGGATGTGACATAAGGAAAGGAGAAACATGTAAAGTGGTAGGAAAAGAAAAAAGGACTAAAAAAATATGCATTTGCTTAAAGAAGTAAATAAAGAAAAATGTTTTTCAAGCAAAGTGGATGAGAGTTGGATTTGGCATGAAAGGATGGGTCATTTAAACTCGATAACCTTGTCAAAATCAGATCTATGAGGTGTGTTAGGAATTTTCCCAAGATCAGCAAACTTGATAATACATTGTGTAAATGTTGTCTTTATGGAAAATAGACAAAGAGAAAGCTGTTGACAATTTTTGCAAGAAAAAAGGACGAACTAATTTGCTATAATTGTCAAAAGTATGGGCATGTTTCCAATTTTTGTTATCAAAGACCTCCACAATGTAACAAGAGTGTTTACAAGATCAAATCAGGTCCTACAAGTACTAAGGAGCAAGGTTTAATAACACAAACAACATTTCATTCACAAGGTGATGATGTAGAATGGTATATTGATAGTGGATTCTCTAGTCATATGAGAGGGAACAAGAGTAAGTTCTTTTCCTTAGAAGAAAATGCAGCTGACACAGTAAGATTTGGTGATAACACATCAAAAAAAATTGTTGGCAAAGGAAAATTAAGTCTTGACAATGGGAAAACAATAACTAAAAATGTATTGTATGTTGAAGGCCTAAAACATAATCTTCTTAGCGTTAGTCAAATGTACAAACAAGGCAACACAATCCTCTTTCGTGATAAAGGATGTGACATAAGGAAAGGAGAAACATGTAAAGTGGTTGGAAAAGAAAAAAGGACTAAAAAAATATGCATTTGCTTAAAGAAGTAAATAAAGAAAAATGTTTTTCAAGAAAAGTGGATGAGAGTTGGATTTGGCATGAAAGGATGGGTCATTTAAACTCGATAACCTTGTCAAAATCAGATCTATGAGGTGTGTTAGGAATTTTCCCAAGATCAGCAAACTTGATAATACATTGTGTAAATGTTGTCTTCATGGAAAATAGACAAAGAGAAGCTGTTGACAATTTTGCAAGAGAAAAAGGACGAACTAATTTGCTATAATTGTCAAAAGTATGGGCATGTTTCCAATTTTTGTTATCAAAGACCTCCACAACAGAACAAGAGTGTTTACAGGATCAAATCAGGTCCTACAAGTACTAAGGAGCAAGGTTTAATAACACAAACAACATTTCATTCACAAGGTGATGATGTAGAATGGTATATTGATAGTGGATTCTCTAGTCATATGAGAGGGAACAAGAGTAAGTTCTTTTCCTTAGAAGAAAATGCAGCTGACACAGTAAGATTTGGTGATAACACATCAAAAAAAATTGTTGGCAAAGGAAAATTAAGTCTTGACAATGGGAAAACAATAACTAAAAATGTATTGTATGTTGAAGGCCTAAAACATAATCTTCTTAGTGTTAGTCAAATGTGCAAACAAGGCTACACAATTCTCTTTCATGATAAAGGATGTGACATAAGGAAAGGAGAAACATGTAAAGTGGTTGGAAAAGAAAAAGGACAAAAATATGCATTTGCTTAAAGAAGTAAATAAAGAAAAATGTTTTTCAAGCAAAGTGGATGAGAGTTGGATTTGGCATGAAAGGATGGGTCATTTAAACTCGATAACCTTGTCAAAATCAGATCTATGAGGTGTGTTAGGAATTTTCCCAAGATCAGCAAACTTGATAATACATTGTGTAAATGTTGTCTTCATGGAAAATAGACAAAGAGAAACTGTTAACAATTTTTTAAGGAAAAAGGACGAACTAATTTGCTATAATTGTCAAAAGTATGGGCATGTTTCCAAGTTTTGTTATCAAAGACCTCCACAACAAAACAAGAATGTCTACAGGATCAAATCAGGTCCTACAAGTACTAAGGAGCAAGGTTTAATAACACAAACAACATTTCATTCACATGGTGATGATGTAGAATGGTATATTGATAGTGGATTCTCTAGTCGTATGAGAGGGAACAAGAGTAAGTTCTTTTCCTTAGAAGAAAATGCAGTCGTATGGTGACACAGTAAGATTTGGTGATAACACATCAAAAAATATTGTTGGAAAAGGAAAGTTAAGTCTTGACAATGGAAAAACCATAACTTAAAATGTATTGTATGTTGAAGGCCTAAAACATAATCTTCTTAGTGTAAGTCAAATGTGCAAACAACGCTACACAGTTCTCTTTCATGATAAAGAATGTGACATAAGGAAAGGAGAAATATGTAAAGTGGTTGGAAAAGAAAAAGGACTAAAAAAATATGCATTTGCTTAAAGAAGTAAATAAAGAAAAATGTTTTTCAAGCAAAGTGGATGAGAGTTTGATTTGGCATGAAAGGATGGGTCATTTAAACTCGATAACCTTGTCAAAATCAGATCTATGAGGTGTGTTAGGAATTTTCCCAAGATCAGCAAACTTGATAATACATTGTGTAAATGTTGTCTTCATGGAAAATAGACAAAGAGAAACTGTTGACAATTTTTTGCAAGAAAAAAGGACGAATTAATTTGCTATAATTGTCAAAAGTATGGGCATGTTTCCAATTTTTGTTATCAAAGACCTCCACAACAGAACAAGAGTGTTTACAGGATCAAATCAGGTCCTACAAGTACTAAGGAGCAAGGTTTAATAACACAAACAACATTTCATTCACAAGGTGATGATGTAGAATGGTATATTGATAGTGGATTCTCTAGTCGTATGAGAGGGAACAAGAGTAAGTTCTTTTCCTTAGAAGAAAATGCAGTGACACGGAAGATTTGGTGATAACACATCAACAAATATTGTTGGCAAAGGAAAATTAAGTCTTGACAATGGGAAAACAATAACTAAAAATGTATTGTATGTTGAAGGCCTAAAGCATAATCTTCTTAGTGTCAGTCAAATGTGCAAACAAGGCTACACAGTTCTCTTTCATGATAAAGGATGTGACATAAGGAAAGGAGAAACATGTAAAGTGGTAGGAAAAGAAAAAAGGACTAAAAATAATATGTATGTGCTTAAAGAAGTAAATAAAGAAAAATGTTTTTCAAGCAAAGTGGATGAGAGTTGGATTTGGCATGAAAGGATGGGTCATTTAAACTCGATAACCTTGTCAAAATCAGATCTATGAGGTGTGTTAGGAATTTTCCCAAGATCAGCAAACTTGATAATACATTGTGTAAATGTTGTCTTCATGGAAAATAGACAAAGAGAAACTGCATGACAATTTTTGCAAGAAAAAGGACGAACTAATTTGCTATAATTGTCAAAAGTATGGGCATGTTTCCAATTTTTGTTATCAAAGACCTCCACAACATGTAACAAGAGTGTTTACAGGATCAAATCAGGTCCTACAAGTACTAAGGAGCAAGGTTTAATAACACAAACAACATTTCATTCACAAGGTGATGATGTAGAATGGTATATTGATAGTGGATGCTCTAGTCATATGAGAGGGAACAAGAGTAAGTTCTTTTCCTTAGAAGAAAATGCAGTGACACAAGTAAGATTTGGTGATAACACATCAAAAAAATTGTTGGCAAAGGAAAATTAAGTCTTGACAATGGGAAAACAATAACTAAAAATGTATTGTATGTTGAAGGCCTAAAACATAATCTTCTTAGCGTTAGTCAAATGTACAAACAAGGCAACACAATCCTCTTTCATGATAAAGGATGTGACATAAGGAAAGGAGAAACATGTAAAATGGTTGGAAAAGAAACTTCTTTATGATAGATAGCATTGGTGAAGTATACCTAAGATAGAGGAGTTTCTATCAGACAATATTTTTATTATTGAATTAATTAATGATTACATGAAATCTGCAGCTATGTGTCTGTTATTAAAAATAACAAATCACATAGTCTGCAATTTCTTGACTATCTTCAACAAAAGAACACAAGGCCCCAAAGGACAACCTGTGTTATCTCGATGAAGACATCCAATTGCAGAATAAATGAAATGTTGAGTCTTGGAACAACAAACATAAATGCAGATTGCAAAATCAGAGTTCATTACTAGATGTTACATGTATTCTTAATGATACTTTCCTTCATGATTAAGACATTCAATTATATTATTGGGTTGTTTAGTTCATTATACAATCCATACAGAAAGCTGAAATGCGAAAGAAATACACAACTCAATTTTAGAATTCAATGTCTTATTCATAAGGAATTTCAAATGTCCCCACACAAGCCGTGGGATGTAACTGAAAAGTAAAATACAACTACTGAAATAAGAGGTACACAGGCATGAAAGAGAAAATATAGGAGTATGAGTGAACCCATCATTGCCTTAAAGTTTATCCTTTGGTTGATGCATCTTCATCTTTAGCTTATTCTCTCTTCATCTTCACCACTGGAAGTACTTTGTACCTGAAAAGAATAAAAGAGGAAAATTATCAGTTAAGAGCTCAGGGTTAATCCATATTCCTACATTGTCCTTTTTCGTGCATATGGATCTCTTAACAAAAGGATATATAGATTACTTGAAGATCATACTGCATACATGATCTACTCACTCAAGATGAAGGAGGAAAGAGAAAAGAAAACTATGGACACAAGAGATGCCAAAAGGCCTAAATATTTTCTAACTATTTCCTTAAGTGTGCAGTACCGTTTGCAGTAGAAAGAAGAAAATAAATCATGTCTTAGAGTCTTCACTGTTAGATAAAGGTTGTAGTTCTCAAATGAATTCCATCCTATGGTACATGAAGTAGATAATTCATAAGTATATGTTCCCAATTACAAATAAAGAAGAAGGAATTCTGAGGAAGGTTTGACAGGGCTTTGCCATGTGTAATGGAATTTTTAAAACTTTCTAGCATACATATCAAAGGTGTAATAAAAGGAAATGCAGTATTAAACAAATTGTAAAATCAAGAAGAAATAAAGAAGTTTGAATGGCCATATCAAAGGAGGGATACCCAAATATGGGTTGAAATTCCTCAAGCCACAAATTGAAAAATACATGAATAAATACAGATTTTGGAAAAAATAATTCATTCATGCAGGATAGTTAAAATTCCATATATAGATTTATTGCAATACAACTCCAAGGAATACACCAAGGAAACACAAAAGAAAAGCACTGGTTTCATCAATTAAAGTGCACTACTAAAGACAACTCATGCATTATGGTAAAGATGCTATAGAGGTTCAAAAAAATTGAGTATATTTTCAGAGAAAAATAATAGATATCAGTAGCTTGAATGCTCAAAGAAATCTCTAAAGTGGGGATCACAGAGTTTAGGCAGAAATATCAAAGGCACCAAGAGCCAAAGTTTTGAAGAGTAACAGATCACGTAGAAGAGAATTAATCTGGTAAAGAACAGAGCTTCATGTTTTCATCAATGGCCGAAGATAGAAATTTTACAGAGAGCATGGATGAGATAAATGGAGCTATAATATGCAAATACCCACAACAGATCTGGATTTAGCTCACAACGAGATCAAAACTTCAAAGATATATAGATAAACCTTCAAGGAAAAGTCCATATCTAGGGATATCGAAGCTGAAAAGATGAATACCTGAAACTAAAATATGCGAGATCTAGATTTCTAGACAGAAAATAACCAATACCCACATCAATAATAGTGACAATATTGAAGAAAGCAGACTCAAATAGAAAATGCTCAGGGAAATCTTCATGAGCAATGCTTTGCTGTGATAAAATTGACAAGATACTTGTAAAATACGACCAAGTGGGTCTAAGCATCGACCCGTAAGAACAAGAAAGGAAAATCATCATGATAAAGATCTAGCTCGAGCCACTGTAAAAGTGTGGAAATCGAGATTTACCTTGAAAAGTGAAGTTACAGAACTCCAAGAAGTCCTTCATCAAGCCACCAAGAAACATGAAATGTAGTGAAGCTTCAAGTTCTCAACATGGTGGCCAAGAGATCACATAGAATTCCAAGCCCAACAGAGAACCATTTACGAAGTGACGAGCTCAAAGTTTTCAATAATGGTGGAAAATGCCTGCATAACTACCTTACTCGACAAATAGTATAGAGGAATGACTACAAAAATGTAGGATAAAATGAGCTAAGAGAATCGATCTGGTAAAGAACAAAGCTCAAAAGGCTTCGTCAATGGTGGCCGATGAAATTTCCATAGAGTTCACTTAGCTCAATTGGAGCAAAAAAAGATCGAAGTTAGGGGTCGAGTTACCCTTTACTATGCAAACTTGAGAAGCGAGTCAACAAAACTCAACCACGGTTGAAGCATCAATGATTAGAAATTGACAAGTACATAGATCAACGCCAGATTGATCCCAAATTTGAAGCAAACCACCATGGTTAAAGTTTTTACCGACCACATTCAATGCAAGTCAGAAACATAGAAGATCAATGAATGAGGTTACATCGTGCAAAGGATTGAATGGAGGAAATCAAATCACCAAAATCAATGCAAACCTCAGCTTGACTCATGAAAATGTCGGGTCTTTTCGCTGACTTAGCAATTTTTATTATTTTGAAAAAGTGTCAAATTGGTCTGCAGGCTCGACGAAATCTAATTGGATGTGGAGAGGTAGGCTGTTTTTGTGTTTTGAGACATTTTAGAAAAGGGCGTAAGTTCGTAAAATTACTCGTGGCCCCACTCACGCCAAAGGGAAAAAGTCAAATGTTGAGCCCACATCAAAAAGTCAAAGTGGAGAAGCGGACCGTCAGAATGTTTTTTTCCTTTGAAACTTTTTGAAAAGGGAGTAAAGTTTAAAATGCCCCATGCCCTGTTCAAGCATCTCAAGTCAATCATATTAAAGTAAGTCAAAGGTGGATCACCGAGACAATTTGAGAATTTGAGCCTTTTGTAAAGGAGCAAAGTTTAAAAGTGCCCCGTGACCCTGCTAAGGACCAAACAAGGCCACGTACTCAATAAAGTCAAAGGCGGAGCATCGGGTCAATTTGAAACTTTGAGCCTTTTGAAAAAAAAGGTGAAAAAGTGTTTAAGTCACCCACGACTCTACCCACGCATCAAAAGTTAAAATCGGGGAAGCAAGCCGCTGGGGCATTTTAAAATTTTAAGCCTTTTTTGGAAAAAGTAGCAAAGTATCAAAAGTAAGTCGTAATCCCACTTTGACCAGATTCAAATACGTGTAAGGTCAAAATTAGAAGCGGAAGGGTTGGTTGAATGTTTAAAAATGTAATTTCTACCGAGAAACACGAAAAGAAGGATTTTCCAGGCCCATTTTGGATAAATTTTGTCCGACATGGACAATATTTTTGAGGTAATAAAAGATAGAGTTCTTCAGAGAACCTTCATCAAGCTCGAAATCGCATCAATGACAGAATTTTAAAAAAATCACACGTAAAGCTTGAAGTTATTAATGGCAGCCATGGGAAATTTTTGCAGAGCTTTGCTATGTCAAATGGAGCTTAACAATGCAAATACCAAAACGATTAAGTTTGAAATACTTTTTCACTTTAATTCGAGTCCCGAGTTCACCAGATTCAACCATGGTTAGACCGTGCTAATATTATCACTGAAAATGGATAAGGTTACATGCCTTTACAAAAGAACAAACTAGAATACGAATTTGCATGCACAAAGAAGAAAACTTGCTCATCAAGTAAAACTTATTTTTAGCAAATTATCACTCATGCTTTTCTTAAAAATAAAACAGTCGACTATAGTTGACTGAGTTGTAACCAATGGCTATTAATGCCTCTTTGTATTTGCATGTTCTGTTTTTATTCCTTTATTTATTAATAGATGAAGGATAAAAATAGGATGCATGGGCGAGTATAATTTTAGCCTATTTTAGGAAGGGTGGGAAATATTTTGCTATATATTGTGTGCCTTGGCAAAGCAAAAAGGAGTTAGAGGAGGAATTTTAGATACAGGAGTGCCAAGAAATTTTTCTTCCAGCTTTTTCCCTTTGAATGTGAAGTTTTTTTCCTTTCCAATTATTTCAGTCTTGTGTATGTTTCTATTAATCTTGTGAATGTTGAATTCCCGATTAATCATCTTACCTGCATTGCAAGTTCAGTATTTCTGCATGATATTAATGTGTATGTGTAACTTAGCAGTATTGTTGTGATTATATACCTCAACACATCAAAGTGTTTACCCTTAATTATCTTTAGAAAACTGTTGGCTCGTGCATCAAAAATCCTTTCCATATCAATTGTGTATATATGCAAGTCAAAGACCTCATACAAGTTTGGTGTATCACCTCAGTTTTAATTTCATTTTTAGTCATCTTTTACCCTTAAATCCCCAGAAAATCAGTTTAGGATACATCAATAAGGAACCATCCTTGATACTGAGAGACTCACCTCAAAATAGGTATACCCATTGCACTGATGTGTTTCCATTGTATCTACGAAAGAGGGAGATCCATTTTGCAAGCTTGGAACACCTACAACCATCTATCTATAGGGTTCACTTTCGAGAGATAAAAAAAAAATTAAAAGCAAAGAGTACTCCACCACTTAGCTTTTAGAATTTATTCACACAGATCTTGTGGGACCTACTAGAGTTGAAAACATACAGGAGATAACTACTTCATGTTATTGATTGATCATTTCAGCAGGATGACATGTGTTGTTTTCTTGAAATAGAAATCAAAGGCAATGGAGAGATTGAAATCCTTTAAAGATCTTGTTGAGAATGAAAAGAATGGTAAGATAAATAAATAAAGATAGAGGAGGAGAGTTTTGGTCAGCTGATTTTGATAAATTCTATGAAACTTATGGTATCAAAAGGCAATTTTCAGCTGCAAGAACAACTCAACGGAATGGAGTGGCTGAAAGAAAGAATAGAACGCTGCAAGAAATGGCTAGGACCATGTTGAATGAGGCTAAATTACCTGATGGCTATTGGAGAGAAGAAGTGGGCACTGCAGTGTACATATTAAACATAGGAAAAATTAGAGTAAACAACAAAAAGACACCATATGAGCTATGGAGGGGAAAACTTGTAAATGTAAAACATCTCAGAGTGTTTGGGAGAAAATGTTACATCAAAAGAGAATCTATGTAAATTTGATTCCAGGTGTGATGAAGGCATCTTTTTGGGATATTCAATCATTAGTTCACTTACAGTGTGTTATAATAAGAGCCAAAACAAAATATTTGAAAGCACAAACATGGTAGTGGATGAATCATACTCAAAGAAGATGAAAAGTCAACCTAATGAAACTCCACAAGCTGCTGAAAATCAGAATGAAGAAGAAATTTCAGAATTTGAGCATGAAGAAGAGAGTGAAGAAGAAGAAAGACTAGACACAAAAGCACCTTCTAGAAAAGTTAAAAGAGATCATCCTTCAAGCCAAATCATAGGAAACAAGGAAACAAGAGTTCAAACAAGAAGAAGGTTAAGAAACATTCAAAATCAAAAAGACATGGATCTTTTGTCAAAAATTGAACAAAAAAATGTAATGGAGGCAAGTAAAGATCAACATTGGATAAAAGCAATGAATGAGGAGCTGGACCAAATAGAGAAAAATGAAACATGGGAGCTGGTTCCTAGGCCAAAAGATAAAAATGTCATTGGTACTAAATGGGTTTTTAGGAACAAATTAAATGAAAAAGGAGAGGTAACAAGAAATAAAGCAAGGCTGGTTTGTAAAGGATATGCATAGGTAGAGGGAGTAGATTTTGATGAAACTTTTGCTCTGTTGCTAGAATGGAAGCCATTAGACTCTTCTTAGCATATGTAGCTCATAAAGGGTTCAAAGTATACTAGATGGATGTTAAGTCAACTTTTCTCAATGGGCACCTAAATGAAGAGGTATACATAGAACAACTAGATGGCTTTACTCTCATTGATGATTTGGATTATGTGTGCAAGATGAAGAAAGCATTATATGGGATGAAACAAGCACCCAAAGCATGGTATAGTAGGCTGGATAAGTACTTAATTGAGCAAGGATTCAAGAAAGGAGTGTCGATCGAGAAAAATATATACATTAAAGACAAAAAGAGCACCTATTAATTGTGGTTGTATATGTTGATGATGACATCATTTTTGGAAGCAATGATGAAGGTATGTCACATGGTTTTTTTGAGGTTATGAAAAAGGAATTTGAAATGTCTATGTTAGGAGAGATTTCATTTTTCTTAGGACTTCAAATTCTTCAGAATAAGGAAGGCATATTCATCTCACAAACAAAGTATATCAAGGAGATGCTAAAGATATTTCAGATGCATGATCACAAGCGCTTAGTACTCTAACGAGTGAAGGATGTAAACTCAAGCAAGGAAGATGAATCACCCAAGGTAAATCAGACTTTATACAGGTCCATGATAGGCAGCCTTTTGTATTCCACTGCATCCAAACCTGATATTATGTAGGTAGTTGGATTGTTTGAAAGATTTAGGAAGACCTTAGGAAATTCATCTATCGGCAAAGTGAAGAGGATATTCAGGTATCTCATGAGGACATTAGAATATGGTATTTGGTATCCAAGAAGTGATGAATTTCAGATTAAGGCCTTTATAGATGTAGATTGGGTAGAAATGTAGATGATAGAAAGAGCACAACAGGTGGAGCCTTTTTGTTGGTAAGTGTCTTGTCTCTTGGCTAAGTAAGAAACAATCTCTTGTAGCTCTTTCCACTTGTGAAGAAGAATATGTAGCAGTTGCCATTTGTTGTACCCAAGTCATGTGGATGAAACAAAATCTTGAAGACTACAAGGTGGAATGTGAAGAGACAATTCCTTTGTATTGTGATAGTACCAGTGCTATTAGTGTTTTAAAGAATCCAATGTTGTATTCAAAGACAAAACACATACCTATAAAGTATCACTTTATGAGAGAATAGGTAAATGAAAAGAAAATTAAGCTTGAGCATGTTTCCACAAAAGAGGAGGTGGCTGATATAATGACTAAACCATTTCCTAGAGCTGGTTTTGAGAAGTGAGGATAAATTGGGGGTATTTCCAGCCCCTAAAAGTCACTAAAGGTCTCAGAAAGATAGGGGAGCAGCTAAGGTGCCAAATTTTCTCTAAAAGGGCTCAATTTGAGTCCAAATAGGGGAGTTGGTTTTCCAATTCTAGGCACAAAATAATGGTCAAGTAAAGACAAGTTTTGAAGGCTGATTTTGAAAGCTTATCAGAAGGAGTATTGCAGGTGCTGCATGGAAGAAAAACAACAGTAATTCTTGGGCTTCTTTAGACAAGAAAACAACACCTTTCCAAGGGGAGTGCATACAAGGTATGAGCATTCTTTTTATTGAATTTTTCCAATCTAATCAGTTTGGTGTGCTTGTGCATATTTTTCATAGATGTCAAAGGGGGAGAGAGAGTGCTGGAAACTTGTTTCATATTTTAGTTTTCCATCAAGTTTCAGAATGTTTCCATCAATGACAAAGGGGGAGATTGTTGCACCCTGTTGATTTTCCAGTTGTTGTCATTGATGTCAAAGGAATTGATGGAAAAGGGAGAGTGCAAGAGCATGCTTCTCAAGTGTTTCTCAGAGGTTCAAGATGACTTCATGTGGTTTCAAGAAGACATGGTCTTGTAAATTGTTGGTTAGTGCCATTTCAGGGTGGTTTTAGGTACTTAATGAAGTGAAAAAAATGGTACAAGTTAGAAAAAGAATGGGAGAGGATTTTAAAGAGTATCTACAACATGTGTGAGAAAAATTTAGGCTCATCTCATCCCCAGGAGTTAGTTTTGTATGTTGGTCAGAAATGGTGTTGAGAACAAGCAGTGTTCTTGCATGCAAATGAGATGGGCTAGATAAATTTAGACCTATTATTTTCAAAAAAATCATTGTAAGTGATAGAGGAAGGTGTCTTGATTCTTTATGCAAAATTTTAGGTCAAATTTAAGTCATTTGTTCAAGTTATGTGAGTTTTTGTAAAACAGGCTTTTGAAAAGCTCATTTTGAGCTCCTGGATTCTTAGCCTTCAAAAAAATTATACAATATCCTTCGAATAAATCATGGAAGTAATTTTTGGATTAAATTGGCATAAAAATCATGTGCAAAAATAATTTTCTTAAAAGGAGGTGTGGTTGAAACGTTATGAGCATTTTGGTGGAGCAGTTTTTCTCTCTCCTGGGTTGTGCACCAAATTGATCGAGAGAAAAATGTGAATTTGGAATCTTTGTCATGTTTCATCACCTCTAAAGTATCTTATCAGTTCATTCATGATGTTTCTCATTCTTAAAAATATTTTGAAGGCTTCACTTATTGAAGGTACAAGTAGTTTCTCTTAACACCATGTCTTAGTATGAAAGCATTTAAAGGCTTCACTTCTTGAAGGTACTAGCTGTTTCAAATGGATATTTTTCTCAATAAGTTCTCAGAAATATTCCACAGGTACATGAAAATGTTTTTGATCGCTTTCAATTCTTCTTAGTGTAGTAAATAATGTAATTCCTGCTGGCACATATTTCCTGAAGGGCATTGGTCTCAATGCACATTATAACACTACTCCAAGAGTCTTAGCTCCAGATGCAATAACTTGATCAATTTGAAAATAGGTATATAAGGTAAATAAGGAGATAAAGGATCTGTATTAAGTGTAAAATCAGTTATTTGATGTGACAAGCTTGAAGTTCCAGTCCATCTAGACTTAGGAATGTAAATTAAAGGTTCTCACTATCCCTATTGAAGGCCTTGCCAAACCAAGATCTAAATGAGTCCTTGTGAAGCTAGTACCACTTAGAAATGTAAAGTAATAAGGTACACAGAATTCACACTAACTATGTTTACTTGGGTTGAAGCAGTGATCATCTTACTCATCAAAGATTCTTGCTCACTGTCACACCTGCATCGGTTCTCAATGTTTCCATGCAAAAAGTGAAAATTATGGAATTCCCTTCAAGGGTTTATCTTTTCAATGTCTTGGAAATTTGGAATTATGTTTCATGTAACTCCAGAATAATTCATGTTCAAAGTTCACTCAAATGTTTGAAGAAGTAGGACTAACTGGTCATAGTTTAATAAGAAACTGTTTGATACCCTGATTTAGGGTTTTGTAGAGAGAAATTTGTTGATTTCTCGAATGTTATCCAATGTTTTTTCTCAAAATTTGAAACAAATATATGTTAGGAATCTATAAGGGTTTGCAAGAATAATGAAGGCAAATGATAACGTGTGGTGGAATATTTCATCAACAGAGATTCAAAAAATCGCAGTGTACGATCTTTTGAGAACGATGTCACAAATTTTTCCTTGAACTTTCTCAAATTTCAAGAAATTTTTTCGAGTGATTCAAGATAGGAATACAAGGTTAAGTATAGTGAAGGATTGAATGAGTGACTTTGAAATCAAATTGCTTTGGCTAAGTGATCAAGTTCTCCAAGGAATCTTACAAATGCAATATAAACAATGAAGGTCTATTTTATTTTGTTTCTGAAAATCTTGAACAAAATAAGTTAACTCTTGTTGATCTAAAGCTTCAAAATCAATTAAAGAATGCAAGAAAATGGAGTCATGTATGTTGAGGATAGTATAGTGGTCGAATTCACTTAGTTGAACCTTGAAATCTTTCATAAATCAGTTATATTCATAGTTACTCTAAGTGAAGTAGAAGGCAGAGAGGTGTCATGTTATTTATCTCTTCAAATAATGCTTAACCTCGAAAAGATATGAAAAGCTAGGGTTGACTTTTCCAAATTTGAATAAACGAACTTCAAGATACATCTCATGATCTTAGTGAGTTCCCAAAGGGGAGTTAAATATCCAAGGTCAATAAAAAAACTATCCTAAATATATGCAAAGAATAAATAAGAGAAGTTGAAGGAGCACAACCGAAGATTAGTGAACTCGATGTGAAGAGTGAAAATAGAGATTTTTTTTATATACTTGGAAAAAGATTTGAAATGTGTGCGAGGACAATATAACAAGTTGAAGTTAGTGTGATAAAATGGCGAGAAACTCGTATGTGGTAAAAAAGGAAGAGTGCAAAGAAGTGTAAAAGGTGTGATGAACATGATGGTGTGAGTTTGTTGAAGATATATGTGAGAATGACTATGAAACTTTGAGTTTACATGTTAAGAAAACCATGCAGAGAAATTTATGTTTTGATTGCTGAATTGAGTTGAAGTAAGAGACAACTTTTATTTGGCTATATAGTTTCTACATATATCGTGAATCCAAGAGGTAATAAGAGTATGATTTCAAGTGATTTTTTCATGTCGGTAGATTGAAATTGGAAGGTTGAGGACATGTATATTGGTGTCATTCATGCTAATTAGTCAAGTGAAAACTCTAATCACAAGATTGAAAATTAATTCAAGAGGAAGATTTCAAAGATAGTCGAGTAAGTAAAGAGATAGGTTACAAATCTAGGATCATTATTTGATGGTTAGAGCATCAAATTGAAGTGTGATCAACTTTGCTTTTTGTCTAACAGGAGTCAGAACTTTTATGTAGGTAGGAGCTTGCGAGAAGGCTAGTTTCAACAAGATAAACCTTTCGGGGAAGTTGGTGCTTCCTTCACCAATTTATAGCTTATGTGATACGGAGGTTGTAGTCTCAAGTGTTGAGTTGTAGCTTGATAAACGTCTTGTAACCATTTGTCAAATAGTGGACTCGGCTCAGTGGGTTTTCTCCCTATTTGGGTTTCCCACTTAAATATCTTATCTCCGTGTTATAGTGTGTTGATTGACCTTCTTGATTTATTGTTTTAGTTTGTGTGTTTAAAGGTGTGAATTTCTAAAAATTTGAATTAAACACCGATTCACCCCCTCTCTCGGTGGTCTATGTTTCCAACATCCTCACCGTTATCGATCCGAAGTGCACCTTTGATCCGTATAGACTATCTCGAATTTGACTTTGGTTGATACAATGGGATATCCTCCGACTTATGCAGATTACCTCGGACCGAGGATAACCTCCCAGTGGGTCGGTTCCCTTGATGAATCACCTAAAAATACTTATTCTAGCGGGGTTGCAGGATAGAAAACAACACAAACCGAATGTATGGGAAAATACAATGACACACCAATGTTTTTGGAAACTCAAATCTGTACAACACACACTAATTGACTAGTAAATACCTGCAAGGTTCACTTCAACTGTGGTTTGATTAACTTTGACACTCACAAAAGATATGCACAAGTTCTCAATCAAGCATGAGAGGGTGTATTTCCACTTCCAAGCTAATTGATACACTAGATCTTCACTTAAATGGCATGTAAAGCTTCACAAAAAATTAAAAGAGATGTTGTAACATTTTTCATGCATGCAAAGGAAAGAAATATTCATTGAAACATACCAATAAACTGTTGTGACACACTTTGAAAAGCTGCAAGTGGAGGAAATTAGTCTTTATTCATCAAATAGGTGATACAATACAAAAATTGGCATGGCCTAAACACTCCAAGCTCCCCAAAAATAACACATGCATCCAAAACTAACCCCTTCATGCATGACTTTAGCCTTCTTACCAATGTTAAATGAGTAAGGTGAAGCCAACCTGGGTCAATCCTTCATGAACGCTGAGGGAAAAAACCCTAAAGGTCATTCCTTTTTCATAATTCAACTTTTGGTTTTATTGGCTTAAAAGCTTTTGGAGATGATACGGTACCCTGCACAATTCTTGATGTGGTCGTCATGGTTGCAAAGCTTACTATTTTTTCATGAGGGTTTCTTGCATTCGAGTTACTTGCTGGTATCATGTGCCATTTTTTATTTATAAATTTCTGGAAACTTCGAGAACAACCCCTGAATTCTGTGGAGGCCATTGGAGAATACTTCAACTTTGTTTTTACTGGATCTACGTGGGTATTTGATCCTTCTTGATCGACTGTTCTCACTTGGGTTAGCTCATTTCAAGCTATTTTAAACCTTGGCCTTAAAGAATCTATTTGAGTCTTTCTTTGGGGTTTGCTTGCACATTTAAGTTGGTTCAAATTAGCCATGAATGGATCTATCTGTGTGAGTCAAAGACACTTGCTCAACTCGTACATTTCTACCGTGGCTCGAAATGGACTCTACATCTAGTGGTTTCTATGATTTTGCTTTACTTTCCGTGGTCGTTCTTTATTTTGCTGGCATTTGGAGGCCTCTGGTCTAGTTAGACCTGGGTTTTCCATTCTACTTGTTCACTGTGTTGGTGTTTCGCCATTCACTGCCATTATTACATTTGTTGGGCGATTGCTATTTATCATTCTATGCCACCACTAGAAATAAATCTTAAGCTATTTGTTTGTGCTCATTACTCTTGTTATTACGACATAACTCGCCATAGAGTGTGCCCAGCTTAGTAGTGAATGTCATAGTTTGCATCTGGGATCCTTGACTAATGCCTTTAAGATTTTTCTTCACATGTATGTGATCGAGTTGGGGTATTTGCCTTGGTTTATTGAGTACAGCTCTATGCAATGGTTGAAGAGCTCGACACGTGTTTATGGCTCACTACTACAAACCTTTGCCAGGTCGGCCATTGTTAGAGGTAAAAACTTTAGTTCTTCCTGTTTTTGTTGGTTTTTCCCATTACTTGGTTAACTCGCCACAATGTATTGCCTTCTTAGGTCACATTTTTCTTGGAGTTTATGCTCTAATCTGTGTTGTTGTGCTTTAATTTTATAATCTATTTTATTCACCATGAATTTCTTGATTTAGCCCCTATAGCTTGGCTGTGACTCATTTCCTTTTGCAGGACAAGCTCTCCTTGTTCGCTATGATCTGGTTATGGTTCGGTTTAACAATAGCTCACCAGTTTTTGGTCGACTCTGCCCTACATTGGCTCGTGAGATTGTGATTTGTGTTCTGCATTTACCCATGTTTGGTTTAGTGGTCACTACTCGTAAGGCTCGAGTATCACTGCTTTAGTTTTCACTGATATGCGGATAATGGTTACTCATGAATGCTTAAACATTCTGTGAGTTTTTAGAGGCTCTTCTTTGGCATTATATTATAAATGAAAGGCTACAATATTATGCAAACTAATAATTATTTGATTTGTATTTTATTTTATTGTCTTAGCCTGACATTGACCTCTCGACTGGTTTATCCTGGTAGCATTTCCACGCCTTCTGTAGCTTAACTATGTCAAACTACAATGTTCCAAGATTGGAAACTTGCATCCCAGCCAAGTTATCTTGTTCATATGTATGCAAATAAATTATCTTGATCGTGATGTAGATGTAGTTGTATTCTAGAAATACATTTTGGAGATTCATTTTAACCAGACATCTATAACTTGTTTCATTTGGATGAATCTTTAGTTGATCATTCTTTTGATAAGCTAGATTTATTACATTCACTGTAGCATCTGTTTTGTATAAAAGGAAACTTGTAGACTGTATACTTGAGATGGACACTCTTTCATGCACTATTTTGAATCTCTTTCTTAAATGAAAGATTGTAACCGATGTAGATGTATAGTAAAATCTATACTTCATCTTAAAATTTGTATGATGTCTCTCTTTCCTGTTAGTTGCATGTGGCACTTGTCTTCACTTCTTCTGTGCTGGATATTGTTTCAAACCTTGAAAATTGCATAAAATTAAAATGGTTTTGAAGTACTTGTAATATACTTTCAACTTTACTATTGACTTCGAGCACTGAAGTTCATGCTTGAATACACGCTTTATTGGATACTTATTTCTTGAGCAAGCATACTCTCATTGATTTGAATGGATACTCTCTTTCTGTAGACTTGAATTTTCTCTCAGGCTGTAATCTGAAACTTCAGGTTCATTCCTTGACAACATTGGGTCTGTAAACTTCATTCTTCTGCCATGATATAACTGTAGAAGTGTTGTTTTTACTCAATACATGAATGTTATGATAAAAACTATAACATCTTGGTTGAAATATCTTTGATCACTTCTAGTTGTATGTTTCTGGATTTCCAATTTATGAATGCTATTGAACTCCTGTATTCTAAAGGCTCGCATACTGTAATGAATTTACATTTTGTTCTGATTTAGTTAAGCTTCCATTGTCCTATCTGCAATTTGTGCTCAATCATATGTAACCTTTCTTTAAAACATGGTGTATTTATCTTCCATTTTGAATCCTTCAGCCGTTTTAGACATAGAACCTATAATGAATGCTTCATTATAATTTGTTTTTCCTTGTACAAGTTGTAGATTTCTTTATTTAGTTACTTTTTTTTTTGTACCTGATACATTTATGAGCTATGACAATTGTAACCTCTTTATTTATAGAAGCATGTTTATCCTATTTGTTATTGGCCTCACTATTTTGTGTAACTCGAAAGAATGCATGTCTAAAGTTGGAAATATAATAGGGAAGAGAACACCCCAAGATCTAAGCTCTGTCTTCTTTCTTTCAGGTATAATGGAGCATTAGGCTGGAGCAATTTGGAGAAACATGGAAATGTCTTCCAACTATTCAGGCAATGATGGGTCTTCTTTACCCTTTTATATTTTCAGTTTTATACCTTCTTGCTTTCTTTTACTCAACCATATCCCACAACTTGTGTGGGATCATTGTACTCTTTCTTATGAATAAATGAAAATTGCTTTTACATGATGAGTTGTTTATGTTTCTTTTCATTATTATTTAGTAATGTAATATGGAATGAACCCATACAACTGAACTCACTAAGAAAATTTCACACAATTATAATGGAATGAACGGAATTAAGCTGTACCTTTGTTTGATCACCTAAACACAAGCAAAAACTTCCGAATGTAATAGATTTGAATCCCATTATGCAAATCAGCAACTTTATTTGCTTATTTGCTATCTCATAGTATAATTATGATGTATGCTACCCTTCCCACGTTCAGTCAAAGCCCCGCATTAGTCTTCCAAGGCCCGCATGATTTTCTTGAAGGTGACACCTTTGAAAGGTAGTATACATGAGATATTGTTTTTCGAAAAAAAAACCTAAAGCTAATGATTTGCTTGTTATGTCCAAAACTAAGACACTAAAAATGAGTAACCTAAAATTTTTGTATACCCCTTTTGGATTATGACAAAAAATGGTCAACATATTTGTGCAACTTTCTTTGAATTAGTTTCCTGATAATGAATAGAACCCCTTAATCTACTCACTTCCAACCATGAAAAAATCTGAAACCATCTTGTAAGCTTAACCATGCACACCCAAGGATGTATAACACTAATAAAGATTGAAAATCCTCCCAGAAAAATAAAAACATCAGAATAATATATGCGAGAACTGCACTTCGAGGAAGTGAAAAACACCTACAAGCTCCAAATAATGCAGATTGTGTGGAAGAACTTATTATGCAGAAAATAAACCTATACTAACCTACTCTAACCAACTGAAAACGAGAAGCTAAACAAATATTGATATAGGTTAAGAGAAATAGCCTCCTTTCCTCGTAAAACGTGGCCAAAAATCAACTTGAAAATCAAATCACATAGCAAAGATGGGAACAAGATTTATACCTTTAACTTGTTCAAAAGATCAGTAAAAAATGTGAAAAATACCTCTACCGGATCTGCAATTTGTTTTGGGAGGTACTGGGGCTGACATTTGAGAACGTGAAGCTCTTGTTTGTGCTCTAAATCATGCACAATTTCCAGTACAAATGATTTTAGTCCCAAATCAGCCAAGTATCTAACAGGACACGGTCTTCTCAAAGTGCTAAAATTTCCTTTCTAATCAATGTTGTAAACTTGCTTTCCTCATCATCTTTGAGCATGTTCTAAAGTTGATAGGAATGATGTTCCACCTCTTCAAGCTGCTCTATCTCTTCCATCATGACTGATCTTGTAGTGATGTCATCCATTATTGATTTTTGTGAACAGAAAACAACAACCTCTTCCAATGCTTCCTTATTTTCCTCCATCATAAAGTTTGAAAATTCAAACTCATTATTCTGTTCCTCATGAGAACTGATCTGAGAACATGATCCTCCTTGCTATCCACTTGCACTACAGGTTCTCTAACAAAATCAAGTTCAACCAAGGGTGAAAGTGAAGAAGAATATGAAATTTCATTTTCAAAAGGAAGTAAGAAGCTTCCTATGATCACCGTTTCTTCAAAAATCGCGTCTTATCCAAGTCCTCACGAACATATCTTGCAAAGATGTTGACCTCTTCTTCTTTATCCCGATCCAAAATGAGGCTTGAAATCTCAAAATCATATTCTCACTCCTTGTGGGCAGCATGATCCTCTTCAATGTCATCTTCCATGTGGCTTTTTACAAGCTAATATAAGCTAAATTTTGCTTTGGCTTCTTCAAGCTTATCATTATCCTTATGTAACAAATAGGCTATGAGGCTGAAATCATCTCGTTCCCTGTCATGAGGCAACTCTAAGTCTACTAATCCTTCCTCTAATTGGATATGAAATCGCTCTCTATTCAAATCGATTCATAATTACGAGACACCTATAATTTGATTAAGCAATTTTATTACTAAAATTGCACTATCCATCCCCTTTCCCACAAATTGACATCATTTCATCAATAACACACCATTTCTCTTCTATCTTTGTTAATTAATTACATTACACTAATTGATTAACCCTTCCATCACTTAGGATGCCGATTAACGACCTTTCGTTAATTAGTGACCACTTCTACCTAAGGTAATTAATTATTCCTAATTAATTATGACCACTAATTTTAATCAATAAATCATCATTTATTGCATTTAAATCCTCTCTTACAGCTAAATCACTCTAATTTTCCTCTAAAAATCCTCTATAGGCTTATCCCCTATTAATTAATCACCTTTGATTAATTAAACCCCCTTTCTATTCCCACAAAGTGCACATACTTTATGAAAAATACATTTCCTTTGTATTTCCTCTTTGAGGTTTATCCCACATTCACTAATCTGATAGCCTTACCTCCTTAGGAAAGCTATATAAGAAACCCTCCTCCTTACCATTCCTTAGAACACCTTTGCTATAACATAAACTATAGGCATTTGGATCTTGAGCATTCTCCATTAGAATTGAGCTAGCATCTTCATCTTGCATTTCATCCATCCAAGCTTTGAGTAATATGGGAAGAATCAAATGGTCTTGTAGCCATGTTTGATGAGATTCCATTCTCAAAACCTTGAGATCAAACAAACAATCAACCTTTGATTGCTATGGATCTAACTAGGTTCATTTGTAGTTTAACAATCTAAAGAGTAGGGATTAATCTTAGTATGTTAGTTTGGTTTTGTTCAAAGTTGCATGCATATTGAGGATGTTTAGTCTCCATAAGCTCTTATCTTGATGGTTCATTGTTAGGTTTATATTTTCTTTGAAACTCTTAGGTGTTTAGTTTCAATTCATTAGCATAAAAATTTGTATTTGAACACATATGACACGTTCGATGGGACCTTATTCCATGGTCCATAGAAGTTGATCTTATCTTATTTTTGCTAACCCTTGATTGTGCACATGTGAAATATTTTGAATTCCTTATGGTATTTTACTAAATTTGCATGTGTTGAGTCTTGCTTAGGGGTTTAATTTAGATGGGTTATTGTTAAATTTGGGCTAAGGGATCAAATTTTTAACCTTTTTGGAGTTGCTTGCGTCTGCTCTCGCCATATTTTTGACGTCATCCTGTACATGCATAGGAGTTTGGCGGGGACGTGCATATCTTTGAAACATAGGCGCAGTGTTGTAAAGGGTGCACATACATGCTTGGGGACATGCACATGCCTTACTCTCTATGTTAGATTTGGTCAAAGTCGTGCACTTGCTGGTTGGGGAACACATTTGCTGCTAACCCCAAGCACATGCTCTCTGTCTGCATAGTTGTTAGAGTGTGTTTTTCACTCTTTGATATCCTTGCTTTTTACTAAACCTCGTATATGCCGCTAAATGCACACATACACTTCTCTAGCTGCACACATGATGAGTTGGTGTGCATTTTATCGAGATCCACGAACTTGTTGTTTAGGGTGTGCATTTTTGTTAGGGGCGCACATATACTATATATAGGGTGCCCAAGCGTTGGAATTTAAATTTGAGAATTGTTTTAAAGTTTGTAAAATTTTGATCCCTCTGATTTTCTAACACCTTGCAGGGTTTTCTTAAGGCTAACTATTGATTTGCAGGGTATATTTGATCATGCTTTGTGCTAACTTATTTGGATAAGTTGATGAATGTTACATTTTCATTTATGAGGCTAGGATCGCGTATGCTCTTCCCTCACACCTTCTAGGTGATCTTGGGAATCAAAAATGATTCTAAACATTTTTCATGCTTTCAAGACATTTCATTAAATTTTTGTTAAGGGAACGAACTTCAATTTGGCTAAAATGAATGATTTGTGCATTTGAGTTAATATTTTCCATTATTTGCTAACTAGTTGGATTTCTCGTTGCATACACTATTCTCCTACATTTGAGGACAATATTGAGAATCGAAACAATGTTTTATCCTCTTTTTATGATGTTTTGATCATTTGGAAAACTACTAAACTTTACATGCAGGACCTAAATATGTTTGTCAAAGAATCAAGATCTAAAAAAATATGAATACGGTTTGATGCAGGTTGTCAAATGATACAAAACCAAACCACATTAAGTTTAAATATAAGAAAAACACCACATTCAAAACACTGTATATGCAATTTTTGGTTAAGAGCTATGGCTCATCCACTTTAAACTAGGAGAAAATACCTTTGGCATAAGCCTTAAGATAACAAGAGGGATGCTCCTAGGAACCCAAAATTAGTCCATGCAAGAGGGAACCTTGTGGATGAAACGGGAAGCGCTCTGCTTACCTACTTGTCTAGTATACACTTGTGAGATTTAGATTCAAAATTATCTTCACACGACCCCAGTGAAAATACAACTAAACATATTTATTTCTCATTGTATCGAAGGGGGTAAAGTAAAGTTGGGATACTCCAAGGTTTAGTCAGTGCGACTTAACAAACTGTGCTCACATAGATAATTTGTGACACCTAGTTGAGAGAAACAAATAGGAAGCCATTTTGTCTTGGAGCCAACTTGATTGTCTCAAAACCAATCGTGTTTCATAGAGCTTTCACGAAGCAAGAAATTTTTGGAGTCAAAACCTTATTTGTCAAACAAGGGGAGAGTCCATAAAATTTTGAACTAAGCGTCATTCATCACGAAATTTGCGAAGTGTTACTTTGCCTTAGTTTTTCACTCACCCTAAGGTGAGGTGAAACTTTGTCGAAGTGAGGCCAAGTATTTTTCAACCCCACTTGATCTACTCCTTTTCTCTCTTGTTGATATTTTAGATCAAAAGAGGAGCAACATACATGTGCTATTAATCGATTATGTCCACCACTTTTGCACCCATTTACATTTGTCCTTGCTTGAGACTAGATGGTAAATGTTGAAAGTGTGTTGGTACATCTTCATATCTTGATAGCCATTTGATCTTGATACCCAAGTCAATATTTTCATCGTAGTTAGGCTTGATTCTTCATTGATTTTCCTTTGAAGTGTTACATTTCTTGTATCACATTGAAACAATTTCGATACTTATGTCTTGTTTCTCATAAACTCGACCTAAGTGTCTAGATTGTAACGTTATGCTACGCACATCTTAACAATTCCTTGGTATACTTTGGCCTTGTTTGTTTTCAAACGTTACCTCAACCTTGAAAAGTGTTTTTGTTACTTTGTTTGTGTCATGTCAATATTATTTTGATACTAATACCTTGCTTTTTCACAAAGCTTGGTTAACATATCTTAGTGGTATTGTTACGTTGCTCACATTCGTAACTTCCACTTTTTGGGATTTAGGTCTTGCTTGGATCTAAACTCGCTATAGTATACTTTGATTGGAAATCACATCAACCCCTTGTTAATACTTACACCTTTTTTATCTTAAACTTGACATAAGTTTTGACATTGTGTTGATCATTTTACATCAAACTATCATTGAAACACATAGGGAGTAGTTCTTTTTGATTGATCAGTTTACCAAAACTTGCATGATTGTTCCTTGTGATTACCTATCTTGAAAACTTGTTTTCTAGGAAAATCTATTGATTCCTTGATTCATTAAACCATTGTTGACATACTTTGAAACATTGACAAATTGACATAAGACTTACTTAGGTTTGATTGAATCCTTGATCATATTAGACAAAACCTTTAGTAAACAAAACCTTTTAATGCCACCTATCACAAGAATGACATCCAAGAAGCAGGAGACAAATCCTTTTATAGGTCACAATTTAGGTCCCCTCTTCTCCACGAAAAAGACACAAATGAATTGATTGATCATAGCAGAGATGAGAATGATTCACCTTGAGATAATGACAACTTTGATATCACTCACTTTGATGACCTCCTATATCTTAATAGAGACAAAGTGCTTGCACGAGTCTTAGAGTTAGGTGTAAAAATTCCACAAGAATGAGAAGCACATATTTATAATGGGTAAGTGCACCAAGTTGGGGGACAATTAAGTGGACATCAAATCCTGAATTTTACATTAAAAACAACAAAACATCAAATTTAGTCTTCCGCGGACTTGAACCATGCCGAAAAGTAAAAAATATGTCATAAAAATGGTACCATTGCGTAGGGGAGACTATTATATTTGTAGAAATACTGATTTTAAAGTGAATAGAAGAGGATAAATATCATTTTATAATTTTTTACTAATAGTAGGTCTTTAAGACACTTTTTCCTGTGAATGTTTATGTCTACGTTTAAGACTGCAAAATTTGTTTCACTTATCAGAATGTGATAAAAATTATACCATCCCAACTGTGGTGAAATTATATACATGTTCAAAAAAAAATTTATTTGATTTCAATATTTTTTGATGAAGTTATGGCGGGCAAACGGAAAGTGCTCTGTTTTCTTTATGTTTTCATACCACTTTCACGGAAAAAATCATAAAAAATAAAATATTACTCAAAAAAATACAAAATAAAATCCATCCCAAGATAGATAGTGGCATATAACTTCTCACCAAAGGAAAAAAATATATATCAATTTTTGGTCATCCAAATTGTGGGCAAACGGACTATAATCTTATCGGCGTTTTAAAAAAAAAATACCAAGTCATTGAATTTTGAGTGTTTAATATAGCTAATCTTGTCCATTTTTTACA
This sequence comes from Taxus wallichiana var. yunnanensis, assembly GCA_018340775.1. NCBI lineage: Eukaryota > Viridiplantae > Streptophyta > Pinopsida > Cupressales > Taxaceae > Taxus > Taxus wallichiana. The sequence continues at coordinate 316,337,562 of CM031239.1, forward strand.
AAAATTAGTATTTTAGAAACTAGATTCTGGATTCTACGATTCATATTAATATAATTTTGTCTAATTTTGAGTGTATGTATTGCTAATAATCCCTACAAGTTGATATTATGTTGTTATTTGCAATATGATGTCCACGGATGACCCTATATTTGTCCATCAACTTCCTGCACTTACCCTAATGTTAACAAGGAAGAGGAAGACCCACAAATACCTCCCCTCATTAACATGGATGACATCTTTGAGGGAGGACACACTTCTACTTTGGGTGTCCAAAATGATAACAATGAGAGTGAAGTACCAAAACAAACTGGTGGTTCTCGATTGCCACCCCTTAGAGTCCCTCATAAAGTTAGGATAGAGCATGAACATAAAGAGTTACCTCCTCCTCTTAATGACAACCAAGAGGACCTTGAAAATGAAGAAGTCACTATACAACGTCAAATACAAGCCCTTAGTCAACAATTAGCAAACTTAACTTCCTATGTAAATAGGGACACAAACAAGGGAACATGTCAAGAAAAACCTAAGAGAAAAACTAGTGAACTTCATACCGAACGTCAAGAAGGTGAAGCATTGAAGAGTAGTCAAGTGCACATACCATCTTCCCTACAAAAGAGAAACTCTTCACACAAGAGTTATAATTGATGAAAATTATGCTCACGACCCTTCAAGAAAGCAATGTGGGACATAGTAAGAAGTATCAATATGAAGAGCTATGCCCTTACCCTTTTGAAAGAGACATGCTATGTATACCATTCCCAAAAAACTTTGATTGTCCAAAATTTGATAAGTACAAAGGCAAAGGTGATCCTTATGATCACATCAAAGACTTTTACATGGCTTTCCAAGAAGTAGCCTTTAGTGACAATTACCTTATACATTTGTTCCCTCGTAGTTTAGGAGGAAAAGCGTTGGAATGGTTCCTTCATATACCAAAGGGGATGATCGTCACATGGCCTACATTAACAAAGAAATTTGTACGTCATTTCTCATTTAATATGGAAAGTGACATAACTATGATGGATTTGTGTAGTTCCAAACAATGACCAAATGAGACCTTTGCTGGTTTCTTACAATGATGGCAAGGGTTAGCTAGCCGCTTCCCTTGTTTAGTCCTAAAGAAATAGTTGGTCAAGTATTTTCATACCAAACTTAAATCTAGACATTTATTTTCACCTACAGATGCATTGTGTCACTAACTTTGAAGAATTTATCAAAAAAGGAAGCCAAATTGAGAAAGCTTTGATAGAAAAGGGAACACTAAAACCCTTTTCAAAATACAGACATGAATCAAAACCTATAGACAAGCCTAAATTATTTAACAAAAACAAAAACGTCGTAGGAGACAACATCACCGACTCTAAACAAGTCCAAAAATTCAAAGAAGTCCTCTTATAAAACTTACCAAAGGACCTAGTCAGAATCCAATCAAACAATGAGTGTTCACTCCCCTTACAGACTCATTATCCATAATTCTAAGAAAATTAAATGTAGTGAACATGGTTGATGATTTGACCATGGTGCCTTTATGCAGATGACACGCCAAAACTAGGATGGTATAAAGATCATGACTACTATGATTTTCATCACGTCAAGGGACACAAAATAGATAGATGTTTAAAACTGAGACACTTCATCCAAGACCTCATTAACGATGGAAATATTGAAGTAGACTCACCTGAATCGGGACAAGGACCTAATGAAAAAATGGGAATATTTAAACAACCATTCCCTAAACATGATAGGCAAAGAATGAAAAATCTGGATCAAGGTCAATCTTCCAATGACTATAGAGCTACAAACTATGTGTATACTCAAGATGATAATCCATTCGATTCACTCATAGGTCTGTGTTCATTCATCTAATGAGCATGTAAACACCATCGAATCATTGGTAATTATTGCACCATGGCAACACGACGTGCTCATCTAGTGATTCTAGAACCTCCTTTACCTACCCCTCAGGAAGGTCAATATGATCTGTTAGATCAACTTGAGAAGACCACAACTAAGATTTCAATCTTGGATCTTCTCAAGATATCGAATGTTCATAAAGACATTCTTTACAAAACACTTTAGGGGTCAGGAGTATCAATGGATATTGATCCTTTGCACCTCCAAGTAATGGTCATGAACCTTGCTCATAATGAATACATTTCCTTTAACCAAAGTGAAATTCCACATGATAATCACATGCATAAATTTCCCTTGTACATAGAGGTATTTTTCACTCGTAGAAAGATCAAGAGAGTGCTTGTAGAAAATAGATCGGGTTTAAATATCTACACCTTGAAGCTAGTCAAATAGTTGGGATGAACAAAGGTAGACTTAGATTCTCATGTCATCACAATTACAACCTATGATAATGCAGAACAAGAATCAACTGGGACAATAGTATTGCCTATGGAAGTAGGGCTGACATATCACGACATGAAGTTCCATGTCCTCGACTTGGATCTTCCTATAAAATTCTCCTAGGCCACCCATGGATCCATGCCATACAAGTTATACCATCCACTTTCCATCAATGCATTAAATTGTATCATGAAGGAAAAATGATCACCATCCTAGGATATCTCGAATCCGTTTGTGCATTGCAGAGCCTTGCATAGTTTTTCTCATGTGGTGTATGAATTTCCTTCTACCGACATTATCGTACTATTACGGCATCAAGCTCAAAGCTAACATTAATCCAGATAAGATGAGTACTAATGATAAAGGGCCTTCCACATCTATTTCTCCCTTTTCTACATGGGAGATGAAAGTCCTATCAAATGGCCCAATTGAAGAGTATAACCTCCAACATGCCCTTCTAGTCTCTAACCTTTCACTATCACCCAAAACATGTGGTAGGTCAATTTTCCAATTCAATATCTCCTAGGATAGTTATGAAAGTCCTTTTGAGAAATTTGTTCCTCACGGCCTCTTATCAGATGAGAAAATGTTGGATTCACCTACAAACTAATCCCTAAAGGTACAAAAGCTTCATGTCACCAAGCTCTAGAATATATCAAAGCTCACAGGATGATGTATGCCATGGGATATCATGATAAGGATGTAGTGCAAATGAACAAGGCAGATTGGAGCCTGTCCCGATTCCCCATTACAAATTAGATAAACACGGTCTTAGCATTAGGCCTCATGGTGCTCCACCCTTAGAAATTGATGCTACCTCTTTAGAACATGAGGATAGCTCATCTCATTTGGATAGTGACATAGATTCCTGTTGTAGCCTATATGAGGATCTTTCCTCCACAAACCTTTTCTTGGATTACCCTTTCCCAATCCAAATCCCACTCCAATTCCCAATCTGATTCCCAACTAAACCTTGTATATCCCACTCTCATTGACTAGGACCAAAAATTCATGCACCAATTGATCTCTTTGAAAATGATGAGGTAATCACAGAGTTCATGGGTATTTGTGATACTATTTCGATTGACGATCAAAAAAGGGTTTTTATAACATGTGCACATATTTTGGAGAGGAGGCTAAAATGTGTGGTTAGAAAAACATAAATGAAAGCAAGGGAAAAAGTACTTCCAAAAATCCTCGACAAAAATGAAAGTCCAAAACACATAGTGAAAACCTCTTTGAGGTGCTTACGGAAAAACAAATGGAAAAATTAAAGGACATAAAAAGTGACCACACCCAAGGTGAAAATCTCATTGAGACGCCCTTAGAAGAAGACCTTAATCTCCCTCCTGATCCCACACACATGGAGGATGCATCCAAAATGCTGGTAGAGGAGACCATAGATGTCAATATTAGGTCAGAAGATAATTTGAGAATGGTAAACTGGGAGCTTCACTCTCAAAGCACTGAGAAGCATAAAACGTTTGTCATACTACTACGAGAATTTATAGATATATTTGTATGGTTTTACACAGCTTATGTCAAGTTTGGAGCAAACCTTAGTCATGCATAACCTTGTTGTGCATCTAGATACCAAACCTATCAAACAAAAGTTGAGGAAGATGCACCCATGTGTTACACTACAGTAAAAAAGAACTAGATAAGTTATTAGTGGTAGGTTTTGTTGGTGCTCGTTTTGATATCGCACCATTTGCCTTGATTTTCCTCTGATCTACGTGTTATGAAATGTTTTATCTCTCGATGTGGATGTTCTAAAGATTTTACCTCCATTTTAATGCCTTTAATTGTTTGCAGAATCCATTGTCATGCCCCCTTTTGAAGAAGTCTCTGAGTTTTCCCTATTTTTGCCCTAATTTATTTAAAATCTGTGGGCTCTGCTATTTTTCCTATTTTTCCCGACCATGGAAGCTCGAGAATGATCAATTTATATTTGTATGCCTTTGAAAATCCAAATCCATGGTCAAAAGATGCTTGGAACCATGATTCACTTGGTTTTGTTTCAAAAATTTTCATCCTTAGCGAAAAATCGGATTCTGGGCATAAATGGTGAATTTCTATGTTTTTGACGATCTGACAGGCATCTTTTTCCCGTCAAACTTATTCCTCAGCATTCAGCAGTCACATGGCTTCTTTTGGCTGGTCAGGGGACAACGGGAAAATGTTTCAACTTTTCACTTTTTGATTTTTTAGCGAAAAGGAAAATTTGGTCCCATAGCTCCACTCAATTCTGATTGGTTCTTTTGGTACTTACGTGGCTTCTTGAACTTATTCTTTTTGGATACTTTGGAAAAAAGTTTGAACCCACCTTGCACCCCTGCCATGCTTTGATTAAAGAAAAATTTAAGCGGCAAGGAAAAGTCTTACTTTGACCCCAGCAGAAGGACACGTGGCAAAGTTAAAAGTGGAGATGTGGGCCTTCGAGAAGCAGGTTGGATATTTTTCCTTTTGGAAAAATGGAGTAAAATTCTAAAATGGAAGTGCACCCCCGCCAAATCATTTTGAAGCCTTATAAGGTTCTTGAAGTTGTGCCATAACGACACGTGGAGGTCTCCACCGGTCTTCTTTCCTTAGACTTTTCAGCAACTTCCTAAAGGGCCCAAGACACGTGGCAAGCCTGTGCTCATTTAGGGTCTCTACTTTTGGGGACCACCTCAAGATGTGCCATTGAGATGCACGATGGTTTGAAAAGTCAAGAGGTGGGGAGGCGGGCCATTGAGGGAAACTTGGATTTTTTGCCCCTTGTTATTCAAAAGACTAAAATCATCAAAATGACTCGCAGACTGACAGAGAATAGTCAAAATTTTGCTCCAGTTAATGGTGGAGTGCAGACTTTTGGAGGTAAATTAGAATTTTTTTCTTTTTATGGAAAAAGGAGTTAAAAGTGTAAAAGAAGCGTGGTTCCGTTGGGACCCACATCGAGACTAGACGGAAGGACGGAGTCAGAGGGAAAACTTGGAAAATTTTCCCTTTTCCAAAAAAGAGGTGAAATAGCTAGAATTTAGCCATGGTTCCTTTGGGACCCACATTGGGACATGTGTTAGGCCCATTTTTCAAAGGTGAAGGGACGAGAGAAAATTGATAAATTTTGCATTTTTTCCAAAAAGTATAAAAGGTAAAAAGGAACCCCGAGCCCGTCTTGACTTGGATCTCCCACGTGGATGGTCTAGATTCAAAAGAGAGATCAACAACAATTGTGCGTCTGTATTTGATTTTCTACCATTTCTGCTCCAAATCTCCTAGGGATGCGAATTTTTATGGTTTTTTATCATTTCTTGGAGTCTCTTGCACGTAAAATGAAGAGGAACATTAATTTGGTATCTTGGTTGGGTGGGAAAATCAAGACGTCTTTTGCAATCAAGACGTGATCTGATCATTGGCTTTAATCTGATTTTCAGTTTTTCTTTCCTTGGCATGCAAAGAACCAAATTTGACATATTGGAGGAGGAAGTAGTTGGTGCACGAGATGAAGAACGACCTACCAGGTGAAGAATTGAATGCTGGAAATATTTGGAGAGATTTTCCCTCTGCACACTTGACAACTTTTTCACAAATCTGATTCTGGGAGTCTCAACACGCAATGGTGCTTTGAATGTCTCTTGGTTTTGGGGGGAAAACTCTGTTGTAAATGAAGTATTATAAATTACATGAATTTTTTGTGCAAATGGTTGGAGTGTTAGAGGTTGGGACTGATTTTTCTAAGAGAAAAGCTTGATAGAACATGTCCTTCTGAGAAATCATCTGAAGAAACCTGTTTATCTCCTTTGTGTTAAATTTGATCATGTCAAGGTGGTTGCAGTGAGTGTACAACCATTGAAAAGCTCTGAGATTGTTCTAGAAACTTTCCCCTGTTGATAAATTAAATCAAAATTTAGTTAATCTGCGTTATTTTTGGGAAAAATTTGTGTTTACTTCATTTCTGAATGTCTGTAAGTAGTTTTCTTATTCTGTTGCAATCTTACATTGAAATCTTTGTGAATCACACAAGATCTTATCCTTGTGATAGTTTGGTGGAATTTGTAATTTCATTTATTAGAAGATATTTCATTTGATAGTGAAATAAACAAATTTAAAATCACTTGTGACTCCTAGCATGACTATAATATTGTTTGTTAGCCTTTGAGGGTATCTTAGGCGTGATGAAACAGAGGTTGATAATATTTAGTTAAGTTTCCCAATTTGAGCCTTCATTTTGGATCCTTGAAGTTTTTGTGAAAAGTGCTGATTTGGGCCTCCATTGAAGCATATATTCTAGTTAAAGGAACATCCTAGCTATCCCAAAGCATTATGTTGTTCAAGCTCTCCATTTTTGTAAAATTTCTCAAGAATCTGGTGAATCAAGTTCATTTCTGCCTCACCTCCCACCAAAAATTCATTTAAAAATAACCAATCATACCCATACTACCCCTGTTTGTCATGTGTGTATACAAATGCATAATTTTTACTACCAAAACATGCAGAAACAATCAGGTTTTCATTGTCTTTAGTGGCCTAAACCTTGCTTAGAAAATATCTCCATTATCTAGAGTGAAAACTTGTGAGAGTTAGGTTTTGTTGCATTGATCATATTTTATTCAAGGTCTTCTTAATAATTTCATAAGGAAGGATATCTCCATCTCCTCCACAAAATAGCAAGGCTACAAAAAGGGTCCTCTCACCTTGGTTGAAAGGAAAAACCATAAAGTAGTGAGGATAGGTCAAATCCTCTTGAGGGTGCTACCCATTTCTCCACATCTGAGTGACAAAGATCAAGTTGCATTTCATCCTCGGCTACAAAATGAAACACTAATTGCTCTGCTTGTCTCTAACCTTCCTGTCAAACCTGTGATCTTTGCTCACACTTCCGAGGGAGAATCAATTTGGGTACCAACACTGATTGGTCTTGTTTAGGGGATATAGTGGTTACAGTTCATATTCAGACCCTGGTAAAAACTTATTATATGCTCTAAGTGCTAATACATTTTTTCAAACATCATCTTGTGTTCATGCCTTTAAAAGTATTCAAAGTTGCAAGTGATGTGTGCAATTCTTTTAGTTTCCACACCTAGTGTACTAGATTTCAATTATAAATGGGTACAGAAAAGTCGAGATCATCCCATTTCAGGTTTCTAGTATTGAGGACATTTGGCAGATCATATTTTAGTGCATTTACACAACTAAGGTGGAAATCCTTAGTGGAAACTCCCTGTTGATCTGATTCTTGATGATTACTAGTGTCTTAACCTCTTTCAAGTGAGTTTTGTTACTAATATTTGCAAAGTGGAAGGAAGAAGATCTTTCTTTTCTAGAGATCCTGCTAGGACATTATTTCCAGAGCTAGGAAAAACAAAGTCAGAAGGAAGAAAATCCTAGAGAGTTGTGTAGACACCAAATTCGTGTCTTACGACCCCTTGTGACCCACATCCCACCTCGCAACCTAACCTCATTACCTAAACCTTACACAATTATTTATTAATTGCCTTGTAATTGATAAATCCACATCACCTTACCTGCCACCTCACTTGGCCACCTCACCATGACTTAGCCCTAACCCTAAACTAACCTAATTAGGACCCATGACTTGGTCCACACCTACACCCATAACTAATGACCCCTTTCTCGCACCCAAAACCGACCTTCTAGCCACTTGACCAAGCCCGCCGCTGATCCCTCGGGAGAAAAGCAGGGAAGGTGGGCTATTTTACTAAAAATAGCCTACTTTTTCCTAACCGATGCCGGTTCCTACTCGACCGCCGTCGGTTACGCAACCGCCATCGGTTCCCTGTAAATGGGCTCCCCAAACCAAAACAACGGATCGGAATTTCATTTCGGGAGATCAGTCGAAGGATTTCTGGATCAACAAAGGGCATTGCGAGCGAGGAACGGATTCCAGATCTTCACTTGACCAAGCAGAGACGAGTGAAATACTAGACGTGCTTACAGCAAAGGAGATCAACTTGCACCTTCATCAAAACCAGTAAGTTACATCTTGCATGTCCTCCATTATAACATTTCTTATGCTTTTGGAATTGCAATCTTCCCAAATCCGTTTCTGAATCCATTACCCAACGTACCATTGCCTCTAACTACTATTCTTCTACCTCTCCTCATCTCATTTCCTAATATCATCCATAAACCAGCCTTACCAACACCACAAACAGCCCAGAAGATCCTAGAACTCACCGGTATCGGTTATCAGTAACCGGCATCGGTTATAAGTAACGGCATCGGTTCCTTTGATCAAAACCGGGGAAAACTTGACCTTTCCCCTACCCGGTTCCACGAAACAATTTAATTGATACTTTTACAGTCTTTTGTGTTAATTCATATTATCGAGGCTGACCACCTTGAAAGGAAGTTTTATATTTCTGGCCCAAGCGAGTTTCCTCATTTATTGTTTGATCAAATCTCGTGGTCTTGTGTTCTTATTTGCGAGTAGTCCTTCCAAGACAAAAAGGAGTTCTCCATGATCATCCTGATCTTTCTCTGATGACGCGCACACCATCTCGACATTCTACAGGTATTCCCCTAACCCTAACCTTATCTGTTTCTAAAGGGAGCGAAGCATTTCCGAGTGAAACATTTTGCACGCCCGGTGGGACCCATTTTGGGTTTTTCTTTATTTCTCGCTTGCTTTCATATAGGGAGCATACTTGCTGTTTTCTTCTTCTAAAGATATTCACAAGGTATTTTATTATTCTGGTAAAAGAACTTGCTTTGTTTTTTTTTTTTTTTTTTTGCATCTTGCATTAGTAAAAGTCATCTCTTTTGCTTCATCGAATATCACTTTCGATTTAGGTTTAAAACACATGCATTGCATTCCTGCTTGTTGTTTTTCAATTCTAGTGAACATAGATTAAAGTAATGTGTCGTACACGTGGGGTGATATCCACGGTATTGATAGGAAATTAACCCTAGTTTCACTGCACAACACATACCGAATCACTTCACAATTAACACAATGCTCAAACATCCCCCTTTTCCGGTATTCCTCCGCCCGATTGAGGTAACCTTATAAGCCAAAACAACTTGACATTTCCCCTAAGTCTCTTGTTTAGGATTCTGACATCATTCTACGTCTAAAGGCATAAGCCCACAATAATTAAAATTAACCCTAGGGTTAATCTCTGGATTTGCGTGTGCATCTTGCTTGTTTGTTGTTCTGTTTTCTCTGTCATACTCTGTCTTTTGTGATCAATAAGTTGATAAATATACTCAACGTTGCTAAAAATCAAATTAGCAGCCCTTTGTATCTTCTTATCCTAGATTTTTGACACCGGCATCGGTTAAGGGACCGACGTCGTTTCCCCTGTGACCGACACCGGTTAGTAAACCGATATCGGTTACTGTCTCCATCAGCCCCTGACAAACCAGCAACTTGCCAAATTCATCATTCTGGGGTTGTTTTTGTTCTTGATAGATTGAAACTTTACCGTGAACTGCTGTCCATGGTTGTTATCACTCGAAAACAAGCCGCCGCCATGGTTTCACACGCTTGCTCTGTTTCTTTGCCTGAATCACCCCCTTCACCTTCTATGGGGAATCCTACTGATACCAGTGAGGTTCCTAAAATTCCTGTGGGAGATAAGGACTTTGCCAAGTTTCTGGATGCTAATTCCAGCGTTGTATAATACTATTTGTCTCATACCCCTGACCGTACACCTGATGGTCAGCTCCTTGTAGGTATGCCTATCAGTATAGCTGCTCATTTAGCTCCCACTCCTCCTGATAATACCGCCTTGCTTCCTGCATCTCTAGCCCCGTCTCCCAATCCGACAGCTGCAGAGGTTCATACGACCCCGATTAGCTTTCCTTTTGTTAATCTTGGACCCCACGTTTCGTTACCACCAACTGCCCCTACCTCATCTCTTTTGCAGACTGCTCCATTCATGACTTGCTCTCTGCCACCTATCCACACGAGCTTTCCTTCTCAAGCTCCGCCTACCTTTTCATTCCCATACACGTATCCAGTAACCTCAACACCTTATATGGGACATCCCTATTCTGGTGCACCATCATCTCATCCAACCACTGATTTCATCAAACAAATGATGGACAAAATGCAAAATTTGGAGGCTTCGGTTTCGGGAAGTCGTAGCGCCTTGACATACGAACAAGTTTGTCGGGAGCCCATTCACCCTTCTGTCCCCCTTCATTCATATCCTCCTCAATGGGAGTTGCCGAAATTTACTCGTTTTAATAGTAAAGAGGATCCTCAACAACATTTGCGATCATTTAGACATGCTTGTTATTTGATTGCCCATAATGACGCCTTGTTACTCCGCACCTTCCCTATGTCCTTATCAGGACCATGCCAGAGTGGTACGGTGATTTAACCCAAAGACTTGATCTTCTCTTTTAATCAACTAGCCCAATCTTTCTTGGATCATTTCTCCATTAACATTGCTAAGAAAGTATCTATCACCGACCTTTATGCCATCCGACAATTTGAGGACGAATCTATCGCAGATTTCGTTGGACGATGGCGGGGCCTTATCAACCAACTTACGTATGCCTTGCCTCAAACCGAACTTATCGAACTGTTTACGCGGGCCTGCGCTAAGCACATCTCCCCTACCCTCCAAATTCAAACTTTCCGTACATTCGACGAGGCCTTTACTATGGCTCGAAAATTAGAAATTCGAGCCTTAGAGGAAGAGAAATTGCGGTTGCGCAACAAAAACTCCACTTTCCGAACTCCTGATTCTACCAATAAACCAAATACCACCACTCCTCATGCGTCCACTTCTTCTAAATCAAAAGGAGCTGTCCACGCGGTGATGGTCAAATCCCAACCACCGTCCAATACTCCACCAAAAACCACCTATAAATACAAAGCCGAGCCCATCAACTACACTCCCTTGGGAGAAACATATGGTGTGATATTGGAAAAATTGCTCAAAGCAGGAGCCATTACCTTACCTCCTGTTAAACCTCATTCGGGTTTGATTCCACTCGCGCCATACCTTCCTGGTACAAAGAAAATGACTTTTGTAACTTCCACCGCGTGAAGGGACACAGTCATGAAAACTGCAAGATGTTGAAAAACATAGTGCAGGAAATGGTTGATGCGGGGGATATAGCCCTCGATAATCCTAACGCCCCTGCTAACCGAAATTTGAAAATTTTCAACAAACCATTCCCGAATCACTCGTCCAACAGTAACATCAACGGGATATCTTAGCGAGGAGAGTGTTCATGAGATCCATGCAGTATTCGATACCCAGCCAAAAGCCTCTATCGAGAAAATTTTGAATCAAGCCTCTTCACTAACACAGGAGCCCGAACCTCCTTTACCACCATCAAGCCAAAGCGAAATCGTTCCTTTACCCATAGAAGAGTTAACTGCCCAGGCTTCCCTTCCCATCAAGGAGTCTTCTTACACCACATCCCTACAAGATTGCGAGCGGATTTTGTCTAATCTATCCATTTCCCAGACGTCTCCTTCTACCACTCTTGCCGCACAAGAAGAGGGTACGCCACTCCTTTTGACATCCTTAGATGAGAAATCTCTCGCACCGACATCATTAAATTCTTTAGCCATGACAGACCCTCTCCAACATGCCCTTCTGCCTATTAGTCCCTCATCACCTAAATCTTTTCAACGACCCGTCAACCTCTTAACATCTATTGATACAGTGCCTCATCTACCCCCTGTATCACTCCCACAGTGGACTGGAATCACAACCCACCTTTCTTCCATACCAAAGTTCCTATTCACACGTGAGGACTGTCATGTCTCAGAAGATAGACAGGCCCTATGGGAACGTTTGAGCAGGCCATGTTCTACTCAAATGCAAATGACCAATCCTGATGCCTCCACCATATACCCGAAGTGCCTACAAAAGCTTAAAATGCCCATGTTCTCACCTTCACCCCCCTCACCTCTACCGAATGCCCCTTCCACTTCTATTAACTTAGCCAAATCTTCCCCTACGCTTGGGACCTCACCAATGCCCAGTCTAACACACCCGCCTAAGCGACTCGATTTATCCAAAAATAAACCCACCCCGCCACCTAGGAGACGAACGCAATCCGTGCCTCTATCACAATCAAAACCCTCATCGTCACACCCACCTTCCATATTGGGACCTCATCCCTCCACCTTACATCAATATATCATACCTCCTTCGTTTTCTTCAAAACGACCTACGCCTTCTACACCTATACAGAGATCAAAGGGGATAACAACATCGTTACCCCACGTATCCGGTCCACCTATCAACCCTAAACCAATCCTATCATCAAAGGATTTATTTTCCGTCACTCCCCTTTCCCGTGGTTGTTTCCCGCTACCACGTCATCTATAGCCCCATCATCTAACCAGCCAAACGTAACTTCTGTGTCAAAGAAACCACATTTAGTGAAAAACATGTGTCAGCACCCCTCGGCTAAACCACCACCTGTACGAACCAACCACGCCCAAACATTACCAAAACCCGCACAACCAATACCCTCATCCGATTTTGACCCCCTCAAAGGATCTTACGCCAAAATCCTTGCTATGTTGGTGGAGAATGCGACCATTTCCCTACCTCCACTTAGACCTTATGACCCGTCTAAACCCCGACCTATGGGTTACGATGAGTCTAAAATCTGCGCTTATCACCGCACACCAGGACATGATGTGGAGGGATGCAAAGCTCTAAAAACCATCCTTCGTCAGTCACCTCTCCCGGATAGAAAGATTAAGAAAGACAACTTACGAAGGGAGAGACCTCTAGCGTCAATTCCCTCTACTATATCATCTATCCCCGCCTCACCAAGATCTATCATTATTCTGACCCCACCTCTTGAAGACCATGAATTATCCCAACCATCCGCCTCATCTCGGGTCTACGAGATTAATATGATTAGTGTCGCTACTCGAGGACGAGAAAAACAATGGGAAAGCAAAAGAAAACACACTGCGGCATCTCTCCCCTTCAACAATCCCGATTACACCACCACCTAAAGTGGTTATTCGCGGACCCGCCTATCCCGTCTCTAATGGAGTTGCCCACCGAACCATGATCAAACAGCTTCATCAATCGCCCGTAAAAATGACACTATATGATCTCATTCAGACTTCTGAATCTCATCGACAAGCTCTCGTTGAGATCCTTGAGGATAGAGGTTTTACCCAATGAAACCCTGCCCGTCGCCTCCATTCTAACACCCAATCACGTTGCCTCTCTCACCAAACAATCCATCTCCCCCACCACTTCTGTCTCAAAACAACAAGCCGCTGCAGTTAGTTTCTCGGAAGATGAAATTATCGACTTTGGTACAGAAGACCCTGACCCTGCCCTTTTCATTTCCGCTTACGTCCGAGACATTCGAGTACGTCGGGTTATGATTGACGGGGGCGCTAGCCTAAACATCATCTCTTCAAAAGCCTTCCAACAAATGAACATCCCTTCTAGTTGCATGTGTGCCAACCCCATCATGTTGCGGTCATTCAATGACGCTATTACTTCTACCTTAGGCACCGTGATCCTCAACATTCGCGTAGGACCACGTACTTTACCCGAACTCTTCTATGTCCTTGAAGGAGAGTTCCAATATAATATATTCTTTGGGTCGTCCTTGGATCCGAGCCATGGGATGCGTTCCCTCAACATTACATAGATGCATAAAATTTGAGTACGAGGGGAAGTCCTACACTGTAAAAGCTGATCCTCCCCCCTTCAAAACTTGCAATATGTTATACCGCCCAAACGATGTGCTTATACCAATTAAGACACCCATACATTCAACCCAACCATCCTCTTCAAATGTACCTCAACCATCCACCTCAACCGCACCTACGCCTTGGTCGATGAAACCACTATCGCACAAACCACTTCTCTTCCCGCATGACTAACCTCCCAACCTCAGGACCCTTAGTAGATGTTTTCATCGCCTCACGCTGGGGAGTACCGCCTATATAACGTTAGTTCTTTCCCTACCCCCCGCAGAGTACGGACAATTACATGCACATCCCACCTACGACCGTCGCATGGGGGAGGTAATCTCTTACGGACCACCCCATTGCCGCACTAACCTAACGTATGGGGGTGTTGACGCATCCTCCATTACCCCTGAACCTCCTCTTGGTGTGGTTCCCTTCCAATCCGATTTTCAATACCTGACAAATCGTCGCTTCGCCCTCACCTTCTTGACTCGCTGTGCGTGGAAAGGCTTTGGTTTTGGTCTTTACGAACAAGGCCGACATACTCTCATCCCCATCACCACACGCAAACATAATGATCGCAGTGGTCTTGGTTTTCCGAAACACCTACACAGGAGACACCTCCTGTCAGCTGTATCCTGGAAGAAGAAGACGTCGCCCCTACCGAACCATCATCACCCACTTTGCCATCATCACCCACAGAATCGATGGACCCGGAATCTATCCCTCCTAACTTTTTTTTTTCATAAATGCTATATTCATAGGTCCTCTCACTTATCAACGCGATAATGAGGACCCATCTTCTCTTCCCCTTCTGTATCCAGACATGATCGAAGAGGATTCGCCTTTGATTAATGTTGTTGAGTGCCAGGATGACGACTCCATCCTCACTTACCTTGGGGCGGACGACTCCTATCTTCAACGCGCCTTACCATCTGAAACTCAAACCATGCTGAACGAATCTACTATAGAAATCAACATCCACACGGAGGAAGATCCTCACATAGTGAAGATCGGACAATCCCTTAACACATCAGAACAAGCCGCCTTTACTACCTTTCTCCGTGCTCGCAACCAAGCTTTCGCATGGTCTTACGCTGACATGCCAGGAATTGATCCTACCATTGCCGTCCATAACATCACCCTAAACCCCGATTCCAAACCAGTCAAGCAGAAATTGAGAAAAATGCATCCACGCATTGCCCTCTTGGTCAAAGAGGAGCTCCAACGACTCCTTTCTGTTTCCTTCATTCTGCCTATTGACTATCCTCAATGGATTTCTAACATCGTACCTGTCACGAAAGCGACGGGGGGACTTCGGATATGCACGGATTTCCGGGATCTTAACCTCGCTTGCCCTAAGGATGACTTCCCCCTCCCAAGTATTGATCAACTTGTTGATCTCACTGCGGGTCATGAAATGCTTTCTCATGGATGGCTTTTCAGGATACTGACCAAATTTTAGTTGCCCTCGCCGATCAACACAAAGCGCCTTCATAACTCCTTGGGAACTTTACATTACCGTGTAATGCCATTTGGCCTTAAGAATGCTGGTGCGACCTATCAGCGGGCTATGACCTACATTTTCCATGACATTATGCACACTATCCTTGAAGATTACGTCGACGATCTTCTTGGCAAGTCTAAACATCGCAGTGAACATCTCGATGTTTTAACCATTATTTTTGATCGCCTGTTACAATATTCTGTTCGTCTTCAACCAAAGAAATGTGTCTTTGGTGTCCTTTCGGGGAAACTTCTTGGCTTTATCGTCTCTTTGCGTGGCATTGAGGTCGATCCATCTAAAGTAAAAGCTATCCTAGAAATGCCCCCACCCAAAACCTCAAACAATTGCGTAGTTTGCAGGGTAAACTTCAATCCATCCGGCGTTTCATCTCCCAACTCTCGGATCGATGTCACCCTTTTCATCACCTTCTAAAAAAGGACGTTGCCTTTCAATGGAGTGAGGAGTGTCACCAAGCCTTCGAAGCTCTCAAAATGTATCTCTTGCACCACCGTGCTTATCCCACCCGAGACGACCGCCCTTTCTACCTTTATCTTTCCGCCATGACCATGCTATAGGAGCTATGCTCGCACATCGAGACCGGCGCGCGCGAGAGAAGCAGCCGTTTATTATATAAGTCGTACCCTCGTGGATTACGAGACTAGGTATACACATGTAGAAAAATTGTGCCTAGCCCTATCATTCGTCGCCACCAAACTCCGACATTACCTCTTAAATCACAAAACTTTCGTCATCACCAACACAGACCCCATTCATTATATGTACGCCAAACCACACCTAAACCAACGCATCGCTCGATGGCTCATGCTCCTCGCCGACCTTGACCTTGAATTTATACAACAGAAATCAATCAAAGGACAAACTCTTGCAGACCAACTCGCGGAAGCCCCTCTACGGGAACAATTTACCAATTTTACCTTCCCCGACGAACTCATCGCCACTCTTTCGCTCGGAGAAGAGTCGTATCAAATGACCCTCTTCTTCGATGGATCTAAGTGCCAGCGCGGCGGAGGAGCCGGCGTTGTTCTCATCCCGCTTGACGCTGAACCAATGCCTCTTTCATTCCGGCTTGATTTCCCCTGCACTAATAATACAGCGGAATACGAGGCCCTTGTTCTGGGTCTCCAAGTTGCGATACACTTAGGCATTAAATCTATCAATATCTTTGGTGACTCTCAATTGGTAGTCAATCAAGTTATGGGCATCTACCAATGTAAAAACAAGGAACTTCAGAAGTATAAACACCACGTGGAGTCACTTCTAGCCTTATTTACTCACTATTCTATCCAAACCATTCCTCGCTCCACTAACAAATTTGCGGATACTATGGCTTGCTTAGCCTCGCAAATTCCCGCCGCACCAACTGACTCTGAATTATTCGTCGTGGTCCAACAACTCTTTGCCCCATCTTATTCAACCCCGGTAGTTTGCATGATAAATCCGTGTCTACTAGTTCGCAGGATACAGTACCACCAATTTCACGACTACCTTACAATCTCTGTTCTCCCACCTGACCTTACTAGTAACGAAAACGTGCTTTTCTTAAAAGTGTTTCTCGTTATGTTGTCATGGGGGGACTCCTTTATAAACGTGGCTTTGATGGCATCCTCCTTGTTTGTCTAACCAGCAGTAGCAGAGGTCACCTATACCATCCAACAAGTACACGATGGGATTTGTGGTGGACATTTTAGTGGCCTTGCGGTGGCTAAGCGAATCCTTCGCCTAGGTTATTATTGGCCTACTCTAACGATAAGCATTGCTACGAATATGTTAAGCGTTGTGTCATGTGTCAACAACATGCCAACCTTCAACATACTCCTAGCCACCCGCTACAGGTTGCTCGTGATCTTTGGCCTTTCTCACAATGGGGTTTAGACCTTATTGGTGAGATTCACCCGACCTCTTCACAACGTCACCGTTGGATAATCACAGCGACCGAATATTACACAAAATGGGTGGAGGCCATTCCACTCATTTCAATCAAAAAGGAAAAAATTGTCGAATTCATTAACCATCACATTATCTGTCGTTTTGGTATTCCTCATCGCCTAATAACCGATAATGGTAAATCTTTCAAAAACAAGTTGTTGCAAGACCTTTGTGACAACTTTGGTATCAAACTTAGCTTCTCATCACCTTACTATCCATGAGAGCCAATGGCTGAATCTTCTAATAAAACTCTAACCAAAATCCTCATGAAAGTCGTCAATGAATCTGGAAGAAATTGGCACGATCACATTCCCTTTGCCCTTTGGGCTTATCGTACTAGCATTCGTACCTCCACTAATGCCACACCTTTTTCTTTGGTATATGGTACCGAGGCTGTTTTACCTCTCGAAATACAAATACCCTCCCTTAGAATATCTCTTCAGGATATTCTCACCAACGATGATTTCCGTCAAGAGCGGTTAGCCCAATTGGAGCTTCTTGACGAACGACGTCTTACAGCTCTCGATCACCTTCAAATCTATCAAAAACGCATCAAGCGTGCTTATGATAAGCGACTTCATGAGCGTACCTTTAAGGTTGGTGATCTTGTCCTCAAAGAGAATCAACATGTCACCAAACTAGAAAAGAGCAAACGTGGAAAATTTGCTCCCAATTGGATTGGGCCTTATATAATCACTCACACCTATGGATCAGGCACTTATCGTTTAGCTTCGCTTAATGGTAAACCTGAGCCTGAACCCCTTAATGCCTTACATCTTCGACCATTCTACTGTTGAATCTAGTGTTATATCACCTCTTATCTACCTACTGCTCGTCCCTTGAGCTCATTTACCGCTACATACACTTTGTTTTCTATATCTCTAAATAAAATCGAAATCACTTCGCACCTCCCCTTGATAATGCCTTCCCCTTTTTTAGTCTAGTCCATGACTTCAAAGTATTAAAATAAGCCGTATTCTTATGGGATTTTCTTGAGTCAAACTTCCTACTAAACTAGATGCTTCACGCCAAAAGAACATCTAGTCATCTAAAATTAAATATAGACTGCTCCCTCGAAGGACAGCTATATGCCAAACTATTGCTGCTACTATAAATAGATTGCTCCCCTGAAGGACAACTATGCACTAAAATCATCTCTGCTACTATAAATAGACTGCTCCCCCGAAGGACAGCTATACACAGTCAGCCTTTATCCGAAGCTTCTCGCATGGATCAGCTTTGTGAAGACCTCAAGAATAGTACAATCAATATCCCTTGTAGACTTCCGCATCGATCGATCGCCTATATTCACCAAATAAAAGCCTCATTCAAAAGAACTTTTTTTGGGTCATGGACTTGTCTATTTAGGGTAGGTTCTCTTTCGCCGAACACTCACTTTGTAACAGTTCTCTCGAACCTCGGTTATATCATCCACCTCATCTCACCATTCGTTTTCAACTCAAGGGACGTAACGTACTTTGATATATTGTGATCATACAACTCTTTTCAACTCTGGACTTCTCGTTTATGCACGAAACTTAGGGCTTCGGGCTCGTTCTACGTTGTGTGGTTTGTTTAGCTCTTTTCACCCTACGGAGCACTCTTTCCGATTTGCCTCGCATCTAGGATTGTGTGTTGATCTTAATCGGGACACTATTCCCTACTACTTGGGTATGCTAACCTTTGCCTTACCTATACCAGCACCAACAACATTACCCTACCAACATCAAATTCTTACCAACCAACCAATTTCCTAAACCGTACCAAATTGCTTGAATTCGCCTCTCCCTGATCCTAAGGGAGAACTACATCGGTCTGAGGCCCTTCCTTGCTTTGTGCAATGGGCTATGTAGGCAGCACTTAGGAGACATGGGGTCTCCCAAGGTTAGCTCGACCACACCCTACCATAACCTATCATGTGTGGTAAATATAAATATTTGTGTATTTCTATTTAATCACATTCCTCTTTATCCTTTTCAAAGACACCAAAAATCAAAACACAAACATTCTTATTATTATCATAACTCAAATCACCATACATATTCAGTTTATTTAGATGTTAAACAAATACATCTTCTTCTATCATCGACACGCAGGTCGGTACTCTTATTTATCCTTATACCGTGCTAACATTTATTTAGACCCTCGCGCCTCATCCCGACCTAGGTGATGATCGTGATCGTCGACCCCTCTCGCCAGGCCTCTCTGTCCTCAAAGGTACCGCGGCTATTGGTACCGCCCACTGATCTGCCAATCTCTCCTGTAACATATGAATACGCCCTCTCGCATGGAGGACTCCAGTCTCTAGTCTCGCTGCTCGTGACTCCGCAACCGCTAACAATCTTCTTGTCTCATTCACCTGCGTTTGGAGCTGCTGAACCAAACGCTGCAGCCGATCCCTCTCTGCTGTAATCATAGCTATGTCAGGGTGATCGCGTACACCTCGCAACTCTGCTACCCACCATAACCTATAGGCCTCTGTCATTCCTGCGTCCATCACACTGCGATCAGCTGCTATCTCCTCGGGCCCTTCTGGAGGTGTTGGCCGGGGAGGTGAGAATGCTGCCTCGGCATCGATCCTCATATATGGTCTATAAGCCTGTGGTATGTCCTGCACAAATCCAAATTGTCGCCGCACGCGATCTATAGGAATCCTCTCATATTCACCTGGCCTGTGCCCCGCGATCCACCTCAATCGCTCTACACCTCTCAACTCCTCAGCTATGTTCTCGGTTACCATATAGTTCCCGTAGGCCTCCAACAGATATCTCGCAACCGTCACCCTCTCCCATACCTGGCTGTAATACCCAATGTCATCCGGCACGGCCTGAGATCTTGCCTCCTGTTCTGTCTGGACCCATCGTCGGAATCCCAGCCTCTGTACTCCGGTCTCTCCTACCTGGATGGATCGGCCTATTGGTCGCATACAAACAATGTGCTCATAGGCCCAACAGTGTAATAAGTATGAGCAATCCAACGTTGTCCTGTGACTTCGCCTACAAGCCCATAAACCCCTGTATAGCTCCGCCAAATATGCAGGTGCCCATGCAAAAGTCACGTTCCTTTCTATCATCTCCCAAATAACACCCATCAATGCCTTTGGAAATCTTCCCCCTTCTGCCCTCGGTAACGCATAATACCCTACCGCTATCATTAAAATCACTGCTAACCTTGTCTCCTCAGGGTGTGCTGCATACATTACCCCATATGTGAATGACAAACCTCGCTGTGTTAAGTCTCGTGCATATGGACCAAACACTTCTGTTATCGCTGCCCGCCCCGCGCTAGGTAGTGCCTGATATACTGGTTCTCCTGTAATAGGGAGTCTCAAAATACGAAACACATCTTCCAAAGTTACTGTCATTTCACCTGTTGGCAGATAGAAGGTATTTGTCTCAGGATTCCATCTCTCAATCAGCGCCTGTAACATACCATGGTTACGTGCGATTCGTGAATAATAATGGATTCCACTTAACCCCAAACGATTTATCAATGTCCATTCCACTGGTGTTACATCCGCTCGGATTCGTGACAACAGCGCTGGCACGCTATCATTCATCCTCAACCCTGCCTCTGCCTGCATACACCAAAACAACAAACAACCATTCAATCCATTAGGGTCTTTTTCAAACATTCTGGAAATTTCTCCAGTAACCGGTACCGGTTATACGTAACCGATATCGGTTGAATAACCGATACCGGTTCTCCCTAACCGCTACCGGTCACTGTCAATTTTATACACCTTCCCTAAAAACAACCACCTACGACAATAAATTTGCTCGTTTATTCGTTTTTATACATACAAACATACCTGAAACCCCTGATTGCCTACCCTGTAACACTTACCTCACCTGCAACCCTTGTTATCATGTTTTCTTTCTCATATCTACCCACCTACTCTACCCCATCTTATTCACAAACCATGCAGAAATCAAATCACAACCAAAACGTTTACCTCTTGGGTTGCAGTAGCTTGAGGTGGCCCTTGTCTTCCCTCTTGTCCCTGCCTGCTGGATGTTTCTCCTCGTCCTGCCATTATCACCACCTTTTTCAAACTCCGCCTTTGCCTTTTGAATCTCAGATCACAATCACTTTCCTTGTCTCTTTTTCCCCTTATCACCCAAATCTCTCATGCAAAAACCTGTCTCAGTCGTCAAAACGCGTCGCGTTCGCGCTTTTAACCTCTTGCATGGCTCTAAAATTAAAACTTAAGTTGCCACCCTAGCTTTTTTATTTTTAGAAAAGCCCATACCTAAATAACCGGTATCGGTTACCTAACCGATATCGGTCTGTCAGCTACCGACATCGGTTACCTAACCGATACCGGTTACACACCTTCCTTTTTGAAACAGGGTTCTTTTCTTCATTTCTCATCTAAATTTTTGTCGCGCCCGCCTCTTTGCCTGCATAAACAACACAATTTACCACATTTTGTTCCACCACACATATCATTACAATTTCATCAACATCATTTATTTTATAACAAATACACAAACCATCAACTACAGATACCAAAAAAACTATCAATCTATACATCATTTGGATCCAACTCATCAGTTACATATATCACACTTTGTCACAAAACCACCAATTCATCACATAACCGACATTCATATATACGTACAAACAAACAAAAACATCAAGCATCATCATCCATCTATCAACATGTCAATTAAACTCATCACACATTCTATATATTACGACCATTAACCACATATTTCAACACATTTTGAACACTTTGCATGTGCATCAAAACATCGTCTCTATATATATACAAATTTTCAAAAATACAATGTGCTCTACATCGGGGCCTCTGTGATCTCATCATATACCAACGCCGGCACGCAGGCCGCAATACCTACCAAAAATCTCGACTCGGCTCGCAGCCGGTATCAAATGTCCAACTCTGTACTCGGCTCGCAGCCAGTATATAATAAATAAATGAATCAATGCAATGAATGAGTGTAGGCACGCAGCCTCTATCAAATACAACCGGTTCGCAGATGGTGCCCATGTCCTCTACAAAACCATGTCGGGGATCTATCGGCTCTCCCCACCGCCTCGGCACCTCTCCCCATTGGTCCCCTGTGGTGCCTCTCGCCTCTGCCCTGTCACGGACACGCCGGCCTATGGCTGCCCCTCCCCGAGATCTCTCTCGGGCGCATGCGAGGTCTCTGCCCTATGCGCTGCATACGCCTGATACTCGACTCCGGTACTATCAAGAATATCCTGATAATAACGGGCCTCTGCTCTAACCTCCATATAACGATCTCGCGCCACTGAAGGAACTGGGGCTGGTCCCCTGGCACCTAACACCAATATCCCCGAGCTCTGCACTCGCACTCCGTGGCGTGGTGCTTTGGTGGAGGTCTTTGCTGCCTGCACTGCACTGTGCGTGCTCGTGGCTGTACTGCTCTTTACTACCGTACGCTGCACGTACTGTGCACTGCACTGCCGTGCTCTTTGCACTTGTATGCCACTGCACGCTGCCTGTACTGCATCGCACTGCGCTGTGGTCTTGCGTGGTGGTGGTCTTTGTGCATACTGTACTGAGCTGGGCTAGCTGCCCCTGTAAGACCCCTATCTACTGTGCTCTGCAGCAGCAGCAATTGCCCCCTGTAATAGATACACGACCTCGGAGCTGATCTCTCTCTGCCGTAAGCTCGCAGCCAAGTCGGCTACGCGAGGTGGTACTATCTCTTGCTCTCTGCCCGACCCACCACACCTTGTATGCTCCGTGCACCGGCATCATCCACACCCTCACTGCTGGCCTCTCCGCTACCTAACTGGATCCAACGGTGTGGTGCGGTAGTGGGGCCTCTACATCATCCCTCTGTATCGAGGGAAGGGAGGTGGCTCGTCCTGTCGCAGCCCCATCTGCCTGCGTACCCTCTCTAGGGGTATCCGCTCGTACTCTCCCGGCCTCGCATCTGCTATCCGGAATGTATCTTGGATCGGAGGTGCAGGTGCACGCGGGCTCCTCTCGCCAGTGGTGACCTCTGTAGGGTCTCCATATAATATCTACTTGCTGTAAAGCCCTCTAGCACATGTCTATAGTAGGCCACATCCCGACTCCTGCAACAATCGCTCGTGGTCGCCCACGACCCCAACCACCTCGAAATCCATATCGGTATACGACTGTGGCCCCCAGCTCTGGGTAGCCCTAGGCCGATGCATACGATGTGCTCGTATGCCCAACAGTGCAACAAAAAGGTAGAGCAAATACCAAATCACCTCCTCCGGCGATAGCCCCATAACTCCCTGTATAATTGCACGGACACTTTGGTGCCCATGCAAAACAAGTGTGCTCCTCCACCATCTCGGCAGCACACCCCATCAATGCTCATGGGAAGCGACCTCCCTCGAATCCGGGAGGCCGAGGCGGGTGATCCTATCATCATCAACACGGAGCCGTGTCTCATGTCTGTGTGCATAGTACATGTCACCATATCCAATGCTCGCACTATGTTTATGATATGTAAAGCGGCTGCATCCCCAAAAACCTGCAGTATGCTATCCATGGCAATCTCTGAATCCACCTGGAAAACGGCCTCTCCCTCGATCGGTAGCCGCAGGATGCGATACACATCCTCTAATGTGACGGTCATCTCCCCGGTCGGCAGATGGAACACATTGGCCGCCGGATCCCATCTCTCGATGAGGGCGACCATCAGGCTGTGATCTCTGTCTATCGCTCTGTACCTCTGGACCCCGCCAAGTCCCACCTCGCGCATGATGGCCCAATGCGCCGCAGATATGTGTGGCCTCATCCGACTCAATAGTGGAGGCATCCTATCACGCATCGTCAACTGCTGACGTGCCTGCAAAACCAACCCACATTCTTAGACCCACTCTTTATTATAACATCTACTTTACCATCTAAACCCCCTTTTGTAACACCCAAAATCTAACCCCACAACCCACCTTCAAACCTAAGCCCTAAACCCACACCCCCACCCCAACAAGCCACCCAACCCACCTTCAAACCTAAGCCCTAACCCCACAACAAGAACCCAACACCCCCAACCCAACCCAACACCCCAAACCCAAACAAGCCCTAAACCCACAACAAGCCACCCAACCCACCTTCAAACCCTAACCCAACCACCAAACCCTAACCCAACCACCACCCCTAACCCAATCCCCACTCCCAACCCAACCCAACACCCCAACCCAACCCAACACCCCAAACCCAAACAAACCCTAACCCAATCCCCACTCCCAACCCAACCCAACACCCTAAATCCCACCCTCAACCACCAAACCCTAACCCAACCACCACCCCTAACCCAAGCCACCCAACCCACCTTCAAACCCAAACAAACCCTAACCCAACCACCACCCCTAACCCAATCCCCACTCCCAACCCAACCCAACACCCCAAACCCAAACAAACCCTAACCCAACCACCAAACCCTAACCCAACCACCACCCCTAACCCAATCCCCACCCCCAACCCAACCCAACACCCCAAACCCAAACAAACCCTAACCCAATCCCCACCCCCAACCCAACCCAACACCCCAAACCCAAACAAACCCTAACCCAATCCCCACTCCCAACCCAACCCAACACCCTAAATCCCACCCTCAACCCATCCCTTCCCACCGAGCACGGCCGATATGAGACCGATGCCGGTCCCCCCCATTTCAACCTCACCCTATGCTTTTTGCGACCGATGATGCCGGTCGCCTAGTGACCGACATTGGTCACCTGTCTACTGCCCGAGCCAAACCCGCGCGCGGCCCCCAAAACTCATTTTTTACCTATTTCTACCCATCTACCCACCCAAAAACCCTAAAATTTTACACACCTAGCCGCCTTAGCCTATCTAAACTATCTACCCTTTCCCTTTCTCAAATTACCTCCATTTACCCATTATTTCCTACAAAATACAAATTCCTACCCAAATCCCACAAACAACATAAATCAACCAAATCACCAAATTAAAGAGTTTCGAATCTACCCGAACGACGACACGTCGTCGTGGCGGGATGGGTGATAGCGGTCCGGCCTGGTCCAGCCCCTCCGGCTCCTCTGCTCGTGCCATGGCTCCAATCCGATCTGCTTTGGGTCCCGCCAATCACTCTTGCCTCCTCCTCAATCGGGCCCACTATCAACTCTCTCCGCCAATCAAATAGCTCCACCTCACTCAATAACCCTCCAAATCAACTCTCCACGTCAGACAAGTCAATTTGGATTGCAAATAACAAAAGTGACAATGACAGGCCGTATTTTTCTTTTTATAGGTTTTTCGACCTTAACCGATGTCGGTTTCCTTTTTTGCCCTAAGAAACCGGTATCGGTCCCTTAACCGATATCGGTCATGCAGAATCGACATCGGTTTGATACCCAACTTTCACCCCATTCTTTGCCGTTCTTTACTCCTTGCCTCTTTTTCACCAATATCGTCTCTATCCACCACCGGTTGCGCCACATTTGTTCACTTGTCGGCCTGACCCGCGGCCTCGCCTACCTATTTGGCCCGACCTAAGGCCTCAACCTACCTATTCGGCCCGACCCAAGGCCTCAACCTACCTATTCGGCCCGACCCAAGGCCTCAACCTACCTATTCGGCCCGACCCAAGGCCTCAACCTACCTATTCGGCCCGACCCAAGGCCTCGCCCTACCTATTTGGCCCGACCCAAGGCCTCAACCTACCTATTCGGCCCGACCCAAGGCCTCAACCTACCTATTCGGCCCGACCCAAGGCCTCAACCTACCTATTCGGCCCGACCCAAGGCCTCAACCTACCTATTTGGCCCGACCCAAGGCCTCAACCTACCTATTTGGCCCGACCCACGGCCTCAACCTACCTGTTGGCCCGGCCGCGGCCTCGCCCTACCTATTTGGCCCGACCTAAGGCCTCAACCTACCTATTTGGCCCGACCTAAGGCCTCAACCTACCAATTGGCCCGACCTAAGGCCGCATGACCTACAATTGGTCCGACCTAAGGCCGCACCCTACCTATTTGGCCCGACCTAAGGCCTCGCCCTACCTATTTGGCCCGACCCAAGGCCTCGCCCTACCTATTTGGCCCGACCTAAGGCCGCCACCCAACAACTTGGCCCAACCCACGACCATACCACTTCCATACCTTACCCAAAATCAACATTTTATTTTATCCATCCAAAGCATGTACCTTTTGTTCAATCGAGCTCACCTATTCGTGTTTTAGCATGATTAGG
Organism: Taxus wallichiana var. yunnanensis; assembly: GCA_018340775.1. Lineage (NCBI taxonomy): Eukaryota > Viridiplantae > Streptophyta > Pinopsida > Cupressales > Taxaceae > Taxus > Taxus wallichiana. The sequence goes on from CM031239.1 coordinate 316,364,211, forward strand.
GTCCTTGACTTGATCAGTCGACCAACTTTGCCTAGACCTAGACCGTGACGTTTATCTCAACCAAACCAACCATTTGGTACTACCGAACATGCCTAAACGTTCTGTACCTTACATTATATACCTGGAGCTCCTTCCTATGCCTTGGATACCGAGGATTATATCACCCTTGTTTGGATAAACTATCGACCTTTGCCTATACATCGCTGGTTTGCTCGTCAAATCATATACCCTAGTCATCTTTGTTGCATTTCAACATGCGTCCTTCCTTGGACCTACCCCACCACCTTACCATCCTCTCTACAACATATACCCTTTATCAACCCTATCCCCGATTTCCGCGTTCACCCAAATCGTGATAGATTTGAGGGGATTACCTATATCCTTAACGGAGAAACCACTTCATATTATTGTCGCGCAGACTTTACAAAACAAGCTACACGACAATAAGGGGCTAATGTAGACACCAAATTCGTGTCTTACGACCCCTTGTGACCCGCATCCCACCTCATGCAACCTAACCTCATTACCTAAACCTTACACAATTATTTATTAATTGCCTTGTAATTGATAAATCCACATCACCTTACCGCCACCTCACTTGGCCACCTCACCATGACTTAGCCCTAACCCTAAACTAACCTAATTAGGACCCATGACTTGGTCCACACCTACACCCATAACTAATGACCCCTTTCTCGCACCCAAAACCGACCTTCTAGCCACTTGACCAAGCCCGCCGCTGATCCCTCGGGAGAAAAGCAGGGAAGGTGGGCTATTTTACTAAAAATAGCCTACTTTTTCCTAACCGATGCCGGTTCCTACTCGACCGTCATTTGCTACGCAACCGCCATCGGTTCCCTGTAAATGGGCTCCCCAAACCAAAACAACGGATCAGAATTTCATTTCGGGAGATCAGTCGAAGGATTTCGAGATCAACAGAGAGCATTGCGAGCGAGGAACAGAGTCCAGATCTTCACTTGACCAAGCAGGGACGAGTGAAATACTAAATGTGTTTACAGCAAAGGAGATCAACTTGCACCTTCATCAAAAACCAGTAAGTTACATCTTGCATGTCCTCCATTATAACATTTCTTATGCTTTTGGAATTGGAATCCCCCAAATCCGTTTCTGAATCCATTATCCAACGTACCATTGCCTCTAACTACTATTCTTCTACCTCTCCTCATCTCATTTCCTAATATCATCCATAAACCAGCCTTACCAACACCACAAACAGCCCAGAAGATCCTAGAACTCACCGGTATCGGTTATCAGTAACCGGCATCGGTTATAAGTAACCGACATCGGTTCCTTTGATCAAAACCAGGGAAAACAGCCTTTCCCCTACCCAGTTCCACGAAACAATTTAATTGATACTTTACCTAGTCTTTTGTGTTAATTCATATTATCAGGGGAACTGACCACCTTCGAAAGGAAGTTTTATATTTCCTGGGCCCAAGGCAGTTTCCTCATTTATTGTTTGATCAAATCTCGTGGTCTTGTGTTCTTATTTGCAGGTAGTCCTTCCAAGACAAAAAGGAGTTCTCCGCAGTCATCCTGATCTTTCTCTACGGTACGCGCACACCATCTCGACATTCTACAGGGTATTCCTCCTAACCCTAACCTTATCTGTTTCTAAAGGGAACGAAGCATTTCCGAGTGAAACAAGTTGTTGGAGATCAGCAGACAAGAAAAGGGATCTCCATTAATGAAAGTGATCAGCCTATCATTGAAGACTACCATTCAAGTGCTTCGAATCAGTAGCCTCTTTGTGGAATTGAATTCTCCAACTGGAGAGGGGTCTTCGTTTGATTTTAAAAAGTTTTCTTCTCATTCTCGCCACTTTGTCTTTTCAAAAGTTGATAGGGTTTTCTAAGAAACAAGGCCTTTGGGGATATCCATTTTGAAAGTTATACTCCGTGTTTCAAAGACCCTGCCCCTTATCAATTTGTCTCCTCCAGGTCACCTCCTCAAAAACAACATGGCCCAACCCCACCTAGGCTTCCATTTTTTGTAAACAAATTTGGTCCTATAAATTTTACAGGATGGTTGGTTATCCAAATGTAGTTCTCCAGGATGTAAGAAATAGATTACCAAAGTTCCAAGGAAACAACACTATAACTGGTGATCAACATTTAAAGATTTTTATCAATATGATGGAAGACTTTGAGATTGAACATGAAGATGTATATATCAAATTGTTTATCCATACTTTGGAAGAGGATGCAAGGGATTGGTATAAAGCTTTGCCAGATAATTCCATTGATTCTTGGACAAATATGAACAATGCATTTAGATTACAGTATGGTGATAGAACTGACCCTAGGTTTCTTTTATCAGAATTTGAAAACATCAAGAAGAATCCTAATGAGTCAGTACATGATTTCAACACAAGGTTTAACAAGACCTTGAGGAGATTTCCTGTTAACTTAAGGCCATGTGATGAATCATGTTTGATCAAATATTTAGATGCATTTGATAAAAAATCTGCCTACTACTTGAGGGACAAAAACCCAAATAATTTGAGGCAGGCCTTCACCATGGTGTTCAAATTGAGGACAACATTAAGGAAATTAGAAAGCCTCCAAAAATGGAGGGTGTAAAATTAATTAACCCGGAAAATCCTCAAACAAGTAAGGTTTCTGATTTGGAGGAAGTTGTGAAAACTTTGGTAGGGGATGTCAAAGAAATATCATACAAATTATCCCGGGTAGAAAAAGGAATTAGGCAGAGTTCACAAGGTCAGCAGAAGCAAAAAGGCCAAGACAAGTTTACAAATCATCATAGAAATGATCAGAGATATGATGACAGAGGCAAGGGACCTATTGGATTTGGAAATAAACAGTCCCAGGCTAGGGAAAATAGAATGCTACATGTTCCTCTGGCTGTCAGAGTTTTTGTTGTGGAGGAGACATATGTCATTGATTGGTGTGACAAATTTTTCATGCCCCATGCTCCATGTGAGGAAGAAGAAGAAGAAGAAGAAGAAGAAGAAGAAGAATCTTATGATGATAATGATGATGATGTTTGCATGATGGGTTGCTCCATGAGCTCACAGCAAGGGGAAAATTCAACTGAGGTAATAAATGCTAGAACTGTTGCTAATTTTTGGGATTGCATTCACCGGGTACCTATTCTTCCTCCCTCTCATACTTTAGAAGTAGATACATCAGAATCGCTTTTGAATTGCCTAATAATGACTTTTAATATTTAAGAGCTTTAATGATAAAGAAGTAAGATGGAGGAATCCCATCTGAGGAGGATAGTCAGTTGTTGATGAATGCTTTTGTTTCCCAAGAGAAGGATTACAACACAAGAATTAGGGTTGTCAAAGGGATAGGGCCTTAGACCAATCCAAAACTCCACTTTCGCTTTCAAATATTCCTAAAGAGGCTCCTAAGAAAATGCATCTGCCAAGGGCCTTGCTGTCCCAAACAAGGCTCATGCCCCTCCTCATGCCCAAGATGTCAAAAATTATGTGCCATCTAATGAGTGTTTGAACCTTCCTTCTAATGTTGCCTTGCCAAAGTCTCTGTCCCTTATGATATTGCCCAAGTCTTGAGTCGATTAAGATCTCGGTTCTAATTGTTGAGTTGCTTAGGATTCCCGAGCACAAGAAAAGGGATTTTGAGTATTTGGGGTTGAAAGAGGAGAAGACTGCCCTAGTTAGAAATATAAACATTGTGGAGACTCCACCAGTCATTGAAGAGTTAGAGACACCACCAGTGTTGGAGGAACTAGGTGAACCACCTGAAGTTTATTTGGTGACTTCCTTGGTGGAGTCTTAGCTAAATGTGGATCCATTCTTCACCACTCTTATCATTAAAGATAGATTGTTACAAAAATGTATGTTTGACTCAAGGGCATCATGCAATGTAATCCTCTATAATTCATGAATGATATGGATATAAAATTAACAACATCATATGGGAAGTGTACAAAGTGCCGGTGGTGGGATGTGTGAAAGGTGCAGTGGTGCGCAACTTGCATCTTACCTGTAAAATCTTGATGCTTGATGTTGTTATTTTTGATTGCCCAGACCAAGTGGGGTATGTTGTTATCTAGAAAATGGGCTGCAAGTGTTGGTGGGAGTGTTCAAATGGACATGTCCTATGCTACAATCCCAATTGAGGGCAACCTAGTCGGGTTGTATGGAGAAAAGAAGATGTTACACCTTATTAAAGACCCCAACAATGCATCTTATGAAGTATTGTACACAAGTGTTGATGCTGATAACTTTGTAGGATTTACTAATGGAAAAGAGCACAAGATTGAATAATGTAAGTGTCTTGAATAGGAAGGATCTCCTTGGACTTTATTGTTTGATGGAGCTTGCTCCAACTTTGGAAATGGTGCTAGTGTTGTTCGATCTCTCCGGGATAGTAAGAGTTTGTTTTTTCTTTAAAAGTTAACTTTGAGTGTACTAATAACATTGCTGAGTATGAGGCACTGTTATTAGGTCTGAGGATTGCTTGGAAATATGGTGTTAAAGACATCATTGTCAAAGGAGATTCAAAATTAATTGTAAAGCAAGTCAAGAAACTTTATGCCACAAAAAATCAGCGAATGAAACAATACAAGCATGCAATTTGGGATCTCATTGATATGTTTGATTCATTCAATATTGTGCATCATGATAGGAAGTTCAATGATTTGGCATAAAAACTTGCAGTATTGGGATCTCGGTTTGATAATTGTACAATATCCCCATATTGTGAATATGATGTTGAGGTGTTAACTAGGCCATCTGTACCTGACAATATTAAACTTTGGTAAATTTTTGATGATGATGCTCAGGTCAAAATATTTCTACAGAACAAAGGGAGTTTGCTGATCAAAATATTGATTGGGAGCCAATGGTGTGCATAGTAGAGGGTAAAGAAACCTTGTTTGGCAAAGGCATCATCCAACTAAAGACTAATACCATTCCTAGAGGGTTGGTTACTCTTGAATCCAACTTTGATAATGTTGATCACATTATTAATAAATGCATAGCAGCCTCAAGGGATGTTGAGGAGCATGAAATTGGCACAAAGGAGAAACCAAGGAAGATCTGGTTGGGAAGCAATCTCAGTAAGGAGGAAAAATAGTCTTATGTCCAATTGCTAAAAAAATATCAAGATTGCATGGCTTGGAATTATTCTAAACTAAAGGCATACAGAGAGGATCTGTTTCAACATGAGATTCCCTTGGAATCTAATGCAAAACCATTCAGGTAGAAACAAAGGCCAATAAATCCACTCCTATCTCTTAAAATGCAAGAGGAACTGAAGAAACTAAGGGATGGAGGGATTATTCAGCCTACAAGGTATTCTTCTTGGGTTGTAAACCTAGTACCAGTTAGAAAGAAGAATGGTGACATCAGTGTGTGGACTTCAGAAATATAAACTATGCATCAATGAAGGATAATTATCCTTTACCAAACATGGAAAAAATGTTGCAGTTAGTGATTAGTTTTGAGTTGCTATCTACCCTGGATGGTTTCTCTGGTTATAACCAAGTTGTTGTAAAGGAATCAGAAAGAATTAAGACAACCTTTACCACCCCTTGGGGAACATATGTATAAGTCAGGATGCCCTTCAATCGATGAATGCTTTGGAGCAACCTTTTAAAGAGAAATGGATGTTGCTTTTGCTGGTTACATCAATGATTTTATTGTTATTTACCAAGATGATGTAAGCTTGTGTTCTCCAAAAAGACAGTGATCATTTCGCAACACTTTAGGAAAATGTTGATAATATGTAGAGAATATGACATTTCACTCAATCCAAAGAAGTGCCATTTCGGAGTACAGAAGGCAAAATTTCTTGGTCACATTGTGTCATAAGAAGGGGTAATGATTGATCCGGAAAGGGTAGAGGCCATCAACAAGGTCCCAATTCCAAGAACCAAGAAGGGGATTCAGTCCTTCTTTGGGCAGATAAACTTTATCAGGAGATTCATATCAAAATTTGCTGAGTTGACCATTCCAATCACTGACATGCTGAAGAAGGACCAAGCCATCAAATGGGAGGAGGATGCCATTCAAGCTTTCAATGGGATCAAGGAGGCATTAAAGCATGCCCCTATTTTAGCAGCTCCAGATTATAAGAAGCCTTTTCAACTGTTTTCTTTTGCTTCAGAGAACACTATTGCATCTGTCTTGTTGCAGAAAGATGATGAAGGGGCTGAGAGGCCAATTGCCTTTTTTAGTAAGGCATTGCAGGGGGCCGAGCTGAAATACACTATTATGGAGAAACAAACATTTTCCTTGGTAAAAGAAACAAAGGTTTTTAGGCCTTATATTTTGAGCTCTAAAATTATTGCTTATGTTCCCCACACTATGGTGAAAGACATCTTATCAGAGATGGAATTCTCAAGCAAAAGATGCAGATGGGTGAACAAGTTGCAAGAATATGACATGGATATCCAAACCATGAAGTTGGTGAGAGGTTTGGGCTTGGCTAAGCTTATGGTTGAGAGTAACTTGCAAACTATTGAGGTAAATGAGGTAGAATAAGGAAGGGTAGATGTTTTTGAAAAATTGATGAGTTCTGAGTGGTACAAAGATGTAATTTTTTATCTCAGACATCTATACTACCAGAGTATTTGAGTAAGAACCAAAAAAGAGCCCTTAAGTTGGCTTCCCAAAAATATGTCATTACTGATTATGGGTTAGCTTGGAAGAACCCTGAGGGAGTTCTCTTAAGGTGCATTACTGAAGATGAAGCCCCCAAGATAATTGCTGATCTTGATGGAGGATTTTGTGGGGGCATTTTACTGGAAGAGTCAAATCACACAATATTTTAAGGGCTGGTTATTGGTGGCCAACTCTCTTCAAGCATACAAATCTTTTGGTTAGAAGGTGTGAGAGTTGTCAACGCTTCTCTGGAAGATCAAGGCTTCGGGCTCCCTTCCTTTGCGCACTGATCAATTGAAGCACCATTCAAGCAATGGGGAATGGATTTCATTGGTGAGATTTCAGACCCTTCAAGTGTTGGCCATAAGTGGATTCTTGTAGCCACTGATTACTTCACCAAATGGTTGGAAGCAATCCCCACCAAAAGAGAAACACACCAAATTGTCATGGATTTTATGTTGAACCATATCATCTGCAATTTTGGGGTGCTAGTTAAAATTGTTGCTAAAAATTCCATGAGCTTCAGAGCTAAACCTTTGGTGGCAATGTGCAAAGAATATGGGATCAATTTTACATATGCCTCTAATTACAATCCCAAGGAAATGGACAAGTTGAGTCTAGTAATAAAAATTTGTTGAAGATTATCAGAAGAACTTTGGAGTGAACAAAAGAAAATGTGGTGAAGAATTGAAGTTCACTATTTGGGTGACAAAATTACTATTAAAAGAGCCACTAGAAAAAGTCCATTTGAATTGGTGTATGACACTCAAGCTCTTTTTGCCCTTGCATATGCAATTATCCTCATATCAGTTCATTCAACAACTGGAAGATCAAGAAGTTAGTCCATATGAGGCTCGCATTAACCAGATTGTTGAACTTGATGAAGAAAGGAGAGCATCTCACCAAAGGAATGTGAAGTTCAAAGAAAAATTGAAGAAGTTATTTGACAAGAAGGTCACTCCCAGAGCTTTCAATATTGGAGATCTTGTGCTATTGTGGGATAGTAGACATGAAGACAAGGGAAAGCATGGTAAATTTGATGCACTGTGGATGGGCCCTTACTCCATTGACATTCGGATTGGTGAGCATACCTTCTTCTTGAAAGATTTAGATGGTGAATTTCTTGAATTTCCTATTAATGGCAAGCACTTGAAACATTTCTTGGATTGATTCCCTAGAATCAAGGTGAGCATCACTTGTATAGTGTACAACTTGTTGGTTGCTTTCTGTCTTTTGTGTTTTTGCTCGTTCTAGTCCTTAGTGACTTGGTTTTTGGTTTCTCGGTTCAGTTTTTGGAGGATGGTTGTGGTTTTTCTACTATGCTAGCTTTTTCTTTGAATCCATTTCCTAATGGTCTGTTCTTGGCACTTGGTATGCTAGTTGTTCTTGTGGCACTCGCAGGGAGTGCCCATCCCGAGTTGGAGCTGATGTTGGTGCTCGTTTTGATCTTGCACCATTTTCCCTGATTTTCCTTTGATATGCGTGTTATGAAACGTTTTATCTCTTGATGTGGATGTTCTGAAGCTTTTACCTCCATTTGAATGCCTTGAATTGTTTGCAGAATCCATTGTCATGCCCCTTTTTGAAGAATTCTCCGATTTTTCCCTATTTTGGCTCTAATTTATTCAAAATCCATGAGATCTACCATTTTTTCTATTTTTCCCCGACCATGGAAGCTCGAGAATGATCAATTTATATTTTTATTCCTTTGAAAATCCAAATCCATGTTTGAAAGATGCTTAGAACCATGATTCACTTGGTTTTATTTCAAAAATTTTCATCCTTAGCGAAAAATCGATTTCGGGTATGAATGGTGAATTTCTATGTTTTTGACGGTATGGCGGTCGTCTTTTTCCTGTTAAAATTATTCCTTAGCATTTGGCAGTCACATGGATTCTTTTGGTTAGTTAGGGGACAACGGGAAAATGTTTTAACTTGACACTTTTTTCTTTTTTGGCAAAAAGGCAAATTTGGTCCCGTAGCTCGCTCAATTCTGATTGGTTCTTTTGGTACTTACGTGGCTTCTTGAACTTGTTCTTTTTGGATACTTTGGAAAAAATTTTGAACCCACCACGCGGCTCCGCCATACTTTGATTAAATAAAAACTTAAGCGGCGGGAAAAATTCTTACTTTGACCCCGTAGAAGGACACGTGGCAAAGTTAAAAGCGGAGATGCGGGCCTTTGGAAGCAAGTTGGATATTTTTCCCTTTTGGAAAAATGGAGTAAAATTCTAAAATGGAAGCGTGCCCGCCAAATAATTTTGAAGCCTTATAAGGTTCTTGAAGTTGTGCCATAACGACACGTGGAGGTCTCCACCAGGTCTTCTTTCCTTAGACTTTTCAACAACTTCCTAAAGGGCCCGAGACACGTGGCGAGCCCACGCTCATTTAAGGTCTCTAATTTTGGGGACCACCTCAAGATGTGCCATTGAGATGCATGGCAGTTTGAAAAGTCAAGAGGCGGGGAGGTGGGCCATCGGGGGCAACTTGGATTTTTTCCCCTTGTTATTCAAAAGACTGAAATCATCAAAATGACTCGAGCCCGACAAAGAATAGTCAAAATTTTGCTCCACTAATGGCGAGAGGTGCAAAATTTCGGAGGTAAATTGAATTTTTTTTATTTTTGTGGAAAAAGGAGTTAATAGTGTAAAAGGAAGTGTGGTTCCACTGGGACCCACATCAAAGACTAGAAGCGGAAGGGCGGAGCTGCGGGGAAAACTTGGAAAATTTTCCTTTTCCAAAAAAGAGGTGAAATAGCAAAATTTAGCCATGGTTCCTTTGGGACCCACATTAGGACACGTGTCAGGACCATTTTTCAAAGGTAGAGGGGCGGTGCAATTGAGAAATTTTGCATTTTTTCCAAAAAGTATAAAAGGTAAAAATAACCCCCGAGCCCGTCTTGACTTGGATCTCCCATGTGGATGGTCCAGATTCAAAAGAGAGATCAACGACAATGTTTATGTGTATCTACTTTTCTACTATTTCTGCTCCAAAGCTCCTAGGGATGTAATTTTTTACGGTTTTCTATCATTTCTTGAAGTCTCCTGCACGTAAAATGAAGAGGAACATTAATTTGGTATCCTGGTTGGGTGGGAAAATCTGAAGATGTCTTTTGCAATCAATACGTGATTTAATCATTGGCTTCGATCTGATTTTCAATTTTTCTTTCCTTGGCACGCAAAGAACTAGATTTGATAGATTGGAGGAGGAAGTATTTGGTGCGTGAGATGAAGAATGACCTACCAGGTGAAGAATTGAATGCTGGAAATATTTGGAGAGATTTTCCCTCTACACACTTGACAACTTTTTACAAATCTGATTCTAGGAGTCTTAACATGCAATGGTGCTTTGAATGTCTCTAGTTTTGGGGAAAATTATGTTGTAAATGAAGTATTATAAATTGCATGAATTTTTCGTGTAAATGGTTGGAGTGTTAGAGGTCGGGACTAATTTTTCTAAGAGAAAATCTTGATAAAACCCATCCTTCTAAGAAATCATATGAAGAAACCTGTTTATCTCCTTTATGTTAAATTTGATCATGTCAAGGTGGTTGCGAGTGTACAACCATTGACAAGCTCTGAGATTTTTCTAGAAACTTTCCCTCGCTTGATAAATTTAATCAAACTTGAGTTAATCTGCATTATTTTTGGGAAAAAATTGTGTTTACTTCATTTCTGAATGTTTACAAGTAGTTTTCTTGTTCCGTTGCAATCTTACATTGAAATATTTGTGAATCACACAAGATCTTATCCTTGTGATAGTTTGGTGGCATTTGTAATTTCATTTATCAGAAGAGCTTTCATTTGATAGTGAAATAAACAAATTTAAAATCACTGTGACTCCTAGCATGACTATAAGATTATTGTTAGCCTTTGAGGGTATCTTAGGTGTGATGAAATAGAGGTTGATAATGTTTAGTTAAGTTTCCCAATTTGAGCCTTCATTTTGGATCCTTGAAGTTTATGTGAAAAGTGCTGATCTGGGCCTCCATTGAAGCACATATTTTGGTTAAAGGAACATCCTAGCTATCCCAAAGCATTCTATTGTTCAAGCTCTCCATTTTTGTAAAATTTCTCAAGAATTTGGTGAATCAAGTTCATTTCTGCCTCACCTCACACCAAAAATTCATTTAAAAACAAACAATCATACCCATACTACCTATGTTTTTCATGTGTGTATACAAATGCATAATTTTTACTACCAAAACATGCGAAACAATCGGGTTTTCATTGTCTTTAGTGCCTTGAATCTTGCTTAGAAAATATCACCATTATCTAGAACAACAACTTGTGAGAGTTAGGATTTGTTTCATTGATCATATTTTCTTCAAGGTCTTCTTAATAATTTCACAAGGAAGGATATCTCCATCTCCTCCACAAACAAAAGGCTACAAAAAGGGTCCTCTCACCCTGGTTGAAAGATACAACCATAAAGTAGTGAGGATAGGTCAAATCCTCTTGATGGTGCTACCCAGTTATCCACATCTAAGTGATAAAGAGAAAGCTACATTTCATCCCTGGCTACAAAATGACACATACATGCTCTACTTGTCTCTAAGCTTCCTACCAAACTTGTGATGTTGCTCAGCTTCTGAGGGAGAATCAATTTGGGTACCAACAAGTTTTATCATACCTATCGATTATTTAGAATGGATATCCAACATAGTTCCGGTATAGAAGAAACCAGTTGGTATTAGAGTATGCACTAATTTTAGAGACATCAATAAGGCATGTCCTAAAGATGATTTTCCTCTACCCAACATTGACATGATTGTTGATTCAACTTCGGGTTATGAAATGTTGTCCCTCATGGATGGATTTTTGGTTATAACCAGATCAAGATTGCAGAGGAGGATCAACATAAAAATTCCTTTACCACCCCTTGGGGGACTTTCTACTATCAAGTGATGCCTTTTGGTGTTAATAATTCTAGGGAAACATAGCAAAGAGAATTGACTATATTCTTCCATGATATGATGAATGAAATCATGGAAGACTATGTTGATGATATCCTGGGAAAATCCAAGACTAGAGAAGAACATCCAAAAGTGTTGAGGCGTATCTTTCAACGCTTCGAGACTACAAAGTTAGAATGAATCCAAATAAGTGTGTGTTTGGCATGCAATCAGGAAAATTATTGGGATTCATTATCTCGAGAAGAGGGATTGAGGTAGATCCTACTAAGGTTTCCACTATTACTGAGATGCCTCCACCTAAGAACCTTAAGAAGCTACGCAACTTACAGGGAAAAATTTAGGAAATTTTCCACTTCATTTCTCAGCTTGTAGATAAGTTCCATCCTTTCACCCACCTACTTAAGAAAGATGTTACATTACATTGGGGCCAGAATGCCAACATCCTTTGAGTTACTCAAGCAATATTTGGCTATTCATCCCGTCCTCATACCTCTTATAACAGGAGAGCCTTTTCTACTATACATTTAGCCACCCAAAGTTCTATTGGTTCATTGCTAGCCCAATATGATCTACGTTAAAAGAAAGAGAAGTTTATTACCTTAGCCACACTTTAATTGCTTATGAGATAAATTATCCCCAAATTGAAAAATCTTGCTTAGTTGTGGTCTTTTCCTTCCAAAACTTTGCCATTACCTACTAAATAACAAGACCAAGATTATCTCCAAAGTTGATCCTTTGAAGTACCTTTTATCTAAACCAACACTTACTAGACAGATGGATAATTGGATCATCCTCCTAAGTGAGTTCGACATTGAATTTGTCAACCAGAAATCACTCAAAGGATAGGTGCTTTCAATTAACTAGATGAAGCTCCCCTACCGAGAACAGAAATGTTGTGTCTAGATCTTCCAGATGCCTCTATGATGTATATTGAAGAGTCCATTGTATGGAAAATGCACTTTGATGGATCATTCACTTACCACGGTTCATGATTTAGAGTGGTAATTATCAATCAAATAGGAGAATTCATCCAACACAATTTTTGAATGAGTTTCCCATGTACCAATAACATAACAAAGTACGAAGAACTCATTTTCGGGTTGAAAGTTGCTATTAGATGGAATATCAGACAATTAAGAGTCATTAGTGATTCAAAATTGATCATTAAACAAGTCAATGATGAGTATAAGGTCAAGGATGACAAGTTCATCCCATACAAGAAGATGGTCGATACTCTAAAGGAATATTTTGTATGTGTTACTTTTGAACAAATGTCAAGGGCAAAAAAATTGATTAGCAAATGCCATGGCCACAATGGGAGCTTTGCTTCACATTCCATCTTAGGAAAAGAAAATTCCTTTCTTTGTTTAACATTTGGGAGTGCCAACATATGACATGCTAGAATTGTGTCTGGTAGGTGAAGTTGTTGGACCTTTCTCCTCTGGTACAAACCCATATTCAATTACCTAAAAGACAATACCTTTCCCCTAGATATTTCCCACCTTGAGAAAAGAAACCTTATTAGATGCATATCCTATTATAACCTCTGGGAGGTACTCTCTATTGTCATGGGCGAGTGGATGTGATGGGAATATATTACACTGTCTTAATTTAGATGAGTCAATCTAAGAAATCAAACGGGTGCATGAAGGTATCTATGGGGGCACACAAGCAGAATGGTGCTCGCTAAGAAATTGTTAAGAGTAGGTTACTATTGGCCTACCATGAAATCAGATTGTTGCAACTATGTCAGAAGTATGGAAACTTAATTCATGCACCAACACAAGCCTTGCAACCAATCACAACGCCATGGCCATTTTCAAAATGGGGACTAGATCTCATAGGGAAACTCACTCCTACTTCCTCAGATGGCCATACCCATATCATCACCATCGCCAAATATTTCACTAAATGGGTAGAGGTTGTGCCTCTTACATATGTTACTGGTGCATAAATTTCAAAATTCATCATGAACCACCTCATCTGTCATTATGGCATCCCCTCCGCCATTTTCGCTAACAATGGTAAATATTTCAAGAACAAGAGCATGGTACCAAAGTGTTATGCCAACACTTCCAAATCCATCTAAAGTGGTCCACCCCCTATTACCCTCAAGGTAATGGACAAGCAAAGGCCACTAACAAAACACTTGTTCATATTATGGAAAATATGGTAAGCAAAAACAGGCCATAATTGGCACTTACAAATCCATCCATGTATCCGGGCTTATAGATCTTCCATCTCGCCCTCTTTGGTGCTACACCCTACTCACTAGTCTTTGGAACTGAGGCCATCATACCATTGGAGATCAAGCTTCCTCCTTGAGTATATATCTCAGAGACTATCTAGATAAAGATGAAGACTACTGGGTAGCTAGACTGATAGAGTTGGAGATGTTAGATGAGAAACACATGCATGCACTCAATCATTTAAAAGTGTATCAGAATCGAGTGTCATGGGGCTAAAATAAACACATCATACCTCACCAATTTGAGGTAGGGGATCTTGTCCTCAAAGAGAACTAGTTTAACACTGTCAAGGAAAGAGAAAAGAAAGGAAAATTTGAGCCAAACTGGTTAGGACCTTACGTGGTGATAGAGAAATATGGGTCAGGAGCATACAAGCTTGCTTATCCTAATGGAGAAGAGCTCTCGAACAATGAATACCATGCATCTCAAGCGGTTCTACACTTAAGCATGGGGGAAATATTAGAAAACAACCAAAAAAATATAAAAGATAAAAAATACTAAAAATAAAAAAATCAAGAAAAAAAGTAAAGAGAAAATAGGTCGTCCAAGTGTGAAAACCATGCAATTGTGGCACTTTGGACAAGTCCTAGGGTGAAAACCAGTTTCGACACCTTGGGAGGATTCGTTGTTCATAAGAAATATCACATCTAAAGGGGTACACTTGCTTTAATCTAGGGCTAGTTTTTCCTGAATCTAAGATTCCTTTTGAGCCTATCCTTCATGGCCTTGATCCAGATGATTTACTCTTGTATATATGTGTGAAGAAACTTTCCCTTGTATATTCCCATCTAATGTTGGGGGCATCTTCACATCTTCACTTTCTTGCACATACATGTGGCATTCTACCCTTGTACATTCCCATCTAATGCTTGGGGCATCCACACTTCTTTATTTTCTCATGCATAGCTTCGGATTTTTTTAGAAAAAACATAAAAAAATTCAAATATGTTTAAAAAAGCTTCAAAAACATTAAAAATGGTTAGAAAATCCAAAACATTAGAAAAATCTTGTAGAAAATACAAAAACAATAGAACATTATTTCCAAAAACTCCCAAAACAACATAAAACACATCGAAAACTGTCTCACAAAAACATAGTACCGCTTTTCTTACTTGTTTGTTTGTTTGTTTCTTACTTTTCTTGTTTATTATTGTGTAGCTTTCCTTACTTGTTTATACATTTGTATAGTGTGTTGTTTAACATACTTCTTATGATTGGTCTATTATTTTCTTGATTAGATTCATTCTTGTTTATATTTAGTGTGTTTTGCATGCTTGTATATAGTTGTGTTGTTTTGTTTAGTGTGTAAATTTGGTAGATTTGTTAACATTTGTTTGTGCTTGTTTTTTATCACTTCAGCATGTATACCATCACATCTAGTAGCACATACATCATATATAACATCAATAACAAATAAGCTACATAATTATGAAAATAAACATCTAACATGTATGCTAAGCTTAATATCATCCTGTCATATCACCGATGGGGCAATAGGGACCGCCTTTTGTCCCCCTTTCAAGGTATCAAAATTTAAAAACGTGGACAATCAAAAGTATCTCATCAAATAAATGCGATATCATTTACTACTATATCATACATCAAACACATGTGATACATCATGAATAAAATTCCATCATCATAAATATGTAAATATGACAAATATCAATGTCCATATACAATGTGTCTCTGTACATAATCATCAGATACATAGTATGCCATCATGGGCATCAATAAAAAATGTGCCTTCATATTGAGGCATGACAAAAATAATACATATACATCATGTAAAAATTGTGCCTTCATATTGAGGCATACATATAAAAGATACACATGTACATATACATAAAAAAAAGGAGTCAACTATGACTCTATCCCATATGCGGACTACTGGTGGTGGCATCTCGCACTAGACCCCGTAGAGGTGGCATTTTATGGGACGAAGTTTTTGCTATATCTTGAAAGACCCTGTATTGATATTGTCGAGTGAGATGGTCTCTATGATCTTGATACCAACATACCGATGACCAACTGACTAAGTGGAATAGATTGCTGCCCCTCTAGGAAACCCTAGATGTGTTTGTTTATTTATGATCTCCAATTTATGCCCATCCCATGATCGAAGGCTCATCTAGAGCCCACACTCGTAACACTCTTAAAGGGTGATCAATAGTAATATGGTCCCATGCCCATATATGTAGTAGAGAAGCTGGACCCACGGTCTTCTGATCTTGGTAGGTGATAAGATGAAGGTCCCAATACAAGTGTGCAAGTAAACATTGTCCCCAATAATATCACTCCACCGATCAAGCCATGAATGAAACCAATCAAGCCCATTGGAAATGTTACATTGGTCTTATTAGGCATCGGGATACCGCTGAAAAGAGTCATAAGATACACAACAACACGTGAAAGATGAGGATCACTAAAACATCATTGAATCGAATCGACACCCCTCTACGAGAGAATGTTCGGTGGTGGCGAACGTCTCAATCAATCAATATGTGATATGGGAAGCATTCCCATAATAATCTACCAACTACCCCAGATCGGTACTCGACTATCCTCTAGAAATCCTCAAGAGTAATAGTCATCTTGCCCGTAGGTAATTTGAAGCACTCGACTCTCATTGTGCCACCTCTTAGCCAAGACTCGTAAGAAGGATATGGTCAAGTGTAATTTGTGTAATGAAATTATTTGTATAATTTATATTATGAGCAACAATAGAACACCAAATAACACAATATTTCGAACAATGATCTCAATATGCAATTAGAATAGCTTTGCCACTTCGAGGGGCAACCTCCAAACCATATAATAAGACTCAAATGCTCAAATGATAATTAAATACTACCCACAATCCCCTATATATACTATTCATATGCTATGGCCATCACCAAGGCTGACCTATTAAGCATGAGAAAGTATAAATGATATAATCAAATGATATGGTAAGCCACAAGTTGGCTACTCATATCCTAATACAAGCAATAGGTTAAGGGCATATCATGCCATTCCCCTTCAAACTAACGTTGTACTCAATGTTGAATTATCTGGATGTTGCTACTGAGAAAACCTTCACCCTCTTAGGCTGCATCTTTTATGCTCGAGTTCTTCCACTTGATCGGATATTCCTTAATGTCTTTGGTTCTCACCTCTTAGTATGTGTTTACAGAATCTTCTCTGGTTCCAAAATTATTCTTCCTTCCTCATCAAGTTCCAGTAACTCTATATGGGCTTCAAATTTCTATCCAATAACCTTCTGCAGGCATGAAACATGGAATACTTTGGGTGTATGTGTGAAGATGGAGGCAACTCTATTTTATAAGAAACACTATCAATTTTCGTAGAGAACCGATAAGGGCCATAATATTTAGGAGCAAGTTTTTTTGTCCTTTTCTGTTGCTTTAGGGACATCTATTTGTAAGGTGGAGATGTACAAAAACCAGATCACCAATTTTAAAATGTCTTTCACTATGGTGTCGATCTGCTTGTTGTTTCATCCTATTTTTGCTAATGCTAAATTCTTTTTCAAACTGGCCAAAACCTATTTTTGATGTTGAATGTGTTCCTCGACATCTCTGACCTTAGTTTGCACCTTGAAGGAGAAAGTGATAGAAGGTGGATGGTAACCATATAATGCTAAAAATGGGGTCATTTGAGAAGAGGTATGAAAAGATGTGTTATACCACCATTTTGCAATTGGTAGCCATTTAATCCACCTTTCCTGCTTATCTGATACAAAACAAAGTAGATACCCCTCTAAGGATTTGTTGACCACTTCTATTTGTCCATCAGTTTGAGGATGATAAGATGAACTGTGAGCTAATTGAGTACCTAAAAATGAAAATAGTTTTGTCCAAAATTACTTGTGAAAATAAGATCACGATCGCTTACAATTATCTTTGGGGTTTCATGTAGCCTTTGAATCTGTCTCCAAAAAAATAGTCTGCGACTATATCGGCTGTAAATGGATGTGATAGGAAAAAAATGGGCATATTTTGTGAGCCTATCCACAATCACGAAAATAAAATTCTTACCCTTTGAACAAGGCAATCCGGTGATGAAATCCATGAAGACCTCCTCCCATCTTTGGCTAGGAATTGGTAAGGGTTCGTGCAATGACACTGGTGTCTTAGTTGTTTCCACTTTTTCTCGTTTGGCACACTAAACACTCGATACAAAATTTTGTACATCCCCCTTTATTCCTTCCCAAAAGAATTCTCTTTTTATTCTATGTTATGTCTTTAAAAACCAGAGTGTCCTCTCACATGTGAGACATGTAGCTCTGCAAGAATATTATGCTTCAACTCAAAATATTTACTCAAGTATAACCTTTCCTTGTACCATAGAACATTACCTTTCCACTCAAATTTGTTAGATGTCATAGATCCTTGCTTGATATTCTGTATTAGAGATTTTGTATCCTTTTCTTGATCTCATTACAATCTTGCTTCATCCACCCAATTCAAGGCGTCAACATGGAAATTCCACATAGTAAGGAATCGACGGATGTATCCCTTCTGGACAACGCATTAGCTACTACATTTTCTTTACCCTTTTTGTATATGATTTCAAAATCATAACCCAACATTTTTGTTACCCACTTTTGTTGTTCCTCAGATGATAACCTTTGCTCCAAAAAGTATTTGAGACTATCATGATCAGTTTTTACCTTGAAGTGTCTACCCATGAGATAGGGCCTCCATTGCTTGACCGCATGAAGAATAACCATCATTTATTTCTCATAGATAGGTTTGAGAAGATATTTTCCTTTGAATTGGTGACTCTCAAATGTAATTGGTCTTCCTTCCTACATTAGAACTACTCCCAATCCTGATCCTGAAGTGTCACATTCAACAATGAAGGTTTTTGAGAAGTTGGGAGTAGCCAAAACTGGGGTGCTACACATGGCTTCCTTAGCTGCTCAAAGGATTTAGTGGCTACGTCATGTCCAATGGAAGGCATCCTTCTTTAGTAATGCAGTGAGTGGGGTTTCTATTCTACCATATCCCTACACAAATCTTTTGTAGTACCCTATTAGTCCTAGGAACCCACGAATATTTTTGAGAGTTTTGGGCCTTGGCCATTCCACCATAGCTTTGATCTTCTAAGGATAAAATTTGATGCCTTCATGGGATACAATGTGACCCAAGTACTCTACCTCTTATACATGAAAAGAACATTTGGATGGATTTGCATATAGAGTATGTTTCTCCAAAACTTCCAACACTTTATTTACATGTTGTAAGTGTTCTTCCCATGTCTTACTATAAATCAATATGTCATCAAAGAAAACTAATACAAATTTCCTTAAAAATGGCCTAAAAATAGTGTTCATCAAGCTTTGAAAGGTTGAGGGTGCATTTGTAAGACCAAAAGGCATTACCAAAAACTCATAATGGCCCTCATGAGTCCTGAAATCTGTTTTATGAACATCTTCCTCTTTTATTCTAATTTGATGGTACCCGAATGAAGATCTAATTTTGTGAAATAAATAGCACCATGCAATTCATCAAGTAAATCATCAATTACTGGAATAGGAAACTTATCTTTTATGGTGTACTTGTTGAGTTCTCGGTAATCTGGACACATCCTCCATGTTTCATCCTTCTTATGTACCGTGACCACCGGTGAAGAATATCTACTCGCTATACTTGATGATACCCGCCTTCAACATTTCTTGAACCATTTTCTCGATCTCACTTTTCTGGGAGTATGGGTATCTTTATGGTCTGATGTTAGGTGTTTGGCTCCTTGGAATCAATTGAATGGCATGATCATGGTCCCTAACTGGTGGTATTCCCTTTGGAATTACATCAAAAATAGATGAGTGACCATCAAAAATCTTCTAAAGATCTCGTGGCATTGAAGAATCGTATTTTGTACTTATATGGAAAATAACTTTGCTATAAATCCATCTACTCATTTTTTGAGAATATTTTGCATCTGATGAGAGCTAATAATTTGTGGAGACTTAGCTACCATCCCATTCAATTGTATTGTCCTTCCATCTAAATGAAATCACATGAACAATTCTTGGACTTTCATCTCTATAGTACCTAAGGTTGTGAGCCATTGGACACCCAAAATAATATCTACCCCTCCCATAGAAATAGCAAACATAGGTGAGTCTAACATGTAGTCTCCCATGGAAAGCTTGATACTATGGAACTTTCCTGTGCACTTGATTGTCCCACCATCCGAAATCATAACTTGCATTTCTAGAGCTGGGTAAATAAAAAAATTGAGGTGGGTAGATAACTTACTATTTATGAAGTTATGAGTACTCCCCGAGTCAATCAAAGCACCATCACCTTCTATTTTTGAGATAGCCAATAACCTTGAGTGTTTGAGGATTACTAATACCGATAACGCATGACAAGAAATTGTAGGTTGGTGAACCTCTACTTCATCTTCTCTGGTTCCTAAGCCTCTCCTATAATTTCAGCTTCCTCATCATCCTCATTACCTCCGTCAATATAGAAAAAATTATTCTCAACACATTTGTGTCCAGGTCCATATTTTATATCACGGTTAGAACATAATACTTTTGCTCTCTTTTCTTCCATTTGTTGAGGAGTCAGTTTAATTGGCCTAGAAAATGAAGGGGAAGAGGTACAATGGTCTCTCGGTGTTAATGAAAGGTGACATCCTACTACAAATAACTTTTTCCTCTCGCTCAACGTGCCATGATAATAGAATCAGAAAGATTGAGTGGATTAAACATACGTACCTCATGCTCGATGTGGTCCTTAAGACCCCCAAGAAATAGGTCATTCAGATTCTCTTCTAGAATATTCTCCACCCTTAAGGATAGGTTCTGGAATTGATGCACATAATATTTGACTGATCTTGTTTGCCGTAACTTTTATAATTAAATAAATTCATTCTCTAAAACACTAGAACTATAGTGCAGTTGCAACTCCTCGGTAAAAACTATCCAAGTGACACCGAGATCATTCTTCTGGCTCTGAGCACATAACCATCGATACCAAACGAATTGGTGCGGTTCAAGATACGGGGATGGCAATGTCACCTTTTATCCCGATGGTGTTTGATATAACTCAAATAATTTCTCCATCCGATTTATCCAATTTAGGGATCCTTACCATCAAATTTGTGCATATCCACTTTCGGCATCATGTTTTGTGGTTGCAAATAAGTTGGATTCTGATTGGGTTGGAAAAGTGATCCAACATGGTTATTTTTCCATGATTTTTAACTGAAGATCCTCCTTGGTTGATATGGGCTAGATTTGGGCCATAATGTTTACTCTTTACATGTTTCATGATATCATCAGACCGATGATTGATTTGGTCTATGTCTCCTTTAGAGGCCATCTTAGATTGTACATTTCACTCATACTCGAAGTTGGATCACCTTATGATCAATTGAGGTAAACCCTAGTGTTGAGGAATCTATATTTACCCCTTCTGACTCCATCTCTTCAATCACTACCCCATATTTATCTGGGGTTTTACCCAGAGTAACTAGATTCTTTTTTGCTCTTGTGGAAGGCCCTGCCATGATGTCAAACCTTAGGGTTTAGGGTTTTGATACAAATTCAGCCGAACAGGAAAACACACAGAGAATATACTAATAGTATTTGTTTGAGAGCTTTCCAAAACTGTAAAGAACTTGAAAATATTCCACAAAATGCACCTTAGGGAGCGATTTTATGAAAAACGCTAAATTTATAATAAATTTTTCAAAATAAATAAAAAAAGTATGAAATTTTCCAGAACCTTACTTGAAATGTTTTACAACTTTGGTAAAAATATCTCCCACCATTCGCTTTGGTTCGCAATATATGGAGAAAAAAACAAATTAGGTTTTGCCCTAATTTTGGCCTAGATCACAGCTCTGGTACCAATTGTAATGAAATTACTTGTATACTTAAGATTATGAGAAAAATAGAACACAAAATAACACAATATTTTAGAAAAATGATCTCAATATGCAATTAGAATAGCTTTGCCTCTTCGAGGGGGCAACCTCCAAACCATATAGTAAGACTCAAATGCTCAAATGATAATGAAATACTACCTACAATGCCCTATATATGTTATGGCCATCACCAAGGCCGACCTATTAAGCATGAGAAAGTATAAATGATATAATAAAATGATATGGTAAGCCACAAGTTGGCTACTCATATCCTAATACAAGCAATAGGTTAAGGGCGTAGCAATTTGTGGCATCTATGACATGTAAGCAAGCCCTATCACATCCAATGTAATCTTGAGGAATATCTGCTCATGTTGAGAAAAGGTCACCTCAAAGGTAGACAACCTACCATGTCACTCTCGAGTCTCAAGGTAGTTAGATCGACCGCAAGATCAACTAACACACTCATACATTAATTATTCTATCTAACATCCCTAAATTCTTCTAAAATTCCTCAAAATCTTCTAAGGTTTACTAAAACCCCAGCTAGCGTATGTGCATCATTGCTAGCACATGTGTGCCCCTTCTAGCACTTGTGTTCCCTTGCAGCAGCACATGTGGGCCCTAGTGCATGCACCCCCACTGCAATGCTTGCATGCCCTCCCTCAATCCTCAATGTCGTGTAGCATACATGCACTCCTCTCAAGACATACACACTCTTAACCACACCCTTGCACCTACGCATATGTCCAAAACTAAACCTTTGCACCCTCGTGCCCCCGACATCATATACGCGCCCCAAGGGGTGTGCATATGATGCCGCATCATTTCCCCCTAATAAATGCACTTAAATGACAAAAACAAGATGAAGATTAGGTCTACTCACTCGTGTACCATCCTTGGGATACCATTGGTACTCTTGAATGCGGTCTGTACATGTCACCTATGGTCGGGAACTCATGCCATCTCTCTCATGGGTCGAGTAAAATCACTAGAAAATTTGCAAGGGTTCAAAAAATAACTAATCTTGATGTTTTACCCCCTAACATGGTATATATGGCTATTTTGACCCCCCCGTAGTGTGTTTTCTCCCGCCACGATGGTTAAGAGGCGTGATTTAACCACCGTGATCATTCTCGATGTCTTCATCCCCGCCGTGATGTTTATTTTTAATAAATAATCATTTTTCACCCATTTTCATCCCATCGGGGCATATTTTTGCTACATGGTGACCATTTATTCTCCCTGGGGCATTTTTCTTGCTTTTAGGTGATCTTCCTCCAATAATTCTTCTCAAAAATTGAAAATTTAAAAAATTTACAAAATCAAAATTTTCAGAAAAAGGTTACAAAATTGTAAATTTTTTCAAAAGAATCCTAAAACTGTAAAATTCAAAATCCTAAAAATCCCTAAAATTCAAAAATCCAAAAATTGTAAATTTTTTTTTGCAAAAATTAGTAAAAATATGGTACGTAGTGAAGCTTGTGTCAAATAAATGGTATTCAAATCATATCTTATTGGTTTTTTCACTTGTTCATGTAACAATAAATCACATATCATTTAGATCTCGCCCCCATTAAAAAGTCGGTCGCTTGCTCCGTGTATTCTATCTTGGCACAACGAGTTGTCGGTACTATTGCGTGGTGCATGAATGCTTTTTTAGATCCATGCATCCACCATTATTCCCCTCACATGTATCCTTGCTTGGGGAACCACTTTTAACCCTTGTCATTAATCACGAACATTTGGGATCTATGATAACAAAATATCTATGCAACCGTCTTGAACGTTGTTGGTTTGAGTATGTGTGTTTGTACTTATTTCCTTGTTAGTTCAACTTGTTTACTTTCTCATATTATTGCACTTTGTATGTTGCATGGAGTTGGTGTTTTAGCAATGAAAAATTATTCGTATTCTAGCTTTTCATGTCATTATACACTTTTGTTGTATGCTTACATATTTTAATAAGGACCGATGATGTAGATCATAAGCAATATGATGAAATAAAGTTGTTTTGAGGAAAATCGGATGAATGCTAGTTCAATCCCTCCTTCATCATCATTTTCTCTTCTATATCATTTTCTTCTATCCACACTATTCGACAACTAACTTGGGGCATCTTTCCCCTCCTTATTCTTCTATCCATTTCCTTCATCTTTTCAATTGTCGATTGACCTCTTTCATCACCCCATCGACACTCGAGGGGGCATATTTCACTCTACTAATTTTTCTTCCAGTCCATCAAAAATTTACTTGTTTTTACTTGTCTGCTATCTTTGAAGTGGTGTCACTTACACCACCCCAAAGAGGGGAAAATGTAGACACCTATAATTTGATTAAGCAATTTTATTACTAAAATTGCACTAACTATCCCCTTTCTCGCAAATTGATGACATTTCATCAATAATGCACCATTTCTCTTCTATCCTTGTTAATTAATTACATTACGCTAATTGATTAAACCTTCCATCACTTAGGATGTCGATTAACGACCTTTTGTTAATTAGCGACCACTTCTACCTAAGGTAATTAATTATTCCTAATTAATTACGACCACTAATTTTAATCAATAAATCATCATTTATTGTATTTAAATCCTCTCTTATAGCTAAATCACTCTAATTTTCCACTAAAATGCATATGTAGGCTTATGCCCTTATTAATTAACCACCTTTGATTAATTAAACCCCCTTTCTATTCCCAAAAAGTGCACACACTTTATGAAAAATACATTTCCTTTGTATTTCCTCTTTGAGGTTTATCCCACATTCACTAATCTGATAGCCTTACCTCCTCAGGAAAGCTATATAAGAAACCCTCCTCCTTACCATTCCTTAGAACACCTTTGCTATAGCATAAACTATAGGCATTTTGATCTTGAGCATTCTCCATTAGAATTGAGCTAACATCTAAGATTTGAGTAATATGGGAAGAATCAAATGGTCTTATAGCCATGTTTGATGAGATTCCATTCTCAAAACCTTGAGATCAAACAAACAATCAACCTTTGATTGCTATGGATCTAACTAGGTTCATTTGTAGTTTATAAATCTAAAGAGTAGGGATTAATCTTAGTATGTTAGTTTGGTTTTGTTCAAAGTCAGCATGCATATTGAGGATGTTTAGTCTCCATAAGCTCTTATCTTGATGGTTCATTGTTAGGTTTGCATTTTCTTTGAAACTCTTAGGTGTTTAGTTTCAATTCATTAGCATAGAAAATTTATACATGAGCACAATAATCATTTATGGACAACTTTGCATACATGGTTAGAACATATTTATTCTCTAAATAAGCAATATTTAAATCAATAACTGGTAAATCAACATTGGTAATTGGATCATTTTCTAAACTAGAAGATGGTATATCCTAAATACTACTGGTTTGAAACTCGAATCATTTTCATGCTCATTAAAAACATCAATCTGTACCTTGTAGGTTAAGAGAAATATGAATATCTTCCCTAACCTTTTCTTACTGATTTGAATCTTGCTACTACTCCATAACCTACACCTCTTTCTTGCATTCTTTCTCAAACTATGGAATCGATCGAACCCAAGCTTGAAACCCAATTATTCAAACTTTCCATATACTCATCCTGCTGGTTTCTTCAATAGGTTGTTTGCTTGTCATTGTTTTCATTAAATGCTATTATTTGTGGGCTATGCCCTTTGTCTTGTATGTAAGTTTCGTATGATTTTGGCTGCTTTGGCCCTGATTATCTTGTGACATTGTGAGTGATGTCTCATGTATGAAACCTAATTTTTGCAGTCCACTTTGTTTGCACATTTTCTTGTTACATTATTTTTATATGACATGCTTGTTTCTTTTGATACTAACACATGTATCTAGCCACTTTTTTTTGCATGTGCCTTGGTTTCTACCATGTATATCCCCCATGTAGGGATCCATTTTAGACCAACATCAGGTCCTCTTTGGACCGCATGTTGTTATCAATGTCACATACACCCAAATTGAGGGGGGCATACATTGGGTGAATCCATCATCCCACATAATAGTTCGAGCTACAATTCGAGATATGCACAATATAGAATTGAACAGTTACGCTGATTACATAAATGACCCAAAATCTGACTTGGGTCCTTTGTTCAACACAAGCACCAACACCCACATTCGGACACTAGCTTCGAGAACTACCGACCTCCTGGGAAGCTATGTCTTGGGAAGATAAAGTTACTTTCTCATATCAACACCATTCACAATAGTTCACCGAATAATTTTTATAGTACAAGAATAATCCTCCAATAAAAATGCAATCTATCCCCATTACAATCAATACAATTTTGAACTAATTCGTACAACTTGAAATAAAATAGGTACACACCATCTACAATGGTGTTTATCGGAAAGAATTCATGGAAGGAGATAAACACTAGGCCTCTCTTCCCAACACTCTTTTTGTCGTTACGTGAAATCACCCAAAAACTCGTGTTTGCCATGCGATCTCCCAAAAATTCACTCTTGGCATGAGATCACCCAACAAAATAATTTTTCATCACATTTAAAAGATATTTTATATCCTTTACACTTTTATACATTAGGTGCACACTTTCTTTTTAAAATACTTTTACATACTTTTATAGAGTTTTCATAATACACGACTTTGAATACTCTTTTTTCTTCTTTTGCAGTTTGTCCTTAATATGCAACAAGAAGCAGCCCTACATCAAGCATAACATCAAGAAAAAAGAGGTACAACATGGTACAACACAATATGCTTCACCCCTAGGGTCACTTTCTCTTCCTAGTTTCCATGCTTCATTTTTACCACTTCACGCTTTCACTTGTCTCTTCAACACACTATCACCATCACACTCTATAGGAAAAAGGTACACATCTTCTAACTACTTTATGTTATCAAGTATTCACTCAACAACATAAAGTGGGGGAAAATGTAGACACAAAATCACACACTTGGGTACATTTATAGGTCCTAAACACATACTAACATTCATATGATTCATAAGCAAGAAAACTAGTAATTGATGACCTGTCTTTGGCCTCCTGTCTTTGTTTCTTGATTTGTATTTGGTATTTCATACCCCACAACGTAGTAGGTATTTTACTTGTTTATATTTTATGGATTCATACACCAACGTACAACTAGGATAGTAGCACCCAGGAACTCCTGTCCCCTTTGGGTGCCCTTGACCCTTTTCTATCTTATCCCTTCTTTTGGGTCTCTTTTATCTTCTCGGGCATCTTTTCTACTTATGGATTGGACTTCCAGATTGTCAATTACAAAATCGAAACAAGGGAATCATATAAATACATAATTATGTGTTCAAATTAAGGGACCAAGCTCTAAGCTTACTATTTATCACCTAATCTTTCATTCAAAGGAATCCAAAGCACTCAAAGGCATCCATCTAACATCCATAAAAGGGATAGGGGATTACATTCTTTGCATACACTACATAGGAAAGGAAAGTTAATTCTATTCCATACACACATTTTCATATTTTAGAAAATATAACTAGCTATCTAGTACATCTTACGCAAGGGCATCCTAGGGTACAATTTCTACACACACTCACAAGAACTACATGGAGTCTAAGATGTAAGACAACACTTAATCATAAGTTCACTCGGTTAGGTGACCATCGGGTTCATTCGACTCCCTATATTGCATATTTTTTTATATTTGATATGGTATTGTGGAGTTTATAGGTGAATCTTTATTTTTCAAGTTATAGGTACATCGAACGATCAAGGTGTGACACACACATGACTATCAACGACAATTCTATGACGAAAGAAAAATCAAATTCCAACCATCTCGCACATCATGGGAACCTAGTAGAGGTCTTTGATGCCCATGTACCCTAGCCCAACTTTGTCTGATAGCTCCAAAATTTATCTTGAGTGATTGTAACACTGTCATCTTCTGTTTAGTAGTTTTCCTAGTTCAAAACATCCCATAATTAGGCGTAAATCAGCTAAGTCCTTTCATATATCTCTTGCACTTAGGGTTTCAATATTTTATTAGCTTATTACTTGTGTCATAATGTATGTAACAACCATATGTCATAGTATACATTCATTTAATTTGTGAATAGGGTTTTATAAAGGTAAAATTTTGTTAAATTAGGTAGGCGCATAAGATGGATAAGATGATAGGTCCATAAATTTAGAAGGAGAGAGAATCGGTGCATTTTAGAATAGAGGGTCCGATCAAAAGGGTTCACCAAATAATTTAATCTAAATTGAATTAAAACTTTAATTTCGAGTAACTTACTATACTACGTGATATTGATGTAATAAACTGTAGACACCAAAAATGGGTCACACTCTCCTTTGTCCCCATCAAATAAATACCTTGAACACATCCACCTAGCCATGGCCCCCTTCACCCCACTATAATATTAATTTAATTATTTAAATTAAATTAATTCATTATCCTCACCATATTTATTATTTAAATATCCTAATTGAGATAATGCCCACATATCCACCTCACCTAGACACCTCATCTAGCCACCTCATCCTAAGACCTATTCTTAGTAAGTTGCCATAACTAACTAAGACCTACCCAAACCCTAAAAATCAATGCCTACATTCCCTCTAACCACATTCCCGCATGTTAGAAGGAATCTTCCATGCTAATCCGTGGAGTAAACGAAATGAGATCCCAGAAAATCAAGGGGATCTACCTAGTTTAGTAAACCTAGGAAATCCCACCCTAACCGATGCCGGTTACCCTTAACCACCGCCGGTTAAGCTAGAACTACTGCGTCGGTTACCATTTAACTCCTAAAACAACCTTATTTCAAGGTTGGCACATTTATGAGAGAGAGAGAGAGAGACATCTTCGAGAATATGTGACAAAGTCGAGCTACATGCAAGAAGAACTAGCCTCCGTACATGCATCAGTACACCCATAGCCAATACTTGAAGCAATCACACAACTACTTGCCTTCACGGGAGCATCCGGGGAAGCGCCAACACTATGCCAAGTTCATGCGATCATCCACCATTACCAACTAGGCATCAATCTCGTAGAAATAGTAAGTTTGTTAACCTGCATTAGTTCCTTATCATTTTAGCAGATCCTTTTACCTTTGTTGTTAGTTTCTATTCTCATTTCCATTCCCCACCATTTTATCTCCATGCAAACTTGACCATATCTTTACCAAAAACATTGAACTGTCCATATCCAGACTTTCATCATTCCTGTGCATATCCAGGATCCATAAAAATCTTACCATTGCCCTTCCATCTTCATCCAATCTCAGATCTATCACCCAACCAAGTTTTATTAAGTTTCGTACCTTGACCATATCGACGCTGATCACCCATAACCGTCATTGGTTAACCTAAACCGATGCTCTGCCTCTATGTATTTTAACAAACCCGGATCGAGCTTAAAACCTCCATAAAATACCCTAAACTACCCAGAAATTTGACTTGACCCTGACCAATAATAGTATCCTGAAAGTGACCTCGACCTTCAGATTCAATCATATCCTAGCTTGTTGTGAATGAATTTTCTTATTGTAGATGAAAGAGATACCGAATCATTTTAACTACGGTAGAGGATTTAATTTATTACCAACATTAAGTTGTTTTAAATAGTGGATTGATAGTCATCTAGGAAGTATCACACTTCGGATCTAGCACACGCTAGGTAGTCCACTACATATATTGTTTAAATTTTATTTGGTGGTCTTGTGTTCCATTTCAGGTAGTTCCTCCAAGTAAAAAGGAAGCTCTCACGATCAGCTATGGATTCAGAAGTCATAAGCACGCAACAACCTATAACCAAAGATCTTCAATGTGTATTCCTCCTAGCCCATTACCCTTATTTGTTTTCACAATATTCGAAGAAATGCTCCGAATTAGGTGAAACATTTTGACAAGCCAAAGTGGGACCCATTCAGGGTTCATTTGGATTCTTTCATTCCTAGGTGAAAATGTTGTATGTTTGTTTCTTTTACAAAAAATTCTTACATTAGAATTTCTCCCCTGGAACCATCTCTCCTTTTATTGTCTAAAAGTAATCGTACTTTGGTGCTTTAAAATGAACACTTCTTCCCTTTCATTAGTATCGCATTAGTGAAAGAGAATCCCTTCTCCTGTTCATCTACTTGTGGCATCAAATTCAACATTTCGATTTGGGCTTAAAAATCATTACATTTCATTCTACTTTTCTGCATTAGCTCACATTAATTGAGGGCAACCTATATGCTGGAATTCATTCCCAGCTGATGGTTGACAAACAAATCATAGAAAGCACTTTCTTTCTCTTTTGCTCTCTCTGAGTCTTATCCAAACATCACAAATTTAAAATACACACATTCTTAAACAACATCTTTCCTGGAAGAAGTTGTAGGTGATCACACAATCACAAAGATGCGGTGGGCACCCAACTTGCTACTTTGTCGAGTCATACTTCAGAGCGAGGCCCGCCCCGCCATAAAAACTTGAAACCTCACCTTTTAGATATCCTTCTTTGTAGGAAGTCTTCCTCATTAAAAACTCTATTTTATAGTTCATGAGTTAGTCCTTAAATAACATAAGTTAAACAAACACAATAGCAAAAGCACTCTTAGGATTGTATTTTTCTTAGTGTTTCTACTTGGCTTGTGTTTTGAGGTGAGAGGATTTCACTCTTCATTTTTTTATTTCTCCTTGCATGATCCTCATCACAGTTGGTGTATTCCAGCTTCATCTGAGTGTGCTTGGACCATATTCTCATCATTCCTAGAATTCTGGGTTTGATTCCACATCAAATTTTAACTTAGAACCACACTTTCTTTATCACTATTTCAATTTCACAGTAACCAATGTTGGTCTAGCAAATGTCGCCGATTACCCTTGACCATCATCGGTTATACCAACCGCATCGGTTCCCTATTCTTTTAGTTAACCAACCCAAAAGGACACATATTCGACTTCTTTAGCTATTTAGAGTCTCTGTCACTCTTATCATATACATTGACCAGATAAATCTCATCAGTATTTGGCATACCCGACAAATTTGGCCTTATACCTTGTTTTTGACCAACTGTCCACTTTCCACAAAGTGATCGACCACAGTTACCTATGACCGGCGTCGGTTTAACCTAGCCGGCATCGGTTAGCTTGTGTCATTTTCCAGTTGACATTTGGTACTGTTATCCAAAATTCACCCCTGTGGTAAATTTGATAACATGCATCAGATGTCCAAATTCCAAGAAAAATGACCGATTCAGAGCAAAATCAGGTTTCTAGGGTCCCTTCAGAATCTTTCTAAACTCCCTGTGCCGAAGAGGGAAGAAGCAAGCTTTGAGAAAGTGCGGAGAAGGTTGCAAAAAGCAAGTAGTTTGGGCGAAGAAATTGTGAAAATCGGCTAAGTCCTGGTCCAAAGACAAGGTGGGACAAATGGGACAAGCAGTACGCGAACCGCCCGAACCGGCCGGTTGCGCGCAAATCAGCACAAGGAGCCCAAAAGCAATTGGGACGCGCGGGACAAAAGGATCGAACCGCCGAACCGGCCGAAAAGAGTCAAGTCGGTCCGAATGAAAGTGGTACAGGCGGGCCAGAAATACCCGAATCAGCCAAAATTGTCCCAAAAGGTCCAAAATCAAAGTGGGACATCCGGGACAAATGGACGCGAAGTACGCGGAAGACCCGGCAGGCCCGAGAACCACTGAGAAATTGCCACGTGTCATCAAGGAGAAGCCAAAAGGTCAAAGGGCAAGGTTTGAAGCGCTGGCCCGAGCCAATGGAAATTGGACGCGTGTCCAATGGAGCATAGAAGTGCGGAGCTCGGGGAGGAGTTGGAAAATTTGGCCAAATCTAAGCCAAAAGGGGTAAAAGTGAAGGAAGACCCGGCAGGTTCGTGAACCAACCAATGCATGCCACGTATCCCTAGTAGCGGGGCGTGGAAAAAATGTGGAAAATATTCCAAGAGCACCAAAAGTCAAAATTCAAGAGACAGCCCACCGAAAAGCAGAGGAGAGAGAATTATTCAGCGAATCAGAGCATGCCACGTGGCGTCCAAGTGGCAGTGCGCGGGAAAATATTTCAAAATCCGTTTTTGCCTGTTCCGTGTCCTAAATCTTCAGATCGACATATCTTTCGATCCAGAGCTCGGATTTGCACGTTCTTGATATCAACGGAAAGCTGCTGAAATTCTCTACACGTTTCCAGGGTCAATCTTGCATTTTGATGTAGTCTGAAGGGAGAAAATTGAGAAACACCTCTGGTGCAAAATAACAAGCAGAGGTAATGCTTCAACAACCACTTTAATGCAACAAACAACCCGCCGCTTCTGTTAGGCAAACCACCGCTTCACCAGAACCCGCCGCTTCTGCCATGATGGACGAATTAAATGCAACCTAGAGGTGGTTGGGGCAGATTTCGAATTCCTCTCTCTTTGCTCTCCCATTCTTCCTATAAATTGTAAGGAGGGGTTTCTTTCTAAGGTTGGACATTTCTGTTTTGCGACCCCTCCCTTCTCTCCTGCTAGCAAGAGAATTCGTGGAGTTTTCAAACCTCCCATATAGACTGTAACACCGTTTTTTTCCTTTTGGCCATTGCAATGTATTGAATCGATCCTTGAGCAATATATATGTGTCTGTGGTTGCTTCTAAACCCTCTTACATATTTATTACTGTCATTCTTGATCTTTCATTGCATTTTTGCTATCTGTGCATGGTGTTGTGTTATATCTACATGATCTGTGTTTAATTTGGCAAAGCATATGTTCTTCATTCCTCGGTGCATCACCTCTATTAGCTTAGATTTATTTTATGCATCTTCTTACCTTGTCTCCTTGGCAAATTAGATTAGATTTTGAGGAAATCCTCTGCATATTTCGTGTGCACCTGAACAGAGGAATAGGAACCAGCCTTTCTCTGGAGATTCCTTTCTCACTCTTCAAGTCCCACACTTGGAGAAAGGATTCAATGTTATGCAATCACACTGGATATTAGTGATCAACCTAGAAATCTGATCAACATCCAGGGGTGCTGTGATTTTGCACTAACAGTTTTGGCACGCCCGGTGGGACCAGAGGTCTCATTTTTATTGCAGCAAGGTTGATGTGCATCTGCTGCAATTTTCTTGCTTGAAAAGAGCTATTATTTGCATATCTGGCGACTCCACTGGGGAAGAATCAACTGGTTCCAGCAGTCAGGCCTAAAAGCTTATGAGAAGAATCACAAGGTCAAGAGCTGGAGAAGAGGAAGTGCTGTTTGAATACCTGCAACTATCTCCAAGAAGAAGGCAAAGAGGAAGAAGGATTCAAAGGTCTCCATCTCCACCAAACAGAACTCTCTCAACTCCTCCACCTGAGCGGCCTTTCTTTCAATATACAAGGATTTTAAGACCAATCAGAATGGCGCAACCAGTGAACCCCTATGTCAACTTCACAGGCAGCAGCCCACTTGCTCTCAATGCACAAAATCCAATCCCAGTAGCAGCACTGAAGAACATTCCATACTTTACTGGAGAAAATCAGACCACTCCTGGCGATCATGTCAAGGACATTGCTAACATTTGTGCAATCCATGAGATTAACGAGATGCAAGTAGCTGTCAAATTGCTGGCGTCTTCATTCAAGGGGAAAGCATTGCAATGGTTTAGGAGCCTTGAAGCTGCTTCTATCACGAACTGGAATCAGCTGTGTGTTGCACTTCATAATCAATTTGGAGAGAAGGGAGACAACTTGTCTCTTTTGGAGCAGCTGACAACCATCAAGAGAGCTTCCAATGAGCAGCTAACTGACTTCAACTTCAGATTTCAAAGATCTTGGGATAGAATTCCAGTAGCAGTCAGACCAACAGCAGAAGGTGCTTTTCTATACTACCTTAAAGCTTTAAATTCTGATATTTCTATATTGATTCAATCCATGGGAGGCACAACTATCCCTGCTGCTTATAATATTGCCATTAGAGCTGAAAATTGTCTGATTCAAGCTGGCAAGCTATCTCCTAGGCCTCCAATGCCATTATATCCAAGTTTAGAGAGCCCAAGTACTAGTCAGGCACCTGTCTTAGCTCCTTCTCCCACTCCTAGAAATCAGAGTTCAAATGAAGCTTCCACTTCATCTCCAAGTGCCCCAAATGAGCTTCAAGAAGTCATGAAGCAACTGCAAAATTTAGGTAATGAGCTGGTCACACTCAAGAGGCAGCAAGCTCAAGGTTTTAGACCTTCGTATCAGCCTCAAGCTCAACCGAATAGGCAGCCATATCAGCCTCAAAGACCACCTAATCCAGCCACAAATATGAATCAAACAAGGCCTCCTGCCAATAGACCATTCCAGCCCTATAATCCAAATGCCATATCTGCCTCTAAGGCATTAGTACCAGCACAAAACAACATTGCCCAGGAGTATGATTGGTGTTTTCCATGTAATGAACCCCATAATCAATCCATGTGCTATAATGGTGCTTTAACCCAAGCTTTAATGGTAACAAGTGCTGGTGTGGAGGGTGAGAGTAGTCAAGAAAATAGCCAACAACAAGAAACATTCCAACAGCAATCAGCCCCAAATGATACCACATTGGTAAATTGGCAAGCAGAGGATTTCTGTGGCATGAATCAGGTAGTTTCTCAGGGTGTTGCTGCCAACACAAGGTCAAAAAGGAGAAATTTGGGTGAAGAACAGCCATTAGTCCCAGCCAATCCTCAACCTTCCACAGCTCCACAAATGATTGGCAAGCAAAACCCAGTTTCAAATGCACAAGGGCAGCCAAGAACAGCCCCTAGGCCAACTCAAATGCCAGCTGTTGCTGCCCACATACAAGGAGCGAATGTGCAAACCAAGGGACAGCAGAGAGATCCTTCATCACCATTCAGTATCATTGATCAGATGAAGAAGACAAACGTCAATATATCTATGTGGGAATCCCTATCCATCCCAGGCCAAAGAAATCTGCTGCAAGCTGCCATAAAGGATTGGCCAACTTCGAATCAGCAGGTTCAGAGGCAAGACAAAGTGCTTACAAATGCTGCCCAGCCTGAAGGAAATCATGGAACACAACAAGGTAAAATGTTGAAGCCCCCCCTTTTTATGTTTCGTTAATCATTGGAAATCAGCTAGTGCATAATTGCATGATAGATTCGGGGCAAGTAGCTCAGTAATGCCTAAACAGATAGCTGATCAGTTAGGGCTCCAATATGAGATAACATCTAAGGGAGTAGTGCAGCTGGATGGGACAGCAATAGCAACAGTTGGAGTGATTAGAAATTTGAGCCTTACCTTGCATGCATGTCCAAATGTTGTTGTCTTACAAGATATATCAGTCATAGACCTTCCACCACTCTTTGCCCTCTGTTTGTCAAGGGACTTTACTGCCAAGATTGGGGGATATTTGTCCGCTGATTGGTCACACATGCTGTTCAGAACGAGGTATGGAACTAAAGCTACAATTAGGTCAGAACCTATTGCAGATTTCCACATTGAGCCCTATACTCCAAGTCATATTAATACCAATTGCTCAGCATTTGATCAAGAAGATCACCTTGGCACTGATGAAGCCGACACTAAGGTTGGAAGTATCCCAGATTTGACTCTTGATGAATGGGCAAGCAAGGTGCATGCTTTTGATCCTTATCAAGAAGTAGAAGAATCTGAGCTAGGGGTCTATTGTATACACGAAGAAAGTCAACCTATTCCTAACATCACCAAGCCAAGCCACAAGGATGACAATGAGGTATGGCAACTGTTTTTTGATGGATCAAGGAGTAGACAAGGCGCAGGAGGTGGAGCCGTGCTTATTTCACCTCAAGGAGTAAAGTATTATTCAGCTTTTAGATTTCAATTTGCATGCTCCAATAACACTGCTGAATATGAAGCCTTGGTGCAAGGGATGCATTGGGCAATAAAGAGAAAAATAAATAACTTGCAAGTGTTTGGGGACAGTGAGCTGATTGTAAATCAGGTCAAGGGATAGCATGCTGCCAAAAATGATCTACTCAGATGCTACAAGAACAGGGTGTGGGACCTCATGGAAGATTTTGAGGGTTTCGGCATCAAGGCCATTCCCAGAAAAGAGAATCAAGCTGCTGACAGGCTTGCAACAGTAGGGGCAGCCTTTGACATTGTAGAAAACATTCAACAAGACAAGGTACAGCCAAACATCCACGTGATTGTGAGGCCTTCAGTGCCGGATAACGATGTCAATTGGCAAGTATTTGAGAATGACCAGCAAATCATCCACTTCTTGCAAGAAGAAGCTGAGTTCTCAGCTAAGAATCAAGAGAAGTTGAAACAGCAATATGGTGACCAGGTGATACAGCTGAGAACTGACAAGCTGCCCAAGGGACTTGTCACCTTGGAGTCCATTTTTAACCCCAATGATCAGTTTAGAAAGGAGAAAGCAAATATTCAGGTCAAGAGGGAAGATTCGGTATCCATCTTGGTAAAAGAGAACAAGCCATTGCAAATTGGAAAAATGACAACTGAGCAAGAGAGATATGAGTTCATACAGCTTTGTCAAGAATTCCCTGACGTGTTTGCTTGGAGCTATGAAGACTTGAAGGGCTTCAATCCCAACTTAGCTCAGCATACCATCGAGTTGGATCCAAATACTAAGCCTGTCAGGCAGAAACAGAGACCAGTCAATCCACACATGGAGCCTCTCATGAGGAAAGAATTGGACAAGCTGATTGAGTCAGCAATTATATTCCCAATCAAGCATTCTAGTTGGGTTGCCAACTTAGTTCCAGTCAGAAAGAAAAGTGGAGAGATCAGGCTATGTGTTGACTTCAGAGATTTGAATAGAGCCTCTCTCAAGGACCATTATCCACTCCCTTCCATGGAGCAAATATTGCAGGTTGTAGCTGGGTCAGAAAGGTTTTCGCTGCTTGATGGATACTCAGGCTTCAATCAAATTATGGTGAAGGAGGAAGACCAGTTCAAGACAGCCTTCACAACCAAATGGGGCACATATGCCTACAAGAAGATGCCATTTGGACTGTCGAACGCCGGAGCAACATTCCAGCGAGCTATGGATATGGCATTCAAAGGCTTGATCAACAAGATAGTACTGATATACTTAGATGATATTACTGTCTTCTCAAAGAATGCTGCAGACCATCTCTTTCACCTCAGGCAAGTGTTTCAGAGGTGTAGAAAGTTTGGAGTGTCTTTAAATCCTAAGAAGTGCATCTTTCTTGCACATGAAGGGAAACTTCTTGGCCATATTGTCTCCAAGGAAGGATTAGCAATTGATCCAGAAAGGGTTGAAGCCATAAGAGCTCTGCCATTGCCAAGTCACAAAAAGGCTCTTCAAAGTTTCCTGGGAAGGATAAACTTTGTTCGGAGGTTTGTCCCAAATTTTGCAGCCCTTGTCAAGCCCATCACCAAAATGTTAAGAAAAAACATGGCTTTCAAATGGACGGCAGAAGGCAAGGAGAGTTTTGAAGCAATCAAAGAAGCCATCTCCCAGGCACCCACTCTCATCAACCCGGACTTTTCCAAGGATTTCATCCTCTATGCATTTGGGGGTGATGACACTATTTCTGCCATTTTGGTGCAACAGAATAAAGATAATGATGAACAGCCAATTGCCTTCTTTAGCCAAAGCCTAAATGACTGTGAATTGAGGTACTCTTTTATTGAAAAACATGTGCTTGCAGTAGTCAGGAGCTTGAAGAAGTTCAAGCATTTAGTCTCAAACAACAAGGTCCAGTTGCTGGTCTCACATGCTGGGGTTAAGGACTTCCTCCTCAACAAGGATTTGAA
Source organism: Taxus wallichiana var. yunnanensis (assembly GCA_018340775.1). Classification (NCBI taxonomy): domain Eukaryota; kingdom Viridiplantae; phylum Streptophyta; class Pinopsida; order Cupressales; family Taxaceae; genus Taxus; species Taxus wallichiana. The sequence continues at coordinate 316,401,579 of CM031239.1, forward strand.
TGAGAAAAGGGCAGGATGGATCACCCGTGTCATGGAGTATGACATTGAGATCAAGATCACCAAGCTGGTAAGAGGCAAAGGTTTGTGTGAGCAGCTCGCTTCCAAACAACTAAACAACCCAGAAGATAAAGAAGACGCTGTCCTGCTATTACAAGATGATCAAAAACAGGAAAATGATGATGTGTCCACTCCCTGTTGGACTCAGAATATGATACATTTCCTACAGACGGGCATGTGCCCTCTAGAAATGAGCAAAGCAAGAAGAAGACACTTCAGGTTGCAGGCTATTCCATATACCATCATTGATGGAGTTTTGTTCAAGAAGGACGTCAATGGAGTGCTGCTGAGATGCATTAACACAGGTCAGATTCAAAGGGTATTAAAGGAGTTTCATGATGGACCAGCTGGTGGCCATTTTGCACCAAGAGTGACAGCTCTGAAAATCATGAAGGCTGGTTATTATTGGCCTAAAATCTTTAGTGATTGCTATGCATGGATCAAGAAATGTAAGAATTGTGCATTCTTCACAGGAAAAGAGAGACTTGCAGCCCTCCCATTACATCCAATCTCAGTTGACCAGCCATTCATGCAATGGGGTTTGGACTTCATTGGAATCATCAATCCCAATTCGAGCCAAGGGCACAAATGGATTTTGACAGCCACAGACTACTTCACCAGATGGACAGAAGCAGTAGCACTCAAAGAGGCGAATGAGTCTAGCATCTTGGACTTTTACGAGGGGATAACTACCAGATTTGGTGTGCCTGCTACAATAGTCTCTGATAATGCATTGGCATTCATTGGATCTAAAGTTACTGAGTGGGCTGTCAAGAACGGGATCTACTTGAGCACTTCATCAAACTATTACCCTCAAGGTAATGGCCAGGCCGAGTCTACAAACAAAAACTTGCTGAGGATCATTAGGAGGACTCTTGATGAGAATCAGAAGGCTTGGCATACCAAACTGAAATCAGCCTTATGGGCAGATAGGATAACTCCCAAAAGATCCACAGGTAACTCTCCATTTAGGCTTGTCTACGGAAGAGAGGCAATCTTGCCCCTGTCACTTGAGTTGCCAACGTTGGAACTCATGAAACAGCTGGAATTGCTAGAGTTTGGACCCATGGAGGTGAGGTATGCAGAATTGATGGAGCTGCAAGAAATCAGAGATCAGGCATTCCAAGCAATGGAAAAGGATCAGGCTTTGATCAAGAAGACCTTTGATAGGAAGGCCAAAGATAGATCTTTTCAAGTAGGAGATCTAGTATTGAAATGGGATGTGGACAGAGCAAAACCAGGAAGGCATTCAAAATTTGATGCCATTTGGAGTGGCCCATACATGGTCACAAAGTGCAAGAACAACAATGCTTTCCAATTGGCCTCATTGGATGGTGAAGAACTGCAGATTCCAGTAAATGGAATCTATCTCAAGCGTTGCTTCTAGAGGGAGGTTCACTACATCTGTAAATACTAGATTAGATTTTCTTTCCTCCAAGTGCTTGTGCACATTGTTTTGCTGTAGATTAGTTTTGTTTTCCCTAAGTGCCTTGGCATGACTTACTTTGTCTATGGAGATGATGCATGTCTTTGCTAAATCAGGTCTCTTTCCATCTTCCTCCTCGCACATTCTGAGTCAGTTTGGATTCTAACAGAATATTTGATGACTCCATGCCCAATGGATGGCTTCAGGCAACTGGCCTTTTCATCTAAAGCAGTGAATGATCCCGCATTGAAGTCGCCAAATTGTTATCCAAAATTCACCCCCCCAGGGTAAATTTGATAACATGCATCAGATGTCCAAATTCCAAGAAAAATGACTCGATTCAGAGCAAAATCAGGTTTCTAGGGTCCCTTCAGAATCTTTCTAAACTCCCCAGGCCAGAAGAGGGAAGAAGCAAGCTTTGAGAAAGTGCGGAGAAGGTTGCAGAAAGCAAGTAGTTTGGGCCAGTAAAAATTGTGAAAATCGGCTAAGTCCTGGTCCAGACAAGGTGGGACAAATGGGACAAAGGTACGTGAACCGCCCGAACCGGCCGGTTCACGCGAAATCAGCACAAGGAGCCCAAAAGCAATTGGGACGCGCGGGACAAAAGGACCCGAACCGGCTGAACCGGCCGAAAAGAGTCAAGTCAGTCCGAATCAAAGTGGGACAGGCGGGCCAGAAATACCCGATCGGCCGAAATTGTCCCAAAAGGTCCAAAATCAAAGTGGGACGCCCAGGGACAAATGGACGCTAAGTACGCGGAAGACCGGAAGGCCCGAGAACCACCGAGAAATTGACACGTGTCATCAAGGAGAAGCCAAAGGTCAAAGGGCAAGGTTTGAAGCGCTGCCCGAGCCAATGGAAATTGGACGCGTGTCCAATGGAGCATAGAAGTGCGGAGCTCGGGGAGGAGTTGGAAAATTTGGCCAAATCTAAGCCAAAAGGGGTAAAAGTGAAGGAAGACCCGGCAGGTTCGTGAACCAACCAATGCATGCCACGTATCCCTAGTAGCGGGGCATGGAAAAAAATGTGGAAAATATTCCAAGAGCACCAAAAGTCAAAATTCAAGAGACAGCCCGCCGAAAAGTAGAGGGGAGAGAATTATTCAGTGAATCAGAGCATGCCACGTGGCGTCCAAGTGGCAGTGCACGGGAAAATATTTCAAAATCCGTTTTTGCCTGTTCCGTGTCCTAAATCTTCAGATCGACATATCTTTCGATCCAGATCTCGGATTTGCACGTTCTTGATATCAAGCGGAAAGCTGCTGAAATTCTCTACTCGTTTCGTGGTCAATCTTGCATTTTGATGTAGTCTGAAGGGATAAAATTGAGAAACTCCTCTGGCGCAAAATAACAAGCAGAGGTAATGCTTCAACAACCACTTTAATGCAAAGAAACAACCCGCCGCTCTCGTTAGGCAAACCGCTGCTTCGCGTAACCCGCCGCTTCGCCATGATGGACGAATTAAATGCAACCTAGAGGTGGTTGGGGCAGATTTCGAATTCCTCTCTCTTTGCTCTCCCATTCTTCCTATAAATTGTAAGGAGGGGTTTCTTTCTAATGTTGGACATTTTGTTTTGCAACCCCTCCCTTCTCTCCTCCCGCTAGCAAGAGAATTCGTGAAGTTTTCAAACCTCCCATATAGATGAATACGCAGTTTTTGCCTTTTGGCCATTGCAATGTATTGAATCGATCCTTGAGCAATATATATGTATCGTGGTTGCTTCTAAACCCTCTTACATATTTATTCTTGTCATTCTTGATCTTTCATTGCATTTTTGCTATCTGTGCATGGTGTTGTGTTATATCTACATGATCTCGTGTTTAATTTGGCAAAGCATATGTTCTTCATTCCTCGGTGCATCACCTTTATTAGCTTATATTTATTTTATGTATCTTCTTACCTTGTCTCCTTGGCAGATTAGATTAGATTTTGAGGAAACCCTCTCGCATATTTCGTGTGCACTGAACAGAGGAATAGGAACCAGCCTTTCTCCGGAGATTCCTTTCTCACACTTCAAGTCCCACACTTGGAGAAAGGATTCAATGTTATGCAATCACACTGGATATTAGTGATCAACCTAGAAAATCGATCAACATCCGTGGGTGCTTTGTGATTTTGCACTAACAAGACCTAATCCACTTATTACTTCTTGTTCCTCCTATTTCGTGTCATTTATAGAAAATAGCCCAACCTGATCAATACCTGTTCACATGGTGCTGACCCAAAGCCAAGGAAACGCCCTCATATTCCACGCTAGTCGCCAACCACTCCCCCTAGTCCTTCATTGCCTTCTATTTTATCACCCATGGATCTCGCCCAACCTATCACCATCGCCACAGAGACGAGGAGTTCAAAAAACTCCTTGACCAAAATCCTTCCGCCTTGCAGTTTTACCTTTCCCACTCGTCCACTAGATATGCCTTGAGTCAGTTGATATATGGCATGCCCGTATCTATCCCCCCGACCCTCGTTCCCACTCTTGCGTTAGCCCCATCTAGCTCCGTGCTGCCCACATCTACCTTACCCCCAGTCATTTCGCAGCTAGGCCCTATACCCACCATGACTGCCACATCTACTACATCCTTTGCACCCACCACATCCACTATACCTTTGCCAACCACCTAGAACACAACCTTATCTGCTCCTATGGTCTCGCATATACCCGTAGCTACACTAACACCTCCGGTGTCGGTGAACCCTACCCCTTTTCAAAACATTGTCCTTTCTATTCCAAAATCATTAGCCCCCATTGCCACTAGGGTCACCATGACCCTTCCACCTCCATATACGTACTATCAACAACCTCCTGTTTCATCATCTGTTATTCACTCGGGGGCACGTACCCTATTTCAACGCCTTCTTCTCAATCCACCTACACGGAAGCACCATATATTGGAATGCCACCCTTGTTACATGCCCAACACCAACCCTCTTACACTATAGGAGGTACCCAACCATCACAACCTACCAATGACCTAATCAAGTTAATGATGGATAAGATGCAGACATTGGAGGCATCAATTTCTGGCTCCCGCAACACTCTCACCTACGATGAGATTTGTAATGAGCCTATCTACCCATCCATTCCTATTCGTCCATACCCCATGCATTGGGAAATGCCTAAGTTTAGCCACTTCAATAGCAAAGAGTACCCACAACAACATTTGCGGTCTTTCAAACACAAAGATACCTAATCACCCATGATGATGTTTTGCTCCTAAGGACCTTTCCCATGTCATTTGGACTGCATTAGATTGGTATAGTGGGTTACCTAGAAACTCTATATTTTCATTTAATCAGGAAGCTCAAGCCTTCTTGGATCACTTATCCATTAACATTGGTAATAAGGTTACCATGACTGACCTATACTCCACGCATCAGTATGACGATGAATCTATCATAGATTTTGTTACTTTGGCGTAGCTTGTTCAATCAACTCACACTCCAACTACGTAAAATCGAACTCATTGAGATCTTCACATGGGATTGTACTAGATATATCTCGCTGACCTTGCAGGTCCAAACTTTCCAAACCTTCGACGAAGCATTCACCATGGCACGAAAGCTAGAGATTCGAGCTATCGAAGAGAAGAAAATCCAATTACGCAATAAGAACTCGACATTCAAGTTGAATGATGCCTCTTCTTCTTCGAAACCATAGAACAATTGTTTAAAGGCCAAGGGGACTACTAACGCAGTGGTACTCAAAGCCAGCTCAGCTCATCCGTCAAATCAGGCTAGCCCCTCATCTAATCTCTCACCCGCTCGGACTTTTCAATTGATTCAGGGAACAACAAGAAATATACCCCAATTGGAGAACCTTATTATTTTGTCTTAGAAAAGCTCATCAAAGCTGGGGCCATCACCCTTCCTCCTATAAAACCACACACTAGTTTTGACCCTACTCACCCCACACCCGCATGGTATAAAGAACATGACTTCTGTAACTATCATCGAGTAAAGGGTCACAGTGATGGAAATTGCATCACTTCAAAAAAATTGTCCAAGAAATGCTTGAGAAAGGCAAGTTAACCGTGGATAATCCTAATGAACCTACCAATAAAAACCTACACATATTCAAGAAACCATTTCCTAATCATGCCCCTTCATCTTATCAAACCGGTGAGACCTCAACTCATGATAGCCATACCCGCGAGGTCCACACTATTTTTAGCGACACACCCGTTGCTTCCCAATTACCTCATATTCCTTCCATAGAGGAAATTATAGCACGAAGTCCTCCACCTACACTTAAACCCACTTCACCTAATCCTCCACCCACAGAGGAACACCCTTCACCTCCTTTCTTACCTGTGGAGGAGACCTCCATTAACATCGAGACCATTTCACCTTTGGCTTCTCTACCTAGAGATCCGTCACCACAAGACTTATTTAGTCCATGGAGGATACTTGTTTATCTCCTCCACCCACAAAGGAGCACCCATCATCTCCTCCACCTACAGAGGAACACCCATTTTCTCCTCCACCTATCAAGGATCCAGTAGAGATACCTTTGCCTCTAGGTGACCATTCTCCATCAGCTACCCAAGATCCTACAGACCTACTTTCGGCTCTCTTACCCACAAAAGCTGAAGCTAGCAAATTCCCCATCTCTAAGACACATTTTATGGGAATTACCATTAGGTCCTCATCAACCTCACCTATAGACATGCCATTCTCACGCTTAGCCAATTGCTTAGATTATGTGGATAGAGCCTTACTTTGGGGGCGTCTTCTGCTCGTCTCAATGTAAATGCAAATGTCACTTACTGATACTTCCACTATCTACCCAAAAATATTTCAGCCATTGAACCGAGCACAACCACCTCTATCACAACTTCTTCCATGGCACCCATCATAGCTCAACACACACCCTTACCCATAACCCAACATACATCTAAATCCAAACCCACACCTACATCATCTTCCTCGACCAAACCTATTACTACCTTAGGGGTCACCCTAACCACCATCCTTACTCATCCACCTGTCAAACTAGATTTAGCTACATCCTCCACAGTCAACATTAAACCTACTCCAACACCCAAACTAGAAGAGCCAAACCCATAGAACTCACACCTTAGTTACGCCAATCACACCTTCATCACCTTCACCCTTTCTACCCGTCTTAGGACCTCAACCTCCCAAAGTGTGTTTAAGATGCCTCCACCTATTGGTAAACCAAAAACACAACAACTTATTCCTTCCTCGCAAACCTCTAACATACACAAGTGCCCTACACGACTTACACTCACACTGCAACATCTTTACCACCAATACCTCCAATACCCTCAACAAATTATTCACTACCCCTACACTTCAGTCTCCGTCCCTCACACCCCCTACACAACCTGCGTCATCTACCTTCACAACACCTCCATTATCCCCCTAGGTAACTCGCCCTCTTCCCCCATCTGCTTTTCCCTCTAGATCTTGTACACCCATATCACCTTTACCCAAGAAGGTGTAACCCAAAGACAAAAATACGCTACCCTCCAATAAGGTAGTCAAAACAACCATGCACCCTCTCCTACTGCTCATCTACCATACCCCTACCCAATAAAACATGACCAACACCCAAGACCACTCAAGCACCCAAAAGTATAGCTCAACCCATCGCCCCTCTGTAAAGACCGTTCCTTAACATCAGCCGCACCTACGCCCAAACCCACTTTCACTTCTCATTGCAACTTGTCATCACCAATCGGCACTTTGATAATTCTTTACTAGGAACTCCTCGTGCTATGATTAGTTACTAATGCACAAATTTTAGTTTGGTGGATGGAATCGGAAACACAACAACAAACATAACACAAGAATACCATAGACTATGATAAGAAGGAATGATGATAAGTGTAAATTATAATATCAACATGAAATTGTTACAATCTCACCCATGAGGTACTTCAAGTGTTACTGACTTCACTTGCCTTCCAATAATAACTATGGGAGAAAATTCACAATTACACCTCTTAATGGATTCTTTAACACACCTTCAAAATGATGGCTTCCTTTACACACTTACTCATACAATATTTCTCACTACTTCCTTCTATGCTAAATGAGGGGGTGGCCTTTTTATTTATAGAACTTCCAGGCTTATCCATCTTATCTCTAAGATAGGATAAGAAATCCACTCTGACGAATCATATTCCATACCTTAACTCTTATATGTACATGTAAGCTTATCTTTTAAGATAAGATAAACCTTATCATTTCACATGGGTTCCATATTTTTAGACTTTTTACAAATAAAATACACAAAATATTTATGACCTCACTCCTTGTCCTTATTACCAATATAATATTTATAATTCCTAATCATGTAGACCCTACTTCTCTACTTACCCCAACTTTGACATTTTAACATTACCAGACCACTTAAGATAAATATTTACTTTTTACCACAACATTCCTATTGTACTTTTGACTATTACCATACTATACATTATTGGCAGCGTGTGCATCGACAACGCCGTTATCTTCTATCGATGCTACTACTAATTATACTTAAAAACATCCTATTCCTAATACATACATTAATGAAAAAGAAATTACGGAGGAAAATTTTAGTGTCGACATCTTCCCCTTCCTAGCTTCTACTCTGTCATCGGAGTAGACTATTTTGGTGCTTGGAAAATCTTCACTTGTCATGGTTGACCCATTTCATAATGGGGGTGCCATCCAATTCCTCTAGTCGATATGTACCATTTTCATGCACAACTGCTATTTTGTAGGGCCCCATCCATTTGGGAAGAAATTTTCTCTGCCTTCTTTTTTTGTATCTGGAATCATACTAAAACCAAGTCATTCACATGAAATGGAGACCAACGGATCTTTTGATCAAAGTATTCCTTCTGCTTCATTTTCTTCTTATAGGTTGTATCCTTCTCTATTTCCCTTATTTCCTCTAGCAAATGAAGATGCACCAACCTTTCTTTTATTGAATCACTTTCATCCATCCTTTCATTTTTCATAACTCTCACAGTGGGAATATCAAACTCAATAGGAAGAACTGGATCAATGCCATAAGCCAAATGAAATGGGGAGTATCCTGTTATTGACTTTGATGTTGCCCTATATGCCCACAATGCTGCATGAATCCTTTTATCCCACTTATGTACCTGCAAGGCTGCATCTTTTGCTAAAATTTGACACAACACAAAATTTGTTCGTTCCACCTATCCATTTGTGCTTGGCTTGTATGTTGTTGCCTTCCTATGCTTAATAGAAAACTTGTTGACTAGGGCTTCTACCACCTCATTAATGAAGTGGCTTCCTTGATCTGTTACAATTTCTAATGGGCAACCAAATTTGGTGACAATGCGTTCATATATGAACCTTGCCACTTCATCCATGGAAGTTGTTTTCAATGGCCTAGCTTCAACCCACTTGGTTAAATAATATGTGGCAACTACAATATACTTATTTTGGTGTGGGGTAGTTGGAAGTGGACCTACAATGTCTATTCCCCACTTTTCAAAGGGACCAAGTGGAAGAATAGGGCATAATGGAGCTGATGAAGTCTTACGGTTACCATGTGTTTGACAAATATCACATGTCTTACAATAATTATAACAATCTCTAAAAAGAGTGGGCAGTGATAACCTACATCCAAGATCCTTCTTGTTGTAAGTTGTCCAGAGAAGTGTCCTCCACATGTACCATTGTGGAATTCTTCTATCAGCTCCTTCCCTTGATCACATCCAACTTCTCTCTTGTATTGTCCATCAGGTCCTATTCGAAATAATACTCCATGTAGAATAGAATATGGACAACTGGCTTGAGTAATCTTCCTCTTAGTCTTTGCATTGGCACCATCAGGAAACTTGAATTCATTCAGATAATTCCAAATATCTATGTATTCACTAGGGATTGTGTCAAGGGATAACAATGTTGCATCTAGGAAATCATCATCATCACAAGATGAACCTAAACCATCATAGGCTCGAGAGAGTGCATCTGCATTGACATGTTTTTTTCCTGGCCTATCTATAATATCAAATTCAAATTCTTGTAGAAAAATTATCCATCTTGCTATCCTCCCTGATGGGTTAGGCTTATTTACAATATATTTTAGAGCACGATGATCTTACAACTATAAAATTCTGCCCTAGCAAGTAATTTCTAAACTTCATTACAACAAAAATGATAGCTAGAGCCTCTTTTTTCATTACATAAAGTATAATTTACCTCAGCACTGCTCATTTGTCTGCTCCCAAAGTAAATGGATGATCATTCCCATTTTCATCCTTTTGGCTCAGATTATTTCCTAGTGCTGCATCTCGAAGCATCAAGATATACAATGAATGGCTTGCTCCAATCTAGATTCTTTAAAACAGTGAAGACACCTGTGGCTTCCTTCAGTTGTTTAAAAGCTTCATGCACCTTATTTCCTGGCTCATAAGTAACATCCTTTTTCAAGAACTAGGTTAGTGGCTGTGCAATCTTTGAGAAATTCTTGATGAACCTTCTATAGTAACCCACATGGCCTAAAAATGATATCAAATTACTTCTATTCATAGGAAATGGTAACTCTTTGATTTTTGAAACTTTATCAGGATCAGTACCAATACCATCTCTAGATACAACATGCCCTAACAAAATACCTTTAGAACATCCAAAGACACTTTTTAGGGTTTAGTGAGGCTTGTGCTTCATCTAACCTTTGAAATGTTGTCTCCATCTAGTGCAAGTGGTCCATCTTGCTCCCATAGATGTAAAAATCATCCAGAAATACTCTGATGAAGTTCCCAATGTAGGGTTTAAACACCCTATTAATCAAGCGCTAGAACGTTGCGAGCATTACACAAGCCAAAAGGCATAACTCTATAAGAAAATGTTCCCCAAGGAGTGGTGAACGTGGTCTTCAGCTGATCTTTCTCTGCTATACGAACTTGGTTATATCTCGCTATATCCATTAGCAAAACTATAGCACTCTTGGCCAGCTACTTCGTCCAAAATCTGATCTGAGAATGGAAGAGGGTAATGATCCTTATTTGTTTCCTTATTGAGATTCCTATAATCAACAAAAATACGTAGCTTCCCATTCTTTTTATTGAGATCACAATGGGAGAAACCCATTATGAATTCTCCACAGCAAATATGAATCCTGCATCAAGCAACTTATTTATTTCTTCTTTTACAGTCTTAGAAAAATTAGGATTCATTCTATATGGCATTTTATTTATGGGCTTAGCACCATCTACCAGCTCAATAGAATGTTCTACCCAACTTACTTGATGGATTTCCTTGTAATCAAAAGTGAATATGTGTATGTACATTCGAAAGAGCTGAATGTAAGATTCCTTCTCACTCTCCATCACAACATCACCAATCTTTATTTGCTGGAGACGATCATCAATTTCTTCTTCAGATAATTTTATGGGGTCATGAGTCGGTGTGACTGGAAGGATATCCATGACCGAAACATCAACCTCACTTTCTTCATCTTCGGTGTCCACTTCACTGGTACTAGAGTAATCAGAGGATGTCCAATCATCAGTTTCATCACTTGAATCCACAGGTTCTGCCTTATGATGCTGAGGGATCACATTTATCTTCACCCTCTCTCTACCACATCTAAGTGTCATGAAGCCTTCATTCCAGTAGTTTCTTGCATGAAATCTCCTTAGCCATGGTCTTCCCAACAACATTGGGTACGCAACAAAACCATTTTTCATCACCTGAAATTCTAATACAACACCCATAACAGATATTGCCACATTTGAAACTTTAGAAATATTTATTTTTGGACCTCTATCTCCTCCTTGAGAACTAAATTCCTTTCCTTGAAGAAGATTAATAGTTAATCGACCCATCTTCCGAGCATATCTTCATACTCGGTAGATGTACTAGGATAAAGATTTGTGCTCACCGAGAGTGGTTGTGGATTTTGGACCAAAGGTGTTGGTGTAGGCTCTACTTTAGCAAGTAATTTCTTTGGGCTCCTCTTTCATGATTTCTTCTTGCCTTTTGCAATCTCGTTTGCTTGTTCAATGGTAGGCGGTCATACTTCACTCGTTGTATCGATCTTTGGCTTCATCCCAAGAATGAAGTGCTTATGAGAGGAGATTATCCATGCCATTCATCAACCCATCCGCTAATTCTTCCTTTTGGATCTGGGCATTGAGCTTCCTTCTTAGCTTTAGAACAAGAGCATGATAATCTCTTATCTTCTCCTTCTCTCCTTGGGATAGCTTTGTGATCTCGATCATGAGATCTGCATATTTTTTTGTTCACCAAATTCTTCAAGAAAACTTTCAGTTAATAAATCCCATGAGTTTTTCACATTATCACCTAGTGTTTCAAACCACCTAAGTGCTGAACCATCCAAAAAGGTAGGAAAAAATTCATTCCATTGTTCCCTTCTTATGAGGCCATTACAAATACAAGATCGTTTAAACTCTTGAATGAAAGAGGAAGCATCTTCATTAGATTGGGCTGAAAAAATAGGAATCTTCCCCATTTTTAAATGTAACCACAGTGAAATACCAACTCACAAGTACAATCAGTAAGACTTATGTGCACAAATAATTGGACTCACTACAATAGAAAGTGACTTTACACCTTTCTACAGTAAAATAGGAATGACCACAGTAAACTATGGTAAAACTTGACTTACTGCTGTAAAACTGACTTTACTGTGGTAAACACTATTTACTGGTAAAAATGAAGTTACTAGGGTAAACACTATTCACGGTAAAAAATGAAGTTATTGTGGTAAATACTATTCACGGTAAAAGTGACTTTACCATGGTAACTCCTATGCACAGTAAAAACAAGGTTACCCTCCAAATGATTTTTGACTAAGTGGGAATATTTCTCCAGAAAATCCACCAATGAGGAATGGTCCCAGCAACGGAACCAAAATGTCATCACCAATCCGACACTATGATAATTCTTTACCGGGAACTCCTCATGCTATGATTATTTACTAATGCACAACTTTTAGTTTGGTGGATGGAATCTGGAAACACAACAACAAACATAACACAAGAATACCATAGACTATGATAAGAAGGAATGATGATAAATATGAAATATAAGTGTAAATTATAATATCAACATGAAATTGTTACAATCTCACCCATGAGGTACTTCAAGTGTTATTGACTTCACTTGCCTTCCAATAATAACTATGGGAGAAACTTCACAATTACACCTCTTAATGGATTCTTTAACACACCTTCAAAATGATGGCTTCCTTTACACACTTACTCATACAATATTTCTCACTACTTCCTTCTATGCTAAATGAGGGGGTGGCCTCTTTATTTATAGAACTTCCAGGCTTATCCATCTTATCTCTAAGATAGGATAAGAAATCCACTCTGACAAATCATATTCCATACCTTAACTCTTATATGTACATGTAAGCTTATCTTTTAAGATAAGATAAACCTTATCATTTCACATGGGTTCCACATTTTTAGACTTTTTACAAATAAAATACATAAAATATTTATGACCTCACTCCTTGTCCTTATTACCAATATAATATTTCTAATTCCTAATCATGTAGACCCTAATTCTCTACTTACCCCAACTTTGACATTTTAACATTACCAGGACTACTTACGATAAATATTTACTTTTACCACAACATTCCTATTGTACTTTTAACTATTACAATACTATACATTATTGGCGGTGTCATACTGGCAGCGCCATTATCTTCTATCGGACGCTAATACTAATTATACTTAACAACATCCTATTCCTAATACATACATTAATGAAATAGAAATTACGGAGGAAAATTTTAGTGTCGATGGACCCACTAGCAGGTCCTATGCCAAAATCTTAGACAACCTCCTCAAGACTTCGTCATCACATTACCGCTACTTAGACCTTATGACCCCCTCAAACCCAATCCAAAATGTTTTGATGACACTAAAATTTGTACCTACCATCATGTGCCAGGGAACGATGTGGAGAACTGCAAGGCTTTGAAAACCACCCTTATCTAGTTGTGTCCTCCTGAAGCAAACTTTGATGATGACGACCTTCTCGATGAGGACCTCGTTTCACCAACACCCATTTCCATAGTCCTTCCCTCACTACCTACTCAACAACCACGACCTCCGCCCCCTCAACTCTTAGAGCCACCCCCAAGATTTGAAATTAACATGGTTCGCATCAGAGAACTTGCCACACCATCACCTAAATGTCGTTGCGCCCAGCTCACCTCACAAGGCTTTTCTCCCCCGGTAGGTTTTTACCCGTCATGTCATTATACCACTCATCCTACACCTTCTCCATTTACCAACTCCTCAAATCAACATGATCCATGTTGCTACCCATGCTCAGAAGGACAAAGGCAAGGAAAAGGCAACTGACTCACCAACCAATCCTATACCCAACATACCATCTGCACCCACACCTAAAATCACTATCCGCAGCCCCACATATCCTATTTATAATGGGGTCACACACCGCGTGATGCTCAAACAACTACACCAATCCCCCCTCAAAATGTCCTTATATGACCTCATCCAAACCTCAGAATCCCATCGTCAAGCTCTCATGGAGGTCCTGTAATCTATTGAGGTTTTACCCAATGACCCTACACCCGTAGCCTCCATTATCACACCCCATCATGTAGCCTCTCTCACCAAATTGCCACCTTTATCCACACCTCACCCTAATCACCAAGTAGCCTCCCTTAGCTTCTTAGAGGAAGAGATCACACCACACCAAACTGATGACCTAGACCCATCTCTCTTCATCTCTATCCACATTGATGATATACGTGTACGATGTGTAATGATCGATGGGGGTGCAAGCATTAATATCATTTCATCCCATGCATTCACTCAAATTCGCATACCTAACAATTGCATGCATAAACATTCTGTCATGTTGCGTTAGTTCAATGATGTTATCACCTCTACACTAGGCTCCATCATCTTCCACATTCGCATGGGCCCCTGTGACTGTTCGAGTTATTTTACATTTTGGAGGGGGAATTTCAATATAACTTGTTGCTTGGTAGACCCTAGATTCGTGTCATGGGTTGTGTTCCTTCCACTTTGCATCATTGTGTAAAGTTTGAGCATGAAGGACACACCTACACTATTCTAGCCGATTCACCACCTTTTAAAACATGTAACATGCTTTACCAACCCAATGATGTGATCATACCCATCAAATCATCTACCTCCATGACCACTACCGCTTCACCTACACCTCCGCTTACCAAGTACAATTTTTACGTTAACCGCACATGCCTCCTCCCTTCCTACCGCTGCCACAACCTCCATGGCTGAATCATTAGCCTCCCAATCCATTAGGTCCACCTCAAAGTGTCAACCACCGCGACACATCATCTATTCCAGCTACCCACATACCAACCACCACTCCTTGGAAGGCATTTTTCAACACCTCACTTTGGGGAGTATTGCTATATAGTGTCAACACATTCCTTACTCCACAAGAGTATGGAATCACCAAAGCACCCTCGCTATGATCACTACATAGGATAACACCTCCTTTATGGTCCGCCTCACCTTCGTACTCAGTCTCACCTATGGGGAATTGACACTACCACTTACACACCCGAACCACCATCACAAACCCGCCCACTTTTCGTGGAGTTCTAGTCTCTCACCAATCACCATTTCACCCACACCTTCTGCACCTGATGTGCAGGAAGGGTTTTGGTTTTTGCTTTTACGAGCAAGGCTGCCATATTGTTATTCCATGTATTACCCGCAAACATAATGACCGTAGTGGTATCGGCTTTCTTTGAACCACCTACCATCAGACCCACATTGAACTCATCGAGGACATCATCCCTTCTCCACCCTCTTCACTTGCTCCACCTTCATCACCACCTTCGCCGACATGAGTCGATGGATCTAGAATCTATCCCTCCTATTTTTTCATAATCACCATTTCCTTGGGGCTTCGACTTATCAACGCGAGGGCGAGGCTCCTTCTCTTCTCTTCCTTCTGTATCATGAAATGATTGATGATGACACACCTTCAATTAACATCATTCAATGTCAAGATGATGAATCTATACTTACCTAACTTGGTGCGAGAAGACTCATATATTCATTGGTCATTACCCTCTGAGATGCAAACCATGTTGAATGAATCAATAATCGAAATCAATATTCATACTCAGGATGACCCGCACATTCTAAAGATATGGAAATCTTTAGATGCTGTTGGACAAGAATCCATCAATTATTTTCTCAAAAACCATAAACACACTTTTGCTTGGTCTTACATAGACATGTCCAGTATTGACCCCACCATAGTGGTCCACAATATTATAATTGTTCCCGATGCCAAACCCGTAAAAAAAAGCGAGGAAAATGCACCATCGCATTGCCATTCTTGTCAAAGAATAACTTCAACGCCTTCTTTCTGTTTCCTTCATCTTACCCATTGATTATCCTCATTGGATTTCTAACATTATCCTTTTCACTAAGGTGACAGGGGGACTCCGTATTTACACAGATTTCCGTGACCTCAACCTAGCCTGCCCAAAAGACAACTTCCCTCTACCTGGTATTGACCAACTAGTTGACCTTACCACTGGTCACGAGATGCTATCACTCATGGATGGCTTCTCAGTTTATAACCAAATCTTTCTTTCCCCTTAGGATCAACACAAAACCTTGTTCATCACCCCTTGGGAGACCTTTTGCTACCGCGTCATGCCTTTTGGCCTTAAAAATGCTGGTGCCACATATCAACGGGATATGAATTATATCTTCCATGACATCATGCATCGTATATTGGAAGATTATGTGGAAGATCTCCTGGCCAAATATAAACGCTGCTCCAAGCACCTCGCCATTCTCGAAACCATTTTTGACCGCCTCATTAAATATTACGTTCACCTTTAGCCCAAGAAGCGTGTCTTCGCGGTTCTCTCAAGAAATCTCTTGGGATTTATTATTTCCCTACATGGTATAGAAGTTGACCCTGCTAAAGTCAAGGCCATTCTCAAAATTCCTCTGCCCACTAACCTTAGGCAACTCCGTAACTCTGCAAGGTAAGTTACAGTCTATTCACCATTTCATTTCACAATTATCTAATCAGTGTCAACCATTTCATCATCTACTCAAGAAGGATGTCTCTTTTAAATGGGTGATGAATACCACAAAGATTTTGAGGCCTTAAAACAATATCTTCTCCAATGACCCATACTTATCCCACCTAAAGATGATCAACCCTTCTACCTATACATCTCAGCTACCAATCACTCCTTGGGAGCCATGCTCACTCATCATGATGAATAACATAGGGAGCATGTGGTTTATTACATAAGCCGTACTCTTTTGGACTACAAAACCCGATACACCCATCCCAATTTTTTTGCTTAGCCTTAGTTTTCATTGCCACAAAACTCTACCATTACCTACTCAACCACAAAACCTATGTTGTGACCAACACCAACCCCTTACACTTCATGTATGCTAAACCTTACCAAAATCAACATGCCGCACGTTGGCTTATGCTTTTAGCTAACCTCAACCTCAAATTCATTCATCAAAAGTCCATCAAGGGCTAAGCTATCGCTGACCAATTGGCCGATGCACCTATTTCCAGGGGATCAACCCTCTAATTTTGAATTTCCAGATGAGTCAATTGCTACCCTTTCCTTGGATGAACCCACTTACCAAATGACACTCTTCTTCGATGGTTCCAAGTGTTAGCATGGGGGTGGGGCTGGTATTATCCTCATTTTTCTTGATGGTGAACCCATGCCTTTGTCTTTCAAACTTGATTTTGATTGTACAAACAATATTGCTGAATACAAAGCACTTGTATTAGGTCTCCAAGCTGCCTATGCCCTAGATGTCAAATCAATCAACATCTTTGGTGATTCTCAATTGGTCATAAACCAAGTCAATGGTATATACCAATGTCATAATGAGATACTTCAAAAGTATAAACATCATGTAGACATACTTTTGACCACCTTTGATCGTTATGCCCTTCAAACCGTCCCTGTTCAACCAACAAATTTACAAATACCATGGCCTACTTGGCTTCTCAAATACCCGCTTCACTGCCGATTCTAAAATATTTGTCACCATACAATGACTCCAATCACCCTCTTATTTACCTCATGATGTTTACTCCATCAAAATCATCACCCCGGACCCAAGCGACCTTTGGTATAAACAATACTCCGAATACCTTTCTCTCTCCATCTTGCCTCCCGATCTCACCTATAATGGACAAAGCGCCTTCCTTAAAAAGGTCTCTCATTACATCATCATGGGGGCCTCCCTATAAGCACAAATTTGATGGTATTCTCTTAATATGCCTCACGAGTTGAAATTCCTTATACAATTAAGGAAGTTCATGATCGCATATGTGGAGGTCACTTGGTGGCCTTGTTGTTGCTAAGTGTATTCTTTGCATAGACTATTACTTGCCGACCCTCAACCATGATTATTGTGACTATGTCAAACATTGTGTAAAATGCCAATGACATGCCAACATTCATCATACACCCAATCATGCCTTACAGTTCACCTATGACCTTTGGCCCTTCTCTTAATGGGGTTTGGATCTTGTTGGAGAGATCAATCCCCATTCTTCCCAATGACATCAATGGATCATCACCACTACCGAATACTACACAAAATGGGTTAAAGCCATACCACTCATCTCCACGAAATTTGAGAAAATATGCGAGTTCATCAATCATCACATCATTTTTCACTTTGTTGATTCTCATCACCTCATCACTGATAATGGAAAAGAATTCAAAAATAAAACATTGTGAAAACTTTGCAATGCCTTCAGCATTCAGCTAAGTTTCTCATCACCTTATTACCCACAGACCAATGGCCAAGCCAAATCCACTAACAAAACCTTAAACAAAATTCTCATGAAAGTGGTTAATGATACTAGGAAGGTGGCATACGCACATTACTTTTTCCTTGTGGGCATACCGCACTAGTATCCATACTTCCACTACTGCCACACCATTTTCTCTGGTCTACAGTATAGAGGTTGTTCTACCTCTCGAATTCAGATTCCCTCACTCCACATTTCTCTCCATGACATGCTCAATGATGATGAATTTCGTCAAGACCGTTTAGCACAACTTGAGTTATTAGATGAATGCCGTCTTAATGCTCTTGACCACCTTCAAGTTTACCAAAAATGTATCAAACGTGCCTATGAAAAACGTGTCCATGAACAAACCTTCCAAGTCGGTGACCTTGTCCTAAAAGAAAATCAACATGTAACCAAAGTAGAAAAAAGTAAACAGGCAAATTTTCTCCTAATTGGCTTGGACCATACATTGTGACCCATACTTATGGATCAGGTGCTTATCATTTATCTTCACTCAATGGTAAACCCAAACTGAGCCCCTTAATGCCTTGCATCTTTGACCGTTCTACTATTGACTTTTAGTCCTACATTACTTTTTGCCTCTTTCCATGCTCGTCCCTTGAGTGCTATCCACTTCTTACACCTCACAAATGATTAAACAAGAATCATGTGCATACCCGTCACTTGTTATCTCCTCTTGAATATGTGTACCATGGCGCTGCACATAGCATGATTCTCATGGATACTTTTTGTCTACCTTTAGATGATATCCCATGGTCATTTCAACCTACTTTCTAAACAAGAATCCTATTCTTCACCTTGGTCTTGTCCATGAATTCAAAGCCCTCACATGGGACTAAACTCCTTGAGTCAAAATTCTAATAAAAATATGACTCCATCAAAAGGTCATCTTCCTCTCAACAATCGCTTCTATAAATAGGTGATCCCTTGAAGGACAACTATGTAAAGATCTTTAAAAAAAAGAAAGAAGCTGAAGCTTCCCACATCAATCATCTTCTCAAAGACCTCAAGGAGTTAATTTCCTCATCCCATATATAATTCTTGCATTGATCAGTCTATCTCAAATATTAGTGAAAATAGAAAGACTTTTAGTCATGGACTTGCCCATTGTGGCCTTGGATCTCTTACCCAAAGAGCATGCTACTTCATACCATATAAAATTAACCACTTTTCACCCCTCTCACCATTCACACTCCCATTTCCTACCACCTCAAGGGACCTCTTGGAACTATGACATTTGGTGGTCATTTGACTCTTATTCACCTTTAGAACAATCAATCATATAATGTATTTACGGTCTTGCGTTCATCACCTCCTCTAAGGTATGACCTACTCGGTATGACCCTAACCAATCAGGTGGATTTCTTGCCCCCTCTTATCTTTTAACCTTCTTTATTACGTATTGATTACCTTATACAAGACTTGGTCCTCAATGCTTACCTTTGGGGTAATCTTATTCTTCCACCACAATCAAAATTGCCTATACCAAGCTGCCCATAACTCACCCACACCTAACAAACCTAAACCCAAATCATGCCTAAAACCTACCAACTCATTTTCATACCTCCTCATATTCTTCCCTAGCTTATGGGAGAACTACATGGGTCCGAGGTCCCTTTTTTCACTGGGACTATACAGAAACACTATGAGGAAATGGGGCCCCTGAAGGTTAGCTCGGCCACTCTCTACCCTACCCAATTCATCTTTCATCTTCCTAAATTACATTCTACCCCACTTAGTTTCCTTTTTTATGTAAAAAATTGGAAATTAAACCAAACAAACAACAAGTTGCTTAACATTTTATTATGACATTTATTATGACTACCATTTCTCTATCATCATCATGCATGTATTATAAAGCATCTTAAACATGACCCATATCATCATTCATTACACAAATTAATTAATCAAAACTTCAACCAATTTAAATTCAACCCAACCTATGACCTAACTCAAACCATGCCTATGACCTAACTCAACCATGCCTATTACCTAATTCAACCATACCTAGACCACAAACCTAACTCAACCATGCCTATTACCTGACTCAATCCATGCCTAAGACCTAACTCAACCATGCCTATTACCTAACTCGATCCATGCCTATGACCTAACTCAATCCATGCCTAAACCAACTTGACTCGATCCATGCCTAAACCAACCTGACTCCATCATGCCTCACTCACCTAGTTTCCGTCCATATCATGACACAAAAATTAAAATTCTCATAAAACACCAACAAATCATCAGAATCTCATCCATCTCATCATATAAACAAATATGTGTGTCTCTATACAATATACATGGATATCCAATCATGTACATCTCTCAAAATCGCGGCACGCAGGCCGATACTCAATAAAAAATATCATCGGCACGCAGGCCGATATCATATACAATAAAACAATAAAACAATACAAAATATCTTTAGCATGCATGCCGATCTATGCTTAATAATACAAAACTCTCGTACATCCTCACTCTCTTGGCAAGCTGGTTTGTATGTGATCAAAAAATATAACTCTCTCGGCATGCGAGGCCGTATATATATAAAAAATCAAAACTATATCAAAATCGGGAGCCATATATCAGGCATCCTCTCGGCGGACATCCTCCATATCTATATCGCGTATCCCCTCTACCTCATCAGCCCCTGTCTTGCGACCTGATAACATCTCCCCACACATCATAGGTGGTGGTTGGGTCCCTGCTAGTGTATCAACCAAACCGGCCTCCAGGGGGCTGGTGGCCTCACCTTGACCATGTCTTGGGGCTCTAGCCCCCTGTGCTCTCCATGCTATGGGTGCATGATCCGGTCCTCTTCTAGAGGCACGAGATTCCATGTACTTGGCATATGATAAATAATCTATCACGTATCATCGTTAGCTGATCCTAATAGTACTCTCCTCCTCTCTCGCCTCTCGTAACCTGATACATGCAGCACTGCTCTGTGGTGGCCCTATCAGCCTCGGACCACCGTATGCCTATCATGTGGGACCCTATCCCACCCCTTCCTGTGAACTAGGACCATGTCCCGGTTCTTGTGGTGGTGCCATTGGCCCCTACCCTGTGCCTGTATCTAGGCCTGTAAGGCCCCAATCTGTGCTGTGTTGTGGCCAACTAGCCCTATAACCCTGTCACATGTGCCTGTAGGGCAGCCACCCGACCATCATCCCCATCTCCATCTCCATCCCCACCCTGGGCCATCTGGGCCTGAAGACTAGCCACCTATACATGTAACTTGGCCACCTCCACCTCTAAGATGGCTAATTCGTCCCTACACCATTCCCAATTTGGATAATCAGTGGTCATGACTCTGTCACCGTAGGGTGTCCCTCTACACTATAATGGTGGCTAAATCCGACTACCCCGGCTTGGGTGGTACTACTCATAAATGAGCCACCCACCATTGTCTGTATCTATCTATAACCTCGACATCATCAATCCACCGGTCTACCACCTGCTCCTCCTTCCCTGTGGGCACTTTGTCGGTGTGGTAGAGGAAATGGCCTCTCCACATCATCTCTCTGTACTACGAGAAGGGTGGAGGTATGTCCTGTGGTAGTCCAAACTGCCATCTAACCCTATCCACTAGGATCATCTCTTGATCCCGACACGACGCCCCTCTATCCATCTCAATAGCTGAAGGCCATCTAGCTCATCATGCATCCTTCGGTATGAGGGATAACCCACATACGGTCTCCATATGATGTCCACTCCGGAAAACCCCTCCAATAAACACCTGTAATAGGCTACATCATGTGTAGCCCTGTCTGATTGCCACTCTCTAATCATAGGTACCCATCACCTGTACCCCACCCGCACCAATCTTGGTGGAAATTCATCGATCGGGGCATATGTACTGCTACACACAATATATGTGCTCATAGGCCCAACAGTGTAGTAAAAATGTGTAACACAGTGAACTGCTTGCAGACACCCATACGCCCACAACTCTCTGTATAGATGCACCAGGAATGCTGATGCCCAAGAAAAATGGGTCGATCCATCACCATGTCATGTAGTACCCCCATCAATGAGTGGGGAAATCTCCCTCCCTCTGCATCCAGAAGTGTGAAACAACACACTACCTCCATCAATAAAACAACGAGTCTTGTCTCCTCTGGACGGGATATGTACATCCCTTCATAACTTAGAATGGCACTATGGAATGTCATGTCTACCAGTCCCTCTCCAAACACTATCAGCATCAACTCCTCTCGAGGCCTTAGAGGAGATCGAGTACACCTACGTCCCCAGTATCGGTAGCCGCAGGATCCTAAACACATCCTCCGAATGACTGTCATCTCACCCATCAATAGGTGGAATGTGTTGGTCACTGAATCCCATTTATCAATGAGAGTGAATATTAGACTCATTTCTTTGGACCGCATGCCGATAGTGCCGGACCCCACTCAGGCCCACCTCCTCCACATGTTGCCACTCCTCAGCTGTCACCGCACCTCGCACTCTCAAGAGTAGGGGTGGCACCCTATCTCTCATCCATAGCTGATCTCTCCCCTGCATCTAATACAAACATCAAATTAATCCACCTTCATCATACCCATACTCACCCACTATCATTTCCCCATACCCATTTTCCCCTCCTACACTAGGTTTTTCACCAACGCACCCTATTCTACCCTTCCCTATCTCACCCACTCGACCTAGGGCCCTTTCGACCCCTTGTTCTCCAAAACCCAACCGGTGCCGGTTATCTCTAACCAACCCCAATCACCCCTAAACCGGCATCACCACCTGTTTCGAGCCGGATCGATCTTGGTTTGACCCTACCGATCTTTGGCTAAAACCAGTGATGATGTCATTGTCACAGTGAAAACCGTGACCCCAAACCCTCCCCTCTCAACAAAACTACCTCTCCTGACCCTTCTACCCACCCATTCTCACCTACACTTCCCCTTAACCACATCCCACCCCCTATTCTCCCACTTACCTCTTTCCCTCTCCTATTCTACCCAATTTACCCTCCCACATTTCAAATTTCCTTCCCCCAAAAAACCAATTTTTTCCCACCCAACCTCTCAACTAATCTATCTCACAAAACATAACATGGGTTTGATCCTTACCTCATCATATCGCTGCCGTCATTGTGGTGGCACGTCGGCCATTACCTTTGGTGGCCTCTGTCGATCCGTCTTAATCCTCTACCATCACCAATCGCTAACCGCGCCTCCAACCAATCAAATCACTTAATCTCGATCCGTGGATCCACCTCTTAACTACCAATCACCCACCATTCAGCTCGCCAATTCAGCTCTCCGTTCCATTTTGAATCTTTCCACCTTTCTCTCTCTCTCTCTCGTGTCATTTTCCCAATTCGCAAGAAGATAAATAATTTGCAAAAATGTAGATTTTTCATTTTTATAATATCCCCGACCTAACCAACGCCGGTTTTACATTCACCGACATCGGTCATGTGCCCTACTTTACCATGGTTGATTACCCTATACAGGCATAGATTACCCTTGACCGGCATTGATCACCCTCTCTTCTACATTTCTACCAATTTCACCCTATTACCCTGACCTTCACTCTTTTTTCCCTCACCCAACATTTACCCTGACCATTCACCTCACCCTCCTGACCTCATCATTTCCTACCTACCCTCGTCCTCATTTGGGGACTCGTTATCTTACCCATACCTCGGCCCTACCCATGCTGTGACCTATATATTTGGACTTGGACCATCGCTAGTGACCTTTGACCTCATGTGTTCACTATACCTTGTGGCACTTTTACCTATGTTGATTGACCTTATGACCTTACCTTGCCTCTTTCCGTGACCGTTTATCCTGACCCTACCTTTGGTGTACAGAACACACTTAAACGTTCCTACACCCGACTGCGCCATGTTTCCTGACCATATCTTATACCTTGGATACCGAAATAACCTCAACCTTGTTTGGATAAACCTATCAACCTTAGACAATGTAGATTTTTCTTGCTCTTCAACCTGGTACTATGCTGCAGTTTATATGTGTGCATACGTTTGGATGTTACTACCTTTGACCCTGACCCATTACCTAGATTACCCAAGTAGACCTTTTTCCTTTTCCCCCATTACCCACCTTCCTCTTCATCACATTCACCTTTTATCAAACCACTCACCGATTCTTCCTTCTGCCTCATCAGTTCCTGGTTTGAGGGGGATCACCTTCACCCACACATGGGGCAACCACATCTTATTTTTGTCAGCGTCGCTTACCAATACAAGCTATGCAATAAAAAGGGGCAAAATGTAGACACCAAAAATGGGTCACACTCTCCTTGGTCCCCCATCAAATAAATACCTTGAATACATCCACCTAGCCATGACCCCCTTCACCCCACTATAATATTAATTTAATTATTTACTGGAACAAGATGAAGACAATGTCAAATTGGTTCAATGAAGGTCTAAAACACTATAAATTTCAAGGATAAAAGTGCCCACCAGAGAAAAGAGTGCCCCAAGTGTCGGTGACCGAACCAGGCACTGTGTCTTCTCAAATGCTTGGGTTCTAGAATTTTATGGGTAGATGAGATTTTCTGTTAATATCTCTTTATCATTCTAATTTCTCTCTCAAATCTATGGTCATACCTGTAACATGTAAAATAAATATCTACCCACACATGCCCAAAACCACGTAAAATATAATAAAAATATGTATAAACTGGAGTTGGACTAACCCAAATGGTCACCCAAAGAGTGAACTTACAACAAAGCACTGCACTACATCTCATAATCCATGTAGTTCTCCATGCTTGTGTGTGTGAAATGATGCCCTAGGTTGCCCTTGTGCAAGTTTCATGATGATAGTGGGTCAAATGTAGATTTCATTGAATATACAAGATATGTGTGATGAAATATAATAAACTCCCCTCCTATGTTGTGTATACAAATTGATGCAACCCTTGTCCCTTGTATGGATGTGCTAGATGTATGCCTTATAATGCTCTTGTGCCTTTGTGTAAGCTTAGGTGGTGATATATAATGCTTATAGTGCTTGGACCCTTATTTGAGAGAAGTAACTAAGTATATATATGATTCCCTTGTTTGAATTTTGTATTCGACAATTGAAGGGTCAAGCCAAAGTTTTAAAAGGTGATCAAAAGGAGAAAAATGACCCAAAAGAGGAAGAAGAAGATAAATAAGGGTAGGAATATCCATAAGGGATAGGAACACCTAGGCACTTTTGTCCTAATTGGGAACTAGTGTCCAAGGTCATCAAAAGATAAACTAGTCAAGTGATGACAAAGTCGTAAGATGTGTAAAACAGGTAAAGTGTAATGGATTAAGCAATCAAAGAGCTAAAAAGAGTTATCAACCACTAGTTTTCTTTCTTAGGAATCATGTATATATTAGTATGCTTTAGGACCGAGAAATGTACCCAAGTGCATGTATTTTGTGTCTATAACAAAATCTTCTTGCATTTCTTCTAACCTTATGGATACCTATTTTAATTCATCCTTAAAGGATCTCATTTGAACTTGAATCTTCTTGATGATAAATTCTAATTTAATATTTTTCCTTCTTTGAAGTACAAGCTCTTTTTATGGGTTAACCATAACTTCTCCATTTTCATTATCATCAAAAACACGAGATGCTACCATCTTCACATGGATTTTTAGGATCTTTTCCTATCTTGTACTTCAAGGATATCCACAAAGTGATTAAACTCACTTCAAAATGACCTGCTCTGATACCAATTGTTATAAGCACAAATGCTTAGAGGGGGAAGGATGAATCGATCGACAAAATTTTACTTCATTCACCATTAGCTACATACATCATAAAAACCAACCATTTAACATACATCATCAATGTGAGCTTATTAAGTTTTTAAAATCCATCCATAAGTACATGAAACAAGAAAGAGCACATGAACACCATATATAATGTGGGAAAGTATTAAGGGAATAAAACCCAATAAAACTTCTGTATATATTACTCAATAAAAAATAACTATGTGAATATTACACATCAAACAAAATTTCTTTAGTGAGGCACAAACCCCACAAGGAGCACCAACCCATATTTTAGTAGGACACCAATCCTATAAGGAGGATACAATCCCCTAAGGTGATTCAACACCAAATCAACCACCTGAAGATGAAGATCACTAAATATTTTTTGATCCAACAAATCCTTTTGATCACTAGTTCATCTCCATGCATTTAAAACCCCGTTAAAAAACTCTTCTCCTACTTCACTCAAACTTTCATCATATCATGTTGATTAGGTATAATGACATTTAAAGCCTCCTCCTCCACTCTTATAAAATATTCATTCATATTATTATGTCTTCCCTTGACCCCTCTCACCTCTTCTTTCAACTTCTCTAGCTTGGTCACATCCCCCTTATTACAACTAACTCAAATGAGCAAATACAATGCACTTTTATACATGGCTCTAGCTTACACAACCATATAGGTCAGCAAAGACCAATAAGGGTAGTCATACCAACATGAAAATATATCTACAAAATCATATTAAATCACTCTAAGATACCTAATAGGTCATCAAGAGCCTAGACACATCATACTTGCTCACAAGGCTTAAAACACAAGATTTCTCTTCCGACGAATGCACTATGAACTCCAAGGGCACACTTCATCATCATCATGAATCCATAAACTACACATAATTAATGTAAAACCTCTCACATAATTTAGCAATCCCAAGATCCTTTAAACAATCCATCATCACAATGAAGCACACCAAGAAGCAAACACTTCCAATTAGGTCTTAAGCATCTCGAAAAGATCCTCCAAAAGTAAATGACTTGGCATACCAAAATTCATCACCATGAAAAATTAAATTCTTCAAAAATAAGGTATTTATGTCAAATAAATCATGAAACTCATTACAATAATCATCTCAAGACATAAGGCACCAAAACAGCTCCTTCACTAACACTGCTCAAACTGGTAGATATGCCTCAAAACTAGGTCTTCACGATCAAGATGGATCACACCTATAAAATATTCATCAAGAAACAATTATCATATGGATGGAAATATCTCAGTGTGTACTAAGTGAAAAAACTCACTTCAACCTCCAAATCAGGCACAAGACATTCAAACAAGACCCTCTTCAAAATGCTCAAACCGCTTCAAGGACTCGAGAACAAGTCTTGAGCTTGACAACCTCTAACACCTCCAAATACAAATCCAAGCACTACTAATACATGGAAAAATCAAGGGAACATTATACACGTCTCCAAGCATTCACAAACATAGGTCACATGGAGAAAACATCACTACCATACCTATTCCATCACACCTTCTTGGCAAGTCAAATAAGATTGTTTAGACCAATAGAGAAAAAGCATGAAAACACCTTACCAGATCAAACCAAAGGCTCACACAATTCATATCAGACCTCTACAAGCTCTCCATGATCATCTAACTCAACTAAAACATATAAAACACCAAATCAATTTTCAAACCACCATGACCAGGTTTTAGATTTCTATGCCAAAAGCGGTAGGTTGATTTGGAATCCCTGTTTCTTTAATTTTCTCCACTGTACCTACCAAGAAATTTCCATGGACATTTAACACACCTACTAAGGTTTGAAGGAATTAATTTTCTATTCATGAAACCTTTAGCTCACATATGTACTTTCAAATATCTTCAAAATAGAGGATTTTCTTCATCTTGTTAGTTGACCCGAAGCATGTAATAATCACCAAAATGATCTCCGACGAGTTCTATAAAACCATGAATCATAAAATTATCTTTCCCATGACATTTCATGCCCATACACTTCATATTTCTTCTATTTCTATGCTGCTAGGGTTTAACTAGGGTTTTAGACAAACTTGTCTTTTTAACAATTGTTCATAAATGATAAGACATCATTTAACTTCATTCCAACTCTACAAAAATCTAAGTTTCATAAATAAACTATAACTAATTTCCTTGGTTACCATGTAAATCTTGAACATGTGAATGAGCACTAAAAATTTGACCTTTGAGCTGGGTTTTGCTTTCTAAGAACTTGATATGACCAAAAATGACTTTTCTTGCAATTTCTTCAATGCCTTGAAATGAAAATTTGCTCAAAGAACTACAAAAACCTCCTTAATTATGTCAAACTATAAATTTTACCAGCACACATTTAAAACTCTCTAGACACTAAGACTTACCCGGCCTACATGTTTTATCTTCATTATCTTGCTTAAAAATGACCTTATACCTGTACTTTATACAACTAAAATATAACCTTATAAACTTCCAAAATATTATATATAACCTCAAAACATATCAAACTTGATCATACTTGACCTACTCGCCTTATTCTTCATGCTATCAACTCATCTTACTTGACCTAGTTTTAGGATTAGGCCTAGTTAGATGTATCACCTCATGAATCTCATGTGACTCGACCTGAAAACACCTAACAGACCTATTAACAACTTTGACACATCTCACTAACCATGTTAGACCTCATACACACCTTCAACAACCTCTGGATATCATACTTCAACACATACTTTCTTGACAGCTCATCTCTTCACTACCAATCAATCTTCATCTTTTTCATGGATTACCCATCATACATTCACCTATGCCTCCTAGAATCCCTTTTACATCAATGGCACACTTTACATCAATGAAAAAAATAAGACACTATGTCCAACATGTCCCTCTTTAACTTTGGCCAATAATACTTCTCTACCGCAAGAGCAAGTTATCTTACTTATACCAAAGTGTCCAATCAAATCCCCACTGTGTAATTCTATGATAATGTTTTATCTCATTGAGCCAAAAAGGATGCATAATAGCTTTCCTTGAATAAATAAACATTTTGCATAAAATAATTAGAAGAACCACTACCTACTTTAGGATCCTTACATTGTCTCACAACATCACCAAAATATGGATAACTTTCATATAATTCCTTAACTACCGCAAACCATACCACTTCATTTTCCATTCTTATCAAAATTTCTACACACCTACTCAAGGTATTAAAAATTGATTATGCTTACATCACTTATGATTTAACAAAAAAAAATATTTATGTAAAAATGAAACCCACTTTGCATGCCTACTATTTAGTTTCTTCTATGTGTTTACATATCTTAATGCTTCATGGTCAGTAAAAATTAAAAATTACTTGGCTACCAAGTAGTGTATCCAATTCTTTAATGCTTGAAAAATAACATAATATTCCACATCATAAGTAGTATATTTCCTCCTAACTTTGTTTATCTTTTCATTGAAGAATGCTATAGGCCATCCTTCTTGACTCAATACAACTCGAATCCCAATATGTGAGGCATCAAAATACACCTTAAAGACCTTAATAAAATATGTGTTGAACAGGTTCTCCATCAAGTTTTGGAACAATCAAGTAAAATAGAGGAAACCGTGAAGGATAAGAAAGGAAGCTTCTAAAGATTACGGAAGTTGAGGATAAAAGAAGGAAGTCTGGAGACTAGATAAATACATGGATAAAATAAGGAATCCATCGAAGATTGCAAATCATAGATAAAATAAGGAAGCCACCAAATATTAGAGAAATCAGAGATAAAATATGGAAGCACCGAAGACTAGAGAAATCCGCAGATAAAGGAGAAAGTCTGTAGAAGTTGACAAAAATAAATGAAACAAAAGAATGAGAGAAACTAAGAAAGGAAGAAGGCGACAAAGGCGTAATCAAAAGAAGTTTCTTTTCGACTATTTTTAGGAAATATATTTATTATACTTAATAAAAATTTTATTTTGGTACCATACGAGGCAAGGATTATATAATTTAAGAGATAATATATGTGTGCCATTAATGAGTGATATGTAATAGATAGAGAATAGAGATGATAAGTATGTGTGTATGAGACTAATGTAATCCATTTTGAGATATGAATAAAGAATTTTTTTGGAGAAAAGTTTGTTATATGATTTTACATTATTTCTATTCACCAAATAGATTAAGTTCACTTTTCCATTGCACATCCATAACAAAAGGGAAAAATTCTTAAACCACACATTGTTATTGAGGCTTAAGGTTAACATTTGGTGTCTAAGCCCAAGTTCCTTTTGTTAATTGGATGTTTGAAAAATTTCACCACCAAGATATTGGAAATCAGAACTAACAGAGATTGAGGATTGGTGGGAGAATCAAATTAATATATTCGTTGGGCGAAGAAAAAAGGCTCAAAGCATCATATAAAGAAACTGAGGTAGAAGTATTTGGAGAATACAAAGAGGAATTTTGGTCTCAATTCCCACATTTACTATGGCCTTGCATATTTGGAGCGCGCTAATGTAATGCAGTGGTCACACCTACATTTGAGGAAACCTTTTGAGTGGACTTAGGAAAAGTTAAACATACTCAGAAACCTTGAAGAACCTTGGACCAAAGAAATTGATTATTGGTTTGAGACCACATTAGATTATTATATAATTACTTGGGCCATACAAGGTTGGACCAAATTTGATTATAAGAAAGGTGAAGTTTTAAGTGGAGTAAGAGGAATATTTCTCAAATAAATTCCATTTTTAATTAAAGTTTTGTTGGTATAAAAATATTAATTAGAAGTATGTAAAATTTCCTTTTGGGGAAAGGCTCTGCAGGATGGCGTACGTGAAGGGGGTGATCTAAGAGACATAACTAATCAAAATTAATGGGGTGATGGTTGGGATAGAAGAAATAGGATGACATGAAGAAAATAAAATTCAGAAAAATTACATAGTTGATAAAGATAAGATTAAGAGAATTAAGGTGAGTTAGTATCTTAAAAAAAAATCAAAATGAGGAAGATGAAGAGAGAGTCAGGATAGCTAAATAAAGAGGAGTTAGCGAAAATAAGAAAAATAGGTTAACAAGAGAGGAGAGGTAAAAGAAACTAAATGAAAGAAAAGAGAAACCAAATAAAACCCCAAAAAAAAAAGAAAACCCCACTTCGAGTGAAGGCCAAAAATCAGCTACCCTAGAAACGGAGGTAGACACATAGAGTGTTCTTTATAATTCCCATAGTAGCGGTGACCAACTTAGTTCGGTTACCCCTTGAAACTCATTAGTATATTCCATAGACAATCCAATTCAACAATCGATATCAAAGAAAGCTATCCTAATGAGATATTTACAACAGTTAGTAGGTGGCTTAGAACCAACTTTTAAAATGGTAATAGGAGAATAAAATTGGGAAGAGGAGAAAAGAAAGGTCCATTATTAATTAAAGAAAAAGGCAAAGAGGATGAGGAAGTAATCGGGATGAAGGAATTAATTGAAGAGTTTGGAGAAAAGATAAACATAATAGAAAAGAATGAAGGAGAGAGTAGTTAGAGAAACAAGACAAAGAGGAAGAAAGAAAAAATAAGAAAAGAAGAAGTAATGAAGGATTAGAAGAAAACTATAGATTAAGAGATGCTAAAGGTAGGAAGTTGTTTGTTGAGGAAAATGATTATGAAAAGATGTCAAGAAGAGATGCGTCCCCAACCACCACATGAGCCCAAAGGAGATGATCCCCTGGATCGGTCTTCATTCCATGTGCCACTTAACACACCTATTTAAAAGATAGAAAAAGGAGAAATTTTGATGGAAATATATCATTAATTAAAAGAAGAAAGTAAGAAGAGAGAAGAAATTGTAAGAGATTTCAGGAATTGTTAGGAGATTTATACTTTGAGATTGAATTATCCAGAGACAAAGGAAGAAATATTAACTTGAAAAATTTCACAATCAGTCTAAGAAAGTAAAACCCTTAAAGCAACAACCAATTAGTCACCAAAAGTAAATACATCCCCAAACAATTAAAAATATGCCTCAAGAAATTAAGTTACCTATATTTGGAAAAGACACAAAAGATGATGAGGAACACTTGTTCATCTTGGATTCACATTCAAAGAGTAAAATATTACAAATAACACCACAAATATATATGACTTCATAGGAACTATGAGAGAGGACACCCTACAATGGTATATGAAAATGAATGCACAAGGATTGAAAGATTGGGATGTCGTTGAAAAATAATTTAAGACAAAATTTCATTTTCCAGAGGCACCTTCAGATGGAGTTATAAAAATGAGATAACTAGTTCAGAAAGAAGATGAGATGGTCAGAGAATTCAGCCACAAATTTAAAAATGTAACTAGAAAGTTGGAAGAACCACTCATAGACAAGAAACACATTGAATGGTTTACCTCAAGGATTCTACCTTACATCAGAGAATCTTTAGATGGAAACCTTTCAAAACCATTTTAGAGGCAATAGAGATGGCCATTAGGTTGGAGGCTCAACCTCTATAGAGAGAAGGAGAGATTTTCTAAAAATAGAATTGGAACGAGTACAATTAGAGTTATCCAAGCTAAAACTCCAACAAGAAATTCAGAGAAAAGAGGATCTTAGAAATAGTTCACCACCAAGAAGTAACATTAGACCCAAAATTTGGTGTATAATGTGTTGTGTAGAAGGGCACATAAATAGATTTCCCTTACTTAGAGAAGGAAAAGAGAGTTGTGGCTATCAAACAACACTCATCACAAAAATCTTCCTCAGTACCATACCCACAGTAGAAAGAACTTGGTGCAAAATTTTTAGGTTATGGATCAACACACTCAAGATAATTTCCCCTTTACTAGAAGTAGCTCCACCTACCAATCAATTAATGTATTGCATAACTTGTGGATCCTATAATCATTACCACCATACCTGACCTTCTATAGATCCACTTTAAGATTTAAAGAGTTATAATACTGAGAGTTATGAAAGCTAGACATAAAAGAAGACCTTAACCCCCTCTTGCACAACAACAACCAACACCTACATTCTAAATAATCACATTCACATCTTATAATTACTGCCCCAAAATATCCAAATAAATAAGGAGGACAACCTCACTTTAGAGGTGGTTACCAAGGTAATAACTATAATCCTAACTATCAAGGATATAATGGTGGAGGCTAATGTGATGGAGGATATAGGGAGGTTATAGAGGAGGATTTAGAGGTGGGTATAATAACTATCAAGGAGGAAGAGGATATCAAGGGTATCAAAAGTACAAGGAAGAGATAACCACAATAATTTAGGGAAGGGGCTACCAAGATAGAAGACCCATGAACTATTACAAATGTGGAAAGATGGAAATTTAGCTAGAAATTATACATCCTGACCCTTGTGGTTTATTCCATGAACGAGGACATGACTCTTTTAGCTGTCCCAAAGATGCTCAATTTTATAGGAATGGAATAAAAAATAGATGGATTAGAAGAGAGAATCTTATAATAATGCCCAACATATTACCAAGATACCATGGGATGATGAAGAAACATGAGAAGATAAAGAAAAAGCATCTAGCTCAAGGAGCAGACTAGAAAAAGAGAAAAATAAGGAAGAAGCTAAAGAACATTATGTTAAAAGAAAATATTCTAAATCAAGTAAGGACCCTAAAGAACCAAAATATAGAGCTGTAGTAACAACTAGAAGTACATCCAGGAAAGAACCTACTCCTACAAGAAAGAAGATAATCAGGCTACCTACTGAGGAAGATTCCTCTAGTATTGAAGAATGGGACTTTAAGGAGATTAGGCTAGATCTTCATGATAAAGAAGTGGAGAAAAGTAAGGCAGTAGTTAAGAAGGCACAATCTTAGGAAGAAATAGAAAATAATTATTTCATGGAAGATGAAATTATTGCTCTTAAAGAGATAGCAAGATTAACAATCAAACATGGCCTTGTAGATAAGCTGAAACAGTTTAGAAAATATTGGAATAAATAAGATAAGAACTTTCATGTTCAAAGGATTGACATTGGACATCACAAGAAAAGGAGAAATGTCTTCACACACAATGAAACATGGCATAAATTTCACCATATACTTGGATGTTGAAATTTTTGACACTACTATTACTAAAGTACTTATTGATCTGGAATGGATGGGAATATGATGTCAAAACTACCTAGGAGAAACTAGGCAGGCCTCCTTTGGAACCCACCAGATATTATATTGATTAGTGGATGGATCATCAAAACAACCTATAGGAGCACTGAAGAACGTAGAAGTTAACTTCATGGGAATAAAAAATATGGTCAACTTTGAAGTTGTAGAGAATGTTTCTTTAAAACCCACATACAATGCCATTCTAGCTTTAGAATGCGGTTTTTCAATTGCAATGGCACATTAAACTCAAAAGAGGAAGAAGTAACATTACAAATAGAAACAAAATTGTGTCCACATACCACTACATGTAGGCATGAGTGTTGCATGGTCTAAATAAGTTTGGCATGATACCAAAGAGGAATATTTCGATGATATCCAAGGGTATATGCTCTTAATATATTTTCCAATATCGATAAAGAATTTGAACCCAAATTTTGAAGGAGAAATCTCAGTAAAAACTGAATCTACAAATGAAAGCTCAAAAATGTTGTTGAAGCATGGATACATGGCTTCAGAATCTAGAATAAGGAAACTACATTATGCAAGAAGATTTCCAACCTGTGTAATCACCATGATGATAACCTCAATTCCATTAGATCCTACAAATGACATTTTTGGCCCGCACAAGAAAATTAAAATAAGAAGATGGATATTACTCCACCAATGAAGAACCATAAGACAAACCAATCAAATGAGTATATAGATTAAGCCGTAGAGCATCCCACCAAAATTTCCAAAATACTCAAGGTTTGGAGACTTAGAAGGTTATCTAGATCAAATGGAGTGAATATTCAAAATGAGAAAGCAATAATGGAATCCTTAGATGATACCCTTACAATTAATGTTACAAGATGGTGGGAAACACACAAAACTAATATTTCTCATTGGAATTCCTTAACCACATTACTTAAAACAAGATACATGGAGAGTGAAGGTTACTATGCGGCCATACCCGAATACACCAGTGAAAGTGATCCACAAAGAAATATTCAAATCTACAAGAGAACATTGGAAAATATGTGGTGAAAATCCTATTCTGGTATGGACTCAATTATTCATATGGAATTTAGGACCCATACCTCGATCATGGTACATGCATCAAGAAATAAGACAAGAGAAAAGGAGTTGGGACAGATTGTAAAATATTTTTTCCATACATTCAATTTATGGGATGTGGATCTTAATATCCTTTAAGCACTACAAAATATAAGGACCTTTCTATTCTTAACTCTGGAAGAAGCCACAAAACAATGCTCACAAAATAAAGTAGAACCCAAGGAACCACAACAACAAGAACACCTAAGAAAAACTAGAAATGGTTTACTTGTTTTGTAGTCGAGAAATAAAAAGAGAAAAAAACCTAAAAATTGAGATACAAGAAAATAGAAGGAGAAAGAGAAGTAGTAGAAACCAAAAAAAAGAGGAAAAATACTATTATCATCCTCAGAAGATAAGGAATGAAAATATTGGTATAAATGGAGATGAGAAGTTTGCTAAGATAGGAGACTATTGGTCAGAGGAAGAAGTGGCCAAAGTAGTAGAACTTCTTCAAGAATTCTAAGATATATTCCCAAATATTTTAAATGATTTGTGAGGTATAAAATAAGAAATTGGAACCATGAAAATTCAAATCAAGGATGGGTTCAAACCATTAAAGAAGAGGCCTTATAGATTAAATCCTAACCTCAAGGTTAAAGTCAAAAAAAGATAGATAAAATTTTGAATGTAGGAATCATCAAACCTGTTGAAGATTCAGATTGGGTAAGTCTATGGTAATTTAGAACAAGAAAAATGGGAAATATGAGTATGTGTGGACTATAGAGAGCTCAATAAAGCTTGTGTGCATGATCCATTTCCTACTCCCTTCACAAAGATTTTAGAAAACGTAAAGAGGATGATAGGTTTATTCCTTCACTAATGGGTTCTCAAGTTACCATGAGGCTAGAATTTACCCATAAGATCAATCAAAAACCACATTTTCTATAGAATGGGGATATTTTATGTACATTGTCATGCCATTTGGATTAAAGAATGCACCAACAATATTTAATAGAATAATGATCAACACATTCAAAGAATTTATCACAATTTCTTAGAGGTATACCTAGATGATTGGACCATATATGGACTATTGAAAAACCATATCCAAGTATTGAGAATTATGTTCTAGAGATGTAGAGCATTGCAAATATCCCTCAACTTGAAGAAATGTATATTTTTACCCCATTTGGTACACTTTTGGGACATGTGATTTGAAAAGAAGGTTTATTAATTGATCCAGTAAAAAGTTAGTTATTTTAATTTACCTCCTCTCAAGACACAAAAAGGAGAAGAGAAAATTCTTGGGTACACATGTTATCACATGAAATTCATAAGAAATACGTTGAGATCAACTCACCATTGGAAGAATTGTTAAAGAAAAGAACAAATAAAAAATACAATGGACCAAACCATGTGGATGCTTTTAAAGTTATCAAAGAAAAATATTACATGCCCCAATCCTAATATTTCCATACTAGAAAGTTCCTTTCCATTTCCATGTAGACACATCAGGCATTTCCATTGGTGTAGTCTTAACACAACCAAGAGAGAAAATGGATAATCAATAGCCTTTGCAAGTTAGAAATTGGATAAAGCTGAAAGGAATTATTCTACCACAGAAAGAGAGGCATTGAGCATGGTCTACACCCTACAAAATTATAAACATTATCTATTGGCTACATCATTTTTATTCTACACATACCATGAGCCACTAAAATATTTACTAAACAGACCAATACTACAAGGGAGAATATGTCGTTGGTTAATGTTGTTTCAAGAATTCGACTTTACTATGTATTCAAACCCGGATAAATTGAATAATGGACTAGATTATCTTGTCAAGAATAGAAATAGGGGAAGATGAAGGACCTATTGATGATGACTTCCTGGTGCACATCTATTTAGAATTGAGGCCATCCCAAAAGAATTTGATGACATAAATCAATTACTAGCTAGGAGAATTCCTAGTGAATATACAAAACAACAAAATAAGAACTTACTAAGTCAGGATTTTCCCTTTACTTTAATCCAAGGAAATTTATATAAGAAAGGAAAAGATGATTTCTTAGAAGGGTTTCCCTAGAACATGAAATAAAAAACATCATAGCAAAATCCCATGAGGGTATCACCGGAGGACACAATGGAGGAGAACAAACAACTAGAAAGCAATAATGATAGGATTATGGTGGCCTAAACTATTTAAGGATGCACATAAGCATGTAAGGTCTTGTGACATATGTCAATGGTGGAAAACCAAATTCAGACAGATGAGATGCCTTTAAAACTAGTTTTAAAACTAGCCCCATTTGAGAAGTGGGCTATAGACTTCATTGGACCTATAAAACCACCGCATATCATTCTCAAGTGAGATTCATCATTACAGGGAAAAAGTATTTAACAATATAGGAAGAGGCCATTCCAACCAAATATTTACACTATTAGGAACAATAAGATTTATCTATGAACACATAATTACTTGGTTTGGATGTCCCTTAAGCATTACAAGTGATCAAGGAAAACATTTTGTGAATGCCACTATTAAGGAATTGTTAGGCCAATTTTTGATAAACCATAACCACAGTATGCCATATCATCCACAAGCTAATGGGACAATAGAATATTTTAACAAGGTCTTGGAGAAGGTACTTACAAAAATATGTTCACTACAAAAAATAGATTGGGACCTAAAGATACCAACAACACTATGGGCTTACCACACTACCTATAAAAGGCTAACCAAATACTCTCCATTTCAATTAGTATATGGACTTGAAGCCATGGTCCCCATATAATTTTTCCTCCCAAGATTAAGAGTGGAAATAACATTCAAAATGAATGAATACTCTTTGGTACATGAAAGACTTATTTAACATTAGAAAAATTGGATGAAAAAAGGTTTATAACAACATACAATCAAACTCAGGAAAAAAGGAGATAAAAAGCATGGCATGACCACCATATAAAAGGAAAGAGTTTGACATTGGAGACCAGGTAATATTATATGATAGTAAATGGAAATATCATGGAAAAATTAAAGTTCGATGGTTAGGACCTTACATCATCAAAG
Organism: Taxus wallichiana var. yunnanensis; assembly: GCA_018340775.1. NCBI lineage: Eukaryota > Viridiplantae > Streptophyta > Pinopsida > Cupressales > Taxaceae > Taxus > Taxus wallichiana. Next base: position 316,439,899 of record CM031239.1, read on the forward strand.
ACATATTACCATCATGGGCAACAAAACTTCAAATACTTAACTCAAAGAACTACAGGATTTGTCAATGGCGTCAAGATAAAATATACCATAATTGAAAAAATAAGACACATACACACATAGATACACACACATATAAAATAAAATCCACCCTATCTAAAAACCGACAATTCAATGAATAGGACAAGGAGTAGGATGAAAACGCATGGGCATCTTGACTCTACTAAAACCAAGAACAATAGAAAACCATAAAGAGAATAAATAACATAAGACATGAACGAGGAATACCCATGGAATAAAGAAAAATAAATCCATGGAGGAGGAATACCTATGGAATAATAAAAAAAAACAATCCACAAAGGAGGAATATATCCATGAGAGAAATACAAAAAGAAATACGTGGAGGAAGAACAACCGTATAATTAAAAAAATCCAGCTGCGAAGGAAGAATAACCATAGAATAAATAAAAGGAGATGTGAAGGAAGAATAACCACAAAGTAAAGAAAAAATGTCATGAAGGAATAATTCCACGTAGAATAATGGAAAAGACATAGAGGAAGAAAGAACTGCGTAACAAAGAAAAAAGCCACCATGAACACGTAAACAAAGGAAACAAAGGAAAACCCACAGACAAAAAAGCAAACCACAGAAAATCAAGAATAAATCACAAAGATACCTAATATAAAAAATTACCGACATATATTCCCACCAAAAATATAATAGATGTGGTAGGTAGAGATTGGAGTGATATAAATCATATTCACCATAAGGTATTGAGGCATAAAAAGTAAAGAGGAAGTAAAAGCAAAAATTCTCTCGATGAAAACTATATAAAAAGAAGTGAGCTAGGGCACGCCAAGGAAAATTAAAAATATGGATACTCCTATTATTCTCACACAAGATGAGCTTCCCAAAGCCAAAGTTCCAGAAACATTCCTAAAATCCAATAAGCATGATCCAGTGGGATCCTTTTCACACATTCCCTTCAAGGTTTCCAATACACGTGACCTATAAAAATACATTCACTCCCAGATCATAGAGTATGACCATATACGGATCGAAGTAGATAGACAACTCTACTACTCTAAGAGAACCCTATTACCAAAAATTTCAAGTACAAATAGACCATGAAAGTCATTTGTGAATTGAGGATGAATGCATGGAGCCATATACCTTACTTTCCTAGGGATGATAATGTGATTAGGTTTATCCTTAGTGACTACATAACTAAATGCTATATTTAGATCAACAATATCTAATTAATACAAAATTCATTACTAGGGTTATGAGATTATGGGTGTATGACGTTTTGTCATCACAAGGAAGAAGATCATGATGAAATAAACATGCTACGTGATGGGGATAACAAAGACTAAGCCAAGAGTACAAATTATGGACATACCCAAAGCATACCCTCAGTACGCCACCAAGGAATTTTAAAAATATATATCATACAAATTGTGAAGATCAAGCTCATGGACTTAGTGCTCAGATTTCCTAGATATGGTAAATTCACATTCAGAATATAATCTATCTGAACTATTGGCCTCCGAATTCCATGAGAATACTAGAAAAATCAAGGAAGGGAAACATACTTTTTCTTATGGATCTCTATTATTATATTTGGTTATGTAGTTCACAAAAACCCTCTTGACCCAATCAAAACCATAGAATGGAAACCAGATATACCTATTTCAAAAAACAAATTTGGGAGCATATGAACACATTGGATGGGGTTACCCAAATTACATCCTTAATAGGTTGGAAAAACAAAATTAGGTAGTTAGTCACAAACAAAGCTAGGGTATCTGAAAAAGTGTGGCAAGATATGAGAAGGACATAATTTTCATTGTTGATATAGATTATACCTTCCTCAAACCCCTAATTCCATGAACATCACATATACCTCCACTACCATATGAAGTTTCATATGAATTAGTGGCTATTTCTATAAAATAAATCCATAATCTTCTTATAGACCTTAGAAAACCGGAACCACCAAATTTCAATAAAATAATTGAAGAAACATTGGAATAATATAGGAACAAATACCCAACACAAGTATGACAAGGAAGAAACAACTAAAACAAGGAAAAAACATACAAAATAAGGCTAAACACATGTCCTAGCTCATTGGGTCCCCGCTACTAAACACCAATGGGCCATGACATCAAAGAAAAAATTAAAAGAAGCTAAGGCTTGTGAAGAAAAAGAAGAAAATCACAAGAAACAAAACAAACTTTTGAATATGAAGAAGACGAAACTCACTCTTCCCCACTACCACCGACATTACCACATGAGTATACAACACCCCAATTTTAAGATGAAGTAGAACCTTGGGAATAAAAATAGCTATCCAAACTTGCATATGGGTACTACAAGAAATGTTTAACTCGGGTGAGATTGCTCAGTAGCACAAGCATATGAAGCAAATGCGGTGGAGAATAAACGGCTATAGTAGAGGCTATAGTTCACTACATGGAAAAATTTTCTTTAGTGATAGGGGATATCATTCACCTCCTTCCCCTGAATTAGTAAAAGAGATCTAAGAACAAGTAGAAAGGGAGTGTTGACCATTTTTGGTCAATCATCGGAAGGAGTACTAAATTTTTTTAGTCGGGGTTCTAAATAGTTTTGAGATAATTTGAAAGCAAGTCGGGTAACTATGGGTGTTGTTGCAAGGTGCAACACCTCACATATGCTGCCATTCCAAGTGTCATCTTCAGAAAAGTCATGCAAAATCCTTGAAAGACTAGTGCATGGCCTTGATGAAGGCGGGAACAATGAAAGATGTCAGAAATTGGACCCTGAAACAACAAACATAGTTTTTGTTTGCATGGCAGAAAGTATAGTTTTCAGGTACAAGTGCATTAAATTCTTGTTATTTATTTATGTTTGAATGAGATTAATTATGTGTTGAGTTATTTAGTTCATTCCACAATTATCATTTATAGTAATCAAATGCAAAAGGAAATAGAAAACTCAATTACAAAATTTAATTTCATTTATTCATAAAGAAATAATGTTTCCCACACAATCCATGGGATGTAACTTATATGTACAAACAAAAGAGATACATATACATAAAATTGTAAATAAGTGAAGAGAGAGGAAACCCATCATTTCCTGAATGAGTTGGTTTCCCCATGCTCCTCACTTTAGCTACATCATCTTCATGCTCCTCTCAGGTTGTAGTACCTATTGACATACAACAAACACACTGTTAGAGCTCTGGGTATTTCTCTCTAGTCATGTACTTACAATTTCAGGAAGATGAACCTCTTCAAGCAAGTACAGATAAGATACATGAAAAGGAACTAGAAATAGAATCACATAGTACATGTCATTATCATTCAGGAGCATCTAAGTGCCACCTTCAGAAGCATATCAAGAAAGAAAAATCACTGAAGGATGAAAAGGAAAGACTTTTGCCCCATATTTTAATAACTATTTTTTGAAATGTGTAGGTACAAGAATGAAGTACATTTTGAATAGGATTGAAAATTGCAGCAACAAAACAAAGAATCAAGAGAACGATTGCATTAAGAGCTTATACTATATATTGTTAAAGTATTTTTAGATATAAAAATTCCTGTAGAAAGTCAAAGGAAGGAGCTTACAAAGTTTACGATTTATTACACTGGAGGAGAGCATGTTAAAGGTTGATCCATGAAGGCCTCCAAATCAAAAAAGGAAAGACACATTCATTCTCTTAAAACAAAACTATAAAATATTTAAAGAGTTACACGATGAAAATATTTCCATAAAATCACAACTATAAATCTTGAAAAGGGAGATTTGTAACTTACATAGGGATTTTTACAAAACTTGAATCAAACAGATACAAGTAGATGCATTCATCAAGTAAGGCACAATTTCAGCTATAAAACAATATGGCATATTTTCATAAGTACAAATTTCCATATTATCTATATATACAAGAAAATTATACAACCTTGACGGAGAAGAAATAAATAATTCACTCTCAAAATTACACCATTCCTTGTATTGACCAAGACAATTTGCAACTCATGAAACAAAAACAAATTTTCAGATATTACAAGAAGCTTCATCATGATAAAAATGTTGCAAAACCATATTATGGTGATCAAAGAAAGTGCACATTTTTTTAGAGACATTGGAAATTACAACAAAGTAAGGCTTTCAAGATGGAAAAATTGTATTATGCCTCTCAAATTTAAAAAGATGGAATCAAAAAAACCATGTAAATTGTAGTATTCAATTATAGTTTGCAATCAATCGATTGCATGAGAAAGGAAATCAGATTATAGTGAATACACAAGCTACAACCAAGTTGTGAACAATACTAGCTACAAAGTGGATAAGAGACCATAAAATTTCACCCAAATGTCATGAATGGAATTAAGGAAAAACCAAGTTTCGTGCTTTCAAATAAAGATACAGATTTTAAGAGATACTTCACCTTTCAAGACAACTTGCTAGAGATGTAAATTTACTGAATGCATATTCATATATGAGAAATGTTCCCAAAGAAAAAGGATTATTAAACATATATTTTCATATATTTAGTCCACATTTGAGGAGCCATCGAGTTGATCAAACTTTACACAACTAAAGATAAATACAAGAGTTCAAGGCAATGCAAGCCTAAAGCAGAGGCAACTACTCTACATAATGAGAGCCATATGTATTCATCAAGGAAGGCATAGTTTCAGCTATAAAAAGATATGCAAGTACAATGAGGAAGTCCCATAATATATTAAATGAGTTGGACACAAAATAAACCATGAGATATCCAAAGTGCTTTGAGAATGCACACATGATTAGCTCGACGAGCTAAATGCAAATAGAGTAAGCTCATTATAGCTCAAGATAATACATAAATAATGATTAAAACCCATAACTGGATGAAGGCGGAAAAGAAGACTAAAGAGATCAGATCATGCAAACATGAAAAAAAAAATGTTTATTTTCAGAATTGGGAGTCTTTTTCTTTACGATCATATTTCGATATCAAGTAAAGTTCGAATCAAGTCCGATACTCACAATTTTAGGTGAGTAAACCCATTAAATACTAAACCAGATTTGGGTGAGTAAGAAAAGAAAAATGGAAAGAAAAATAACCTAGATTTGTTAGAGGTCAAGCCATGTGAGGTGAAATGGGTAAAGAAGAAGGTAAGTGTCACAGAATTTTCATTTCAATCTCTCACTCCAACATAAATGATGAGTTACCATGAGTAACAAGTCAAGCTCAAACATCTTAGAAGCTTGAAACTACAAAATGGTAACCACACAGAATATACAAAGCTCAGTAATAAACAAAAAGTGATTCAACCAAACTAATTTGAACAGATAAGTACAATGAGCTATGAGAAAGTGATGAGCTAGGGTTGATACATAGCCAAATCACCAAGCCATACCCAAATTTTTGAATTACGTGAAGCAAGAATTAAAAGAGGCTTACCAATTTTATGAGAGGAGCTTCAAACCCTTCCATGGCGACTCAGATCTAGAAAAGAGTTGAAAATGGTAAAAGAAAGGAAACCAAGAACAATAAATGCAAGATTTAGAGGCCATTCTAATAGAATTTTGCAATGCATGAATCCATTCGAATAGTGAAACCCCATACCTTCACAAACCCGAACAATTACGAGCTCAACCTTCTTCTTTAATGACGGCAGATATAGAAGGAAAACAAAGTTTTCCAACCTTTAATAAATAGATACATGGCTTGGAGAATGCCAAACAATAGACCAAGTGACTGTACAGAAAAATTAGAGGAAATAACACAAATTTGTTCGATGATGGATGCCGCAATTTTTTTGGCAGAGTTACTTCGAGAACCCTCTTAACCAACAACAACAAAGGAAAAATGATAAAAATTTAGGTTCAAACCCTATTTCCTCCTTGACCTAACTTCAAACTATGGTCAAAATTATTAAATCAAGGCGGGTCAACTTTACCATGGTCTAGTCCACTTATTATGCCAAGGTTAAGGTGAAATGGTTTTAGCAATGTCACATATGGGTGTTCTGATTAGTTAATAACACTATGGGGGAACATAATTGTTATGTTTTTGCATGGAATGGGTAAAAATTCAAAGTAATTATTATTATATTTTCCCCTTTCTAGGTGAAGGATCTAATTATACATGTAAGACAAAATAATTCACCTTTACAGATAAGAGAAGCCAATGTATTCCAATATTGCATGTGCTAAGTAAGCCAAAAATAACTAGAGTCCAAAATTAGATTTTTGGCTTATTAAAAGTGGTAACTTACCTTAACATGTGAAAAGGAGGCCCGTACACATCCAAGGAGGTAGTTAACTTCAATTTGAATGAAGGGAATGAGTTGTTTAGGAAATTATTAGCCTTATTTTATTTTAAAATTGTATTTTGTAAAGGCTAAATTAGTGCATGTATGGGAGAGAACTGGGCCTTAAAAGGCTATTTTTGGAGGGGTTGGTGGAGTGATTTTTAATATATTGTGTGCTCTTACAAAACACGAGGGGGATTATTATTGTAGACTTATGATGCATATTTGTACTTGGAAGCCTTGATGAATACAAAAGACTGATTTATTCCTCTATACTTAGATTTTTGCAAAGTGTCTCAAAGTAGATTAGAAGTGTGCAACAATGAATATCATTAATTCCTTTTGCATATCATAATTTCACAAGCACATGCATGATCTTGTTTTAGCTATTTTGCAATCACATAAGTGTATTTAGGTGCCTTTGTGAGTACAAATTTTTTAGACAGAGTTTAAAGTGAATCCTTTAGTTCTTGAACCTTTCATCAAGTGTTTTGTACAAGATAAGTCTCACTAAAATTTTTGTGTATCACCTTTATATGATTTCAGTTTTACTTTTCCTCTAACTTTCAACTCGGTCAAATAAATATTTTCAAGTGATTCATCAAAGGGATCCAACCCTTTCTGGAGGTTTCCCTCATTCCGAGACACCCACAACTCAAAGGGAATCCCATTGTACTTACCAAAGTCAATAGTCGGATTGCCATCCATAAGAAGGTGTACTTTGGACTAATAATATTTTTTTGGCATGCCCGGCGGGACAATAACTAGATTTTGAGTTATTTGTAGCATACAATTAAAGATGATGATCTCATATGGATGTTTCTAAAGATTTAATTGATCAAGATAAGAAATGTGTTTTAGAAGTTATCAACACACAACACGATATAAATGAATATTTAAGAGCTGTAGTCTTTCGAGAACCGCTCAATCAATTTCAGCAACTTGTTGCCATAACAATTTTGAATGAGAAGATCAAGACAGATCACTACTTTTGTAGTGAAGATTAGCTACTACTGCAGAGGGGTCTAATTTTTTTCCATGATCTATGCCTCGTGATAAGAACAAGAGCATCAAGAAGAGGTCTTCTTCCCGATTTTATTCAATTACCTCTAAATTCATCTAGAAGAAGAAGGGTTGGAAATACTACACCCTATAATAGGCCCAATATTGCCAATCCTCCTTCCCCAAATTTGAATTTTGTCATTCAGATCCCAATCTTTCCAATGGCTTCCCAACAACCCAGAACTTTTGTTCCTTTTACTAATGACCACCTCTATTAATTCATGTTTATCATGATATACCAATTGTTTCCCTAAAAGGTCTTCCATTTTTTACTGGTGAAAATTAAGTTACCCTAGTTAAACATATTAGAGATGTATCAGCCCTTTGTTTAGTACATAATATCATGTATGAGTATGTTTCTCTAAGGCTACTCGCTGCCTCTTTTAAAGGTCAAGCCCTACAGTGGTATAAAATCTTAGAAATAGGAACAATAGGCACTTGGGATGTATTAGGTGCTACTTTGTGCAAACAATTTGAAGATAAATCAGACCATCTATCCCTTATTGAGAAATTGTCCACTATTAAGCATGCACCCCAAGAGTTCATGGCCAATTTCAACTTAAGATTTACTAGAACTTGGGAGAAAATTCCAATTGCAATCAAGCCTTCACCATAACATGATTTTTGTATTTTTACATGCGTTAAATAGTGACATTTTGTCATGATCTAACTTATGGGCAGAACTACGCTTCCCATAGCCTTTGATCTTACAATTAAAACCAAAAACAAGTTTATACAACCTAGAAAATTGACCCTAAGACCAACTATGCCCATTTTTCCTAAGATAGCCCCTATTCCACTAGCCGAGAAAACATCTAAAACTCCTACAATTCGAATGAGAAGATTGATAATTTAGAAGGTGGTGTTAAGGCTTTGTCAAATACATTTGTGCAGTTGGAAAGGAATCAATCACAAACTAGTAGACCATATTAGCCTCCTTTTCCAAGTTACACCAATTTCGGGCCTCCTGCTCAAGGTTATAGGCCATATAAAGCACAACAAACCATTACAATAGCTAGTGCCCTTATTATAGGTGATCCTAATACCCCTATGACTTCGTGAACATTGGTTCCCATCAATATTCTAACATGCAACCTAGTGAGTCAAATGTAGCCTTAGAAATGGTACCGCAAGGGTTTTCTATGCCACAAATGATTGTAGAAGAATTTCACTATTTTCAGAAAAGTGTACTTTTTCAAAGACACACAAACCAAATTTTGGCATAAGAACAATAGGGGCAACTAGATGCAACATTGGTGAATTTTGAAACAACTAACGATGTAATTGTAAATCATGAAATTGGAGCCCGGAGAAGGCTGATTTTGTTATATTGCATTACGGATCGAGAAAAAGAGCCATGGAGGTAAATTTAAATGACCAAAACTATTGTACCAGCTCATGAAAATCATAATATTACATCGCATGTCAACTTGTTGGTCCAAAAGCTGCATAGCAAAATCTGAAATTACAATCAAAATAGGTCAAGGAAACACAACCAACATGGTGATGGAAATTACAGACCAACAAACTAAAGGGTCAAAACAACAAGTATTTAAGCCAAAATCAATAACAAAAGAGGTAAAAGTGGTTAATCCTCCTCCATTTTATCTTTTTTTAATCATTGGAGATTCATTAGTTCATAATTGCATGGTTGATAGCGGAGCTAGCAACACTATTATGCCAAAGTTAGTGGCTAAAAAGCTGGGTCTTAAGTATGAACCAAGTACCAAAGGAGTGTTATAGCTTGATGGTTCATCAACTAAGACCATTGGAATAATCAAATATTTGAAACTAACTTTGCATGCATGTCCAAGTGTTACAATCTCACAAGATGTGATGGTGGTGGATCTACCACCTTATTTTTCTATGTGCTTATCTAGAGACTTCACATCCAAGATTGGCGGTTACCTTTCAACATATTGGACATATTTAGTTTTTAGAACACGGTATAGAGCTAAGGTAACTATCAATTTAGAGCCATTGTCAAATTTTCATTTTGAACCTTTTACACCTAGTGCTATTAATGTAAATTATACTATAAGTGAAGAGTAACTAGATGATTGAGAGGCTAAAACTGGTTATGCCTTAGAAGGTGTCCCAAATATTTTCAAGGATTAAAGAACTGATTAAGATAATGAGTATGATCTATAGAAGATCATTGAAGAACAATTTATTGAAGGGTAAGGCCTCAGAGTTTATTGTAGTCATGAAGACTGTGTTTTAATACCATCTATGGAGAGATAAAATCAACAAGATAATGGTTTATGGAAACTTTATTTTGGTGGATCCAAAAACTAGCATGGTTAAGAAACTAGTTTAATGTTGATTTCACCTTTAAAACAACAATATTTTACATCAATTAAGTTCCAATTTTCTTTCTCTAACAATGTTGTAGAGTATGAAGATGTTGACAATTTTTTCACTTGTGCAAAAATGGGCAACTCGAAACTTTTTTACGATGGATAACATTGGTGAAGTATACCTAAGCTAGGGGAGGTTCTTTCAGAAAATATTGTTACTATTGAATTAATTAATGATTACATGAAATATGTAGCTATGTGTGCTATTACAAAACATAATAGATCACATAGTCTGTAATTTCATGCTATCTTCAACAAAAGAACATAAAGCCCCGAAGGACAATTGTGTTTTCTTGATGAAGACACCGAATTACAGAATAGATAAAGTGTTAGGTTTTGGAGCAACAATCATGACGATATATTATAGAAATCAGAGTTCATCACTTGATGTTACATGTATTCTTTAATGTCCTTTCCTTCATGATTAAGACATTCAATTGTATTACTGAGTTGTTTAGTTCATCATACAATCCATACGTAAAGCGGAAATGCAAAAAGAAATACGTAACTCAATTTTCAGAATTCAATGTCTTATTCACAAGGAATGTCAAATGTTCCCACACAAGTGTGGGATGTAACTGAAAAGTAAAGTACAACTACTGAAATAAGAGGTACATATACATGAAAGAGAAAATAGAGGAGTGTGAATGAACCCATCATTGCCTTGGAGTTTCTCCTTCAGTTGATGCATCTTCATCTTAATCTTGTTTCTTCTTCATCTTCATTATCAAAGCACCATACCGAAAGAGGAAAATAATCGGTTACGAGCTTAGGGTTAATCCATATTCCTATACTATACTAATTCGTGCACATGAATCTCTTAATAAGAGGAGATATAGATTAATTGAATATCAAACAACATACATGATTTACTCACTTAGAAAAAATAAGAGAGAAGAAAAGAAAACCATAGACAAAAGAGAGGAAAAAAGCTTAAATATTTTCTAACTGTTTTCTTAAGTGTGTAGAAACAGTCAGTAGCCAAGAAGAAATAAATCATGTCTTACAGTCTTCACTAGAGATAAAGATTGTAGAGTTCAAAAGGATTATATCTTATGGCACATGAAGCAGATAAGTCATAAGTACATATTGGTAAGAAGGAGGAATGCAACTCAAAGTTCATAAGTTATTCTAGAAATAGAAGAAGTTACAAAGACATACTAGAAGAAAGACATGCAAATAAAAGGTATATGTTTCAGAATACAACTCGAAGATGAAGCAGGTAAGAATCAGAATTTAAAAGGCTAAAGTTAACTGAAAGATAAGATTACAATCAAACAGTAATGAGAAAGAGATTTGAGAAAATTTTGACAGGGATTTGCCATGTAAAATGGACATTTTACATCTTTCCATCATGCTATTTCAAACTAATACATGCTTTAAAAAAGTTGTATATAAATCAAATAATAATGCAAAAATAGATAATGCATTGTATGGTCAAAGATAACAGTCATCAGATTTCAGTTTTCAACAACAAGCCATAATTCAATAGATGAAGGATATAGTTACCAGCTCAAAGAAAAGAAGTATTACAACCTAATCAAATACAAATGAGAAAATAAAGGACCAAGTTTACATTTCCAGGTAGTCTATTCCAAAATTTCATCAAGGAAGATTCAATAATGCTCAAGTAATGATCCGACATCAACTCAGAAATGGAATGTATGACAAGTACATAAATAGATCAAGATGCTACATCATTACTACAGAGTACAAGTGCAACTACAAGTTACAAAGGAGCTACACCAAGAACAATGAATAAAGAAGATGACATTTTTAGGTCATCAGTTGAAAAATGATTCATCAAAGAAAAGGAAATCAAATTTTTCCAGAAATGCAACATTTCTATCAGATGAATTAGTTTAGAAAGTTTCAGCAACTTTAAGTAGGAGAATTAAAAGTATTCCACAGGAAGAATGGTCATTATCTATAGGAATGAAATCAAGCCTACCGGAAGATTTTGAAGGAATAGACAAGCTAAATTTTAATTTTTATATTTAAATAAGGAGAAATATAATAGGTCACGCGATCACTATTACAATTCATGAAATAAATGTTTGTATGAAGGTGCAATAGTTCACTATACTTGTAGATTCCAATACAATACATAGGAATGAATGTCACCGCCATGAAGAACAGATCCAGAGACATATCTTAGAACTAGAGAGTGAAGAATTTCATTCATTTCTAACTAAGTAACGATTACATGCAGATATTTTCGAAAAGAAAAGAAAATTATAGATCTTCATGAAGAAACATAACTGCAAGATGGGATGATTCTTCAAGTTGACCACTGCATACTATATATGGAAAGAGAAAATTCACAAGGTTCACACTGTAACCATCAATTGAATATGGGTTATACAAACAACAAAATTCAGTCACGATCTTAGCAAAATTCATTATCAAATAAGGTCAGTATGTTTCAGAGGAAGATAACAGGTATAGTCATACCATTCTTATGGAATTCAAGTATATTTCTTACAAATGAATTAGGTACTGATATATTGATGTGAGTAGGAAAGTTATCACAGTAAGATATCAACTAGAATATAATGAGAAGTGAATCAGAGCTCAAACAAACCTCAACAATAGTGTCTACAAGCTAAACAGAAGCCCCCAAAATAGAGAATAATGGAGTTCAAAATGTAAAATAACGAGATAAAACAATGCACGATATTAAGTCTCGAAAGGTACAACAAGTAAATTTTTAAATATAGCTATACAAACATCAATACTTAGGCAAGCTATATCTTCAGGAATATAAGCTTGATCAAGTATCAAACCCTCGAATCGAGCTTGCTAAAGAATAAAATCAATGCAACAAATCTCGAATTGAGATTAGAATAGACTGAGTTTGAATTAGAATAGGAGAAAATACCAGGGGATTTCAAGATTACCCATGCAAAGTAGATCTAAGGTTACTAACAGAGCTCGAGGAACCAAGCATAGATTAAGAAAATGGATCAATTTATAAGGCTATTGAAAGACAATCATTTTTATAGAAAGGAAGAGCATAATACTTACTTTTTTAATTGAATGCACCAAAAACCTTGGAAATTCGACAAAAGAGCAAGGAATTTCGAGATTCCCACAAGTGGTTTTTGATAAAAATTCTCTCGAAAGTTTGCAAGCCCAAGAATCACTCAACAAACACAGAAGTTCAAACATTTTTTAGAATAATGTCAAGTAGAAGAAATAATGACGAAATATAGATATATTCTTAAATCGACTCAATAGTAATGTTCCTAATTTTTTCAAATAGACCATTTCTCATAATATACTTTTAAGAAAAGATTGCTCAGAATTATTGCTCAACTGAAATAACATAGCCATACCTCTAAAACCTCTGAAGTGATGATCTATCTGAAAATACAAGAGTTCAGAAAAGCTCAGTGGCGTTGACCACTACCGAAGAATTTTGTGCAGAGCTCAAAAGGGAAAGAAATGGAAGAACATGCAAGTTTCGAGCTCACAGAGCTTCATAGAGCAACAAGATCAATGTGCAAAGCCCTAAATGAGACATATTGCTTCTTCACAAACAAACCGAGCTCGAAGGATACAACAACGGTGGAAAACATTGACCAAATCTCACTCAGAAGCTCTAAACAGAGAAAGAAGCAACACAAATACGTATACAACACCAAAATGTAGTGGGAGCCGAGATCACAAAGTTCAACAATGGCGTCAAGAGAAAATTTTTCCAGGGCTTCACCCACAGACCAAAAATCTAGAATGGAGTGATCATTGAGGTCGAATGACCTTTACCACCGAGCTCAAGTGTTGGGTTAGTTCGAACTCAACCATGATTAAAGCATCAATGATCAACATTCCACGGGTCAAGGATCAACGTCTCTAGATCAATCTCTAAAATCGAAGAAAACTACTTGGGTTCCATATGCCACCAACCACATTCAATGCAAGCCAAAAACCCTAACCATAGGTCAAAGATCGATGGTTTGTGATCAAACAATATAGAAATCAATGACCCAAGATCATCACCGAATTTCAAAGCAAACTCAACCCAAGTTAAAATGCCACTGAAAAAATGCATGAAGGGGTGAGTCATCATGGAGAGGGGGCCAACCCCATGTTCAAAACAAAAATAATTTCATATTGAATTTGAAAGTCTTGACCATAGTCTATGTCCCAAATGATCAAAGGGGGACGAAAACCATACATGCCAAACAATGATCACCGAAAAGAGTAAAGTATAAACCTTAGTCTCGTCAAAATGTAAAAGCCGACAAGAAATTGCAAGGCAAAGTGATAATCAAAAGGTGGTAGATTATAAAGTATGTCATGTGTGTATACAAGGGGGCAAAAATCTAAAACCATGGTGATGTGCTAAGTCCACAAAGTGGCTAAACCCAAACAAGACAAGTTCTCACAACCACAGTAGTCCCCACTATTGGAAGAGTTGTAGATGAATTATAGTATGTCATTTGAATGTGACCACTAGAAGACAGGAATGTCCACATCAAAACCTCGAGCTTGGAGATGGCCCCATCAAATGGATATTTGGATGTATTATTATTGCAAGTATTGCAAATAATGTAATTAATTTTTGCTCACTCATAGGGAGATGATTTCTTGCATGCCTTCACAAAAGGACATAACAGACAAGAAGACAAATTACATACACATGAAAGAAAACTTACTCTCAAGAAGCAAGATTTATTATTGGCAAATTATTCACCCATTCTTTTCTTAAAATAGAATAGTCAACTGCATTTTGACTGAGATGTAACCCAAGGCTATTAATTCCTCTTTGTATTAACTTCTTTATTTTATTCCTTTATTTATTAAATAAAGGATAAAAATAGAATGCATGGGCGAGTACAACCTTAGTCTATTTTTAGGAAGGGTGAGTGAATTAATTTTGCTATATATTGTGTGCCTTAGCAAAGCACAAGGAGAGGAAAGTTTAGATACAGGAGTTCTAAAGCGCAGTTTCTACCGCTTTTCCTTTTAAATGTGAAGTATTTTCTGCCTTTCCAATTATTTGTAGTCTTGTGTATGTTTCCATTAATCTTGTGAATGTAGAATTCCCTAATTAATTATCTTAACCTATTGCAAATTTAGTAATTTTTGCATGATATTTATGTGTATGTGTAACTTAGCAGTATTGTTGTGATTTTATCCCTTAATACATCAAAGTGTTTACCCTTAATTATCTTCAAAAACTGTTGGCATGTGCATTAGAAATTCAGTTCATGTTAATTGTGCATGTACTCAGTCAAATACCTCATACAATTTTTGTGTATCACCTCAGTTTAAATTCATTTTTATAGTCATATTTTACCCTTAAACCCCAAAAAATCAGTTTAGGATACATCAATAAGGAACCAACCTTGATACCAGAGACTCACCTCAAAATAGGTATACCCACAGACCTGAGGTGTTTCCATTATATCTACGAAAGAGAGAGATAAAATTTGTAAGCTTAGAACACTTGCAACCATCTCTCTACAGGGTGCACTTTCGAGAGATACAATTTTTGGCGTGCCCGGTGGGAGAACAAATCAGATCTACATGCAAGTTACAGATATTCATAACAGATCTACAACAGATAAAAGTTACTTTCAGGAAAACAAGCTACAACAATTTATTCTAAATATTTAAAGATATATTTGGCGACTCCGTAAAACTGATTTCAGACCAGTATTGCATCATGTTCCATGCCTAAAGTGACTACAAGATCATCAATAAGAGGAATTCCTTCTGAGTTTATTTATTTACCTTTGAATTCTGTAAGAAGGAGAAGAGTTGGTAATACTTTACCTTATAATAGGCCTGGTTTTGATAACCCTCCTCCTAATATTCCTTCACCATGTATC
Organism: Taxus wallichiana var. yunnanensis; assembly: GCA_018340775.1. Taxonomy (NCBI): domain Eukaryota; kingdom Viridiplantae; phylum Streptophyta; class Pinopsida; order Cupressales; family Taxaceae; genus Taxus; species Taxus wallichiana. The sequence continues at coordinate 316,455,458 of CM031239.1, forward strand.
AATTTCTCTATTCAGATCCCATTTTTTCAAATGGCTATTCAACTACCTAGGAATTTTGTGACCTTTACTAATGGCAGCCCATTAGTAATCCCATTTTACCATGACATCCCTAATGCTGCCATGAAAAGTTTGCCATCATTCACTAGTGAAAATTAGGTTACACCTACAGAGCACATTAAAGATGTTGCAACCTTATGTGCAGTTCATAATATCACTCATGAGGATGTAGCTTTGAGACTTTTAGTTGCATATTTCAAAGGGAAATCCTTGCAATGGTATATAAATTTAGAGATTATAAGCATAAGAACTTGGGATGAGTTAGGTTGTAAATTGCTGAAACAATTTCAAGATAATTGAGATCATTTATCTCTCATAGAACAATTGACTACCATAAAAATATCTCCCCATGAATTTATGTCTAGTTTCAACATTCATTTCGCCAAAACTTGGGAAAGAATTCTAGCAAGTGTCAAACCTCAAGTTGATCATGCTTTTCTTTATTATCTTAGAGCATTAAATAGTGATATTTCAACTATGATTCAGTCTATGGGAGGTGAAACTCTCCTAGATGCTTATGATATTGCTATAAGAGCTGAAAATAGCCTTATTCAAGCCAGAAAATTAGTACCAAGGCCTTCGATTCCTTTTCTCGATAGATTTAGCACCTATCGGGATTATAGAACCTCATTTTTGTAGCCCCATTAGATGACATATTTAAAGCTTTGAAGACTATGGGGAATAAGTGACTTCAATTAAGAATAGAATTGCACTACTACCTACCGAGACCTTATCGGGCTCATTATCGACAAAACCAGCAAAATAGGCAGCCTTACCAACAGAATCAACATTATAGGCAGCCTTATCAACAAAGATAGTTTGACCCAAAGGCCCATAGATCATCTAATGCTTTAGTTCCAGTTAATATGGCTACAAAAGAGTGGTGTCAACCTTTTAATCAACCTCATTCAGCTACAAGTTGCCCAAATACTTTTTTGAACATAAGTATTGTTGCATAACCTCAATCTGAGACATTGTTCATGCCTCAAATGGAGGGTGGGTGTCAAGATACTCAGCTTCAGAAGGTACCTGAGCATAACTTAGTTAGTTTCATTGAGGATGATTTCATTGCAGTTAATATTAGGGCTCAAGAAAAGGCTACAGAAAGTAAAAAGCAACAAAATAGGCTTGTTCTGCCCACTATCACTGATAAAACAACAACTATAGGCCCAAAACTAGCTAATAGTGCTACTGTTCCAAAAAAACAGCAAGTGTGTTAGCTGGTAAAGAGCAGCAAAAACAACTATAGCCTGATCTAAGAAGGTTATTTATACCTCAGATATCAAAAGCAACTGAAGCAGAATAAGTTTTCACCAAAGCCTATGCTAAAACAATAGAATCTATCTCTAAAATTGTTGCTTCTTTTAACATTGTTGATGTAATGAAAAAGCATAATGTTAACATCTCAATTTGGGATGCTCTAAGTATTCCAAGACAACAAGATTTACTTTCTCATGAACTTGTTAAGATATTATGTTGTAGATTTACCTCCTTACTTTGCTATATGTTTATCAAGAGATTTCACAAAGCAAAAATAGGAGGTTATCTCTCTTCGATTGGTCCTTCTTGTTTTTCACTATACGTTATGGGACCAAAGTTACTATCAATTCAAAATCATGGCCAAATTTCACATCGAGCCCCACACTTCTAATGTAGTAGCTAATTATGCAGCCTTAGATCTGTTTGACTTTGATAATACAACTCATGTTTCAACATTAGATGGTGTTTCTAACTTTTTTATGGATGAAAAATACACACAAAGAACAAACTCATGACCATTTCAAATAAGTTTAAGAAAATCTATTTTGTGTGTATTGTTTACATAAATAAAACACACCAATTCCCTTGCTTTCCAAAACAAAAATTCAAGAGAAGGGATTTGGAAGCTTCATTTTGATGGAGCTAAGAACAAGAAAGGACAAGGAGTAGGTTTGATGCTCACTTCCCAAAAATGAAAGATATTTTTTAGCTTTGAGTCTCCAATTTTCATGCACTTGTAACATAGCTAAATATGAAGGATTGATTCACGGCTTACTTTGGGCCAGAAAGAGAGGTATTAGCATGCTAAATTTTTGGTGATTCTGAGTTGGTTATCAATCAAGTAAGAAATTTTAATGTTTGTAAGAATCCATTAATGAAGTCTTACAGACATAGAGTTTCAGAATTAATGGAATATTTCAAAGCTATTAATATCCAGTCCATTCCTAGAATAGAAAATAAGCATGCAGATAGACTTACAACAATTGGTGCTAGTTTTGAAGTGCTGGAATAGATTGAGAATAACAAAATTCAGCCTCATATTAAGCTAATTGTCAGGCCTTCTATACTTGATAATGACTTGAATTGGTAGGTTTTTGAAAATGATGATCAAATTTATAGGTTTTTGCAGCAAGAAGCTGAATTTTCTATAGTAAATCAGGATAAATTACAACACTTATATGGTGACCAAATTGTTCAATTAAAGACAAATAAGCTACCTCGAGGTCTAGTCACATTAGAAGACATCTTCAACACTAATGATCAGTTAAGAAAAGAAAAAACTAAGATGTCAACACATGCTGATAATTATGAGATCTCAGTTGATGAAGGAAAAAATTTGTTTCTCGGAAAGGTATGCTCCTTGGCTAAAAAGCATTCATTTATTAATCTTTGCAAAGAATTTAAATATGTTTTCTCTTGGAGATACCAAGACCTGAAAGGGTTTGATCCTAGTTTAGCACAACATACTATTGAATTATAGCCAAATTCCAAGCTAGTTAGGAAAAAATAGAGGCCTATAAATCCCAAAATAGAGCCTCTAATGAGGAAATAATTATCTAAGTTGATCAAATCATGTATTATCTTTCCAGTTAAGCATTCAAGTTGGGTAGCCAATCTTTTTCATGTTAGGAAGAAGACTGGATAAATCAGATTATGTGTGGATTTCAAAGATCTTAGTAAAGCTTCATTAAAAGATCATTACCCACTTCCAAATATGGATTAGATTTTAAGAACAGTTTCTGGTTTAGATAGACTATCTCTTCTAGACGGTTATAGTGGATATAATCGTATTCTATTCCAAGAAGAAGATAGGTACAAAATAACTTTTACCACCAAGTGGGGTACTTATGCTTACAAAATAATGTCTTTCGGCCTTTCAAATACTGGTGCAACATTTCAACGTGCAATGGACATGGATTTTCACATCTTGTTAAATAAATACATCCTCATTTATTTAGATGATGTTACTGTATTTTCAAGAAATTTAGATGAGCATATAATACATCTAAGGAAGATTTTTCAGTTATATGCAGATATTCTGAATATCTTTGAATCCCAAAAAGTCTATATTTTTGGTACATCAAGGTAAATTACTTGGACATATTATTTCTAAGAAAGGTTTAGCAATTGATCCTTTCATAATCGAAGCCATATCGCATCTATCATTGCCTCACCATAAGAAGGCATTACAGAGTTTTCTAGGAAAAATCAACTTTGTTAGAAGATTTGTTCCAGATTTTGTAGCATTGGTTAAACCATTAATAGCTATGTTAAAGAAAGAGAATAATTTTTCTTGGACCAACCAAGGGAGAGAAGGGTTTGAAGCAATTAAAGAAGCCATCTCTCAAGATCCTACTCTTGCAAATCCAAATTTTGATAAAGATTTTACAATGTATGCACTTGCAGGAGCTGAAACAATTTCAGCCATATTAACTCAAGTTAATGATGAAAACATTGAACAACCAATTGCTTTCTTTGGACAAAGCTTGCATGACTATGAAACAAGGTACACTTTTATTGAAAAAAGTACTTTTAGTAGTCAGAGGACTAAATAATTTTAAGTACATGCTTTCAAACAACAAAATCCATGTTCTTGTTTCTCATCCAAGTGTGAAAGATTTCTTGTTAAATAAAGAATTGAATGAGAAAAGAGTAGGTTGGATAATGAAGGTCATGGAGTATGACGTTGATATTCATGTTGTGAAGACAGTTCAAGGTAAAGGTTTATGTGAACACTGTATTGTTGATATGGAAAAATAGCAAGCTGCGTAACTAGAAGATTCATAACATCATGCTGAAATCACATATAAGTAATCGACATCATGGTGCAACAAGAAAATCAACAACCGAACTTGTTCAAGAAGTTAAGGAATCAAGATGGATGACTAATTTAGTTAACTATCTACAACATGGCATCTATCCGAAAGGTATGGACAATAATAAATGAAGGTATTTCAGATTACAAGTTGTACCCTATGTTTTTATTGATGGTGTGTTGTTCAAAAAAGATATAAATGAAATCTTGCTGCGATGTGTTGACTATGATAAAATTCAGCAATTATTATCAGAATTCCATGAAGGACCTGTAGGAGGTCATTTTTCAACACGTACACAACCTTAAAAATTATGAAAGTTGGTTACTATTGGCCCAACATATTCAAGGATTGTTTTGAATGGATTAGAAAGTGTAAGAAATGTGCTTTCTTTGTTGGAAAAGAACATTTAGCTTCGCTGCCCTTGCATATTATTTTAGTTGATTAGCCTTTTATGCAGTGGGGTATTGACTTTATTGGCATGATAAACCCACCTTCATCACAAGGACACAAGTGGATTTTGACTACTATAGATTACTTTACACGCTGGATGAAGCAATAGCCTTGAAAGAAGCTAACGAAACTTCGATATTATCCTTTTATGAAGGTATAGTTTATGATTTGGTGTTCTAACAACTATCATATCGATAATGTTTTAGAATTTCTTAGTACAAAGGTAACAAATTAGGTTGTCAAGCACATAATTTATTTAAGTTCTTCATCTAATTATTAGCCACAAGGTAATGGATTAGCTGAAAGTACTAACAAGAATATTTTAAGAATCATCAGAAGAACACTCAAAGATAACCAAAGAGCTTGGCATCTAATGTTGAATTCAACACTTTGGGCTGATAGAGTGACTCCTAAAAGATCAATTGGCAATTCACCATACAAGCTCGTTTACGGAAGAGAAGAAAGAATGCCTATTTCAGTTGAATTACCCGCATTAGATTTGTTGCATCAAATGGAGCTGCTTGAGAATGAACCATTGCAGGTTTGTTATGCATAATTAATGGAATTACAAGAGCTAAGAGATCAAGCCCATGTAAATATGGAAAAGAATCAGAAATAGATGAAGAAGAATTTTGATAAGAAAACCAAATTCAGAATATTCAATGAAGGAGACATTGTGTTAAAGTGGGATGTTGACCATGTAAATCTAAGAAGACACACTAAGTTTGATACAATATGGAGTGGTCCTTACATGATTTCATCTTGCAAAGAGAACAATGATTTTCAGCTTTCGAGGTTGAATGGAGAGGAACTTCCCATTCCTGTGAATGGTATGTTTCTCAAACATTGTTATTGAAAATCTTATAGTGATTGTTTAGAGTAGGATTTCCCTTCAATAAGTGCAGTTCCTACACATTGCAATGTTTTTCAATTCAATAAGTGCATTCATGCACGTGATCTAGTTTACCATATCTTTTCCCAATTTTAGTTTGTTTTGGAAGGGTTGGACCTTCAGAAGGAAGATTTTGGCTACATGCTTTAGACTCCATGCCCAATGGACAAGAACAAGGCACTTGGTTTACAAGCTAGCAGCAGATTTTCCCCGCAGGATCGCTATAAATGTTGACAATTTTTTCACTTATGAAAAAATGGGCAACTCGAAACTTTGTTATGATGGATAACATTGGTGAAGTATACCTAAGCTAGGGGAGGTTCTTTCAGACAATATTATTATTGTTGAATTAATTAATGATTACATGAAATATGTAGCTATGTGTGTTGTTACAAAACATAACAGATCACATAGTCTACAATTTCATGTTATCTTTAGCAAAAGAACACAAAGCCCCGAAGGATAGTCTGTGTTGTCTTGATGAAGACACTGAATTACATAATAGATGAAGTGTTAGGTTTTGGAGTAGCAATCATGACTACAGATTACAAAAATTAGAGTTCATTACTAGATGTTACAGGTATTCTTTAATGTTCTTTCCTTCATGATTAAGAAATTCAATTATATTACTTCGAGTTGTTTAGTTCATCATACAATCCATACAGAAAGATGAAATGCAGAAAGCAATACACAACTCATTTTTAGAATTTAATGTCTTATTCATAAGGAATGTCAAATGTTCCCACACAAGCCGTGGGATGTAATTGAAAAGTAAAGTACAACTACTAAAATAAGAGGTACACATGCATGAAAGAGAAAATAGAGGAGTATGAATGAACCCATCATTTCCTTGGGGTTTCTCCTTCAGTTGATGCATCTTCATCTTCAGCTTGTTCCTTCTTCATCTTCATTACTGAAAGCATCGTACTTGAAAAGAGGAAAAGAGGAAAATCATCAGTTACGAGCTTAGGGTTAATCCATATTCCTATACTATACTAATTCGTGCACATAGATCTATTAATAATAGGAGATATAAAGTACTTGAAGATCAAACAACATACATGATTTACTCACTTAGAAATAAGAGAGAAGAAAAGAAAAACCATGGACATAAGAGAGGCCAAAAACTTAAATATTTTCTAACTGTTTTCTTAGGTGTGTAGAAATAGGTTATAGCCAAGAAGAAATAAATCATGTCTTACAGTCCTCACTAGAGATAAATATTGCAGATTTCAAAAGGCTTCTATCCTATGGTACATGAAGTAGATAAGTCATAAGTACATACTGGTAAGAAGGAAGAATGCAACTCAAAGTTCAACAGCTATTCTAGAAATAGAAGAAGTTATAGTATAGATCAGAAGAAAGACTTGCAAATAAAAGGTACATGTTTCAGAATACAACTCGAAGATGAAGTAGAAGAATCAGAATTTAAAAGGCTAAAGTTAATTGAAAGATAAGATTACAGCTGAAACAGAATGAGAAAGAAATCTAAGAAAATTTTGACAGGGCTTCACCATGTAAAATGGACATTTTACATCTTTCCATCATACTATTTCAAACTAATACATGCTTTAAAAGCTGTATATAAATCAAATAATAATGCAGAAAAAGATAATGCATTGTATGGTCAAAGACAATAGTCATCGATTTAAGTTTTCAACAATAAGCCATAATTCAATAGATGAAGGATATAATTACTATCTCAAAGAAAAGAAGTATTACAACCTAATCAAATACAACTAAGAAAAGAAAGGACCAAGTTTATATTTCTAGGTAGTCTACTACGAAATTTCATCAAGGAAGATTCAAGTAATGCTCAAGTAATGATCCAACATCAACTCAGAAACAAAATGTATGAAAAGTAAATAAATAGATCAAGATGCTACATCATTACTACAGAGTACAAGTGTAACTACAAGTTACAAAGGATCTACACCAAGAACAATGAATAAAGAAGATGACATTTTCAGGTCATCAGTTGACAAATGATTCATCAAAGAAAAGGAAATCAAAGTTTTCCAGAAATGCAACATTTATATCGATGAATTAGTTCAGAAAGTTTCAGCAACTACAAGTAGGAGAATTAAAAGTATGCTACAGGAAGAATGGTCATTATCTACAGGAATGGAATCAAGCCTACCGGAAGATTTTAAAGGAACAGACAAGATAAATCTTCATTTTTATACTGAAATAAGGAGAAATATAATAGGTTGCTACTAGATTACTATTACAATTCATGAAATAAATGTTTGTACTATACTTGTAGATTCCAATACAATACATAGGAATGAACACCAACGCCATGAGGAATAGATCCAGAGACATATCTCAGAACTGGAGAGTGATTAATTTCATTCATTTCTAACTAAGTAATGATTACATTTAAATATTTCTTGAAAAGAAATGAAAAGTACATATCTTCATGAAGAAACATAACTGCAAGATGGGATGATTCTTCAAGTTGACCACTGCATACTACAGATGGAAAGAGAAAAGTCACAAGGTTCACACTGTAACCATCAATTGAATATGGGTTATGCAAACAATGGAATTCAATCATGAACTTATCAACATTCATTATCAAATAAGGTCAGTATGTTTTAGAGGAAGATAATAGGTACAGTCATACCATTCTTATGGAATTCAAGTATATTGCTTACAAATGAATCAGGTAATGATATATTGATGCGAGTAGGAAAGTTATCACAAGTAAGATATCAACCGGAATATAATGAGAAGTGAATCAGAGATCAAACAACCCTCAACAATAGTGTCTATAAGTTGAACAAAAGGCCCCAAAATAGAGAATAATGGAGTTAAAAATGTAAAATAACAGAGAAAATAATGCATGACAAGTAAGTCTCGAAAGGTACAACAAGTAAAGTTTTAAATATAGTTATACAAACACAAGTACTTAGACAAGCTATAGCTTTAGGAATATAAGCTTGATCAAGTATCAAACCCTCAAATCGAGCTTACTGAAGAATGGAATCAACCCAACAAAGATTAAATGGAGAATAGAATAGACCGAGTTTAAATCGAACAAAATAAAATACCAGGGGATTTCAAGATTACCCATGCGAAGCAGATCTAAGGTTACTAACAGAGCTTGAGGAACCAAGCACAGATTAAGAAAATGGCTCAATTTATAAGGCCATTCAAAGACAATCATTTTTATAGGAAAGAAGAGCATAAGACTTACTTGTTTTAACCGAATGCACCAAAACCTTGGAAATTTGACAAAAGAGAAAGGAAATCTCAGATACCCATAAGTGGTTTTTGTTAAAAAAATGCTCTCAAAAAGTTTGCAGGCCCAAGAATCACTCAACAAACATAGAAGTTCAAACATTTTTCAGAATAGTGTCAAGTAGAAGAAAGAAAGGAAGAAATAATGATGAAATATAGATATATTCTGAAACGATTCAATAGTAATGTTCCTAATTTTTTCAAATAGACCATTTCTCATAATATACTTTTAAGAAAAGATTTCTCAAAATTATTTCTCGAATGAAATAACACAATCGTACCTCTAAAACCTCAAGTGATGATCTAGCTGAAAATACAAGAGTTCGGAAAATCTCAGTGATGTAGACCACCACTGAAGAATTTTTTGCAGAGCTCAGAAGGGAAAGAAATGAAAGAACATGCAAGTTTTAAACTCATAGAGCGTCATAGAGTGACAGGATGCATGCGTAGTGCCCTAAACTGACAAATTGCTTCTTCACAAATAAACTGAGCTCAAAGGATACAACAATGACAAAAAAAATTGACCAAATCTCACTCAGAAGCTCTAAACAGAGCAAGAAGCAACAAAAATATAGATGCAATAACAAATTGCAAAGCGGGGAGCCAAGCTCATAAAGTTCAATAATGGCGTCAAGATAATTTTTCCAGTGTCTTTGCCCACTGACCAAAAATCTAGAATGGAGTGATCATTGAGGTCAAATGACCTTTACCGCCGAGCTCTAGCATTGGGTTAGTTCAAACTCAACCATGATTAAAGCATCAATGATCAACATTCCATGGGTCAAGGATCAACGTCTCTAGATCAATCTCCAGAATTGAAGCAAACTACCTAGGTTCCATATGCCATCGACCACATTCAATGCAAGCAGAAACCCTAACCACAAGTCATAGATTGACGGTTTGTGATAAAATAGTATAGAAATCAACGACCCAAGATCATCACCAAATTTCAAATCAAACTCAACCCGAGTTAAAATACCACCGACAAAATGCATGAAGGGGTGAGTCATCATGGAGAGGGGGCCAACCCCACGTTCAAAACAAAAATCATTTCATATTGACTTTCAAAATTCTTGACCATAGTCTATGTCCCAAATGATCAAAGGGGTGACAACCATACATGCCAAACAATGATCACCGAAAAGGGTAAAGTCTAAACCTTAGTCTCTTCAAAATGCAAAAGCCGACAAGAAATTGCAAGGTAGTGATAATCAAAAGGTGGTAGATTATAAAGTATGCCATGTGTGTATACAAGGGGGCCAAAATCTAAAACCATGGTGATGTGCTAAGTCCACAAAGTGGCCAAACCCAATGAAGACAAGTGCTCACAACCATACGTGGTCCCCACTATTGGAAGAGTTGTAGATGAATTACAATATGTTATTCATGTGACCACTAGAAGACAAGGAATGTCAACATCAGAACCTGAGCTTGGAGATGGCCCCCATCAAATGGATATTTGGATGTATTATTATTGCAAGTATTACAAATAATGTAATTAATTTTTCTCACTCATAGGAGATGATTTCTTGCATGCCTTCACAAAAGGACAAACAGACAAGAAGAAAAATTGCATGCACATGGAAGAAAACTTTCTCAACAAGCAAGATTTATTATTGGCAAATTATTCACCCATTCTTTTCTTAAAATAGAACAATCAACTGCAGTTTGACTGAGATGTAACCCAAGGCTATTAATGCCTCTTTGTATTAGCTTCTTTATTTTATTCCTTTATTTAATAAATAAAGGATAAAAATAGAATGCATGGGTGAGTACAATTTTAGTCTATTTTTAGGAAGGGTGAGTGAATTAATTTTGCTATATATTGTGTGCCTTGGCAAAGCACAAGGAGAGGACTTTTAGATACAGGAGTGCTGAAATAGTTTTTACTATTTTTTCCCTTTAAATGTGAAGTATTGTCTACCTTTCCAACCATTTGTAGTCTTGTGTATGTTTCCATTAATCTTGTGAATTTTGAATTACGATTAATCATCTTACCCTCGTTGCAAATTCAAGAATTTCTACATGATATTAATGTGTATGTGTAACTTAGCAGTATTATTGTGATTTTATCCCTCAATACATCAAAGTGTTTACGCGTAATTATCTTTAGAAAATTTTTAGCCTGTACATCAGAAATTCATTCCATGTTAATTGTGCATGTACTCAGTCAAAGACCTCATACAAGTTTGGTATATCACCTCGGTTTAATTTTATTTTTTACAGTCATATTTTACCCTTAAACCCCAAAAAATCAGTTTAGGATACATCAATAAGGAACCAGCCTTGATACTGGAGACTCACCTCAAAATAGGTATACCCACAGACCTAAGGTGTTTCCATTGTATCTACGAAAGAGAGAGATAAAATTTGCAAGCTTAGAAAACCTGCAACCATCTCTCTATAGGGTGCACTTTCGAGAGATATGAAGCCCTTGTTCACGGTTTGGAGTGGGAAAGAAAAAGAAAATCAAGGATTTGTAGATTTTTGGGGACATTGAGCTCATCATTCACTAGGTTAGAGGTTCTAATACTTGCAAGAACCAATTAATGAGAACTTATAAACATAGATTGTGGGATTTTCTTGATGATTTTTTTGTTGTCAATGTTCAAGCTACCCCTGGAGACAAAAATAAACATGTTGATAGGCTTGCTATAATTGGTTCTCAATTTGAAATACCTACTAACATCGAAAGTGACAAATTACAACCTCATATCAAATTTTTAGTGAGACCATCTGTTCCACATATTGATATGCATTAACATGTTTTCAATAATGATGTACATATAGTTAGATTTCTACAAGAAGAAGTAGATTTTTTTGCTCAAAATCAAGGAAAATTGTAGAATAGATAGGTAGATCAAATAGTGCAGCTCAAAAAATTGAGATTTGAAAGACCTTATTACTTCAGAATCCATTTTTTGTGAGAATGATGGAATGTAGCACAAGAAGGATGTACTTATTGTAGGTACAAATCAACATGAAAAAGTTACCATTTTTAAAGGAGTCTCAATCTTGGTAAAGTTTGTTCACAATCTGAAAAAGACTCTTTTATTCAGCTTTGTAGAGAGTATGCAAATGTTTTTTCTTGGAAATACAATGATTTAAGAGGTTTTGATCCTCTTTATCTCAATATACTATTGAATTAGAGGATGGTTCTAAATCTAGTTAGACGAAACAAAGGCCCATTAATCCCAAATTGGAGCCCTTGATGCAGATAGAGCTTGAAAAAATCATTGAGTCTTCCATTATCTTCCCCATTAAGCACTCCACTTGGGTGGCTAATCTTGTACCGATGAGAAAGAAAAATGGTGAAATCAGGTTATGTGTTGATTTCCGTGATTTGAATAAGGCTTCTCTTAAGGATCATTATCCTTTGCCTTCCATGGAGTAGATTCTTTAGTTAGTTGCTAGTTCAGAGAGATATTCCTTGCTTGACGGATATAACGGATACAATCAAATACTTGTCAAAGAGGAAGATCAATACAAAATAACATTTACTACAAAGTGGGGCACTTATGCTTACAAAAATATGCCATTTGGTTTTTCCAATACTGGTGTAACTTTTCAACGTGCTATGGACATGGCATTTCAAGGTATTATCAACAAATTTATCTTAGTTTATTTGGATGATATCACAGTGTTTTCAAATCTTGCAAGTGACCATTTACCATAGCTCAAAGCAGTGTTTAAAAGATGCAGAGAATACGGTGTGTCACTTAATCCCAAAAATGTGTGTTTTTCTTCATGAGGGTAAGATCCTTGGCCACATTATTTCCAAGCATGGTATGATGATTGATCCAAAAAGAGTGAGTGCTATTCTTGCTTTAGCTTTGCCAAAACATAAAAAGGCACTTCAAAGTTTCCTTGGAAAAATCAATTTTATAAGAAGGTATATTTCTGATTTTGCTTCACTTTCGAAGCCATTGGCCAATATACTTAAGAAAGATAAGAATTTCACTTGGTCTAAAGAATGAGTTAGTAGTATTGAGGCCATCAAACAAGCCATTACTGCTATACCAACACTTATAAATTTTTATTTTTTGAAAGATTTCACACCTTTGTTTGCTTATGCTAACTTGGATGCTATTGTAACAATGTTAATGCAATGGAATAAAGAAGGCTTGAAATAACCAATTTCATTTTTCACTCAAATTCTGATGGAGTATGAAATAAGGTACTCATTTATTAAAAAACATGTACTTTCAATTGTTAGATCTCTTAATAAATTTAGGCATTTTCTCTCTAACAACAAAATTAATTTGATGGTTGCACATCCAAGCATTAAAGAATTTTTGTTGAACAAAGATATATCAGAGAAGAGAGCAGGTTGGATCACTAGAGTTATGGACTATGATATCATCATTAAAGTGACCAAAATCATTAAAGGTAAAGGTTTGTGTGAGAACTTGGCTCAATACTTACATGAAAGCAAGGAACCTGCTTATTTGTTGCAAAATGAGCCTAAAAATGTGGAAAATCAACAACGTATAGATTGGATTTTCAACATGTCAAAGTGTCTTCAGCATGGCATATACCCACTAGGTTTGGAAAACTCGAAAAGGAGGTATTTTAGACTTCATCCATCCGGTATTTTCTGATTAATGATGTATTATTCAAGAAAGATATCAATGGTGTCTTGTTAAGGCATGTTGACCTAAATTAATTTGAAAGATTTCTTGAGAAATTTCATGAAATCCAAGGAGTAGGGCACTTTTTAGCTAAAACCACTACCCTTAATATCATGAAAGGAGGCTATTATTGGCCTACCCTCTTCAAAGAAAACCCTTCCGGGTAAGGAAATGTCAAAAGTGTGTATTCTTTATAGGAAAAGAAAGGTATGTAACCTTACCATTGCATCCAATTACAACTGATAAACCCTTTTCTCAGTGGGGTTTGGATTTTATTGGTCTCATTAACCCACCTTCAAGCATGGGTCATAAATGGATACTCACTACAACTGATTACTTCACGCAGTGGACCGAAGCTGTTGCTTTGAAGGAAGCTAATGAGACAAACATCTTGGACTTTTACGAAGGCATAATTACAAGGTTTGGTGTTCCTTCCACTATTATTTCAGAAAATGCTAAAGCTTTTATGGGTGGAAAAATTGTTGCATGGGCGAGTTCAAAATAGAATTTATTCGAGTACTTCATCCAATTATTACCCGTGATGTAATGGATTGGCTAAAAGTATAAACAAGAATTTACTTAGAATAACCCTGTGAGAAGAGAACTGCATGGATGAAAATCAACGTACTTAGCACACTAAGTTGAATAATAAGAAATTTTAGGGAACCATGATATCCCATAATTCCGGTTGGGCAAGGCGAGTGAGGGAGTTTTTTCTTATGCTAGATGTCTAAGTTTTAGGGGTTGATGCCTATGTTTCCTAAGGTGGTGTCACATAATTACAATGAGCGAGGGAACATAAGGCCGATGCCTAAGTTATGGGAGTTGATGTATATGTAACATTGAGATAAAATCAATAATTTTTTTGGAATTTTTTTTACGGAAGAAGACAAGTTTCTTCATCATCCTGGTTGTCTCGAGGACAAGATAACATTTGAATTCGGGGGATGATGTTGACAGGGTTTTTCATCAAGTTTTGGAATAATCCAGAATAAAGGAACCCATGAAGGCTAATAATGGAAGTCATCGAAGATTGCAAAATTTATGGATAAAAGAAGGAAACTACGAAGACTAGAGAAAGTCACGAGATAAAAGAATGAAGATGTTGAATATTACGAAGCCACAAATAAATTAAAGAAGATACCAAATATTAGAGAAAGCCATAGATAAAAGAAGGAAATAGCCAAAGCCTAGAGAAAGCTGCAATTAAAGGAAAAATCCACGGAAGGCGATAGAAAGCCAAAAATCAAAATAACGACAAAAATAGAGCAAGACAGAATCTACCGAGAAGTGTGATCAAAAGAAGTGTCTTTTTGACTAGTTTTTAGGCATGAAATTTAATATACTTAATCAAATGTATATTGTGGTACCATATGAGACGAGGAGTATATATGTTAAGAGTTAAGATATGTGTGCCATTAATGAGTGATATGTAATAGATAGAGAACAAAGAGGATATGTATGTGTGTATGAGACTAATGTAATCCATTTTGAGATATGAATAAAAATGATGTTTGGAGCAAAATTTGCTATATGATTTTACATTCTTTCTGTTCACCAAATAGATTAAGTTTAATTTCACCTTGAACATCCATTACAAAAGGAGAACTTCTTAAACCTTACACTTTTTTTGGGACTTAAGTTCTACGATATGGAAATATCAAAACAAGCACCTCTGACACTTTTTCTTCAACAATTCAAAACTATATGTTGCTACTTTGGTCTATAGAAACTCCTTTCCCTTTTTGTACTCGGTTATGGGTGCAACAATGGTACTAAAATTTGTTATGAAATTCCTATAAAAATTTACCAAGCCATTAAAACTACAAACCCCTATCACATTCCTTGGAATAGGCCATTCCAAAATTTCCTTCAATTTTTCCACATCCATCCTCACTCCATCCTCTGAGATGAAAAACCCCAAAAAACTAGAATTTTATGAAGAAATCTAAACTTATTTAAGTTTGCATACAAACTCTCTTTTCATAATAGTTATAACACCAATTTCAAATGCAACAAGTGTTCTTCCACTTTGTCTGTTGAATATCGAAATATCATCAAAATAGACAACCAAAAACTTACCATTATATTATCACAATACTCTTTTTCATTAGCCTCATGAATGTACTAGGTGTATTATATAACTCAAATGACAACACCGTCCATTCGTATAATCCTTTTTTTGGAAGCTATTTTCCATTCATCCCCTTCACAAATGCATATTTGTTAGTATCCACTCCAAAGGTCAATATTACTAAAATAATGGGTTATTGTTAACACATCTATAATATCGTCCAATTTTGGAATTGGGAACCAATACTTAATTTTGATTTTATTTATTGCTCTACTATCCACACACATTATTCATTCTCCATCCTTTTTGGGAATCAATAGTGGTGTAATTACGCATGTAATCATGTTTTTATTCACTAACACTCTTTGTATCGAGATATTTCACTTTCTGTTCAACTCCTCACTTTGTCTTGGGATCATCCCGTAGGTTTCTTGATTCGTAAGGGGTGATCCCCGGAATCAAATCAATATGGTGTTGTATATCCCTATTCGAGGTAAACCATCTAGTTTCTCATTTATTATGACATATGTGTATTCTTTTAGTACCTCTGTTGCCACAATAGGTATACCAAAGGCCTCTATTTCCACCTTCTTTACCATCAATGCATAACACCAACCCAATTATTCCATTTATACAACAAAATCCTTTGTATCCAACAATCCCTCACTCTTCTCTTCTTCCTTGAAGGATAACAATACCACCTTTACATTGTCCTTCCAAAAAGTATAAGTATTCTTCCCTCTATCATGCGTAACCTTTCTATCATATTGCTAAGACATCCCCAATAATATATGGCATGCATCCATCGGGATAACATCACACCACATGTAACTCTTGTAGGTATTCCCAATTGAAAAATTTATTAGGTATATTTTATCTATGGTTACCTCATTCCCTTTCTTGAACCACAATATGAGATAGGGATACACGTGTTTCTCACATTTCAGAATGAGTTTATCAACCATCACAGTTGAGACCATATTTTCAAAACTACCACCATTAATAATAATTTTACATAGCTTCCCTCTAGAGGTGCATCTTGTCCAAAATATATTTTTCCGCAACCAAGAATCACCACCAGCACTATCTTGTTTTGTATCCTTCCTCATAACTATCATCATCCTCTTTATCATGAGGGATTCACCCAAGTCTGTACCAACCCCCATTTCCTCTTCTTCTTCAGCTTCAATAAGGTTTAATCACGGTTGTTCCACTTGTCATCTATCCTGTGTAGGATAGTGCAAACACTCAAAAGATCTCTATAATTCTTCACCACATCAGCAAGAAGTATACTTCCTTTTGGGTATATTCTAACCCCATCATCCATCATATCCTCTTCCTTTTTGAAACCCCTACCAATTTGGTAGTTACCACAACCTTGCCTAGATTCTTCCCGCCCTTACGCATTAGAGGATTCACCTTTTATGGAATCAAATATACCCCTCCCTCCCATTAGATATTACAATGGTCCTCTCTTCACTCCTCTTCTAAAATTACCCCTCTTGTTCTTTTCTTCTTCTTTTAATGTGATTTTGTAAGAAAAATCCAAGATATGGATCCAGATCATACTAAATTTATCTCGTATAATATAACTCAACCCATTTACATACCATGTATAATTTTTTCTTCATACTCTCCTTATTCTACTGATATTGATAGCTTGTAAAATATATTGGTATAATCTTCGATGCTAAGATCCTTCTTTCTTAGGTTTTGAAACCTTCAAAATAGTGTCTGGGAATAATCTACAGGAAGAAACTTTTCTTTCAACTTCTTCACCATTTTATTCTAGTTCCAGATCTTATCATTTCCTTTCCTTTTTCTTTCATTTTGTGGGTAATCCCACCAGATCAATGCATGTTTGACCAAATTAGTGCATACAAAATTAACCTTCTTCTCCCGTATATGGGTTTTCCACTCAAATAGTTTTTTCATACAATTCAATGAGTCAATTAACTCCTCTGGTCATAACCCTCCACCATAATCAAGAACATTAATCTTAATACCATCATTCTTTCCCTCTAAATCTTGGATCAATATCTCCTCAAATGGTCGTTCATTCAATGTTTCTTCATCTCTCTCATTTTATTCTTCATTTCTTCTTCATTCCTTAATGGAGGTAATTCTTCAATATCATTATTTGGGTCTGCATCCCCATTTGCATGTCTTTATCTAAGGCAGGTAACTTCTCTTGTGATCTCAACAAATTGTCTATGTAGCACCTGCATATTACATATTCATTTGGGTATAACCTCCTCTCCCACGTATAACCATGCTTATATAAAATAGAGGTAATAAATCACAAGGACAAATGTAAGTATATTACCTTCACTTTGTTCCCTGTAAGATCTAAATCCTACTTTGATACCAATTGATGTGGATCCAACTGCAAGAGGTTGAAATGCCTCCAAAACACACACATGATTTTGTAAAACTCCAAAAGATTTGAAATAGGTATCTTCTCATTCTTGAATCCACACTAATCTTGTACAACATTACAATCTTCCTTTTATTTCTGTTATCTCTAGGAAAACTCTAATATGCGGAAAATCCCTAAAACACAAAAATAAACTAAAAGTAAATAACCTTGAATGGACCCCAATTTTTGTTAAAAATATGCCTTTGTAAATAAATGTGTATGCCAAATCGTGGCATATTACATAAAACATAACAAAAAATATAAAATATCTAAGTTCTAGACAAAACCAAAAAAATTGTTCAAAGCCAATCTAAGACCACTAGACAAAGAAATTTAGCCTCAAAAATATTCTAAAAAGTCACTCAAACTTTACTAAAAGTTATTCATGGCATGTTACTAATAAATATTTACCACCACCGGAAAATTTCAAGATGATCCAATGGTCGAATCAAATGTTATGGTCCTGCATCAAATAATCCCATCTACAACCCTAACTCTTGTACCCAAACAAGACATTTAGCACCCTTTCAACTAATTTGGAAAAATATCCTTATGCCCCTGATAAACTTATATAGTAATTTAACCCTTTCAACCAAGTTTGAAAAATATCCTTATGCCCCCAATGAACTTATATAATTATAATGTGCTTTAACAAGAGAATAAAGCTCAAAACTTTTAAATCATCTTATTACAAAAAAACACTTTACAAAAAAAAATATAAGATAATTTTTGTTAATTTTTAAGTAATAAGAATCTTAACTAATCTAAGAGTAAAATTCCTAAATTTCTAAAGTAAAGTTCATTTCACTCATCAATCTTTCCCTTAAATTTGTTCCACCTAATAACTAGGTTGTTGCTTTAATTATGACATAATATTGTTTAGAAATATAAATAAATTGTGTTTATAAATTTAATTAAAAATAAATATTTATAAAAAAATTCCATGAATATTTTTAGCTAAAGCTTTGAAAATATGTTATATATTCAAATAATCTTGTTTTATTTTTTTAATTTTTATGAGTATACGTAAATGTGCCAATTTTCCATTCCATTGCTTGTTCACACAAATAAATTATTGTTTCGCACAACAAGAAGAAAAAATGTTTAATTTTTTAAAAAAATAGGAAACATTCTAAACTTGAAATCCGATAATTCAACTATTTATACCATTACAAAATTATAAACCAATATATCAATCATCATCACTTGAAATTATATAAACTCTCATTTCCAAGAAAAAAATGTAACTTCTCTATATAAAAGTGTGCCACATATTTATGAACTCACCCTAAATTAAATAATATTTACATTAACTGGTCAAAACTGCGTGATACCCATAATCCAAATACGAAACTCATTATCTAAACATACATCTTCCGCCACTACAATACATTTATCATAACATATCATAGAAAACACAATTAAAATTCATATCAAACCTCATAGTGGTGCAAATATTACTTAGTTCAATGTTCCATGTGCTAAACTAGATGTATTTATGAAAAGTGAGCATGACTTATTGAGAAATGGGGAGTGGGATGTACATCTTGAGGTTTTGGAAGACCATACCTTGTGTTAGGTGGAGGGGCTAACCTTAGCTGAAGTTTTTAATGTATACAATCACTAGCTAACATGGCATGAGCTAGGAAATATATGTTATATGTAAAAATTTATGATAATATGAAGTATTAATGAATAACATAAATAAATGCTACATGATTTAGGCTCAACTTTGATGGTCTTGATGACTAGAAGGATACATTTTTTCCAAGGTGTCCAATTTTGTGAAAAAAATTGAACACAAGAGAATCACATTCATATTCTATTCATTGCACCCATACACTATACTTAGAAGACATAGTAATCGAGCTTTGTTATTTTCGTATTTTATTTTTATACGATGTCAAGGTTTTTATTAGACGACATTTAATTTGTTATATAAGGTTAAGACATGAATACAAATTTGGATATAGAAAAGGTGGGAGTTAAAACCTGCATGTCTCGCACCTATTCCATGACACAACTTACTCCTACCCAAATAACATTTACTATATGTGTTCTATTATATCGTCTTGATCTTGCTTACATTATTCATGTCACTATAAGTTTTTCTTAAAGGGGACAAAATTAAATATGCTAAAAATTCAATCAGTTTTAGGTTTGAAACCAAATAATGCTTAACATTTTGTATCCCTCATTTAAATTTAATCTCAAGTAATTACGGGAAGGGGATGCAAGAACATCTAATTTGAGCTTGATAATTAATTGACCCCTCCAATTTAGGCTTGAGTAATGTATTTTGACATATATTAGTTTTATTAAAATATATTCCATATCAAAGAGGAAAAAGAAGAGAATATTTTAAGGGAAGACATGACTTTTCCAAATAGGACACATGGGAGTCAAGAAATATGAGTATAATGACAAGTTTATTTGTTAGAAAACTCATGTTTCCATCAACCTAAATGAATTATTTGACAAGAAAAGGCTCCAAAAATCAATTGTCTTCCTAGTCAAGATTCATAGTAGATCCAACATTGAAAGAAACTTGAAAATATCTTAGGGCTGCATGAGCTCTCAATCCCTTAGAATGCTTGGTCTCATGGAAGTCATTAAAAGTATTTCATTTCATCATGACAAGACATTTCCTAATTATTGTGCCACATAGATGGCTGCAATTAGATCCATATATCAACACTCCTTTTCATGCCAAGTGTCGATTATCGACAGAGATAGCAATAATGACAAGGTTTTCCTAACTTATAGAAAGCGATTGGTTTCTCCTAGAGGAACAAGCCTACGCCGGCGAGAGCTTTGATGGGAGGTGCGGTGTTGGTTGTGATATGGGTTGGGGGTTTATTGTGCTTGTTTAGGGGATGCCATTATGAGATGTTATTGCATTTAAGGGAAGCTTGAAAATGGGATAAGAGATTTGATGCACATTTGTACAATATGTAGGCATTATAAAAAAATTCGTGAATGGTGTTTTTAATAAGTCTATGTCATTATATGCCTAGTAAATTACAAACTGAAGCTATGTATTAAATCTCTTTGTAGTTGTAGTAATTTGAAAATTAGTTTTAATCGATGCATGTTCCAGATTCGAAAGATACAAGTGTACATTATACCTCGGTTAATTTGGTGACATAAAATATGAATCAACCGAAGTTTGTTACACTGAAGCATGTTGTTATCAATAAGATTTACACACTACACATCTGTAGTAAGAAAATGAGGTGGGCCTATTTGAAAGTATCCTAAGCCAACAATATATTTGTTATATATAAAATAAAAAGCATACAAACTATCTTAATTAAATTTGAGCTTTTTCACGAAGATATAGTTTGTAAGCGCTTTAAATTGTGTTGTATTTAATGCACCATTCTAACGTGTTTAATATGGAATGAGAGCATATCTGTTTACATTGTCAATTTTGCACATGCAACACGATAGACAAAAAAATCAAGTGAGTGATTTGAAATAGCTACATGTCGATGTGATGTATCAAGTAGAAGTGGTTATAGTAGTTGTATATGCAACATAGTGTCATAGATTAAAGGTTTATTTTGCCACATTCAACATAAATTAAGAGAGATATTTTGGATACTAAGTAATGCATTGTAATTTGTAATGCATAGCTTACATTATCAAGTAGTATGAGTAGGAATAACATATAATCATTCATTACATATGACATGGAATTTTGCATTGGAATTATTTTTCGTAATAATTTAAGCAATTCTTGCAATGTATTGTGCTAAGAAACAAGGTAACACAATTGAAAGTGAATTTTGTGTCTTGTTAATGAGAAACAAATTAAACACATGTACATATGTGGGAATTTACGTAGGATTAAAATATGAATGCATACATAGAAAAAAACTACAAAATCACTATAAGTACAATCACTATGCAATTTGTAGAAATAATTCCATTTCACAACAAACATCAAAGCTACTTACTTACTTACTTACTTCCAAATATTTGCAAACATGGGGTATGTAGTGAGGCAATTGTATCTAAGAAAAATGGTAGCTATATTGACATGTTTCAAATTTCGAATTTATATTTGTGAGGGATGTATAGGTGTACATGGTATGTAGTTGAGAGTTTATGCTTATTTGTGATAGTAAGTAGCATAGAAATATTCTTTGAGGATTTGTTTGCATAGTCTCCACATCAATTATTATATTTTATAGAATTTTTGTGTTTGCTCTATTCTTTTTGAGTTAGGATCATGGTGAAAATTATATCTTCGTCCACTATTGATTGAATTTGAAAATGGCCTTTTATATATCCGGATAATAAGCGGCGGAGGTAAGCTTGTCATTATTGTCGATCCGAGTAGCTATATTGAAGAAGTTATTTGCTATTTCTAGTGTCCTTGCACATGCACCATTTAATTTTTTTATGTCATGAAGATGTTCTTGCGAGAATGCATTTGTGGGTTGTTGTGAGGTGGTGTTTGATGTTGTTATAATGCAATGCATGTAGAGTTTATGGGAAGTATGTGGAAAAGAGTTGTGTGTAGTGTAGTTTCTTACATGTGTTGTATGCAGAGAGGTACAATGTTATAAGAGTGTTTCTTCTTATAGGAGGGTGTGGGAATGTCCATTTTCTTATAGGAATTTTTAGTGGTCGAAGGAGAATGTTGGGAAAATTTATAGGTCTTTAAGTGCACGTACACGAGATAGGGCTATGAAAGTTAGGCCTTGGTGTTATTTTTGGCCTATATCAATGGTTTATTTGGCGAGAGTGAGGCCATGTGTTTTGTGGATTGTTATTGTCCATGCCATTTTTGAGGGACTTGATGACATTTTCCTCTTGTTATTGGTGAAACTAGCATATGTTTTGGGTGGTCGAGTGTCCTATGGTGGGCTGGTATAGGTTGTGAAATTGACAGCTACATATAATGGAAAGGTTGGGGGTGTGTAACTTGGAACATACATTATAACAATGACCTGGCCTTGAGCACCATTTACAAGTCTGGCTTGCACCCATAGATTTGAAGTAATCATGACTTGTTCACCATCACAAAGAAGAAGTGTGATTTCTAATTGCATGTTGGTGGTCCTGTCTACTTTGTTATGGTGGGTTTGTTCAAATTTTCTTAGTGCAATCGACATGTTAAGGGCTCACATTCTGTGTTTTTTTATGTAGAGTGGCAAAAACATTGGTAGCATATAAGTGTCTTGCATCTTTGAAATGATTTTAGAGATGCATGCAAGAGTGCAAGACATTAAGAGGTTCCAGTATTATTTTTGGCAATTGCATTTTTGATATGGAGGAGGAGGTTTCTAAAAATGTGCTAAGTGATGCTACTACCTTGTTAGAAAAATTTAATGGTTAAAGAGAATGTACTTGTGAATTGTGACCATAACATGTGCCCATAGGTATTGTCAATGTGTAAGGGTGTATCTTTAACTAGAGGTAGTTGTGTTAGGTTTCCAACAAGTTTGGACCGAGTGGCCTCAAAACAACTTGCATTTATAACTAGTGAATGTTTATTCTAAGCGAGTGTTGATATGGATTAGAAGTTTTGGGCTGATGAAGCTCATCTCATCAATTAGAATGTATTCCACATTGTGTAGGTCCTCTTGAAAAGTAGCTAGGGGTTTCCCTTAGAGTGGGGTAACTTTTGATATGGAGATATTAAGGGTGGAATGTATTGTGATGGAATTCATATTGAATGATGCAATTCCTATTAGGGATTAAATAAGTAATCAAATTTGCCGCACGTGTAGTGGGTTGCATATAAAGTTCTTTGATAATGTGGCATATTAAGTATGATTTCTCGGTGTCAAGTGTCCCTTGGATTATCATGCGCAGAGGGGTGTGGGTCTTGGAATTACATATGCATGTGTTGTGATTATTCTAAATGCCTTAGGTTTCTCCGTTGATAAGTTGTAAGAATATTTAGTAGGTGGAAGCATGGGGGAAATGATTGTGGTGGTTATATGTGTAGTTTTTATGAAGTTTGGGGATATTTCATATATGCGGTTTCTAGTTGTAGTTTGTGGTTAACTGTGGCTGAGATCAAAATCAATCATGCCAAGAAGTTCTAAGTCACTGATGTTGAGGGTCTCATTGGGTATATCCGGAAAAGAGTTCCCACTCTTCCATTTGTCGTACCCTTGCTTCAAGCATGTCTTTGTTAGAGCTAGTTGTATCTCGAATTATCTATGGTATCGACATGTGCATGTTCTATATGCCAAGGCTGGTATGTTGATGAGAATGTAGCCCAATGGTGGTGGTTTGTTTATTTGCATATCCTTATGTCGGATGGAATGTCATGGAAAGGTTTGAATAGTAAGAGTTTTGTGAATAAAAATATTCGTATGATGTTGATCTAACAAAAATGGTGATTGAAATGCGAGAGAAACAATGTAGCAATTAATTTTTTGTTCTTTCTTTCTAATGATGTATTTTCTCGATGCTTATAATAGGACCATGACCTTGTTGATTCTATTAGGTAGTGGGAATTCAAAGGGGGTTATTTTCATATATGCATGAATAAATGTTGATGCAACTCTCGGTAGGGGTGGTTTAGTGAGATCTACTTGTAATTTTTTCCCTACAGATAAGGTTACAAATGTTTAGCTACATACCATTAGTGAAAACTTTAATAACATATGGCATGTCTCTTGTGATCCGACATCTCGATCATAAATTGTTTCGAAAGTAGTTTTCTCGTATGCGGTACTTATAACTTTTTCAAGTGCTATGTTGTCTGTTATCCTTAAAACATGTGGTGGTGTGTTTCAATTTTTGCTCTAACTTAGATGTGTATTTTTCTATATATTTAAAAATGGCATGCCACGAAACTACTTGTTGGGAATCGATATTGGATCACCAAGTTGTTAGCATGGTTATGTTGTAAATATTTAGTCTTTTGTCGATACGATCCGGAGTATAAATTGGTTACCCGTGCATGTCTAGGCACAATGTGGAGCTAACTTGAATTAGCCATAGGCATTTGTACCTATGTTATATTTGTGTGCATTTTTACGTAGGAATGTAGAATTAGTGCATTTAGTATGATGTTGTACATGGTTAACTAGGGATGCATAATCAGTTTCCTTGTTGATGGATAGTATAAGCTGGAGAAAGTAGTAAACATGGATCGTCAATTGTTGTGCGATCCATATGGTAAGTAAGCAGCGAAGATTTTCGTAAGGTTCCAAGTTGTTATGTAGCTATCAAAGTAAGATTTAGCGGCATGAAATATGTGACTATTGTTCTGGTCTAATGTGTCCATGTTGGGGATATTCTCTAGCCATATGAAGCCATGAATGCGAGTTGAGCCTCTTTGTTGCCAATTAAATCTAGTTAGTACATAATAGATGTAAAATGGTAGGTTTTAGTAAAAGTTATTTCCAAATTCTAATGTATATAGTCTTACATGTATCGGAAGTCTTTTTATGTAGTTGTTTTTCCAAGATTTACTCACGAGAATATTATAAATATGGTCGTCATATACATGGATATTAAATGTGGATACACTATTATATTATGGATTCTCAATTTGTGTTTAGTGGTAGGGGTGGGAGGACATTGGCCAAACATGAGGTGATGAAAATTAGGCTAACTATTATAAAAAAACCCAGTGTGAATAAAAATATTGGTCTACCCAGCTGGATAATCATGTCCAAGAGTTCATTTTTGCATTGTGCCCGAGAAAGATTAGGTACCTCTAAGGTTGGAACCAAAATTCATAAGTTGATTTACCATTTTCACATCTAGAAGGGTTTGTAATAAAGTACGCGAGATGTTGAATGGTTACGAGATGAAGTGCATTCAATGTTTTTTTAGAAAAAATATATGACATGGCTTGGCTTCGTGGTGCATCATAAGGTTCATCGGAAAATAGTGGAACCGAGGGTGGATACCAAACCGTTTTCATGATAACGCATTAGGTGGAGAGCATATTAAAACATTTAGACTTCAAGTGGGCGAGACCAGCAAAACATATCCACACCCAATGGGAAAAAGGGTTGGAAAGTCCATATAAAATAAACCCTCTGTTGAATATTCATTTATGGGGCCTAAACTTATTTGGGGCCGGTAAAATATGCATGGGCTGCTTTGCATTTTGTTTTAAACATAGATATTAATCTACTCAACCTATGTGTGCACACTTGGTATGGATGCAATAAATTATGATGAAACACTTGGTGTGTGCTCTAGAATTGTTGGGTCGATGCATTTATTTCAAGGAAAGGTAAGATTTTGGTAGGTAATTTTCAAGCATAAAGTGTAGGTTATCGAGATATCCGTGGCAAGAATGGATAAAATTGTAAGGGAAACTTCATCTATGATGTCATCCCAATAGTATGGGTCATTTCGTATTTTAAAAGGAACGATAACCAGATCGTACCAAGCCAAGAACTCATATGTTAATTAAACACCATGATCAATAAGATGAAAGTAATTCGCCAAAATAATTTTACATAAACCTTTACAAAAAAATGAGCAGCAATATTATATATTATTATGGAACTCAATGAAATACAATGAGAATGGGCCTTACTTATATAGGCAAGGAATAACAATCTAAGAACCAATCAAGGTCGTAGATCAAACCTTAAATCAAGGAAAAAAATAGTCATAAAAAAATATTCAATACCATAGATTTAGGAGAGAACTAGACATTAAGGAAAGAACTATACCTAACAACTAGATAATATCCCACTAATATCTAAATAAATAAAAATAAATATCCACACACATAAGTGGGTGAGGATAAAAACAATAAAGGTAAATAAAGTATCTAGGTGAACATGAGCTAAGGTAAATACCTACTCTAACATATTTTGTATACAAGTGCATCCCAAACGTGATATCTAATCATAAAACATTTTTATGGTTTGCCTTTGACTCTATCTTTTTAATTATTAGGATATCTAGGTCCTATGGGTGGTGGGATAAAAAAGCGTAGTATGGATGTAATGTCTTGGGAAACTTATGGTATGTCCACTATACATGTATTTTCCCCCATGAGCTTGGGTGACATGTAAAATTGGTGTAACTCTTGCTATAAGCTTTTCTTCAACCTATGTTAAAATGGTCATTCTTTGGGTTGGGGCCTAGGATCCATATTGTTTCATGAAGAGAAGCGGTGCCCCTTTCTCTCATGGGAGCACCTACAACACATGGGGCCGGTAGGTGTGGGATTGATTTGCATCCCTGGGTATGATTCATTACAAACCAAACAAGTATGCATACAAAACAAGGAATCTATGCGTTTGCGAAAATCTTGTTGAATGTTACAAAAATCTATGGGGAAAATATTATGGGGCATGGGGTTGGATTATGGGGGAAACATTGGATTGTTACACGTTGCGATGGGCCATGTTAAGGCTATATTTCTAGTGGTTGTAGATTTGTTGATATTTTTCATTTATTGCATCTTTGTTGGTTGTAAGCCAATCAAGGTTGTGCATTTATCATGATGGCCACACTAAGTGCATATCTGGACCATACACTACAAACTATTAGATTACTGGATTTTTTTGTTCCAAAGATGAGATGTACATTTTAAGTAACATGAAGTAAACGGGTGCAATGTATTACAATAACCAATTAAATTGATGATAGATGTATGAATACACACACACACACAAATATATGTATATGTGTAGGTGTGCACGTATGTGACTATGGGGTTGATATATGTAGTACGTAGATATATAATGTGAGAGGTATGTAAGAGATAATTGTAGTTATGTCATGATTCGTATGTAACATTATCATAGGTTGTTATTGTACTGTATGAGGGATTTGTAATAGGAAAATGTTTATGAATTATTACGGTTGGTATGCTAATCATAATAAGCACAATGCTAAAAATATGTGCATCATATTAAATGGCTGCATGCAGGCATATGTGCATGTTTCATAGGTAGAAGAGAGAAATTATTGGGCATACATATAGCTTATTACAAGGACACTATATTTGGCATGTATAGATATGTGACAATTACAAAGTGATGCGCTATTTTTAGCAAAAACTTGAAATGGTCATATCTTGTGATCCAAGTGTCCATTTGAGTTCATTTTTTTAAACCACTTGTTTCAACAAGATGATTGCACCGATCAACCCGCCCTGCCAGCGAGTTAGACCCATTTTTGACACATTCTCAGGCCCAAAATCTGCCATATGGGGGTCAAAAATTAGGATTTAAGTTGTAGTTTGGTTTTTCCTATTTTAGGGCATTAGTTAATTTTAGTCTCTTGAATGCATATTACGTTAAAAATTTGGCAATTCCTTTAATTTAGGCATGTATAAGATGCATGGAAACTTTTGTGCCCGTAGGAATAAGCATGCGAAATTACGAAGAATAACAAGCTCTAGTAAACGCTAAAAATAATAAATTTTGCCATCTACAGTAGATTTAGTTAAATATAGTTAGAGTTTTCTTTAAAAATTGAGTTGGGAGTTGTTTTCTTATTTATGAAGCATTGTAATTCATGATTGAATAACGAAGAAGAAGATTTATTTTCTTTGAGTTCAAGATATTTACAGTATATTGAGTGTGTGTTATAGTTTGGCTACATTATGCGGTATCGAGCAAGTTCAAATCTTGGTGGAGAAAAAATGAAAGGAAGAGGAAGAGGGGGCATCATTTCCTAGATGAATAAAAACATGTAGGATATGCGGAGTCATGTTCTTTGAGCTTGCTACGATTATAGCTCAGAGAGGAAATCAAGGTGGAGATGAAACAAATGAAGAATAAGTTTGTGAAGAGGAGGAAGCACAAGGACCACCCTTAGATTTTGAAGAAAGGATGCTTCAAGCATTATAAGGAAAGAATGATGGGATAAGAGTTGATGTTTTAGAATATGGAGGTAGCCTAAACCAGAGGAGTTGATAGACTGGTTGAATAACATGGGAAATGTTTTTGAGTGGAAGGCTATGTTAGAGGAAAAGAAGGTAAAATTTGCATGCACAAAATTAAAAGGTCATGCTATGTTATGGTGGGATCATCTATAAAATGAGTGTTCAAGAAAGGGGAAAGAAAGGATTAGGACCTGGAGTAAGATGAATAAGAAGCTAAAAGAAAAATTTCTCCCTATAGATTATGCAAAACCCTTTATAGGAGGTTTTGTAATCTCGACGCATTAACTTACAAACCGTGCAAGAATACACATATGAGTTTTACAAGTTGTCCATTCATGTAGAGCATGAAGAAACTAAGGAAAAAATGGCTGCAAGGTATGTAAATGGATTAAAATTTTCTATTCAAGATGAACTAAGCATGCACATGATCAAGAGCATGGAGGATGCCTATCAACTAGATTTAAAGGCCGAAGAAAACCAAAACCTGTCCAAAAATTTAGGAGATCACCGGGATGAATAGGGGGCCTCATCATCCTTTCAAGGATGAGCTAGTTTTAGTCAAGGTAGAGGAGAATAGCCTCATGGAGTGGAAAATCAAGAAGATATAAGACAAGATCTCCCAAATCAGCAAAGAGGTAGAGGATTTCCTAGGGGCAGAGGATATGCTAGTGGCAGAGGATGGGAGGCTCCAAAAATACCATTTGTTTGCTACATATGTGGTGAAGAGGGGCATAGGACATTTGAATGCCCGCATTATTATACACATGATAAGATGCAAAAAGATCCTCCAAGAGTAAATCTTGTTCAGGGGAAAATTTTAGCAATAATATTCGTAGTTTGAAGAATAGTAGAATTCTAGGAATTTTAGTTTGGTGAATTTACAAGAATATACAGATACCAGTTTTTCCCAAAAATCCCATAAACAATAATCTGTCCCATTTGAATCTCCAAGGAATTTCCAATCCCAATGTATATTTTTATATTAAATCATCATGTGATCGCCACGCCAAGATTTGAAAACATTAATGTTTCACCAAGAAATCGATGCACCGGGATTTGAAAACATTAATGTTTCACTAAGAAATCAATGTGCTGGGATTTGAAAACATTAATGTTTCTCCAAGAAATCAACGTCGGGATTTGAAAACATTAATGTTTCACCAAGAAATCTACGGAACCTTATTTGGCCAAGAAAACATTCCTGAAATTTTCCCGATATATACACAGAGGTGATGTTCTCCCACAATTTTCCAATTTACATATTTACGAAGTAGTAGAAAGGGATTTAGCAAATCAACATATTGTAATTTGCTTACAAAATTTCAAATAAATCTAGGTCTTGTTAGGGCCCGACTAGTGCATTGTAGTTTACATCCTAGAAGCATTTACTGTAGGTGAGTCCTCAGTCTATTTGAGACCTATTTTCTTTCATGTCACATTGCTTTATCTGTGATTCTACCTTTGTAATTTATTACAAATCTTGAACATCCTCATCCTCATAACCATTATGATTTTTTATGTCATCTAGAATAGTCCTCTGCTTGCAGAGAATCATAACTAGTTTTCCTATCTTAGATACATCTAGATTCTATGTAATATATATATATATATATATATATATATATATAATATATATATATATATAATTTAAAATCACTTCATACATCTCCACGAGCTGTTGCTCTATATATTCCTTGCTTTATCAATGTATCTTCTTTGAATCCTTTTTTAATTTTCTCTCTCTCGCAGTATATATATTGCGGTTTCACTTTCCATTTATTCCACGACCAATACCATGACCATTTATCACTATCTGCTAACATTACCTCGTCCCACAATGGACCCGAAGGATATATAAAATGTGGTACATTTCGTAGGTTTCACTTTCACCTGGGGAATTTCCTTGGAAGATCGACCATGGAATTTCCAATCCCAATGTATATTTTTATATTAAATCATCATGTGATCGCCACGCCAAGATTTGAAAACATTAATGTTTCATCAAGAAATCGATGCATCGGGATTTGAAAACATTAATGTTTCACCAAGAAATCAATGTGATGGGATTTGAAAACATTGATGTTTCTCTAAGAAATCAACGTCGGGATTTGAAAACATTAATGTTTCACCAAAAAATCTATGGAAATTTATTTGGCCAAGAAAACATTTCCGAATTTTTCCCGATTTATACACAGAGGCGATGTTCTCCCGCAATTTACTAATTTACATATTTACGAAGTAGTAGAAAGGGATTTAGAAAATCAACATATTGGAATTTGCTTACAAAATTTCAAATAAATCTAGGTCTTGTTAGGGCTCGACTAGTGCATTGTAGTTTACATCCTAGAAGCACTTACTGTAGGTGAGTCCTCAGTCTATTTGAGACCTATTTTATTTCATGTCACATTGCTTTATCTGTGATTCCACCTTTGTAAGTTATTACAAATCCTGAACATCCTCATCCTCATAACCACTATGATTTTTTATGTCATCTAGAATAGTCCTCTGCTTGTAGAGAATCATAAATAGTTTTCCTATCTTAGATACATCTAGATTCTATGTAATATATATATATATATATATATATATAGTTTAAAATCACTTCATGCATCTCCATGAGCTGATGCTCTATATATTCCTTTCTTTATCAATGTATCTTCTTTGAATCTTTTTGTTAATTTTCTCTCTTCTGCAGTATATATATTGCGGTTTCACTTTCCATTTATTCCACGACCAATACCATGACCATTTATCACTATCCGCTAACATTTCCTTGTCCCACAATGGACCCGAAGGATATATAAAATGTGGTACATTCTGTAGGTTTCACTTTCACCAGGGGAATTTCCTTGGAAGATCGACGAAATGTGGATGCATGGCATAGACCTCATAGGAGCAAGGACCCACCTGCACTCCAAAAAAATATCAACTACGTCTCATTCCATGGGGTTCACTTCTACTTTGGAAGGATTTGGTTTACACCACCTCTTTTTCCTCCATGAAGATTACAGAAGTGGGATCACTCTTCGACATCTTTTCTTGTCCTTGGCATACTCTAGACAACATGTCTATAATATTTAATATAAAGGAAAAACATCAACATCTGGGGATATTTTTAATTCCTGCATCCTTCAAGTTTCTTGAACTCATTCTCCAAGTAGGAACACGACAATATACAAATAATACCCTTATCATGATTCTATCATATGTGAAACATCAGATCAAAGCATTCAAGCTTATCTCAAGAATAAGTATACTTTAGTTAGATTTGACACATTGACATTTCATTGTCAAGCCGAGAGAACCCCCCGCATACATTCTCAACCTCGAATTCACAGTCTCATACCACAATGAGTCATAGATGGAAGACCATATATTCTGTCTCATCTCCTTTGAAATGATGAACACTCTTGGTAATTGGATTATGAAAAACCTCATACCTCTGATGAATCAATAATTTATTCATGAGAAGATGCACATCTTATTTGGCCGATGACAACATTTAGAACCTCTATACATTATGATAGATCTTGGTCATCGAGACTCCTTCATTAATAAACTAAAGATAGATCATACCTTGGATGAATCAATGAACTCAGAGTCCTTCATAAGCAGATACATACTATAATTTTATTTCAAAGTGAGCACAAACCTTGATATCACCTATTTCATTTTTGATTAACTACAAGTGAGAGTTCTTATCATTAGAGTGTCTTTGGATGCTCAACAAATCATTTAAAATTTAAAATTGCTTGTTCTCTTCTCAAACCTCTGATACATCTTTAGTTTGCTTGATGTATGCTCTAATTATTATTATACTAATGTAACACTCTTGTTCTCTTCTCAAACCTCTGATACATCTTCAGTTTTTTTGATGTATGTTCTAATTCTTATTATACTAATGTAACACTCTTGCAAAAAGTAGTACATGTTAAGTGACACAACATTATTTTTATTTATACATATTTCTCATGTTGAGATGTCTATGCACATATCAATATCATTTAGTCTAACATGTTGTATCTTTTTTCTTTAAATTCTATAGGATTCACTAATTCAAGAAATGGAACCTAAAATCACATCTTATTTTGAGAAACCATATAAGGAAACCCATCCTTCTCCAATAAGACCATCACAATCAAGGGATAATGATTACATTAAAAATGAAACTCAGAATGAGAATGTGTTCATTTTTTATTTTCCTGATGTTGTCAATGAAAACAACAATGAAATGCCTCCCCTTGAAGACATTCCATTGAATGATGTCAAGTTTGACACTGTACCACCTGTCCAATTGAATGAAGATGAAACTGCATCACTTGTTAGTGCCCAAGTGAATGTTGGAGGTGAAAATTATGACAATGGCAGTCAACAAAATTTAAATTCCACCAAGGCAAATACTCAGTAGACACCTATTTCTAGAAGAAAGAGAAAGGAAAGAAAATGGGACTTGGTAAGAAGTTTCAGGTTAGAGTGGGTTTCTAATTTTCCATTTATTGAGCCTATTGAAAATGAGAATAAAGCTAAACCTCCTAAAGAATGCAAATATACAATATGTAGCTAGAGATTGGGAAGGAAAATATAATGCAATTTAAGTTGGATACTATTGAGAAGCATGTAGGAAAGATATATGAAAAGATAATTACGCAGATGACATTGAGAAGAATGTTTTTAGATGAAAAATTACAGATGATTGTTTGTATATTAGGTATGAAAAATAATTTTAAGAGCACAAGAGAAATGAAAGAATAGTTGCAGTGAATGGAGGGACAATTACCTCTCAATTCAACAAGATCGTTCAAAATAGTCTTTTGGGTAAAATAGTTTAATTATCTACTATTTTACACATTTTGAAAAGAGTTCATCCTATGAAAAATTTTCTGAAAAAAGAAGATGTTGTATTTCCTTGGTGTCCCACACTTTCCTCATTTTCAATGGTTAGAAAGTAGTGGTTGGGATTGGGAAAAATGCCTAGCTATGGTTGAGAAAGAAGACTTGAAGGAGAGACTGAAGTCTGCATGATACATATCTTTGTCTATTGGCGAGGTTACAAAAATAGATAATACTACTTGGGTCTATATACATGTGTATACTGTTGAGAATTATATGAGATAGCCTCAATTACTTTCCATTCACAAGATGAGAGACCTCCAACGCTGAAAACCTTTGTGAGTTGGTGATGAAAAGTTTGAAGGAG
The DNA here is from genome assembly GCA_018340775.1 of Taxus wallichiana var. yunnanensis. Lineage (NCBI taxonomy): Eukaryota > Viridiplantae > Streptophyta > Pinopsida > Cupressales > Taxaceae > Taxus > Taxus wallichiana. The sequence goes on from CM031239.1 coordinate 316,489,340, forward strand.
ATCGATGACATGGATGATGCTGTAATTGCATCAAAGCTGGTATGTGTCGGGCAGATGGGGAATCAGAATGCAAGATGATTGTAATGTCCTGTGTGTAATAATCGAAACATCTCATTGCCTTTATATGATTTCCATTCATTGTATGGCTCATAGAATGAACCTAACTTATAGAATAGTTGGAAAATTTAAACTTGTAGCAAAAGTTGAAGACCTTGTTCAAGAGATGCATGCTTATTTATTTCGTAGTCTTAAAAGGTGCATGGAATTCCAAATATTTTTTGAAGGACTAAAAATGGTCATAAAGCTGTTAAAAGATATCGACGCTTGTGTCGATCTCATTATACTCAAACCAATTCATAGGGTGTACGAAGAGTATCAATCCTTATTAGGAGTGATGTGATAGAATCACATGGAAGTGGACAAGGCCCAAGATTTGATACACTGTTTGACTGATATAGAGTCATTTCTTATGTTGTGTAGTCTCCTTCCCATGTTGGAAGAAATGCATCATTTAATTAAACAAGCATATGAAAGAACTATCAATATAGTTGATTTTTCTAGTTTGAGGAAATGGGTTTGTATGACAATAGAATATTTGTATCTCAATGAAACTTCTTTTACAAGTCCAACATTTAATGGTTAGAATGATTTGATAAAGATTGGAAATGCAAGTAGCTTTCTGAATCTCAACTTGTTTGGGGAAGTATGTGCTTCTATATGTGGAGATACTTGATGTACATGTTTAAAGTACTAGTCGGTAAGGTTGAGGACGTAAAATTCACAGGGTTGTTATTTGATAACATTATATCATGAAAAAGGGTGAGGTTAAGAGAAATTTCTATATCCGTAGTAGAATAAATAAGGGAGCAATTTATAAGGGATGCTTTACTTGAAGCAATGGCTATAGTAAATCCAACCTTTTGGAATCTTGTCTAAAATGAAAGACATATGCAGGAAGACTACTTCAAGAGGTTGAATACATTGATTCAACATTTTTGTAACCATGTTGATATCAATGGAATGAATATTCTAGGTATTTTAAGCAAGGAAAATTTGTCTGCTCAATCTCATGAATTTTCCACTACAATGATGCAACAATTCAAAGATATGGATAATCCCTTAGAGTGTGGAGCAATAACCCGACTATGGAAAAGAGTTGGGGTGAGTACTATTTTACAAAAACCATGTCCAAGTTTTTCTCATTAGCTGATCTATGTTAAACAATGATTTTGGGTTTAGTTGAAGATGAGAGAATTTTTAGTGCCTTGGCCTTTATAAAGTCAAAATTACAAAAAATCTTGACAAAAATTTGGAAAATTATTTGAGAATTTATGCATCACGGTATGAAGTGGATAACTTTCCCTACGATAGGGCTCTGACAGTATGGAAGTTGATTACTGAAAGGAGAGGGGCTGAAAATAATGACACAAATACAACAAACGACCCTATTGCGGTAGTTGATCATCGAAAGAGAGACTTAGTCTTAGAGATCTAGTGAATCAAATATTAGAGATGATCTAGGTCCATCAAGTTGGAATCTTCCATTTGTGGATATCCCATGATATATATGTTCATATAATAATTAATATATTCAAATATTAAGTACATTGTTCTAAATCTCAAACAAGGATTAACACTCACCCAAAACTTACATGTGCCTAAAGGTAATCATATTGATTCCATTTCCATTTTGATTGCAGAAACATTACAAAGTCATGTTTTAATGAGTATTTAATATATTTCACATACAATGTTGTTGATCACTTTTATAGAAAGAATACACCGTGGTTGGTTGTCTATTACATCACAATCTGAGATAGATTAAGTGGCTTTTCTTGAATCATTAACAAAATGAAAATTTAAAAATAAAACTTTTCCTCATTCAACTTGCTTGAGACATGCCTTGAGGCTTGTATGAAAAAATTGAAGATTGTCATTACAACAAATGGAATTTTTTCAAAATGAATCTAAATACACTAAAGAGTAAATCCATGCATGATGCACATATATTTTTAACTTGTGCACCTCTTTGTAAAAATTTTCTTCAACTACAAGAAACCTAAATATCACATGTTTATTAATACAATAAACATAAAGATAACTCTAGTCTATTAATAATATAATTTACTATTTTTATCCATGATCATGATTTCCTCCCAAATAATAGAAACAAAAAAACCAAACTACCACTTCAACTTGGAATCAGGCTCCACAAATTTAACAAATTATATCATCTTCTGTAACTTGCTCCACTCTTCATCTGTTGGAATTGCAATTTGTTGTAAATTAGAGTGACTGACATGTAACTTTGTTAGCAATTCATAACTAATAGTGGAGCTTTCCTCTATTGTTGTATGCAAACTTACTGACAAGGTTATCAATGGTTTAACAGAGTCAAAAAAGTTTGTCTCATCTAGCTTCTCAAGAATTCGGTCCTTCTCTTGAGTCATTTTTTATTTCATCTTCTTCTGGAATGCATCCTTTGTAATGAATAGGTGTGTTTTATCAAAAGGAATTGGAAAACCAAGATTTGTGAACTCTTGTACCTTTCCATGTAGCTCTTGTAACATTATTTGACACTTATTCAGAAATTCTTGTGCTTCTCCCAATGTAACACCTACTAATAACACACACATGATACAACACCAAAAATCTTTGGAATAATTTTTTTGACTCACATTGTAGTACACTTGACACTACGGGAGCCCACGTGGGACACCCCACAACACTTGACATGTTTTCCAACATTAACCCACATAGATAACATGGAAACACATGATGCACAACAAGCCACTTTTATTCCCATATAATAAGTCATAACATAATGTTTCAAATACAATACAACATATAGATAGGGTCTTCCCACAACACGATATTTTTAGAATTTCACCTTTATTAAAACATGTCTCAAAACTTATCTTAAGATCTAGAAGGGTTCGTAATATGAGCATCATACAATCCTTTTCTTTTTTCCATATTCCCATTATATTGATTAACATTTGACTTATGGTGTATCTCATTGAATAACGATTACCAACTTTATTTCAATTACTTGTTTAATTTTCTCGTTCGTTAAAAGGGATCTTTATTTACACACAAGACTATTAGGTATTATCTCTAAGATCCACTCCTAAGGGAAAAAATCTATTATAAGTTTACTATAGTAGGATCCAACAATTAGTTAAGGATTCGAGAGCACTTAACATGGAAACATACTACCCTATTTTGTTTCAAGCTAAGGTTTCTTGAGTACCGTTTTACATCCAACTTAAGATGGTTCTTCCTTAACTAGGTTTGTATGCCTCTTGAAAAAATTAGAACACCTATTAGCAAAAAGGGAATTTTCATCACCATGAAACTACTAGTCCCTAACATAGGGGAATTTGAATCTAAGGACATGACCACAAGTTCACATCATACGACCATTACATACTAGGACAAGTGGGAGAGCAAAAAGGAGTAGTCCATCATTTAAAGAGTTAAGGTTTGCATTAAAGTTTACACAACGTGGATCCCATTTTCTCACCACAAGATAGTTTAAACAAGATATAAGAACAGTCTAAAAAAATCACCTTTCTCCAAGCACAACATCACATAGTTACATTTTCACAACTAATCGTTTACTAAAATGTGGTTTAGTTTCACCATTAACTCATAGCAATGCACCAAAGACTCAAACATGGGCCTTTACATACTTAACTAGAAGGTGCAATAGAGTGAAAAGAATTTAAGATCATCCTAAGATTTTAGTTCTTAATGCTAAAAGAATCACAGAAAGGGTACTTGTGCACAAATTTTGAACTAGGGTTGACTATTTGATTAGATTGAATTTCTATGTTATCAAGGAAATTAACACAACACACAAGAGATTGAGTCATCAATCCCACCCTAAATGGACAATGTAAGATGTCGATCTCCAATACATTTAACACACACACACACACACACACACACACACACACACACACACACACACACACATTAATGTGTGATTCCTCCTAATTACAACTATATATGCAACTAAGTTCAATAAACTAGCATGCTGCAATTGACTCAATTTAACACAATGATTATAAGAAATCCTCTTATTCATTTCTTTTAAACAAGGTAAACATATTTTTCTAAATACGGTGTAAGTATCACAATTTTACTTTTTGGAAATTACACATTTAACCAGGTGGACTAGCCCTCATTAATCAAAAAAATACAAATGTAATTCATTTATTGACGAATACAACAAGTAATACAATTCATATTTCTTCAGTCAATAGAATAAATGCAACATTTTAAGCTTCGTCTTCCTTTCATCCTTCAAGTAATCCATCTGCAAGAAGTGTTAGCAACTGTCACCTCGTATTTAATGGTGACATAGAAATACACTTCCCGGTCTAACTAATTCAATACAAGATAAATAAATATTAACTGATTTACTTAAAGAAAACAACTCATGTGCATGAATTCAAACCAACATCACAAGATTTTCTAGGAGTTAATTTCATTCCCTATAAAAGTTCAATCTTCCGTGCGTTAAAAAAATACAACAAGCATTAAACAAGGGTACGACCTCTATCACCCCACCTAATTTTAAGGTAACCTTCTCATTACTATCTCACATAAAATTGTATTAGGAATTGAGGGTAATTCATAAAAGCATTTCCCTACAAGTTTAAAAGCAAGCACAAGGGTATGTTTTGAGTCGGACAAGGCTAAAGCTATCAACCAAATTATGATGTTCTACACTCACCCATAAGGAATTATTGAAGATAACAAAGATATTTATACCCCTCAAAGAGGTACAAGCATCGACAATACATGACTCAAGATAATTCCATTTCAAGCTACAATCTAGGGTGATCAATATTAGCACCTTTGTAATTGTAGCGCCCGCTAAAAGGATCGTACGAGACCAAAGAATAACCTAGGTTTAGTAGGAAAAATTATGGAATATTTTTTTTTGAAAAGAGTGCCCACAAAAGTTTTCAAAAATGATAGCTGCCACATTAATGTCTCTAAGGTGATGACACAAATACAAAAAAATAGTATTCCATGATAACACAATATCTGAAATCTATAGTATGCATTGGTACATTGTTTTGACTAAGCAAGTTTGATCTCCCTAAGGTTTATTTAAATAATAAATTAATTCCTACTAAGTTGAATAATTCCCCCATGGTGTCAAGGGTAAAAGTGGTCAATGAAATTAAATACCAAGGTTATTTAATTTCTATAAGGTTGAAACAACTAGCAAGGTCCCATGTTAAAAGTTGGGTTTGGGATAATGAACACTTCCCTACCCCAAAAGTAACCCCTTAAAAGTCAACTCATGTTTTAAAATTAAGATATTTAAATTAAAGGGTAATTTCCACTCACCCCTTCTCCACCTACTTTTTGTAGGGATGAATCTCATCCCTTGGATGGATTCAATTTGGGCCCTTGATGTGGAAAAAGGGTACCCAACCCTAAAACATCCTTATGAAGTCTCCTTTCTCATTTCACTTGTCTCATTGCTTCTATTTTGTTTTGTAGGATAATGGAGGAGGAAGGGGAGAGATGCCATTAGAGACCACCTCAAGCTCTTGGAAGAGGCTTCCAAAGCTCCATTATTTGCCTATTTTTTGATACCCACATTAGGGTTTAAAAATGTATTTTTCCATTTTATTTAGTTTGTTTTCTTGTATTTGCCCAAATGGGCTTGTGGGTATTTTTGTTTTCTTTTTCTATTTTATAGAAATAACTAGATTTGATTTATATAACCATTTGTGTATATGAAAATGTATATTTACACACACACACACACACATTTATTAATTTCAAATGTGAGATAAACCCGAAATAGATTTAATTGAAGGAACAAAATTTAATACATATATATTCAGGTATATACATGCATGTGAATTAGTATGCATGTGTGTGTGTGTGTGTGTGAAAGTAAAACCAAAAGGTTCGGCCACAACCAAAATGTACGAAGTGTGGAAGGAGAAAAACACAGTTCTAGGTTCTGCAAGTTTAGAGCAAGTATGTTGGGTTGGGGGAGGGTCACCGACCCCACCCCCACCCCATTTATTAATGGGGTGGGGGTGGGGTCGGTGACCCTCCCCAACCCCTTTCTCTCCCATTTGCTAAAATAAGTGCAAGCCGCACTTTTTAATTTGCCCCTTTTTTTGTTTTTAAATTAAACTTGGCCAACTCAAAAATACACGCATTTTCTTATAAATTCTTAAATTTAATAAATTTTCATTATATATATATATATATATATATATATATATATATATATATATATATATAAAGGTAAATATTAAATAAAGTAATGTTAATAACATAGCAACAATTAATGTATTATCATGTACTTAAATATTTTTTTCTTCTTTGAGAGTTACAAGCTAACCTTAGAAATTTACCTTCTTCATTAACCAAGTAAAAGGACAATTGCAAATTGAGTTTTAAGAGATGATTTATTTAGTAAGTAAGAGATCACTAACACTTAAGTTCTTTCCATTTCAAAGCAAGGTATTTAAATTTATTACTTTACATTGTCATTTTCTTGCTATATAAAAAAATCAACACTTCTAAATAAAATATATTCAAACTTGTTCTCTCTTTCATTTCACTACAATGTACATACATTCAAAATAGCTAAAATAACTTTATTTTTCCATTCAAGTTTACTATGCAAGCAAGTTCAACTTCTAACAAATTCTACATTTCCTTCTCTCACATTTACCATACAACAACTACACAATGAAAGTATACTTTCTTTTCCATTTCTCAAACTAACTCTACAATACAAATATTTCTTCTTTCTTTTCAATATATAATACACTTCCATAGCCACAATGAAATGCAATTTGTTTCTTCACAAGATCAATACAATGTTCTCCACTTGATGTGGGAAATCATACAAAATATAAATAAAAGAATAGAATACATTATTACAAGTTCTTCCACTCTAAGTGGGAATAACACAAGAAAAGTTTCACAAGGTCTCCAACAAAACTCCAAGCTTCACAACTCCATCAAGATAGCTCCTCAAATATTTGTTTGATTCACAAAAATAGGGGGAGAGGCAACACTCTCCACCCAACCAAGATATCCAATGGAGAGGAGAAGCCATCCTCTCCATTGGCCCCCGAGCCCCAACCACATTACAATGGGAGATGATTTCAACACATGGAAACTACAAGCTTCCACAATACTTGACAAAATATTTTTACAATCCATTCCATCCACATTCAAACACAACAACAACACAAGAAAGAAGAATCAACAAAACAATAATATAACAAGGCTTAAAATGAAAGCCAAAAGAGCAAGACCTATGGGGAGGCCACTTATGCCTCCCAATGGGAATGGGTGCCCACCTTTAAGCATCCAATGTATGTCTCAAATACCCTAAAAACTCTTATGCCTCCCTCACGTACCCCTTTTACCTCCATAAACTCTTATGCCTCCCTCAATCTCTTATGCCTCCCTCATAACAAGAAACAATAAGAAAAGAAAGAATTCCCCATACAAGGTGGGGCATCCAACCTAAAATCCCTCCAAAAGGAATTAAATGCTTATGCCTCCCTACAAGAAAACTCCCCATAGTCTCCTCGACTCCAAACTTAGGAAATCTACCCATACCCAACAAACATTCCAAAGGAAAACAATACTCAACACAAACATATAAACATAAAATAAAAGCATAATTTAAACTAAGGTAAAGCTCCTACCTCTCCATAGTAGAGCTTGTTCCAAGAATGAAATTATAAGATCCTCCAAAAACCAAGCAAGCATCCACAAACTCCAACAATCCACAAGCTCTCTAAAAAATCCTCTAACTCTCCAAAATACAAGAGCACAAAATAATCAAGTAACCCCCAAACAAGAAAAATGATTTCAATAAATAGGAAAAGGAGAGAGGAGGATGATGTGGCTTCAAGTAGGATGCCACCTCATTTCCTCTCCACTCCACATCACCTTGGTCAACCTCATATTCCAATGAAAAATTAATAAGTGGTTGAAGGAATGACAAGAAAATTACACACTCCATCTAATCCCACTCCCCCAAGAACAAAATTAAACATTTGAAAGAAAGTGCAATAAACATTTCACCTTTTTTTAATCTTCCCAAAACACCTAATAGGCCCTAATTCTGACCCCTAACCCATAAGTAGGGTTGGCATAGGAATTTAAGAGGTTTGGGACAAGTTTGAATTGTCCCACAAACTTCCAAATTTGGCCTCTAAGGGCAAATTCGAGTGTCCCATGAAGGGTAGAGTGTACTACACTTAAGAATCAAGCATACAACACTCAACACAAAATCCAAGAGTAAATCAAGTCTAATAAATGAAATCCTTTTTGGTCACATCTTTAATTAGTTTAGGACAAATTTAATTTATCTTAATTAATACACTACAACCCATGAATAATAAAGGGGTAAAATACATACATCACAATCTAAATAATTAAAACAAGTAAATTACATCACTAAAAGAACACATACTAATATTAATAAAAAAGAAATTAAAACAAAACAACACATGACCCCTTGGTCACAATTTTCCCCTAACCAAATAATTCTAACACACACACAATTACATGTTGCCATGGTGACCCTAGTTGAATTCATCTCAAATTCCAATGTGGTTGGTCTCCAATCCCCGATGTTGTTGTGAATAAAATATACCTGCAAAATAGAGAATACCTCCTTTGGCCTTGTGGCCGCATTAAAACATCCATGCCAAAATATGCGATATAAATATAAAATCATCTATATACGAATTAATATCATCTATGTAAATACGATATCACTTACAATTTCTAGCAACATTTCTATTCCACATTTCATCCATGTCAAAATGATCACCACATTAATCCGATTATCAAAGGTCTACTCAATATGACTAAATATATCACATGTCAGAAATATATATAAATAACCATGTCAACAAAGTATATCAATATCAACATCAAATGTCTCTAATGGTCCACATGCATCATATACGAATCGAATAAACAACAGTTCAGTATCTCTAATATCTACTAACATGCTAAATACAAAAACTATAATATATCCATAAGTCCTAAATGATGTATTTAAATCAATAATAAAAAATGTGTCAAAGGGGAGTGGGCACTACATCCCCCTCTCCTTAGACTCGACTTCCTCCTGGAAGTCACTAGAACAGGTGTGGAAAATGCAATCGTAGTAAAGTAACATCCTCCAATGTAGTTGTAGTCTCATCATATCTGTCCCATTGGACCTGAACTTGGTCAATCTCTCCGCCATAAAGGCCAGGATCATGTGCTCTATAATGCGTATGGGCTCCACCATCACTTGCCCATGATCCCGCACTGCAATGCGGTCCAATCTAACACATGAGAAGGATCAGAAATATATCTCCTAAGCACAAAAAAGTGAAACACATCATGGACGCTTGAGACAAGCTAGGTGGCAATGCTAGACAATAGCCAAGGGACCTGTTGGTTGTCAAATTAGGACTTTAATGAAAGCAACAGTCAGGGGACAGAAAGTCCCTCCTCTTTAATGGGAGAGGTGCCCTTATTGAAAGCAAGCAAAAAAACTATTTACAAATGTACAACTTTCTATTTTAATGAGGAACTATGATATCCTGAAAGTGTCTTAATGCAAAGGTAGATCATCAATACAAAATGACAAAAGAATTAAGGAAGGGAAAAGGTAGAACATAACAACATTCCCAAGAAATATAGATAGCAAAATAGTTCCTTATAAATGTTGTGCAAGGATGATATATAGAACATAATCATTCATATAGAACCATCAGATATTATTTCATAGACACAAAGTTCTAGAAATGAAATCCATAAGAATAAAAAGCTTCTTAATGAGATAGATTAATGATTCAAAAATTGAGACAAGAAAGAGAGAATAAACCAATGCAGATGGAAATAGGAAGGGAAATCTTATGCATTGATAGCTTTTAGTTATTTTACACTTTCAAAATTTTCGTGGTTCTAACCCTTTAGAATGATGTGGAGAGCCCAATATATAGCTTACAAAGTGGTTACACTTGGTAACCATTTATTTTAACCAAAATATTAATTAAGGAAATACACAATATAAAGTCCTTAATTAAATTACAAGGAGATTCGAACTAAAAATAGAAGAAGAGGATCAAGAGCCCGAAGTAGAGACATCCAGTTGTGGTTGAGAAGGGCCCACTTTGTTTTGAGGATCTGGTGCCTGAATTTCTTCAACGCTTCGGCTATCTCCATGCCTCTTGGAATAGTCGTGTTGGAAGTAGCATGAGTCCACGTGCCTAGGAATTTCTCCATATATTTGTCAAACTCAGTATGCTCCAGATATTCCTTATTAGCCTCGGCTATAGCTGAATGAAGAGAGCATATGTCCTTCATTTTCTCTTTAGTGATTGATTCTTCCTTGAACAAATCATCCTTAACAAAGGCTTTAAACTGAGCCTTGATTTCTTAGAGGGAGAAGAAAAAACCTGTGACTTCATCCTGAAAATGGCAGTGGATATCTTTGAAGGTGGATAAAACACAAGTTTTAAAAGACTCCCCTTTTTCCATACATTCCTCAATTCCCCAAGTGCTTCTTCCAGAACCTTTATTTTCCAATCGATGCTAAAGATCCATGTTCTTGACAAGTTATTCTTGATATCATCAAACACATTGTTGGCCAACAGATCCTATCATCAGTTTGACCCATCAAACGGAGATTTGCGATACATCCACTCCAGACCTTCAATTCCTTGTCCATAGCCTTGATTGAGGAATTGAATTTCTGCTACATCTTGATCACCTTCTCATTGGTTTTGAAGGATTCCTCAATAAAGTTTAAACCTACTACAGTCATGTCATCCACCATGGATTCCACATCTCTCCCATAAGTAGAATACTTGTGAATGTATTTGATGGTTTGAACATCATCTTGATTGAGAACTATGGGAGGTGGGAGAGAAACCAATGGTGTTGGATCCAAAATTTATCCTTTGTAAACAATGATCTGATAAAGTTGGAAAGAAATTGGTTATGTTCCTCAAACTTCTCCATGGTTTTCTTTCCTTTCTCCACCCGTTCAATAACCTTAGTGACCGTTTCTCGAAGGTTATGAACTTAATTATCAGGTGTGGATTCTCCCATTGGAATTCTAGAAATTTCTGAGTCAGATATCAAAAGATCTTTTTCCTCTTAATCCACTTTGGGTTTTGTAACCTCTAGGAAATGCTAGCCTTGAGCATAAGTCACCAACCTCGAAGTAGTATTTTTTTTATTTGCTAGATGAGGAGGGGTAGTACCAAGCAGAGCTGCTACAAAATCAAAATCAGGCCCGGTTAATCAAGAGGAAGATCTCCTTTTCTTGTTGTCCACTAGGGGCTACACCCAGGAAAGGGAAGAAGAAGAAACAAAAGAATTAAGGGGCCCACATCCAAGCAAACTCATGGCACTCAGAGTATGAACCACAATTGTCTCTAGTGTGGAAATGAATGTAACCCTAGGAATTTCCCTTGCAAAGAGTCATTAAACTTGGAGGTTCGGCACTTGGGCCTTCCTTATCTACTCCAAATCGTGGAATCGGGAGTATCTTCTGGGTCTTTCATCTCATCATCATCATTCTCACTTAGAACAATAATGTTATTTGGCCCAATAGGCAATTCTAACTGCTCCAGAAGAGTCTCTTCCTTGATCGGTTCTTGCTTGACTTCCTTGACCTTCTTTTGATACACTTTAGTGGAAGAGGAAGGAGTAGACAACTCAAGTTCTTTCATCGAAGAAGAAGAAGGAGTTTGCTCAAGTACCTCAGTGCTAGGTGTATGTACTTCCTTCCTAGGTGTGGAAGTTTCTCTTGAAGAGGATCTACCTTTGTTCATCCTGAGTTCATGTACCTTCTGTCAAACCAAATCTTAGTTTTGATGATGACAGGGGTGATTATCTCATTCAAGTCATCTCTTTCCTTCACATACCAATCCAAGGTTTCCAGAGGAGTGTGCTTGATGGATCTTTTATACTCAAAGGATTGAAAATATTCATCATCATCCTTAAGCTCTTTAGGAACTGGTAGAGGTTGAGATCTATGATCTATTGTAGATAAAATCTACCAAAATGTCTCATCCTCGGCTTCAAATTCATCAAAGACAATCAACCCGGTGATCCTCGGTGTTAGGGACGATGATGATAAGTTATTCTGAGATTTTGATCAATGAATTTATTTAGATCAAAGCAAGTCCTGGGCTTGAAGAAATGAACTGTAAGAGGAGCAATATCCCTTTCTATATTTTGGGCATCTAGAGTTATCCTGCATGTATAATTCCCCAAGGTGATAGGGAAATGAAGACCTGTAATATTCTTATCTCGGCAGGTTCTATGAAGTTTATCTAGCTACCTGCACACCTCAACCAAGGCCATTTTCGTTGCAGAACATGGGAAGCTTGAGAGGTGTGCTTTCAAAACAAGCCAACTTGATGTATGAGAACTTTTGAAACTGAATGAAGAAAGCCCCATACTTGGTTATCAAAGCCTTAGCCTCATCAGAGAATCTTCTAGCAGTGTCACCCTCCAAGAGTCTCACAATGTACATGGTGAAGGCATCATTTACCCTTATGAAATTATGATTACTAACCTTGAGGGTAAACTGAGGGCAATATGTGTAGATGGGCTCATCCTTCTTGCCTTCAATGAAAGTGAAGCCAAACCACTCGCGAGATGCTACCAAGGTGTACATGAGATAAGAGGTCATGTAGAAATTTTTGGTTTCTTTGAACATTTGACAATTGTTCAATTAGGTTTCCATAGATAATCTCGCCCAATTTATGTTTACTTACCCTCATGAGATGATATTTATAAAAGGAAAGATCCAAAAATGGAAGTCGTTAGTAGAGGGCATTCCCATAATCCGGGGAGAAAGGTGATGAAATATGATAGTTCTTCATTGAAATCAACCTTGAACAATGCTTTAGAGAGTCGGGACGCTCCCTTCTTAGGGCACTTTAGCAATGATTTAGCTACTCGAGCGTTATATTTCTCGTTGTTTTGATGAAATAGAGTTTGAGCTTGATCGAGAACAAAAGAGTCTTTTGTTTTGAGAATACGCAGTGGCAACGATGATGGCGACATCGTCGATTTTGTAATCAATTCACTGTGCACATTGACAAATTCCTTGGTGTCCGGGTTGAAACTAGCCCCGCATGTGAGCACAGTGTTGACACATTGCACAGAGAGAGGAAAACCAGTGGCGTATGTGATTCCACTATCATTTATCATTTGATCCATGGGAGCAAGGTTATCGCATGCTAATCTGCACCCAGAAATCATTGAAGTTGAAATGTCAAACTTCACTATCTCCAATATTGGGCACAAAAGTCTCCAAAGGAGACAGATGCTCGTACTTGAAATTTGATCTTCATTTTGACACTGAACAGAGGAATGGGCTTCAAAGAATATATTCATGACAAAAATGCAAAGAGATACAGGAAGGTGAACAAATGACTCAGTTTTACAAAAATGTGGGCAAGAGATAATGAAGAAACAATGTGAAAAATGCATAGATGGCTACCCCCTTTAAATAGTGTTGTATATATCTCCCTCCCCAGGTAAATATGGAAAAACAGAAGAATATGGAAATCAAATAAACTAAAGATGTCGACATGAAAAGGTTGTGCCCTGGAGCAGGGAAAATATGTTGACATTAAAAAGGTTGTGCCCTGGCATAGGTGGAAGGCACAAGTAAAAAGATGTCGACATAGAAAAGGTTGTGCCCTGGCGTAGGTTGGAAGGCGTAGGTAAAAAGATGTCGACATGAAAAAGGTTGTGCCCTAGCGCAGGTTGGAAGGCACAGGTAAAAAGATGTCGACATGAAAAAGGATGTGCCCTGGCATAGGTTGGAAGGCGAGGTAAAAATATGTCGACATGAAAAAGGATGCGCCCTGGCATAGGTTGGAAGGCATAGGTAAAAAGATGTTGACATGAAAAAGGTTGCACCCTGGCGTAGGTAAAAAGATGTCGACATGAAAAAGGATGCACCCTGGCGCAGGTTGGAAGGCGTAGGTAAAAATATGTCGACATGAAAAAGGATGTGTCCTAGCACAGGTTGGAAGGCATAGGTAAAAAGATGTTGACATGAAAAAGGATGCACCATGGCATAGGTTGGAAGGCGCACGTAAAAAGATGTCGACATGAAAAAGGTTGCGCCCTAACGCAGGTTAGAAGGTGTAGGTAAAAAGATGTCGACATGAAAATGGTTACGCCCTGGCGTAGGTTGGAAGGTACAGGTAAAAATATTTCGACATGAAGATGGATGCGTCGAGGTGCATCTTCAGGAGGCGCAACATTTTGAGCGTTGACACCCTGAACCCGCAGAAAGCAAACCCTAACCCAGATATTCAAATGGCCATAACTTTTCACAGGGAGCTCGGATTCACGCAAGGTTGGACTTTTTCAGAAATATTACAAGGTCCTCTACCCAACTATGACTAGATATATTTAATTGGGTGAGAAAAAGTTCTTCAAAAATGCAAAATACAGTTCACCATTTTTGGGTTTGTTAGGGTTCTCACCTACTGCCATAATGAGATGAATTAAATACAACCTGGAGGTGGTTGGGGTAGATTTGGAATTCCTCTCTCTTCCCTCTCTCATTCTTCCTATAAATTGTAAGGAGGGGCTTCTTTCTAAAGGTTGGACATTCTTGTTTTCCCCTCCCTTCTTCTCTTTGGCAGGCAAATTTGTGGAGTTCAAACCTCCCATCTAAAACTATAATGCAACTTTGCCTCTTGGCATTTTGTAGTGTATTGTATCAATCTTTGGAGAAAATAATGCATGTCTGTGGATGATTCTCAACCCTCTCTGTGTTCATTTGCATCCTCCTGATCTTTCACTATAAATTTGGTTATCTATGCATGATCTTGCATTGCATTTTAATGGTTTGTGTTTATTGGCAAGACAGTGTTCTTCATTCCTCGGTGCATCACCTTTGTTAGTTTAGGTTTATTTTTATGCATCTTCTTACCTGTCTCCTTGGTAAGTTAGATTAGGTTTTGAGTAAACCCTCTACATTTTTATGTGTGCATCTGAACAGAGGAATAGGAACCGGCCTTCATCGGAGAGCTTTCCTGATTCGCAAGGTCCCACACTTGGGAAAAGCTCCATGTTATGCAATCATACTTGAGAGTCTCAACCCATCGAGTTGTAGACATTCAGGGGTGTTGTGATTGCCATCAATAGTTTTGGCATGCCAGTGGGACCAAGAGGTCATTCCACAAGATTTGAAGGAATTTTCAAGAAATTTGGACTTAGAAATTGCAAGTTTTACAATTTCAGATTTTTTCACCTTCAGGCTGAACTCCGAAATTGATTTTCAAGGACTTAACTTGCTCAAAACAAGTCAAAATTTCACCAGTTGATAGATCGGGGATAATCTTCAAAAGGGTATTCTTAGATTTTTGAGATTTTGACTTTCAAAATTTCATAGTTTTTAGTATTTCAGGTTTTCCCAGGTGTCGAGCATGTCCCAAGTTCCGACACGGTGTATTTCAGGTTTTGTAAGTTGCCTTGCATGACCTGAGTTTCACCTGTACCTTTGGGGATTAGTAGCTGCACAACAAGACCCGATAACCGAATTGAAGAACTGTATCTTCGGGTCCTTCAAAGTTTTAAATTCTATTTTTAATATTGTCAGGTTTGGTGTGTAACTTGGCAGAATCTAGCCTTTTGAGGCTCGTTCTCTAACACATCTGGCGACTCCGAAGGGATAGAATTCAGTGGTGTAGCAGCAAAAGTTTCCCAGGCATATGAGAAGAATTCAAACCAGGTCTGATACTCGAGAAGAGGGGCTATTTGTCTACTTGCAACTATCACAGGCTAGAGGAAGGAGAGGAAGAGGACCACAAAGATCACCATCTCCACCTAACCGGACTTTGTCTACACCTCCACCTAGTAGACCTTTTCTCGCATCAACTAGAGTTCTTAGGCCAATCATAATGGCACATCTACCACGAATCCCTTTGTCAATTTCACGGGTAGTAGTCCACTCACCTAAATGCTCAGAATCAGGTTCCGGTTGCAGCGCTAAAGAATATCCCCTATTTCACAGGAGAAAATCATACTACTCCTATTGACCACATCCAGGATATTTCCAATGCATGTGCAATCCATGAAATAAATGAAATGGATGTTGCAGTCAAGTTGTTGGCTTCATCTTTTAAAGGTAAAGCCTTACAGTGGTTTAGGAGCCTAAGTAGGGTCTATTACGAATTGGAACCAACTTTGTTCAGCTCTTTGCAACGATTCGGGGAGGCGAAGACAATTTGTCTTTATTGGAACAATTGCGACAATCAAAAGAGCTCTAATGAACAAATGACAGATTTCAACTTGATTCCACGGACATGGGACAGGATTCCAATAGTTATTAGACCAACCGCGAAGGCGCATTCCTTTATTTCTTAAAGGCTATAAATTAGACATAGCCATGATGATCAATCAATGGGAGGAACAACACTCTTTGAGGGCCTATGACATACTATCGAGAGTAGAGAACTATTTGATCAAGTGGAAAGCTTGCACCAAGGCCACCAATGCCTCTCTATCAGGATATGGGAAATCCTACTGACGATCAAGCACGAGTTGAATCCCATTCCAACTCCTAGAAATCAAAGCAATAATGAGGCATCGACTTCTTCAAATACTTGAAAAGGAATTGTAGGAGGTTATGAAACAACTACGAGAACCTTGGAAATGAGATGGTGACTATCAAAAAAGCAAGCTCAAAGTGCTTAGACCGTATCGACCTCAAGAAAGCACGAGTATGCAGGCTAGGCCCCATACCAACAAAATAGACCACTAGCTCAGGCTGCAAATCAAAACCAAAACTAGGGACAACCTCAAGCTGCCAGGCCATTTGACCGTATGATCCAAATGCAACAACATCCTCAAGAGCCTTGGTTCCAACACAAAACAACATGGCACAAGAGTACGACTGGTGTTACCCTTGCAATCTACCTCACAATCAGTCAGCGTGTTTCAATGGTGCACTAAATCAAGCCTTGATGGTGCAAACCATTGGTGTGTCTCAAGAACCAAGCCAAGTAGGGAATCAATAGCAAGAAACACAACAAGAAGCACCTCCAACAGAAACCACGTTGGCCAATTGGCAAACGGAAGACTTCTGTGGAGTTAACCAACAACCTTTTCAAGGCATGGTTGTCAACACACGGTCAAAGAAGAGAAGCATAGAAGAGGGGAAACCATCTAATCCAGTTGTTTCTCAGCCCACTCCTACACAACAAGGGTTCATAGACCAAATGTAGTTCCAAATGTGCAAAATCAGCCTAAGGTACCTGTTGTAGCAACACATGCGCCTGTTCAAGCTCCAGAAAAGGTTGCGCCAAGTAAGGGAAAAAAAAGACAGATCATCCCCTTTCAACATCATCGATCAAATGAAGAAGACACATGTGAACATTTCCATGTGGGAATCACTGGCGATCTCAGGGCAACGAGATTTATTGCAAGCTGCAATGGCTAATTGGTCTGCCTCGAATGTATCAAACCGGGGACAGGAGAAAGTTCTCACTAATGCAGTGCAACCGGGTGGGGGTCAACCAAGAAAGAATTTGAAGCCTCCACCATTCTATGTGTCATTGGTTGTTGGAAACCACTTGGTACACAACTGCATGATAGATTCAGGGGCAAGTAGTTCAGTGATGCCGAAGCAAATAGCGGATCAACTGGGTCTGAAGTATGAGCCAGTGTTGAAAGGAGTAGTACAGCTGGATGGAACAACAGTTTGAACAGTTGGGGTCATAAAAGGGTTAAGCCTAACACTACATGCCTGTCCTAATGTTACAGTTCTACAAGATGTGTCTGTGATTGACCTTCCGCCACTCTTTGCGTTGTGTCTATCAAGAGACTTCACTACAAAAATCGGTGGATATTTATCTGCAGATTGGTCACACATGATTTTCAGGATGAGGTATGGGGCCAAAGCAACAATCAGGTCAGAACCAATTGCAATTTCCATATTGAACCTCATGTGCCAAGTCCTATCAATGCAAATTGCTTAGCCTTTGATCAGGAGGAGTGTTCAAATGATCTAGAAACAAGTACTAAGGTCGAGGGAATTCCTGATTTGACTTTGGATGAATGGGCAAACAAGAGTCATGAATTTGACCCATATAAGGAAATTGAAGAATTTGAATTGGGTGTGTATTGTGTACATGAAGAAAATTCACCCATTCGACATCATTCAGCCTGAACAAAAGGATGACAATGAAGTTTGGCAACTATTTTTCGATGGTTCGAGAAGTAGACAAGGTGCTGGAGGTGGTGCAATGTTGATTTCACCACAAGACATCAAATATTTTTCAGCTTTTCGTTTCCAATTTTCCTGTTCAAACAACATGACTGAATATGAGGCATTGATTCATGGACTTCATTGGGCAGGAAAAAGGGCATAAAGAACTTGCAGGTGTTTGGGGATAGCGAGCTAATCATCAACCAAGTCAGGGGACAACATGCTACAAAGAATGACCTGCTGAAGAACTACAAGAATAGGGTATGGGACCTCATTGAGGATTTTGAGCTTTTAACATCGTGTCCATACCGGGAAGAAAAATGAAGCCGTGGATAGGCTCATGATAGTTGGAGCAACATTTGATGTGGTTGACAACATCAAAAGGGAAAAAACACAACCACATATCCATGTGATTGTGAGGCCAGTAGTTCTAGATAATAACACAAGCTGGCAGGTGTTTGAGAATGATCAACAGATCGTCAATTTTTTAAGAAGAGGCTGAATTCTCAGCTAGGAATCAGGACAGACTAGAGCAGCAGTACGGGGATCAAGTAGTGTAGCTGCGGACAAACAAGCTTCCCAAGGGTTTAGTAACATTGGAGTCTATCTTGACCCTAATGACGAGTTCCGTAAGGAAAAGGCTAACATACGAGTCAAGAGAGAAGATTAGAGCCAATTTCGGTTGGGAAGGCAAAACACTTCAAATTGGTAAAGTGGCCCTTGAGCGGGAGAAATCAGATTTCATAAGCTTTGCAAGAATTTCAGATGTCTTGACTTGGAGCTATGAAGACTTGAGAGGATTCAATCGAAGTTGGCACAACATACCATAGAATTGGATCAGATGCTAAGCCCATAGGCGAGAAAGAGACAGTCAACCCTCACATTGAGCCTCTAATGAAGAAAGAGCTAAACAAGCTAATAGAGGCAAGCATTATATTCCCGATCAAGCACTCAAGTTGGGTTGCAAACTTGGTTCGGTCAGGAAGAAGAGCGGAGAAATCAGGTTGTGTGTGGACTTCCAGAGACCTCAACAGGGCATCTCTCAAAGACCATTACCCACTTCCTTGATGGAACAAATATTGCAAGTGGTATCCGGTTGGAGAGATTCTCTCTCTAGATGGCTACTCGGGGTATAATCAGATAATGGTGAAAGAAGACGATCAGTTCAAAATGGCTTTCACCACTAAATGGGGCACCTATGCCTACTGAAGATGCCATTTGGGCTATCAAATGCTGGAGCCACTTTCCAAAGGGAAATGGATATGGCATTCAAGGGATTGATCAATAAAATAGTTTTGATATATCTTGACGACATCATTGTATTCTCCAAAAATGCAGCGGATCACCTCTTTCATCTGAGGTAGGTATTTCAGAGGTGTAGAAGATTTGGGGTATCATTGAATCCCAAAAAATGCATATTCTTGGCTCATGAAGGAAAACTTCTAGGCCATATTGTTTCAAAGGAGGGGTTGATGATTGACCCAGAAAGAGTTGAAGCAATTCGAGCATTGCCATTGCCAAGTCACAAGAAGGCTCTTCAAAGCTTCTTAGGAAGGATCAATTTTGTCCGCAGGTTTGTTCCAAACTTTGCAGCTCTCGTAAAGCCAATAACACTGATGTTAAAGAAGAGCATGGCATTTAAGTGGACATCTGAAGGCAAGGCAAGTTTTGAGGCAATAAAAGAGGCTATATCTCAAGCTCTGACTCTCATCAATCAGACTTCTCCAAGGACTTCATGCTATATGCCTTCGGTGGTGGAGACACAATTTCTGCAATCTGGTACAACAAAACAAAGAGGGATTAGAACAACCAGTTGCTTTCTTCAGTCAAGGCTTGGAGGAATACGAAACTAGGTACTCTTTCATTGAAAAGCATGTCCTTGTAGTGATCAGGAGCTTAAAGAAATTCAAGCACCTAGTCTCAAACAACAAGATCCAATTGTTGGTCTCTCATGCGGGAGTCAAGGACTTCCTTCTAAACAAGGATCTGAATGAGAAACGTGCAGGATGGATAACCCATGTCATGGAATATGACATCAAGATCAAGGTCACAAAACTAGTACGTGGAAAAGGACTATGTGAACAAGCTAGCTTTGAGTCGGCAAGTTGAAGCAGGTGATGAAAAAGAGACTGTCTTGGTACTACAGGATGGTCAAGAACAGGAAAATGATGATGTGCCTGCTCCTTGTTGGACTCAGAATATGATACACTTCCTACAGGCAGGCCTATGCCCTCCAGAAATGAGCAAAGAAAAAAGGAGATACTTTAGATTACAAGCCATTCCATATGTGCTTGTTGATGGTGTTTTGTTCAAGAAAGACATCAATGGAGTTCTATTGAGGTGCATTGGGATAGGTCAAATTGAGAGGGTGTTACGATATTTTCATGATGGAGATTCAGGAGGACATTTTCCCCACGGATTGACTCTCAAGATAATGAAGGCAGGGTATTATTGGCCCACAGTGTTCAGTGACTACTATACATGGATAAGAAAGTGTAAGAAATGTGCACTCTTCACAGGAAAAGAAAGACTAGTAGCACTTCCATTGCACCCAATTTTGGTTGACCAACCATTTATGCAATGGGGATTGGACTTCATCGGGGTCATCAATCTAAACTCAAGCCAAGGCCACAAGTGGATTCTCACGGAAACGGACTATTTCACCAAGTGGACCAGAAGCAGTAGTGCTCAAAGAAGCAAATGAGTCTAACATACTAGACTTTTATGAAGGAATAGTGACCAGGTTCGGTGTGCTGGCCACTATCATATCAGAAAATGCATTGGCATTCATAGGTTCCAAGATTACAGAATGGGCTGTCAAGAATGGAATCTATTTGAGCACCTCTTCAAATTATTACCCGCAGGGTAATGGATAAGCAGAGTCCATGAACAAGAATTTTCTAAGAATCATCAGAAGGACTCTGGATGAAAACCAAAGGACATGGCATACCAAGCTAAAATCAGCATTATGGGCTGACAGGATAACGCCAAAGAGGTCTACAGGTAATTCTCCCTACAAGTTGGTCTATGGGAAAGAGGCAGTATTGCCTATATCATTAGAATTGCCAGCATTGGAGCTCATGAAGCAGTTGGAGTTGTCTGAGTTCGAACCAATGGAGGCCAGGTATGCAGAGTTGATGGAATTGGAAGAAATCAAGAGAACATGTAGTTTAGACGATTGAGAAGGATCAGGCCTTAGTAAAAAGATGGTTTGATAAGAAAGCAAAGCAAGGACCTTCAGGAAGGGGACCTGGTTCTGAAATGGGATGCAGATCGGGAAAAACTAGGAAGGCATTCCAAGTTTGATGCCATTTGGAGTGGCCCCTACATGGTCACGGGATGTAAAAGTAGTAATGCCTTCTAATTGTCTACATTGGATGGAGAAGAACTCCGATTCTAGTTAATGGAATCTATCTTAAACATTGCTACTAAAAGGAAAAGGTTTACCCTTGTAAATATTAGCCTAGGTTTTAATTCCTCTAAGTGCGGATGCACATTGTCTTGTTGTAGTTAGGTTTCAATTTCCCTAAGTGCTTCGGCACAAGTTTTGTTGCTCTCAGGTTGAATTTTCATAGTTCAGCGTGCTCTCGGAGAAGGAGTTGTGGTATCAGGCTCGGGATCAGATATCAGGTTGGTTTAGGTTATTGCTTATGACTCCATGCCCAATGGATTGCTAAAAGGCCACTGATCTTCTACCTAGCAGGCAGGTGATCCCGTTGAGTCACCAAATTGTTGTATATATCTCCCTCCCGGGTAAATATGGACAAATAGAAGAATATGGAAATCAAAGAAACTAAAGATGTCGACATGAAAAAGGTTGCGCCCTGGCGGAGGTTGGAAGCCGTAGGTAAAAATATGTCGACATGAAAAAGGTTTACTTACACAGCGAGGAGGTTGGAAAGTGCGGGTAAAAAGATGTCGACATGAAAAAGGTTGCGCCTATGCGCAGTCGGAAGGCACAGGTAAAAATATGTTGACATGAAAAAGGTTGCACCCTGGCGCAGGTTGGAAGGCACAGGTAAAAATATGTCGACATGAAAAAGGATGAGCCACAGCGCGAGTTGGAAGGTGCGAGGTTAGAAGATTTCGACATGAAAAAGGATGCGCCTAGTGCGCGAGTTGGAAGGCACAGTAAAAATATGTCGACATGAAAAAGTCATGCCATGCTGGCGTGAGGTTGGAAGCGCATAGTAAAAAGATGTTGACATGAAAAAGGATGCGTCTTGGCACAGGTTGGAAGGCACAGGTAAAAATATGTTAACATGAAAAAGGATGCACCTTGGCAGTTGGAGGTGTAAAAAGATGTCGACATGAAAAAGGTTGTTGCCAAGGCAGTAAAAAGATGTCGACATGAAAAAAAAGAGACACCACATTTTCAGGAAGGCGCACTTAAAATATGTCAACATGAAGATGGATGCGCAGAGTGCATCTTCGGGAGGCGCAACATTTTGAGTGTTGACCCTAGAACCCGTGCAGAAAACAAACCACGACCCGAGATATTCAAATGGCCATAACTTTTCACAGGGAGCTCAGATTAATGTAAGGTTAGACTTTTCGGAAATATTACAAGGTCCTCTACCCAACTATGACTAGATATCTTTAATTGGGTGAGAAAAATTTCTTCAAAAATGTAAAATATAGTTCGCCATTTTTTGGGTTTGCTTAGGGTTCTCAACTACCGCCATAATGAGATGAATTAAATACAACCTGGAGGTGGTTGGGGTAGATTTGGATTTCCTCTCTCTTCCCTTTCTCATTCTTCCTATAAATTGTAAGGAGGGGCTTCTTTCTAAAGGTTGGAAATTCATGTTTTTCCCATCCCTTCTTCTCTTTGGCGGTGAATTTGTGGAGTTCAAACCTCCCATCTAAAAGCGTAATGTAAATTTGCCTCTTGGCATTTTGTAGTGTATTGTATCAATATTTGAAGAAAATAATGCATGTCGTGGATGATTCTCAACCCTCTCTCGTGTTCATTTGCATCCTCCTGATCTTTCACTGTAAATTTGGTTATCTGTGCATGATCTTGCATTGCATTTTAATGGTTTGTGTTTATTGGCGAGACAGGTGTTCTTCATTCCTCGGTGCATCACCTTTGTTAGTTTAGGTTTATTTTTATGCATCTTCTTACCTTGTCTCCTTGGAAAGTTAGATTAGGTTTTTGAGTAAACCCTCTGCGTTTTTATGTGTGCATCTGAATTGAGGAATAAGAATCGGCCTTCATCCGGAGAGCTATCCCAATTCGCAAGGTCCCACACTTGGGAAAAGCTCCATGTTATGCAATCATACTGAGAGTCTCAACCCATCGGTTGTAGACATTTAGGGGTGTTGTGATTCACAATCAACAATAGCCGTTCAGGATAGAGAAGATCATAAATGTGCATTTAATATACCTTGCGCCAACTCAAAAAGGTGAAATGTGGGAAAAGCGGAATAAACTGGCCTGGACGGTCCATGGAACATTGGGACATGAGGGACGCGAAAAGCCGATCTGGGCGATGCGGGCCAAGAGATCATGGGCGGCCCGAGGAACACGAAACACGAGGGATGTGAAGAGCCAATGTGGCCTATGTGATCGATGTGGGCTATCGGTGAACAGGAGGCCTAGGCGTACTTGGGACAGATGGACTTAAATTTTTTGATAAAACCGGTGCAGACAAGAACTTGCGGAGAAATGGCCAATCGGCAAACAGAGGCCATGCCAAGATTGGGACATGAGGGACAAATTTTTTTGACAGACCCGCTAGTCACTAAAATGACCCCAAGAAAGCAGAGTTTTCACTATCTCTTCAAATTTATTACTTCACTAAGACTACTAAAGAGTGCTAACTCAAAATTTTCAAATTTTTGACTTTTAAAATAGGGGAATTTTGAGGGGACAACAGTTGGCTCTTTCTGGGGATGACTTGACTAGATCACAGGAACGAGGAAAGACAATAATTCAAGAAAAATATGGGGAAGAAGACCAATGCCTTATCCATTGGGCAATAGAGTCAAAGGAAAAAAAATACATAAGGCAACACACAGAGAAAACAAAAAAAAGGTAAGGAAAGGAAAAAACACTCTGTACATAATATACAAAGGACTTCCTATCACCTAGGATTTGAACAATTTCAAGTACTGCCCACTATAAGGAAGTGGGAGGGAAGATCCATCCATATAATCAAGATAGAAAGAATTTTCACTAGCAAAATGATTGATTCTGAAAGGCCAAAGAGAGTCAGACTTACCATGGTTTCCTCGAGGTTCATGCCTTTTGTCCCATAGTAAAACAATGTCTCCAACTTTGAAATCTCTGGATCTGGTTTTCTTGTCAAATAAAGATTTCACCTTCTGCTGATGGGTAGAGATCCTATCGAAAACCTACAGCCTATCTTCATCTAGCTTATGGAGATACATGATCCTCTTATCCAAAGAATCACTAAAACTGGGGTCCTCAATAGCTTTCATCAAATGCAAATATGGTAGTTTCACTATCATCCTTTGGTAGTTGAGCTTCCACACCATACACCACTTGAAAAGGGGACATCCCAATTACTCTTTTGGGTGTAATCCTATCTACCCAAAGAGCATCATAAAGATTTTTTTGCAAGTTTCTCTTAGATTCATTGACAAGCTTTCTTACAATGGTCACCAAATGTTAGGAAATAAGAGATAAAATATGTGGAACAATCCCTCATAGAATCACAATAGTAGAAACTAATATGCAAAAAATATTACAGATCTCAAATAAAAGTGTAGAATAAAATAACACAACACAAAGAGATAGTATTTAACGTGGTTCACCCAATTTAAGATACGTCCACCAAGAATCACTTGCTTAGATTTTATTACAAGCCATCTCTCTCTCAATATAATACCCAGATCTTTTTGGAGCTATGCTCAACAAACTCTACTGAGAATTCATAATCGAATTCAAAACACATATGCAATGTTACATAATACCTACCATTTGCACAAAACCATATAAATAGACAACCGCTAAACAGCTTTTTACAAAACCATGGGTATCAAAACCATGGGCCAAAATTGTCCCATAAACCTATGGGTCAAAAATCCTGCCCATATGAGAAAAACAAGTTTCCCAAGTATATTGGACACGTTTTAAGGACAAATTTTTTTGGGGCTGCGCCCGAACCTTTGCTACCGGGAGCTACCCCGGACCCCCCTTCAAAGCATTCGGCCCGGCCCCTAACCCTGATGAGGACAATTGTGGAAAGTGTACAGTACTCTTAGTCTACAAAAAGTACTTTAGTGTATAGTCTTCAACACTTTTGAAGCCAAAAGAGATTGTGCATCGGAAGGTGAAAAAAATTCGTGATCTGATCATCGAAGTTTTCAAGAATGGTGTCTTGATAGGAAAGTAAAATTCCATTAGGTTTTCTTGTGAAAGTACTATTGTAACTTACAAGTTTTGACTAGTGGAACGGTTCGACCACGAACCCAGAGATGTAGGCAATTGCCGAACTCCGTAATCAATCTTTGTGCACTTGTCTTATTGTCTTGCATTTTATTTTAAATTGATTACTTAAAAGGAGAAAATCATTGGCAAATAATTAAAGCCTACAAAGGTCCGAGATCAGGTAGTAATAATCTGATCATTGACATTGGATCATGTTTTGGTCCGACTGCCAGACGCTATCAATGCGACGCTAGCACTCCGATCGACAATCCAGATTTGCAAGTAATTGGTGTGGCTCAATGGGCCTATTGGGTAGTTTATAATTTACTCCCAATCACAAATATTTCATCTACTATTGCCTAAAATAATAGGCCAATAAACAATATTTTTTGACACGTCTCCACGGTAAGTTTAACAAATAATAAGCTCGTTGTACTAATGCGTGTCCACCTTTCCGCGCTCTAGAATGAGGCTTCTCCGTTACACCGGTGTGTGTTACAATGCAAATGGGTTACCTATTTATACAAAATTAGGGCCCTTAAAAATGCATTCCATATAATCCTTAGGCTAAAAATACCATAAAGCACGTAGCATAGTTGATGGGATCAAATACCCATATTGGTGGATTTGCTTGTTTTAATGGAATTAATCCCCACGTTGGTGGATTTGCATTTTTAATGGGATAAAATCCCAATTGGAGCGGATTAGGGTGAAGGGGCAGTTTTTTTTTATATGTTAAAGTGGTTATTCATCCCACATTTGGCGACCTTTGACTTAGGGAAGGTTTAATAACCCTTACCCACTCCATCCTTCACGTGGAAACATCCACGCATGGCTTTAAGCCCCTACACCGCTTCACCACCTTCTCTCCTCCACGTGGAAGATTCCACTACAACCGCTTTACAAAGGGGTTTAGCATAATGTATGGTGGCTAAGTGGGTATTATGTGGTTTATACTAATGTTTGAACATTAATATATAAATGCGTGGCATTTGGGAATAATGTATAGTGGACTTACCAAGTAAATAAAAATTCGACCCATACCATGGGTATCGAAAATAATTAACTTGATCATCATGTAGTCCACTTGTCATCTCCCAATAGGCAAATCGAGTGAATTCGACGAGTGGTGGCAAGCCACGTGTCACAAAGGCGATTCATCAATATTGACGATTGACGAGTTGACTTTTCCCATTATGTCCGAACTTAGAGCTCCCGATGTCCTGCATTTGTTACGTTCTCATGATCGTTAGAAATATCTCGAGATGATATTCTGCACTGACACCATTTAGGGATGTTTAGGGAACTTTTAGAAATGATCCCCTGATCACACCTCCCCACTGAGAAAGGCTTTTTGTCCCAAAAAGCTTCCATATTGTCTGAATAAAAAAATTTGTTGCCACCTCGGAAGTGTCACTTTGTAGTAGACCCTTGGGTCTTCTCCTCCCACCTTCTCACTTCAAAAACTCTACTCCGATCGTGGGACCTGTGGGTTATGGGCCCACGACGCTTCCGCTGCGCCACTCTGATATCCGAAGAAAACCTCCACGCCTCCGCTTTATGGTGCTAAGTTTTTGAATGAAACCTCAATGCTCCTTCTGTGCGGTGCTAAGCTTCTTGATATCTGACAACAAGGATCTTATTTTACTCTATAACACATCTCCTGGCTCGAGTTGATTCCGTAGAATCCAAACTGGTTTGAAGGAACTCCATGTTATGTAGAGCTTTGATTGATCCGATGTCGGTGATGGACAATGCCTTGTCCCTTTATAGACCTCAATGCCTCCGATGCATGATGCTAAGCCTCTTTCAAGACCTCGAGCCTCCGATGCATGATGCTAAGTCTCTATAGACCTCAACACCTCCGATGCATGATGCTAAGCCTCTTTCAAGACCTCAAGCCTCCAATGCATGATGTTAAGCCTCTTACAAGACCTCAAGCCTCCAATGCACGATGCTAAGTTTGTTGATCAGCTACCATTCGTATGTGTGGTCGCAATGCCTTGACACCGAATGACATTTCGAGCTGATATTTTGAGAGCTCTTCTTGTTGACATACAATATCAGGTACCACTCTGCTGGTCACAATGCCTCTACACAGAATGAAGTTCTAACCCGACGTCAATGCCAATGATGATTCAGCTACCATTCTGCTGCACGGTCACAATGCCTCTACATGAATGAAGTTCCGAGCTGATCTCTGCGAACTCTATTGTCTGCACAAATGGCAGATCAATCTCCGAGCTTTATATGAGTTAATTCCTGTGTCCAAGCTATAATGGTACTCACACGCTTATTAGGAGATATATTTGGAGCATTAATCAAATTTTCTAAGTAAGAAAATCCACTGAGTATGGTAAACCTTTCTCTCAGCATTTTCTCACAAAATTTGATCTCCAAACTTAATCTGCATACGATTCATTAATCAATTATGCAATATATAATTGAAAAATTATTGACTTACCAATTTTAAAGGACTTTCACTTTCAGGTATTACCTAGTCCTGGGTTGACTTGTCAACGGGTGGTGGAGTAGAAACTTCCTTTGCCTTTGCAACAGCCTCCATTCCATCTTTGGCTTTCCATCCTCCGATGGCAAGATGGATGCAATTTCCAAAGCAATTTTCCACCCAATGCCCATTCCTTTGGCAATGAGCACAAAAATTACTCTTAAACTCCTTTTGAGATGAGGAATTTTTTTGCCATTTCTCGACTCTGCATGATGAGATTGGTCTTTTTGATTTGCCTTATTCTCGATGAACGACATCAAATTCTTCATTAATGTCCTTCTCTTCCAGCATATGGCCACTGAATGATTATGCAATCCACAAAAATTACATGGAAAGGCATTCCACATCTTCTGAAAATCATAACCATACTTCTTAAGCTGAAAAAAGTGGATAAGAAGTTTTATTGTGCTTATGATTATGGTAAGAAACTGGAGGTGGAATCTCATTACCTCTTCACCGATTTATCTTACCACATCTTTCTGATGCATGCAGAATCTTCTTGCAGGACTAGTGGGGTAATCACTTTGCTTTCGGAAGCTTGTCTCCCGTCAGCGTTCTTGGAGCATTCTCCAATTTCCATTCCCACACTAGGATAACCCAAACCTGCAAAATGAGGACGATCCTCGACTTGTATTGGGTTAGAAATGACTTGGCCATTTTTACCAAGGCCTCTTCCATCAAATCCCATTTTATCTAGTAACTTGGATCCAATGCCTCTAGTATGCTTTTCAAACAAACCAAAGACTTCATTACCTGAATGCAAAACCGAATGGGAGGAAGAAGAATATTCCCATGGCGAACAACTTACAGTGCAATCATCTACCATGGCCTCTGCATCTGAAGTTGGAGGTATTTCCTTCCTCTGATCACCACACTGCAACCTTGCCAAGAGTTCATCCTTGGTTTGCAGTTCGATTTCAAACGAGCATTCTCCTCTTCTAAGGAGTAATACATTGATTACAGGAGAGAGTTCTCTTCCTAGATTTGGTGATTATAAGCTTCAATTTCCTTGAGATTTTCCTGTTTAGACATCTTGCCCATAGTGCACTTGTACCTGTTTACACAAATTGAACCAACTGCACCAATCTTGAAGCAATCACTCTGTTAATCAGATTTACTGAAAAACAAATATGGAGCTAAACCAGCTCTGATACCAAACATGATCCGATGTTAATGATCAGATTATTACTACCTGATCTCAAACCCTTATAGGCTTTAATTATTTTCCGATGATTTTCTCCTTTTAAGTAATCAATTTAAAATAAAATGCAAGACAATAAGACAATTACACAAAGATTGATTATGGAGTTCGGCAATTGCCTACATCTTCGGGTTCGTGGTCGAACCATTCCACTAGTCAAAACTTGTAAGTTACAATAGTACTTTCACAAGAAAACCTAATGGAATTTTACTTTCCTATTAGTACACCAGTTCTTCGAAAACTTCCGATGATCAGTCGAATTGTTTTTCACCTTCCTGATGCACAATATCCTTTGGCTTCGATCAGCCTTCCCGACGCTATCAATGTGATGCTAGCACTCCGGTCGACAATCCAAGATTTGCAAGTAATTGGTGTGGCTCAATGGGCCTATTGGGTAGTTTATAATTTACTCCCAATCACAAATATTTCATCTACTATTGCCTAAAATAATAGGCCAATAAAAAATATTTGTTGACACGTCTCCACAGAAGTGTTTAACAAACAATAAGCTCGTTGGACTAATGTGTGTCCACCTTTCCACGCTCTAGCAATGAGCTTCTCCATTACGCCGGTGTGTGTTACAATGCAAATGGGTTACCTATTTATACAAAATTAGGGCCCTTAAAAAAATGCATTCCATATAATCCTTAGGCTAAAAATACCATAGCCTCACCCGTAGCATAGTTGATGGGATCAAATACCCATATTGGCGGATTTGCTTGTTTTAATGGAATTAATCCCCATGTTGGCGGATTTGCATTTTTAATGGGATAAAATCCCAATTGGAGCGGCTTAGGGTGAAGGGGGAAGTTTTTATATGTTAAAGTGGGTATTCATCCCACATTTGGCGGCCTTTGACTTAGGGAAGGTTTAATAACCCTTACCCACTCCATCCTTCACGTGAAAACATCCACGCATGGCTTTAAGCCCCAACACCGCTTCACCACCTTCTCTCCTCCACGTGGAAGATTCCACTACAACCGCTTTACAAAGGGGTTTAGCATAATGTATGGTGGCTAAGTGGGTATTATGTGGTTTATACTAATGTTTGAACATTAATATATAAATGCGTGGCATTTGGGAATAATGTATAGTGGACTTACCAAGTAAATAAAAATTCGACCCATACCATGGGTATCGAAAATAATTAACTTGATCATCATGTAGTCCACTTGTCGTCTCCCGATAGGAAAATTGAGTGAATTCGACGAGTGGTGGCAAGCCACGTGTCACAGTGCGATTCGTCCAATATTGACCAGTTGACTAGAGTTGACTTTCTCGTTGTCTGAACTTTGACCAAACATATCTAGAGCTCCCGATGTCCGTTTGTCATGTTCTCATAGTCGTTGGAAAGCTCTCGAGATGATCTTCTGCACTGACACCATTTAGGGATGTTTATGGAACTTTTAGAAATGATCCCCTAATCAGTATCAAAACCATGGGCCAAAATTTTCCCATAAACCTATGGGTTAAAAATCCCGCCCATATGAGAAAAACACGTTTCCCAAAGTATATCGGACACGTTTTAAGGCCAATTTTTTTTTTCCGGGATCGCGCCCTTGAACCTTTGCTACCGGGGGCTTCTACCCTCAGACCCCCGCTTGGCACCTGACCCGACCCCTAACCCCGGTGAGACAATTGTGGAAAGTGTACAATACTCTTAGTCTACAAGTACTCTTAGTGTATAGTCTTCAACACTTTCTCACATGAAAACAGACTCCACAACCTAACAATCTCCCACTTGGAGACTAGTTTTCCTCTGAGCAAGTTTCTCAACCCTTCACTAGTTTCCGTGAAGACCAACCAAAGCTGAACACAATTTCTGTTTTTCTCTTGTGACCACCTTGGTCATCATGTCTGCAAGATTCTGACTGGTATGAATCTTCTCCAGCTTCAACTTCTCTTCCTCCAAAGTTTTCCTGATGAAATGGTACCTTAACTATATATGCTTCGTCCTAGAGTGGAAAGCAGAGTTCTTAGCTAGGTGTATAACACTCTAACTATCACTATGCATCTTTCCTTACTCCTGCTTGTGCCCCAACTCCTCAAGTAATTTTTGTATCCAAATCATTTCTTTTCTTGCCTCTCGTGGCAGCAACATACTCATCCTCTCGTGGTCGATGAAAGCCACCAGCTTCTGTAGTCGTGAAATCTAGCTCAATGTTGTCCCACCTATAATGTAAACATAACATGTCGTGCTCCTCATGTTGTCTACATATCCAGCCATATCTGAATCTACATAACCACACAAAGTGGTGTCTCGATCCATGTAGCACAAAACTATCCCCATGGTCCCTCTAAAATATCGAATGATCCACTTTACTACTCGCCGTGATCTCTCGCTTGGATCACTCATAAATCTACTCACCGCTCCCACTGCATGGGCAATATTAGGCTTGGTGCACACCATGGCATACATCAAACTACCAACCAATCATTGATGAGTAAGGTACCTTAGACACATCTGGTTTCTCTCCCGCTCCGTCTTAGGACATTGCTCCTTTGATAACTTGAAATGGCCTCGCCAAAGGAGTCCTAACGGTTTAACATCCTACATATTAAACCTCTCCAAAACTTTCTTAATGTACTCTTCCGAGATAAAGTCAGCTTCCGTTTATTTCTATCCCGAGATATCCTTGTACCAAGGATTTGTTTGGCTACCCCAAATCCTTCATAGCAGAAAGGATTCACTTAGTTTCTTCTTGAGTGATTTTATTTCCGCATGTTTTTACTCGCAACCAACATGTCATCCACATACGACAAAGGATGATATAACTTCCATCCTCAAATTTCTTTGTATACACGAAATGGTCGTAATGATATATAATGTAACCTTGCTCCATCATAAAGCTATCAAATTTCTTATACCATTGACGTGGAGCTTGTTTCAAGCCATACAAGCTCTTCTTTAGTTTGCACACCATCTCCTCTTTACTTTTGACCTCATATCCTCTGGGCGGTTTCTTTGCATATATAGTTCCTCCTCCAAATCACCATGGAGAAATGTAGTCTTTACATGAATCTCGCTCTAAGTGCAAGTCTTCGCTACAACTATTCCAAGAACAGCTTCTAATAGAAGTAATTTTTACTACGGGAGAAAAATCTCATCAAAATCTATACCTTTTTTTCTCGTGCAAACCCTTTCACCACCAATCGGGCCTTGTATATTTTCTTTCCTCCTTCCTCTTTGACTTTGAACACCCAATTGTTTTGTAATGCTCTTTTCCTTTGGGTAGCTTCACTAAATCCCATGTTTGGTTCTCCATGAGAGCCGCTCCTCATCCATGGATTGCTCCCACTTCTTCCCCGGCATCTACCTGCATTGCTTCAACGAGTTCTACGGCTCTCCACTCTCGGTGAGTAATAAATAATAAAGAGAAGGAGAAAAACGTGTGAGTTTTCTTCTTACCCTATAATACCTCCTCAATATAGTATTTTGGGGTTCTGTTAAGGAGGTTCTGAACCGATTTATGTGTCACTTTCCCATCCGGAAGATCTTCTACCGTTGCATATTCTTTCTTGGATTTGTCCCTATTTTCCCGAATCGCTGCTTATACATGAATTTCTCATTAAAGACCACATCCCTAGATTGAATGGATTTTTTGTCCTTAATACTTCAACATTTATATCCAAAGTCATCACCACCATAACCAATGAAAATACATTTGTCTGATTTAGCCTCTAGCTTGGTCTTATCATCCTTGTCTATATGGACAAACACCTCACATCCAAAGACTCTAAGAAATGAATAATCAACTTTCTTACCATACCAAGCCTCCTTAGGTATGCCTCCATCCAAAGCACTTGAGGGTCCTCTATTTATCAAGTACACAGCTATGCTCACCGCTTCTGCCCAAAAATAAAGAGGCAGTCCTGCATGTAACCTCATGCTCCTAACACGTTCCATTATTGTTTTGTTCATCCTTTTTGACACCCCATTCTGCTACGGAGTTCCTGGAACCATATTTTTCCTGCAGATTCCATTCTTAGAACAATAATCATCAAATTCATTGCTGCAATACTCCCCTCCATTATCTGACCTGAGACATTTTAGCTTAAGACATGTTTCATTCTCTACCAAGGCTTTCCATTTAACAAAATTTTCAAATACATCAGATTTGTTTCTAATACAATAAACCCAAACTTTCCTTGTTGCATCATCAATAAAAGTTACATAATAACTTGAACCCCAAGAGATGATACTCCGAGCCATCCCCCACACATCGAGGGCACCAACTCTAACTTGCTCTCTTTCTTTGTAGGTCCAACCTTGAGAAACCTTACTCGCTTCCGTTTCCCATATATGAAGTCCTCTGAATTTCAAACACATTTCTATATATCCGAGAAGATCCTTCTTTATGATCTCCATGCCCTTATGGCTCATATGACCGAGCCTATAGTGCCAAAATTTTGTATCTACTTCTAAAGCCATAAGATTATAAACATTAGTGCTATAAGTGGTTAAATACAAGGTTCCAAACTTCTTACCTCTTACCACCACAAGAGCACCCTTGGTAACCTTCCAAGAATCCATTGTAAATATCACAATACAACCATCACTTCCCAATCGCTCCCAATATAAAATTTTATCTTAATGTAGGCACATGTTTGACATCCTTCAATAGCCAAGTATTCTCATTCTACATATTAACCCGAACAAAACCTTTTCCAAATATGCTGCAGTAAGGCTCATCATCACCGAGAAAAACATGCCCAAAATATTCTTGAACATAAACAAAATAATGCCTATGTGGAGTAGCATAGAAAGAAGCCCTTGAATCTAAAACCCAAGATTCAGTTAAAATTGTGCAAAAAAATAATCAAAGCATCCTGACATACATTACACGTTGCCACATTTTCCTCCTTGTTTTCTTCCCGTTGTTTCTTCTTGTCCCGAAGCTCCCAAAGTCCTTTGCATGCTCAGACTTTCCATAGTGTGCTGACAGATACTATCTTACTTTTGGATTTTGACCTTTCCGATTCTTTGATTTTCCACGACTTCCTCTATTCTTTTGTCTCCCTCTAGTTTCCACTTGTCAAATATTTCCCTAAAGTAGAAGATTCACCGGATATTTTTCTTCACATTTCCTCGCTTAGAATCACCCCCACAACATCCTCAAACTTCAACTTTGAGTTAGCTTGAACCGAGTTGCTTACCGCCATTACTGTGCCATTCCAACTCTCGGGTAAAGAGCACAAAACTAATAAAGATATAACTTCTTCATAAAATTCTATTGTAACCAAAGCTAGCCTATTTACAACCGTATTAAAATCATTTAGATGATCTCACTACTAAACCATTCTCAGACATCTTCATATTAAACAAAGTTTTCATTAAAAATATCTTATTAGAAGTAGAGGGTTTTTTTATATAACTTCCCTAATGCATCCATCAGTTCTTTTGTAGTCTTTTCGTTTGAAACATTAAATTATACCCAAGATGTAAGACATAGCCGGATTTTCCCAAGTGCCTTCCTATCCAGCAAATCCCATTCCGCATCCATCATGCTCGAGGGTTTGTTCACCTTCTCAGACAATGGAATATAAAGATCCTTCTAATAAAGGCAATCTTCCATCTGCATCTTCCAAAGACTGAAATTCTGCCCATTGAATTTATCAACCCTAGATCTTCCATCATTTTCCATAGCTCCCACTCAAGATAAAACTTTCCTTGTAATTCAATACTTTAGTAAACCAAACCAGGCTCTGATACCAATTGTTAGGAAATAAGAGATAAAATATGTGGAATAATCCCTCACAGAATCGCAACAGTAGAAACTAATATGCAGAAAATATTACAGATCTCAAATAAAAGTGCAGAATAAAATAACACAACACAAAGAGACAATATTTAATGTGGTTCACCCAATTTGTGCTATGTTCCCCAAGAATCACTTGTTCAAATTTTATTACAAGCCACCGCTCTCTCAATACAATAACAGATCTGTTTGGAGCTATGCTCAACAAACTCTACATAATTCACACCCGAATTTAAAACACATATGCAATGTTACATAATACCTACCATATGCACAAAACTATATAAATAGACAACTACTTAAGCAATTTTACAAAACCGTGGGTATCAAAACCATGGGCCAAAACTATCCCATAAACCTATGGGTCAAAAATCCCGCCCATATGAGAAAAACATGTTTCCGGTATATCGGGCACGTTTTAAGGAAATTTGTTTTTTTAGGGATGCGCCCGAACGCCTGCTCGGGGCCCGGCCCGGCCCCAAACCCTAGTGAGACAACTATGGAAAGTGTACAATACTCTTAGTGTACAGTCTTCAACACTTTCTCACATGAAAATAGGCTCCACAACCTAACACCAAATTCTTGTTTGTTGATTCTACATGTCCATTCCCTTGAGGGTAGTAATCTGAAGAATGAGTGAGGGAAATTCCATACCCATAGCAGAAATTCATCATCTCAGTAGAATAAAAATTGGAAGCATTATCGGTCACGATCTTGTTTGGTACTCCAAACCTTATCAAGATGTTTTCTTTGATGAAATTACATACTACTTTAGAAGTTGAAATTTTAACTAGGATGGCTTCCACCCACTTGGTGAAATAATCTGTGGCAGTCAACACATGAGTATGTCCTGCACTTGAAGGGGGGTTTAGTGTTCCGATGAAATCCAAACTCCATTGTTGAAAGGGTTCTTCAATCACAACTGACTTAAGTGGCAAAGCAACTAGCTTAGGTCTTACCGCAAAGGTTTGACAAGATTTACACTTGGCAACCCACTTTGATGTATCTCTGAACAAAGTAGGCCAATAGTACCCTGCACGAAGAATTTTATGAGAAGTGATAGTAGATGAGAAATTACCCCCACAAGCTTGATCATGAAAGGTTGAGAACAACCTCTTCTGTTGCTCTTTGTCAACACACTTCAAGAATTTTCCATCCACTCCTCGCTTAAACAAAGCATTCTCCCACAAAACATACAATGCCAACCTTAACTTGATAGATCTATTCTCCTTGGAATTTAAATGAGATTAAAACTCACCATAGGTGAGGAAGTGAGCAATATCAGCAGTACCATTCATCCTGCCGAGAGATGAGGAATAGAACAATAGGGACATCAACTTCATCCTTAGGTGATTCATGACTAGCTCACTCGGAAATGAGTTCACACAGACCTTTACCCCGAACTAGCTTCGTTGGTTTGATATCGAGATCATACTCATGAACCTTTGCTACCCAATTTCATCTCTTGGTTCCAAACTCCTGTTGTGTAAGAATAGACTTGATAGTCATATCGGACACACACACACAACAAAGTGAGAGTTAAGAATGTAAAATCAAAACTGCTTAACAACTTTAACTACTGCAAAAGCATGTTTCTCCATCATAGTGTACTTCAACTCATGTGTTTTCAGAATATAAATCATGAATGCAATTGGGAGCTCATGATATTCAAAATCTTTTCGAGTCAAAGACAATGCCAAGGTACTCTCTTTGGCATAGCAATAGATAATAAAATATTTGCTAAAGTATGGACATGCTAAGATAGGATTCCTAGAAATAGCTTTCTTAATGCCTTCAAATGCTTCCTTTCCCTCATAGCACTAACCAAACATATGCTTTCCTTTCATCATTTGGGAAATGTTAAAAGTCATCTCTCGTAAAATCACGGATGAATCTCCCAAGAAATTGATCTTACCAAAGAAAGAGTGCACTCCCTTTTTCTTATGGGAAGAGGAATCTGTTGGATGGCTTGAACTCATTCAGGATCAATCTTGATTCCTTATTTAGAGATAACATGTCCCAATAGCTTGCCCTCCATGACCAAAAATAGATTTCGTAGGATTTAGAGAGACTCCATGTTCTCGGAATTTCAAGAGGACCGTTTCAAGATGTTGAAAGTGATCTGCTCTAGTTTTGGAAAACACAGTTAAATCATCTAGATACATAACAATACATTTTCCTTTCAAACCTTTGAAAGACAAATCCATTCTCTCTTGAAAGGTGGCACTAACATTAATGAGGCCGAAGGGCATCCTCTTGTAGGAAAAAGTACCCCAAGGAGTGGTAAAGGTAGTCTTGTGCTGATTTGTAGTATTGACTTCCACTTGATTATATCCTGAGAAACCGTCAAGCATGGACAACATCTCTAAACTTGTAATAACTTGTAACACCTGGTCCATCATGGGTAGGGGATATTTATCCTTCAAAGAATCCTGATTTAGATTCCTGAAGTCAACGCAGATATGAATTTCACCATTTTTTATCCTGACATGTATAATATTAGCAATCCATGTTGAATGATGAATGGGAAAGATGATCTTGGCTTTCAACAACTTTTGTATCTCTTGGAAGATGGTGTCAGCAATCTTTGGATTGTACTGCCTTTGCTTCTACTTGAAAGGTTTAATCCTAGGTTTGAGGGGAATGAAGTGTTGCATTTATTTTGGCTAGAAAGCTTTCAGATCATCATAAGAATAAGCAAGGACATCAACATACCTCTTCAAAATATTTATCACCTTCTCCTTCTCCTCTTGGGTCAAGAACTTTCCAACATTCACCATTTTGGGTTTGGCAGGACTCCCAATGTTAATCTTTTCACATTCAAAGCAAATTGTTGAGCTCCTTTGGAAGCCTTGGACTTGACATATCTGTCATGTTTATCAAACAATTCCTCCTAGACTTATCAGCCCTTTAGGGATCTTGTTACCTTTAAGTTTGATGCAGCCATCTTGATCCATCTCCTCCTTGACACCTTCCTCATTGGAAGAGACACTCTCTCGAGGTAGATTGTCACTTCCCTCAAAATACAATTGATCAAAGTTATCCTTGAGCTCTAGGAAAGAGATAAAATGTTGGTTATCATTGAAAACTTGCCAGTTGTTTTCATTATCTGGCATGCGTTTGGTCTATGGATCATTTCAATGGTGAATTTATCCTGAGAAAATCAGGATGAGGTATCAGAAAAGACCCAAACAACTAGGGATTCAGCCCTTGTGTTCTTCTCTCTTGGCACCGCTTTGATGGAGAAGGCATCAAAGAATTCAATAGAATCCCAGATCAAATTCCTATAATTCTTCAACCTTCTATTCTTCACTTGAAAAAGGTATCTCGACCTATTTGACAACCAATTTCCGCATCTCCATGAGCCAGATTTTCCTCACACCTCTTTTTTTATGCATTTAGTCTAAGGATGAGAGCTTCATATTATGCTATGTTATTTGTATTCTCAAACTGTAGCTTGAAGGAGAAAGCATGAATCTTTCCTTCTGGAGATATTAATACCACACCAGCCCCAAAACTAGCTGAAGAGCAACTTCCATCAAATTCCAAATTCCAAATGCTATTAGGATCATGGAGCACTACTTTAGGATGTTCCACCTCATCCTGAGACATGATCATGTAATTGCCATGCCCAATATCTTCATAAAGTATTTGTGCCTTGGGATCATCTGTCTTTTGCATAATATATTTAGATTTCTTCTCGGGTAGTAACTTCCTCATCTTTCCATGGATTGGTATAAGGGCATGTGACCAATCCATTTAAATTTCTCCTCCCACATCCTTACAAAAATTTCTACTCAACAGCATGCCATATGAAGGAGGAATATCAGCTACCAAAATAGTAGCTACAACCTTCTTCTCTGGAAAAGAAGCAAAATCCACTTGTGCATCCTTAATTCTTCTGACCATAGGAACCTCCCTACTCTCCATGGAATAACAAGAACCATAAGTGTGTGTGAGAGTAAGACCCAAAGCATGAGCTACTTTGGTAGGCATCACATTATTTTACGCTCTTGAGTCTATGAGAAAGTTGTTGAGTTTGTCGCCAGCTATGAGGAGGGTCACATAGAATGGTTTGATTTTCATATTTGGTGAGGTGAATACAACCACAATATTTGATTGGGATGCGGAAGAGGGATTGGGAAAAACACCTTTATAAGTGTTGGATGGAGTTTTGGAATGGGAATTGAAAAAGTGGACCATTTTGGCAAAGGATTTTGGATGAGTTTGATAAAACTCAGCCTCCGAAATCTATATTTTTGTCTTCTTGAGGTGATCAATGATATCAAAAGATTCGTGAGGTGGATGGGGTATCATCACTAGGAGTCCTAGGCTTATCGGGATTTGGAATTGAAGTACAAGAAGTTTTAGAAGTAGGATTAGTAGAAGAAGAATTAAGCGAGAACTCACCTTTTGTGTGGATGTAGTGGGAATATGAGATCCTCTTCTTGCAATCACCTGGAATATTCGTGGGATGTTCCTTAGATTTCTTAGTAGGTTGCATTTTTTTATCTCTTATTTGTCTTCTCTCGAGTCATAACAACATATGAATCACTGTTCATCTCTGCCACTACTTCATCATAAACATCTTCCTCATCAACACCCTTAGTGGTGAGGAAATTAACTCGAGACCCATCAATTTCTTCCAATTCTTCCTCAGCCTCTTCCTCAGGTTCTTCAATATCTTCATTAACTTCTTCATCATCAGGTTCTTCAACTTCACATGTTTCATTAACATGGACCTTGATGGGTGGTCCTTTGATTTCCAACCTTGTCTGCAAACGGTTTCTAGGGTGAAAAGTTCTCCTTAAAACATCTTGATAAGGAGCATGCTGAGCCAATTGTTTCTTGATGGCAATGAGGTCATTAGAAAGCTTCTGTACTAACTGATCTGCATTAGCTCCAGGAGTAGAGGAAGAGGAAGAAGAAGTTTTAGATTTGGAAGGGTCTCTTTTCAATTTTCCAGACATGATCAGGTCATCTTCAACACTGACGGCTAATCTCTGATCAGCATCCAAAGTTGTAAGATTGGCTCTTCTCAGCGCATAGCTTACTTTAGGAAATTGAGCATTTAGGAAGAAACATTTTTGAATTTGATCCACAGCCGAGTTTCTAGTGAGATCTTGTTAATCAACTTATTGAACTTGCCCACAAATTATCTCATGGGATCTTGTGGTTCTTTCTTGATTTGAGAAATCTGGGCTAACAACGCATGTACATCTTCAGTAGGTTTGAAATCGTTTTCAAATCTAGTTCTCATGGTAGTTTAATTGGTGAAAGCCCCAGCGGGGAGATGGTAAAACCAATCTTCCGCATTATCTTGCAAAGTCTCCACAAAAAGTCTCACAAAGACATCCTCATGTTCAACTCCTAGGACTCCACATGTAACTATGAAGGCTACAATGTGTTCATCAGGATGTACCTTGCCATCACCTCTGAACTTGGGAAAGTTCTTTCTGTTACCCCTGGGTAACTCATACAAAGGTTGAGGGAGGGAAAGAGGCCCAATTCGTTGGAACCAAGTTGATAGAACTATCATTCTTGGAAAAATTACTTGAAGTGGTACTGAAACACCAGCAAGAACTAAAGCACGAAGATTATGGCTGAGTTTTTCTTGAGGCACACCACTCTCAAGAGATCTGTCTTCAACAGGTGGTGTGCTTATAGAATGAGCTCTTCTATTTCTCCTTGTTGAAGGAAGGGGAAAGCCTTGCTACTCTAGGAGTTGAAATTGAGAATCTTCAATTCCAAGAGCCCTTCTTCCACGAGTAAATATTAGAGTCAGCAGATCAGAAATGATCAAGAAATTGTTCTTAAAACGGAATTCATTGAAACAAATCCCCAATAGAGTCGCCAAAACTATTGGTTGTCAAATTAG
Organism: Taxus wallichiana var. yunnanensis; assembly: GCA_018340775.1. Classification (NCBI taxonomy): domain Eukaryota; kingdom Viridiplantae; phylum Streptophyta; class Pinopsida; order Cupressales; family Taxaceae; genus Taxus; species Taxus wallichiana. The sequence goes on from CM031239.1 coordinate 316,530,357, forward strand.
GAATTTAATGAAAGCAATACAGTCAGGGGACAGAAATTCCTCCTCTTTAATGGGAGAGGTGCCCTTATTGAAAGCAAGTAGCAAAACTATTTACAAATGTACAACTTTCTATTTTAATGAGGAACTCTAATATCATGAAAGTGTCTTAATGCAAAGGTAGATCATCAATAAAAAGGATAGAATAATTAAGGAAGGGAAAAGGTAGAACATAACAACATTCCCAGGAAATATAGATAGCAAAATAGTTCCTTATAAATGTTGTGCAAGGATGATATATAGAACATAATCATTCATATAAAACCATCAAATATTATTTCATAGACACAAAGTTCCAGAAATGACATCCATAAGAATACAAAGCTTCTTAATGCAATAGATTAATGATTCACAAACTTGAGATGAGCAAGAGAGAATAAACCGATGCAGATGGAAATAGGAAGGGAAATCTTCTATATTGATAGCTTTTAGTTCTTTTACACTTTCAAAATTATCAGAGTTCCAGCCCTTTGGAATGGCGTGGAGAGCCCAATATATAGCTTACAAAGTGGTTACACTTGGTAACCGTTTCTTTTAACCAAAATATTAATTAAGGAAATACACAATATAAAGTACTTAATTAAATTACAAAAAGTGTAGTGCCCACTTCCTTCGACACCATTTTGTTTTGTTGTTTTAGACTCGGTTACTTCACTTATGGATTTATTATGGCTTCTTGATTTAGCATGCTAGTAGATATCATGTACATCGGATCGTTATAGATTTGATCTTTATATGATGCATATGATCTCTTGGTGGACATTTGATGATGATATTTGTATACTTTTGACATGGTTATTCATCTTTTATTATGACATGTGATATATTTAATCATATCGGTAGAACTTGATAATTGGACTAATGTGATGATCGTTTTGACATAAATGAAATGTGGAATAGAAATGTGCTAGAAAGTGTAAGTGATATCGTACTTGCATAGATGATAGTAAATCATGTGTCGTTTATTTTAGATTATATTGTATATTTGGCATGAATGTTTTAATGCGGCCAACAGGCCGAAGGAGGTATTTTCATTACTGCTCGCAGGTATATTATATTCACAACAATATTGGGGAGTGGAGACCAACCACATCGGAATTTGAGAAGAATCCAGCTAAGGTCACCATGGCAACAAGTAATTGTGTGTGTGTTAGAATTATTTGGTTAGGGAAAAATTGTGACCTAGGGGTCATGTGTTGTTTTGTTTTAATTTTCCCTTTTATTATGTTAGTATGTGTTGCTCTTAGTAAGTGAAATTTTACTTGTGTTATTATTCATATTCTTTGGATTGGAGTTTACCCCTTTGTTAGCCATGGGTTGTAGTGTCTTATTTAAGCTAATTTGAATTTGTCCTAAACTAATTAAGGGATATGACCAAAGAGAGTTCATTTATTAGGCTTGATTTACTTGGGATTTTGTGTGGATTGATGTGTGTTTGAGTTTTGAGTGTAGCACACTCTACCCCACATGGGAAACTCGAATTTGGCCTTAGAGGCCAAATTTCAAAGCTTGTGGGACAAGTCAAACTTGTCCCACACCTCTTAAAACCCCATGCCAACCCTACCTATGGGTTGGAAGGCCAAATTTAGGGTCTTTTAGGTGTTTTGGGGGATAAAAAGGGTAAAATATTAATTGCACTTTCTTTCAAAATTTAATTTTTGTCCTTTGGGGAGTGGGCTTAGATGGAGTGTGTAAGGTGCTTGCCTTTCTTTCAACCACTTATTAATGGTGCATTGGAATATGAAGTTGACCAAATGATGTGGAGTGGAGGGAAAAGGAGGTGGCATCCTACTTGGAGCCACATCATCCCTCCCTCTCTTTTCTCTATTTATTTGATCCTCTTGTTTGTTTTGGGGGTTGGAAGTTTCATTTTTTTAGTCTTTTGTATTTTGGAGAGGAGAGGATTTTGAAGGAGTTTGTGGATTTTTGGAGCTTGTTGATACTTGTGGGAATTTTGTTGGAGCTTGTGGATGCTTGCTTGATCTTTGGAGGGATTTGAGACTTCATACTTGGAACAAGCTCTACCATGGAAAGGTAGGAGCTTCACCTTTGCTTGTATTATGTTTTCTTCTTTTTGTTATATGAATGAGTATATATATGTTGTGTTGAATATTGTTGTTTGAGATGCTTGTTGGGAATGGGTAGAATGCCTAAGTTGGGAGTGGGAGGAGACTATGGGGAGTTTAATTGAGGGAGGCATAAGAGATCATTTTCTTGAGGAGGGAGTTTGGGTTGGGTGCCCACCTAGTAAGAGAAATGCTTGCATTTTCTTCTTGTTTTTACTTTGAGGGAGCCATAAGAGTTGAGGGAGGCATAAGAGTGGATGGAGGGATAAGGGGTACTTGAGGGAGGCATAAGAGTTGTTAGGGGTATTGTGTTTTGCATTGGAGGCTTTTAGGTGGCACCCATTCCCATTGGGAGGCATAAGTGGCCTCCCCATAGGTCTTACTCTTATGGCTTTCTTGATAAGCCTTGTGACTTGTTGTTGTGATTGTTTTCCCTCTTGTTGTGTTGTTGATTTTGTTTTGAAGGATTATGGAATGAATGTGAAATTTTATGTTGAGTTATGTGGAAGCTAGTAGTTGCCATGAGTTGGATTTTCTCCCATTGTAATGTGGTTGGGGCTCGGGGGCCAATGGAGAGGATGGCTTCTCTTCTCCATTGGGTATCTTGGTTGGGAGGAGAGCGTTGCCTCTCCCCTTATTTTGTTGTGAATCAAGAAAACTATTGGAGGAGCTACCTTGTTGATGTTTGTAGCATTGGAGCCTTGTTGATGACAATGTGAAACTACCTTGTATTTTTACCCACCTAGAGTGGAAGAAAGTGTAATATTGCTTTGTATTTTAGCTTCCATTATTGTAAATTTGTTCCCACATTAAGTGGAAAATGTTGTAACAAGATGTTGAAGGAAAGTTGTATTGAACTTCATTAGTAAGGTTGTAATGTGGATGGAATTAAAAGTTGAAAGAAAGACAATCTATTTATTCTCCTTTAACTTGGCTTGGAACCTCATATGAGTGTATTGATCTTGTTGGGATGTTAGTAATTCTTACTCTAAAACTTATTGGAAATATTGTTGAACTCTTTTGTGGAATGTTGGGAAATTTAAAAATATATATATATATATATATATATATATATATATATATATATATATTAGATTTCGTTTTGTTACTTAAAAGAGATGTATTGGAAAAGTTGGAATTTTAGTGCATTTTCTCTTCTTGTATTGTTGATGGAAAGACTTAAGTTTTTAAATAGCTTTCAATATGCCAATGAAGTAATTTAAGCTCTAGCTCTATTATGTTTTTCTTCATTTAAGAATCCATTGTAAAACTATTTGCAAATTGTAAAAGGAAACGAAATCGAATCTACTTGAAATCCCTTACAATGCCCTATTAAATTGTGTAGAAAGAGATTTGAGTGCAAAATTTCTAAGCTTATTAAGTTCATTACCCACATTTCATTAATAAGGAAACTAATATTTTAAATATTATTCATATTTAAGTAATATTACAACTAATGTATTTACTATTATTAAATTCTATTTATAACAATATACTATTAATATTTCTTTGTATTAACTAAGTATATTAATAGAGACTATAGCCAAGTAAATAATATTAATTATATATATAAAACAAACCTAGGATATGGTTGTAATAAGACTGTAATAAAAACTCTCAAAGCACCTGCATATAAAAATCATACATACATTTAATATACAACAATTAAGATGATGTTATATCTATGTAAAATCATCATAGCGAGTAATACGAATGCAACAAAACCCACGTATGAGACATTCCTTGTTACGCACAACAAAGCGGCTTCCTAAGCACGCTGATATGAAACAGATCCACCTCTATGAGATTTTCTTCCTCGAGTCGCATCGTAAGCAGGTAAGTCTCCTTAGAGAATCGTTGTAATAGAAGCATCGTGTCGCCTCGTAACACTCTAGCTTGCTCCTTAATCGATTTGGTCAAACTATCTTGAAGGCGGATCCCGAAATTGGAGGATGCATTCGATGCCGAGCGAGATAACAAGATGGCTGGAAAATCTTCCTGTCGGAAGCGCTCAAACGGATTCTTTCTCGCCGACCGCTCGCCTGCTTTGCTGGCGGATTCTGTTGCAGCCCGCTGCTTTGTGGACCCCGACCTGTCCCGAATTTGAAAATGCACTCGATCATCGATCGGATAATGACTTAGTTTGGACAAACCGCTTGTTCTAAGCGCTCAAGCAGGTTTCCTTTCCTGCTACGGCTGTCCCATGTGCCTCGTAGTTTGCATCTTCAACCTCCTTGTAGCTCGCACGTCCAGGCCGAATAAATCGGTCTACACGCCGCTTCACAGTGCTCGTAGCTTCATCTTTAATCACTACATTAAATCCACGCGGCTCATGATGATTAAGACAGATGAGCCATTGTGTAGAGCATAAGATTTGCAAATCTAAGTGAATAAATGATATATGCGGCCCAGCAGGAGTTGGTTAACACGCAAGGGAGGGAGCCTTAATATTTGGCAGGTGGCTATTAAAGCCACCCACCCCCAACCACGATTTCCAACCATAAATTCAAGCGTAAATCGATTCTGAGTTTGCTGAGGAAAAACGTGTCTGTTGATGCGGCTTCGGTGAATCTATCATCTTTTTCGTCTTGCGCCGTTGTCTTATCTTGCTGTTATTGACGACAACTTCCGTTCTAATGCGTGACGTGTGCATGCGGCATGTAAAACAGAGTTTGACGTGGCTGTTATCCCCACCAAATGCCAATCCTTCTTTCAATCCGTAACAATAGCGGCGTAATGTTGGGGTCCTATTGTCACTTATGTAACGTGTTCCTTTTCAGTCGCTGAATTAACAAATATCCAATTTATTTAATGATCAGTTTGGTCTTAGTCACGACTTTCAATTAAAAGTTGTTCATTCTAATGGGTGAATTATATTAATTACTTTTTACCGAGAGCTAAAATGGATCCTTTTGTTTTGTTGTTAATCACAAAAAAATATGAGAAAAAAAATAATATCCAAGTAGCCGATACATTTTGGATATGGTTACAGGTGTAGAATATCTTGAATCTCATAAAAAAATAAAATTTAGTAGTATTTTTTGGGTTAAATGTTCGTGGAAGCAAGTTCTTGGCTTGTCGTCCGTTGCCATTTTCAAGCGTCACAAAAAGATTCGAAATAAAAATAGAAGAAGAGGATCAAGAGCCTGAAGTAGAGACATCCGGTTGTGGTTGAGAAGGGCCCACTATTTTGAGGATCCGGTGCCTGAATTTCTTCAATGCTTTGGCTATCTCCATGCCTCTTGGAATAGTCATGTTGGAAGTAGCACGAGTCCATGTGCCTAGGCATTTCTCCATATCTTTGTCAAACTCGGTATGCTCCAGATATTCCTTATTAGCCTCGGCTATAGCTGAATAAAGAGAGCACATGTCCTTAGTTTTCTCTTCAAAGTGATTGATTCTTCCTTGAAAAAATCATCCTTGACAAAGGCTTTAAACTGAGCCTTGATTTCTTGGAGGGAGAAGAAAACACCTGTGACTTCATCCTGAAAATGGCAGTGGATATATTTGAAGGCAGATATAACATAAGTTTTAAAAGACTCCCATTTTTTCCATACATTCCTTGATTCCCCAGAGCTTCTTCTAGAACCTTTATTTTCCAATTGATGCTAAAGATCCATGTTCTTGACAAGTTATTCTTGATATCATCAAAAACATTGTTGGCCAACAGGATCCTATCATTAGTTTGACCCATCAAATGGATATCTGTAATACATCCACTCTAGACCTTCAATTCCTTGTCCATAGCCTTGATTGAGGAAGTGAATTTCTTGTAGCTTGATCACCTTCTCATTGGTTTTGAAGGCTTCCTCAATGAATTTTAAACCTGCTACAGTCATGTCATCCACCATGGCTTCCACAACTCTCCCATAAGTAGAATACTTGTGAATGTCTTTGATGGTTTGGACCTCATCTTGACTGAGAACTATGGGAGGTGGGAGAGTGGCCAATGGTGCTAGATCCAAAACTTTATCCTTTGCCAACAAATGATTTGATAAAGTTGGAAAGAACTTGGTTCTGTTCCTCCAACTGCTCTATGGTTTGCTTGCCTTTCTCCACCCGTTCAATAACCTTAGTAACGGTTTCTGAAGGTTATGAACTTCACTCTCAGGTGTGGATTATCCCATTGGAATTCTGGAAATTTCTAAGTCAAAGATCAAAAGATATTTTTCCTCTTTATCCACTTTGGGTTTTGCAACCTCTAGGAACTGTTGGCCTTGAGCATCAGTTACCAACCTCAAAGTGGTCTTTGCTTTCTTTGCTAGAGGAGGAGGGGTAGTACCAAGCAGAGCTGCTACAACATCAAAATCAGGCCTTGTTAATCGAGAGGAAGATTTCCTTTTCTTGCTGTCGACTAGGGGCTACACCTAGGAAAAGGAAGAAGAAGAAACAAAAGAATCAAGGGGCCCAAGTGCAAGTGAACTCATGGCACTCAGAGTATGAACCATGGTTTGTCTCTAGTGGGGAAATGAATGCAACCCTAGGAATTTCCCTTGCAAAGGATTCTGTTAAACTTGGAGGTTTGGCCCTTGGGCCTTCCTTCTCTACTCCAGCAGTGGCCTCAGGAGTATCTTCTGGGTCTTTCATCTCATCATCATCATTCTCACTTAGAAAAATAATGTTATCCGGCCCAATAGGAAATTCTAACTGCTCCAGAAGAGTCTCTTCCTCGACCGGTTCTTACTTGACTTTCTTGACCTTCTTTTGATACACTTTAGTGGAAGAGGAAGGAGTAGACGACTCAAGTTCTTTCATCGAAGAAGAAAAAGGAGTTTTCTCAAGTACCTCAATGCTAGGTGTATGTACTTCCTTCCTAGGTGTGGAAGTTTCTCTTGAAGAGGATCTACCTTTGTTCATCCTGAGTTCACGTACCTTCCTGTCAAACCAAATCTTAGTTCTGATGATGACAGGGGCGATTATCTCATTCAAGTCATCTCTTTCCTTCACATAGAAATCCAAGGTTTGCAGAGGAGTGTGCTTGATGGATATTTCATACTCAAAGGATTGAAAATATTCATCATCGTCCTTAAGCCCTTCAGGAACTGGTAGAGGTTGAGATCTATGATCTGTTGTAGAGAAAATCTACCAAAATGCCTCCTCTTGGCTTCAAAATCATCAACACAATCAACCTAGTAATCCTCAGTGTCAGGACGGTGATGATAAGTTATTTTGAGATTTTGATCAATGAATTTCTTTAGATCAAAGCAAGTCCTAGGCTTGAAGAAATGAACTGTAAGAGGAGCAATAGCCCTTTCTATATTTTGGGCATCTAGAGTTTTCCTGCATGTATAATTCCCTAAGGTGATAGGGAAATGAAGACCTGTAATCTTCTTATCTTGGCAAGTTCTATGAAGTTTATCCAACTACCTACACACCTCAACTAAGGCCATTTTGTCGTTGCAGAACATGGGAAGCTTGAGAGGTGTGCTTTCAAAACAAGCCAACCTAATGTATGAGAACTTTCAAAACTGAATGAAGAAAGCCCCATACTTGGTTATCAAAGCCTTAGCCTCATCAGAGAATCTTCTGGTAGTGTCACCCTCCAAGAGTCTCACAATGTACATGGTGAAGGCATCATTTACCCTTCTAAAATTATGATTACTAACCTTGAGGGTAAACTAAGGGAAATATGTATAGATGGGCTCATCCTTCTTTCCTTCAATGAAAGTGAAGCCGAACCACTCGCGAGATGCTGCCAAGGTGTACATGAGATAGGAGGTCATGTAGAAATTTTTGGTTTGCTGAACATTTGACAATTGTTTAGTTAGGTTTCCATAGATAATCTCGGCCCAATTTATGTTTTTCTTACCCTCGCAGATGATATTTATGAAAGGACACATCCAAAAATGGAATTCGTTAGTAGAGGGCATTCCCATAATCCAAGTGAGCAAGGTGATAAAATATGATAGTTCTTCATTGAAATCGACCTTGAATAATGCCTTAGAGAGTCAGGACACTCCTTCTTAGGGAACTTTAGCCATGATTTAGCTACTCGAGCCTTATATTTCTTTGTTTGATCAAAGCAGTCGATCTTGAGCGAGAGTGAGAACAACAGAGTCTTTTGTTTCAGAATGCAAAGGGAAGCGACGATGGCGACAACATCTAATTTTGTAATCAACTCGTCGTGCAAATTGACAAATTCCTTGTTTTCCGGGTTAAAACTAGCCCCGCAGGTGAGCACAATGTCAACACATTGCACAGAGAGAGGAAAACCAACGACATATGCAATTCCACTATCATTTTTCATTTAAGCCATGGGAGCAAGGTCGTTGCATGCTAATCTACCTCAAAATCATCGAAATCCAAATGTTGAACTTCACTATCTCCAATATCGGGCACAGAAGTCTCCAAAGGGGACAGATGCTCGTGCCCTTGAAATTTGATCTTCATTTTGACAGTGAACAGAGGAATGGGCTTCAAAGAATAGATTCACGACAAAAATTGCAAAGAGATATAGGAAGGTGAACAAACGACTCAGTTTTGCAAAAATGCGGGCAAGAGATAATGAACAAACAATGTGACAAATGCATTCATTCAGAGAGAGAAGATCATAAATGTGCATTTAATATACCTTACACCGACTCAAAAAGGTGAAATGTGGGAAAATCAGAATAAACGAGGCACTGGACGGTCCATGGAACAATGGGACATGAGGGACGCAAAAATCCGATGCGAGGCCAAGAGAGCATGGGCGGTCCAAGGAACACAAAAACGTGAGGGACATGAAGAGTCGATGCGGTCATGCGGCTATTGGTGAATAGGAGGCTTGTGTGTACTTGGGGATGATGGGCTGAAAAAGTACGATAAAACCGATGGACAAGTCCTTGGGAAATCGACCAATCGGTGAATAGGAGGCCTGCCGATTACTTGGGACATGAGGACAAAATGTCCAATGAGACCCAAGTCACTAAAATGATCCCAAGAAATGGAGTTTTCACTATGTCTTCGAATTTCTTACTTCACTAAGACTACTGAAGAGTGCCAACTCAAAATTTTCAAATTTTTAACTTTCAAAAGAGGGGAATTTTGAGGGGATAATAGGATCAAGGCGCTCCAAGATCTCAAAGAGACCTGCAAACCTAGGAGAAAGCTTAGAAACTTTCCTATAATGGATAGGGTTCTTATGAGGTCTGACACAAAGAAACACCATCATGCCTACCTCAAAACTACGATCTGTCCTATGTTGGTCCGCATACTTCTTCCGCCTTTGTCCTACGCCTCCTGCATCAATCTGCTCCGATCAAGGTCACCTGTTGCTCCATATCCTGCAATAATGCTAGCCCAAGAGAAACCCTGTCCTCTAACATGTCCCAACTAAGAGGTGTCCTACACTCTCTGCCATATAAAACCGAAAAGGAGCCATGCCTATCAACCTCTGAAAACTATTATTGTAGGTAAACTCCACCAAGTATAGATACTCATCCCATCTCAATTGGTGATCCATAACGTAAATCCTAAGAATGTCCTCCAGGATTTGATTCACCCACTTAGTCTATCCATATGTCTTAGGGTGATATGTTGTGCTGAAATTGATCCTCGTCCCAAGAGCATGCTGCATGGTGGTCCAAAAATGGGAAGTGTACAAAGGATCACGGTCGTAAATTATCTTCCACGAGAATCCCATGTAATCTGACGATCTCATCGAGATATACTTGTGCCACTGCATTGGCTGTATAGGTGGTCTTCACCAAAGAAAAATGAGCTACTTTCATCAATTTATCCACCGTGACCATGATGGCGTCGTGGTGGTATCTTGACGTCGGTAACCCAACGATGAAGTCCATGGAAATGGTGTCCCACTTCCACTCTGGTATGGCATGAGGAAAGAGAAGGTCAGCTATATGTTGATGCTTGGCCTTCACCCTCTGGAACTCTAAGCAAAGCAGTGTGACACAAATAAAGCCATGTCTCTCTAAAGTCCTCTCAATGGTACAATTGTCTCAAGGTGGCGTGCATCTTCTTCACCCTAGGATGGGCTGAATAAGGTACACGATGAGCCTTTGTCAAAATGTCTTGTCTCAAGCCTCCATCTCTAGGAACATATATCCGACCTCTGTGTTTGAGAAGACCATTAGTCTCTAGTGAAAATCCATCAAATATCCCCTCAAGGGGTATCTCGGGACTCGATCTCTACTCGCGCAAGGTAGAAAGCTGTCATGAGGAAGATTCTACAAAATCCTGCTCTGTAAATCTGTACCCACAGAAGTAGCCATAGCCACGTGTCTTCATCTAATTAAGGAGTCTGTAACCACATTCTCCTTCCCCTTCACATTATCTATCTCCATGTCATACTCACAAAACAAATCCATCCAATGCCGCTGACGAGCGTTGAGATTGGGCGCATGTGAAGAGGTGGTGAAGACTCAAGTGATCAGTCTTGAGTGTGAATCTCCAGCCAAGAAGAAAATTTCTCCACCACACTAAGGCGTGTACCTCGCATTGCAAGCTCAAGGTCATGAGTTAGATAATTGAGCTCATAATCCTTGAGTTTGCGAGACTCAAAAGCAACTACTCTGCCCTCTTGCATCAACACACCACCAAGTCCTGCCAAAGAAGCAGCATCTGTACAAACGTAGAACTCACCCTGAGGATTCGGCACTGCTAGAATAGGTTTTTCGTGAGGCATTTATTCAATGTACTAAATACCTACTCACATTTTTCTGACCAAACAAACTTCTTCCCTTTCCGCTAAAGGGAAGTGATGGGGTGCAATCTGAGAAAAGTCCTGAACAAATATCCTGTAGTATCCCGCTAAACCCATGAAGTTGTGTACCTCAATGACACCTTTGGTGGGCTGGGAAATCCATGATATCTTGAATGTTGGAAGGATCGATTGCAAAACCTTCCCTAGAAATTATGTGGCCCAAATACTGCACCTCTATCTGAAAGAATGCACACTTCTCCAAGTTCCCGTAAAGATGCCGCTCATGAAGAAAGCGAAGAACTGGTGAAGGTATTCCTCATGCTCCTCACATGTACGTGAGTAAATAAAAATGTCATCAAGGAACATGAGCACAAAGCAATCTAGAAAAGTCCTGAATACCCCATTCATCAAACTCATAAGAACCTGCAGGGGCATTCATCAAACCGAAAGGTACCATTGTTAACTCATAGTGGCCATATCTCGTGACGGAAGGCGGTCTTATGAATATCTATCTTAGTGATCTTGAGCTGATGATACCCTTACTTAAGATATATCTTGGAAAATATTATAGCCCCTTCATCGATCAAATAAATCACCAATACGCGAAAGGGGGTAACGATTCTTGATCGTTACTTTGTTTATTGACGATAATCAATACACAACCGTAGGTATCCATCCTTCTTCTTCATGAAGATCACTTTGGTGCACCCAAGGGGATACACTAGGTTGGATTAGGCCCTTCTCCAGAAGGCCCTCAAGATACAACTTGAGCTCACATAGTTCAGGAGTAGTCATTCGATAAGGTGCTCGTGAGATAGGCTCTGCGCATGGAACCATATCTATGTGAAAATCTATCTCACGTGGGGGAGGTAACCCCGGTAGCTCCCCTGGAAAAATATCAGAAAAATCTCTCAAGATGGGATGGTCATCAAGGGATGGTCCACTAGACTCATCCTCAAATCATCACTAATCTGTAACAACATACATCGAAAACCCCGTTGCACACACCACTTAAGTTTCATAGCGAGAGATGGTGTGAATAGAAATGAGCATCCTAACCCCCCGATATCACCGACTCCACTCTAAGATCATCAAGACAAGCAATAGTCTTATGGTAACATTCCACTCTAGCTGCGTGTGCGATAACCGATCCATGCCCAAAATGAAACCATAAGATCCTAATGGAAGGATTCGAAGATCCAAGGTAGTGGTGAAGGGTCCCAAACCCACTACACACTCCTTAACTAAGGAAACTATAGAAATTTTGGCTCCAGAAGCCATCTCAACGTCCTAACTACGACCTTGCCTAATTGCCACCAGCTGCAACACTCTACTAAGGATGGCGCAATAAAAGAATCGAAGAGTCAGAATCAAATAATATCAAGGTGGAAATACCACCAATACTACATGTCATCTTTATCACGGTACTCTGGTGCTCACTTGGAGGTTCTCAACCGCTCTGCGTAGATCTAATGGCTCGTGTCATATCTCCAATGTGAGGTTCCGAGATCTACGTCTTACCCTTGTTGCTAGGGTTATGTGGGCAATATCTCTAAAGATTTCCAACAACACCACAACCATAACAACTACCTGGTCCTCTCCAATGGGATGTAGCTCCATCCGGTACTCTAGAGGTCTGAGTTGTGGATCCTGATGATCCGGCTACTGAGACTTCTGAGGTCTCTACTGACGAGCTCCTACTGACTGAGCTCTTGGTGCACCCTATGTCCTAATGGGACCCCTAGGAGGAGGCCCCATACTCCACCCTCTATGTGCATCAAATCTCTGAGGAGGTCTGTAAGGTGGGCATGTACGCTGCTCTTACTGCTGAGGTGGCTATTGTGGTGGCCTGAATGAAGCCTGTCCTAGACTTTTTCCACCATGTGGAGAGGGAACTGACCCCCTTGATCTACCATCCTACATCTGCTGGATGTGGCTCCAAACTCTGTCTCTAGTCTACTGCATCTTCCCCGTGTCTCCTCTACAATATAGGCCTTCTCCATGGCCTCTGCTAATGTCTGTGGGTAGTGAATGTACAACATGCCACTCGAATCAAAGTTCAGGCCCTGAATGAACCTGTGAATCCATACCTTCTCATCCTACATATAGTCGACGTACTGGAGTAGGTCCAGAAATCAACTCTCATACTCGACTACAGTCATCGATGCCCTGATGAGAGGTTTTGAAACTCTCTATCTCGCTACTAATAAACCTTCTCGGGCAAATATTTACTCTGAAAAGCTCCTCAAATAGCTCTGAGTAAGCTGTCTCTCGAGTCAACATGGAGATTCGATCCTCGGTTCTCCATTAAAATCCTACTCCATCCCTCAGAAGATGGATCACAACACGAGCTTTCGTGTTTCTAGTAAAAGGGCAGAGCTTGAAACATCCGCTCAAGCTCACCAACCAGGACTCTGCATGAAAACCTCTTGTATCACCAAAATAGTGAGATGGTTGTAGCTTCAGGATCTCCTTGATATGGTCTGCAGCTAATGTTTGACAACCCCTAGGTCTCTCTACATGCTCCTCCATATGTCTAGGGCTCTAAGACCTGTCCCTATGTCTTGAGATCCTGTCCCCATGTCCCTCTCGTGGTGATTCTGTCCTAGTTGACTCTGCGTGAGAATTTCTTTGCCCTATACTCCTCACTATGTTGAGGGGATACACGGACCTCCACTAACAACTCCATGTCATGTCTAGCAAATCATCCTCTTAAGGACTCTCCGCGTATAGTGGCATTGACATCCTGAAGCGTCTGTAGAATTTGAGGTAGAATGGCCGCTACAGCCTGATCTGGTGGTGGTATATCTAGGTCTATGTGAAGGGACCCTCGTCGTCGATCTGCGCCTCCTACACAAACCAAGGCAAGAGTTAGTTCATCATTCTACGTTTTATTCCAGTTTTCTATGTTCTCTAAATTTATACAATTATCAGACATTGTGGTTTTCTAGATTAAAAGAAACCAATTTTCCACTAGGTTAAATGTTCATGTTTCATGTCTTCTAGGTGTGCCCAAAGGTTAAAGCTTTGAACCCACGGCTATGATACCAAGTGTAACGCCCGCTAAAATGCTCGCACGAGACCAAAGAACAACCTAGGTTTAGTAGGAAAAATTATGGAATAATTTTTTTGATAAACGTGCCTACAAATTTTTTCGAAAATGACAACTGTCACATTAATGTCTCTAAGGCGATGACACAAATAAAAAAATAGTATACCATGATAACACAATATCTGAAATCTACAGTATGCATTGGTACATTGTTTTGACTAAGCAAGTTTGATCTCCCTAAGGTTTATTTAAATAATAAATTAATTCCTACTAAGTTGAATAATTCCCCCATGGTGTCAAGGGTAAAAGTGGCCAATGAAATTAAATACCAAGGTTATTTAATTTCTATAAGGTTGAAACAAATAGCAAGGTCCCATGTTAAAATTTGGGTATGGGATAACGAACACTTCCTTACCCCAAAAGTAACCCCTTAAAAGTCAACTCATGTTTTAAAATTAAGATATTTAAAAGAAAATGCAATAAATATTTCACCTTTTTTAATCTTCCCAAAACACCTAATAGGGCCTAATTTTGACCCTCCAACCCATAGGTAGGGTTGGCATAGGCATTTAAGAGGTGTGGGACAAGTTTGACTTGTCCCACAAGCTTCCAAATTTGGCCTCTAAGGCCAAATTCGAGTTTCCCATGAAGGGTAGAGTGTACTACACTCAAGACTCAAGCATACAACACTCAACACAAAATCCAAGAGTAAATCAAGTCTAATAAATGAACTCCTTTTTGGTCACATCTTTAATTAGTTTAGGAAAAATTAAATTAGCTTAATTAAGACACTACAACCCATGAATAATAAAGGGGTAAAATACATACATCACAATCTAAATAATTAAAACAAGTAAATTACATCACTAAAAGAACACATACTAACATTAATAAAAAGGAAATTAAAACAAAACAACACATGACCCCTTGGTCACAATTTTCCCTTAACCAAATAATTCTAACACACACACAATTACATGTTGTCATGGTGACCCTAGTTGAATTCATCTCAAATTCCAATGTGGTTGGTCTCCAATCCCCCCAATGTTGTTGTGAATAAAATATACCTGCAAAATAGAGAATACCTCCTTCGGCCTCGTGGCCGCATTAAAACATCCATGCCAAAATATGCGATATAAATCTAAAATCATCTATATACGAATTAATATCATCTATGCAAATACGATATCACTTACAATTTCTAGCAACATTTCTATTCCACATTTCATCCATGTCAAAATGATCACCACATTAATCTGATTATCAAAGGTCTACTCAATATGACTAAATATATCACATGTCAGAAATATATATAAATAACCATGTCAACAATATATCAATATCAACATCAAATGTCTCTAATGGTCCACATGCATCATATACGAATCAAATCAACAACGATTCAAGATCGTTAATATATACTAACATGCTAAATCAAAAATAATAATATATCCATTAGTGCGATTGTGATGATCGAAATCAATAATAAAAAAGGTGTCAAAGGAAGTGGGTACTACAAGTAATCGTTAACATTAAACGTACATCTGAGTCTGGAGATTCAAAATCGAGTGTCCTTTGCAAAAGAAACAAAAACACAACATGCCTTCTAGACTTACGCTATTGATCGTCCCGGGAGTTGAAGAGCTCTAGTTCTCCATTTTTAAAGTGGTTTATATAAAACATAAGACACACACACACACACACACACACACACACACACACACACACACAAAACTTAGACCTTGTCTTGACAATTCCCACCATATTCACATATATTATTAATAGTTTTGTATTTACTCGGGAATTCCGCTAAGAGGGATACCCAACCCTCATCAATTCCTATTAGAAAAACATGGAGAAAGTTTAGTTCAACTTCACAGTTTCCACAACCCTTGGCTTATACCAATCAAGCCTAGAAAACATAAGCTCATTCACAAATGTGTAAAATTGGAAATTAGAATTGCATGTTTGTTTTGAATAGTTTGATTTGAATCAACTAAATGTATTAGATTAGAACTGGAATGAATTCTAATACTTGGAAGATGAAAATGACAAATAGTTCCTTTAAAATTTGATCTCTATTTTGTATTTTCAAACTGGAAAATACTTTAACCAAAATGCATAGTTCGAACTCGCAATAATGAAATAACAAATTAAAAATTAAACTAAAGTAGTATGCCCTAAATGAATTCAATTGGACAAAAACACATAAGGAATTTCTTAGAAAACTTAGTGAAATCGGGCTTAAACCGTTTCTTTGTCGTCTTTCTTTGCCAAGGTTGTATTTTTATTAGGAGTCAATCAAATAAAATTACCTCCCAAATCCATCCTAATTCATCTAAGAGTAATTATCTATGTCTAATTGACATGTTGAGGGAGGAAGAAGATCAATTGATTAATATTTCATAAGTTAAAATTTACCACTTGGCTTTTAAAGCTGCGCAGATCTTTTCGTGAAATTTCCCCATTAAACATTAAAAAAAAAAAAATTAATGATTCCTGTGCAAGAGGACGTTGAGAGATTTCTAAAAAGTCCTCTTTTCCCAAAAATGATCTCCCAATCAAAAGTTATGGACTTCTGAAGTTTTTCTTCATTTGGTGTCAAAAATAATTCTAACTGTCAAAAATTTTTTTGGGAAAATTTTCCTTAGCGGACCCACAGGCCCGAATTTTCCCTTAGTGCTTTTGGTCAAAAATGCCAAAGGCACGAATTCCCGCTTACTCCACCGACCTCCAAGCCTTTCTTTTTGTCAAATCGCTTAAGTTCAAAAAAGAAATTTTGGAAAAATTTCCCCGCAGACCCACCGCCCCGCTTTTTCCTTTTTGGTTGTTTTCACGGCCATGCGGGCTTGCAATAGTTAACTTAACCTTTAAAATAATTTGGGAAAAATTCTAAATTTCCTCCGCCACCCCGGCTGCCCGCAACCAATTAGGTGCTGCCACGTGGCATCACAAGGTGTCGGCGGAGGAGCGGATCCCCTTTTTAGCTTAGCGTTTCAGATTTTTTTTGAGAAATTTTTCCCAAATTCTCTCGCTGTCCCACCGATCCGCATCCAATGGATGGTTGACATGTGTCTTCACAATGCGTCCATGGAGGCACAGAGC
The DNA here is from genome assembly GCA_018340775.1 of Taxus wallichiana var. yunnanensis. Taxonomy (NCBI): domain Eukaryota; kingdom Viridiplantae; phylum Streptophyta; class Pinopsida; order Cupressales; family Taxaceae; genus Taxus; species Taxus wallichiana. The sequence continues at coordinate 316,547,260 of CM031239.1, forward strand.
TTTTTAAGTCTTTAAACCTTTTTCTCACAAAAGTCAATTTTTGCTAAATTGCTCAGGATGACCCAATGGGCCGTAACCAATATTTGAGTGACACATGGCATCATTCAGGGAAGTAAGAGGTGTAGGCTATTTTAATCCTTTGCGCTTTTAACCATAAAGTCTAAAATCTCTAAGTTTTCCCGCAAGTTTGTTTCCCCACATCGATCAATTAGCACTTGACACATGGCACTTTGGGCATCGGTGGCCGCGCTGGAGTCACTCACGATTTTGTTCCAAAAGGGAAAATGCGCTAAAACTCTCCTTGCTCCGCCAGCCCGCGCATGGGAAAATTTTCTTCCTCAGGCCCGTAAACCCACTCTTGGGAAAAATTTCCTCCCAAAGTCCGCTGGCTCATAACTTGAGAAATATGAAGAGTTAGGAGGACTTCTTTATATCACCGAAAAGGTGAGGAAATTCATATCTAATGGGAATGTTTTTGGGAATTATCATTAAATTTGAGAAAAATCAAGTTGAATCTTGTAAGTCTCGTTAGAGGGTGGTTTAGTGAGAAATTACCCTCTTAACCTAATAGATTAATCTAACCCTATGTTTGGACCTTGTGATCTTTTATAGTTGTTGTATTAATAAAACAATGGAAACGCAACATAGGAAATATAACAACTAATATTTGGTACATTTGAAAGGACTAAAACAAGAGGACAATACTTGGGTCACGAGAATGAGAGATTAATAAGTTGGAAGCATATAAATGGAAGAAGTTTGAAGAAGACAAATTGTAGGAGCTGCATTTTTTCAAGTAGGGGAGAATGATGCACCAAAATTAGCAGAACTTGAAAATATCATAACTTATGCTTCGGGTGTCCATTTGAGTCCGTGTTTTTGAAACCACATGTTTTGATGAGACAAACACACTAGTCAATCTTACCTACCATTTGGAGCAAGTTTCAACACATTTTCGGGCCCAAAATCTGCCATCTTGTGGTAAAAAAAAGGATTTAAGTTGTAGTTCGATTTTATTTCCTATTTTAGGGCATTAGTTAGTTTTAGTCTATTAGTTGCATTATGAGTTAGAAAGTTGGAAATTCCACTAATTTAGGCATGGAGAAGGTGTGTGGAAATTTTTGTTCATGTACGAATAAGCATACAAACTTACTAAGAATAACAGTTCTAGTAAATTGCTAAAAATAGCAATTTCGCAACCTAGAGTAGATTTAGTCAAAGTTAGCTAGATTTTTCTTGGCAGATTGAGTTGGGAGTTGTTTTCTTATTTAGGAAACATTGTAATTCATGATTTAATAACAAATAAATAGATCTATTTTCTTTTGGAGTTCATATTATTTGCATTATATTGAGTTTGTTTAGATTTTGGCTACATTACAAACGAATGCAACACCAAACATTATAAGAAATATAAACAAGAAAGTAGAATCTTGCACAATGCAACCCTGATAATAACCAAAAAGTGCCTAGCGAAATGGAGACACCATAAGTTTTTTTCCGTGTATAGAGAACAAATTTTGTGACTTTAGATAATAATTTCTCTAGACTACAAACAAAATGCAGAAAGAGAAAAAACATCCCTATGGAAAACGCTTGGTATGTGTTATGCAGAAATATTGGGACAACAAAACAAGCTTTGGAAACATTTCATACAAATGAATTTCAGTTTCCCAGCCATCGTGTCAAAGCTCTCACGCTGAGTAGTGTTCAATGCATTTTTGTAAACACCTCACGGGTCTCTTGTTTGCCTCAACCATGTGCACACACATGTTCTATGTCAATGTATTCCATATAACATTATATCATACAAAATGATACATCATGAGAAAGTAAGCTTAGGACACCTAGTATTAACAGTTGTAGTAAGATGAAAAGATTCATAAAGATGGCAATTAAATTTCCTATACATAAAGCCAAATTAAAAAATATACCAAACAAATGAAATAATTTCATTTGGATTATGCACTCTATGTATAGATGTAGAGGGAATACCTTATATAGGAAATACAAAGAGCGTGGAGAAGGAACTACACATTGATAGGAGAAACTAACAAAGATGCCTCAAGAAAGCACAAATTTACCGTAGTTTGGCTACCACATAGATCATAAGGACCAAAAAAAGAAACATATAACATGCCAACAATGGCCCATAATTCCATTATATATATCAAAAATGAGAAAATAAGGAAGCCTAACTAAATAGGAAAATGAAAGAACCAATAGACACTACTAGTCATCTAATCAAAGACAAACAAAAATGACTAGAAAAGAAAATAGATTAGAAAGAAACAAAGATACAGAATGTACAAACAACATAATGGCAACAACATAATTGTGAGAGGTACAACCCAACTGTAGACACGTCTCCAACGTAAATATAATATTACTATTATTATTTAAAATTTTCTATATTATTTTTTAATTTTATTGTTGATAACCAAGGGTATTGTGAACTAACCCAAGGCCACTACGTGTCTAACGAAGCTTGCGCCCAACACGTGGAGGTCCGAGGCTAAATCTAGTAACCCCTAGAGGGAATCGTAGGGATAATATTACTATTATTATTTAAGATTTTTATATTATTTTTATTCTAATTTTTGGTAACCAAAGGTATTGAGAACCAGTCTAAAGCCACCGTCATGTCGAATGAAGCTTGTGCTCGACACGTAGAATGAGAAAAGAAGGAAACCTCACTAAATAGGAAAATGAAAGAACCAATATACACTACTAGTCATCTAATCGAGACGAGAAAAATTAGTAGAAAAGAAAACAGATTGAAAGAAACAAAGGTACCAAAATGTACAAACAACAAAGTGGCAATAATCCGAAGGACTACGTAGTCGTGAGAGGTACAACCCAATTGTAGACACACCTTCGGCATAAATTTAATATTACTATTATTATTTAAAAATTTATATATTATTTTTTAATTTTATTTTTGATAACCAAGGGCATTGTGAACTAGCCCAAGGCTGCCGCCGTGTCTAACGAAGCTTGTGCCCAGCACGTGGAGGTCTGAGGTTGAACCCGGTAACCCCTAGAGGGAATCTACTCGGCTAATATTACTATCATTATTTAAGATTTTTATATCAATTTTTATTCTAATTTTTGGTAACCAAAGGTATTGAGAACCAACCTAAAGCCACCACCGTATCTAACGAAACTTGTGCTAGACACGTAGAAGTCTAAAGCTAGACCCACACTAGCCAATTTCCCATGGTCTATTGAGATAGTTGAAATCAACCTTAGAACTTATATTAAACGAACCCAAAGACCTTAGCCAACTATGTTACCCATTTTGATAACCAAGGGTAATGTGAACTAGCCCAAGGCTTCCGCCGTGTCTAACGAAGCTTGCGCCCAACACGTGGAGTCCGAGGTCGAACCCAGTAACCCCTAAAGGGAATTGGGTGGGCTAATATTACTATCATTATTTAATATTTTTATATTAATTTTTATTCTAATTTTTCGGTAACCAAAGGTATTGAGAACCAACCTAAAGCCACCGCCATATCTAACGAAGCTTGTGCCAAACACGTAGAAATCTAAAACTAGACCCACACTAGCCAATTTCCCATGGTCAATCGAGATAGTGGAAATCAACCTTAGAACTTATATGAAACAAACCCAAAGACCTTAGCCAATCAATGCTTACCCATGCAAGCTATATATATATATATATATATATATATATATATATATATATATATATATATATATATAACATGTACATTAAATATACATATAATAAAGTAATTCTTTTATAATATGCATCATATATTAATATATTTATAATGCAATTTATTGTTAATAATTTAACTATATGCATCATATATTAGTTATCTAAGATAAAATTGTGTATATATTAATATTAGATTTTTTAATAATATATTAATAATAATTAATACATATATGTAATATAATTATTAAAACTAAACTAAACTTATATTAGTATATTAAAATTAAAAAGTATTCATAAAATTACATTTATTTAAATTTAAATATATTATTATCATTTATATGTTTAGGATTACTAATTGTATAAAATTTAAATATAAATATAATTATTTAATAATATCAATTTAAATACATTATTATTTATTTATTCTAATATTTCTAGATTAATATTATATACTTTTAAAAAAAATTATAATTTAATTTAATTTTAATATAACCATCTTAATAATTACACTATAAAATTAAAATTAATTTAATAATATAGTATAAAAGTATATATACTTATACTAATACTAATAGTAATAATTCACATTTGACCACATAACTATTACGCATTATATAAAATATTCACACATATAAATAATATTACTATGATTATTTAAAATTTTATATACAATTATTATTTTTATATAAATAATATTATTTTTATTATTATTAATTATATATTTATGTTTAATATATTTTTATAATTTAATATTACAAGTAAGTAAAATAATATATGAAACATTTTATAATAATATATTTTAATACAAAATCATTCATATATACAATAATTAATAATTCATATATACAATAATTTAATAATAGTGTTAAAATTAATGTTATTCATAACTAAATTTAAGCATTATATTTAATACACAATATGTTTATGGTTACTAATATATATAAAATACAAATAGAATAATATCAATAGTACATTAAATACGAGAATAAATAATGATATATTTATATTTACATTAATATGTAATCATATTTTAATATAAATAATATATCTACATTAATATTATATATTTGTAGAAGATATTATAATACAATTTAATATTAGCTAGATAACTAATAATTTACATTAACTAAATAACTAAATTAAATATTATAATGCTAAAATTAAACAATTATTAAATAATAAATAATAATATATTTTAATATTACTATCATTTATATATATATATCAATTAATTATATATATATATATATATATATATATATATATATATATATATATAAATTATGAAACAAAAATAAAAAACATACATATAACATCATTAATAATATATTTGAATTTACATTAGTATGTAATCATATTTTAATATAAATAAAATATGAATAATATATCTACATTAATATTATATATTTGTAGAAGATATTATAATAGAATTTAATATTAACTAGATAACTAATAGTTTAGCTGAACTAGATAACTAAATTAAATATTATAATACTTAAGTTAAACAATTAATAAATAATAAGTAATAATATATTTTAATATTACTATCATTCATATATATATATATGAATTATATTGATTATATTATGAAACAAATTTATATATATAATATATATATATATATATATATATATATATCCTTCTTAAAATAGATTAATAATCTTGTTGGCTACAACTATTTCAATAAAAGGAAAGGAATTTTCCCTACTCTTCAAATAGATTAATAATACTGTTGGGTACCACTATTTCCGTAAAAAAAAAAGGAATTTTCCTACAAAACAATACGAAAATCAAATTTTTTTACATCATTTCCATCATTCATCTTTTAAAAACTACACATGACTCATCTTTTAAAAACTACACATGACTAAATTGGATATGCACAATTACAATTTGATGGAAAGAAATCAAAATTCTTTAAAATAACTACCGTTAATATAGACATCAATAAATGGTAAGAATGCCAAGATACTTTAAACAGAAAATAATATATTTTTAAATTATTATTAAAAAATAAAAAATCTATTATTATTAAGAAAATCGTGTTAAATAATTATTGTAAATTAAAAATCCTAATTATAAATAAAAAAAGATAAAAGTAACCAGAACAGTACCCACACATAACACACCCTCGAGAACATCCATATGCCCATCCGCGAGGGCTTTCAGAGGGCGTTTCCAGCCCCCACGAAAATACGATACCTCATTTATTAAAAAAATAATTACAATATTATAAGTCCAGTTAAGAGTTTAAATTAAATTGGGATATAGATCAAATGACACTTTCAGATCTCCTCTCGAAAAACACTTTCTAGAGCCTTCGGATAGAGTTTCTTACAATCAAGGGCACCTGGCAGTAACCAATAACATGTGTTCAGGAAAAGAATAAATCTTTGTTTAAAAAAAGAAAACAATTACTTAAAAAAAAGAGAAGCATAACAATCGCATAAATTTTTAGAAAAGATTATGTAGGACAGGGCAGGGCAAATAAGTAGTAACCGGTAACCAACACTTAGATAGATAGTCTCGAAGGGCTCCATTGAAGACTGTTCCATTCTTTTTGGCTCTGAAATAACTCGCAACAATGGGACTGGACAAAAGAACCATATTAAGACATGATTAGTTGACCTTAAAAAATAGTTCCATATACCTAAAAAAAAAAAAGGTAAAATAAAAGACTTGTTTTTATCATGAACACAGGAACCGAATCAAATGTAAACTACCAATTTAGTTGCACAGCAAAATTGCAAGACGAATGAAGAAAGGGGGAAAAATAGGGAGTTATTTGAAAAACAAAATTGACTTCACATCCATGGATGTATGTACTGTAAAACAAAAAATGTACAAACTCTGTTTACATCTAAGGCTAAAAATGCCATAATGTTTCCAGATCTCAAACGTGTCAAACAAATTTAGCCACAATACATCTCCGTATTAAACCGACCATATTTGAAACCTAAGCTATAGACAAAACTAGCCCTGAATATATTCAAAATGAAAGATTATAAACCACTAATCAGTGAACATTCACGGATCCAGAACATTTGTAAACCACTAAATAAAAAATAACACCATTAATACTGAACTGTCTGCATTTACATTCAACAGTTGCATAAACCATCTGAAATGAAGGAACAAATCATAAATAGGTTTGAACCATAAACAATAAAATATTAACAGAATTGTACATCTACCTGAATAAAATTACTTTTGTAAACCCAAGTCCATTTACATTCAGAAATTGCATAAACCCTACACTACATTGAAGGTAAACCATCTGAAATGACAGAACAAATCATGGGCCATTAAACAGGGGAAAAATCCAAGAACAGTTTTGAACCATAAACAATAAAAGCTTAAAAGAAGTGTACATCTATCTGAAGAAAGTTTCTAGACTAACCAGATCTGAAACTTGTGAATTAAATAAAATTTATAAACCATAAATTGCAGAGGTCACGTCAAACCCCTAACAGTAACGTACAAACCTAAAAACAGGGGCAATCTATACCTGGGCATTTATTTCAAAACCCCTAAATACATCTAAAAAATTTATCCTACAACACTGATCAAGATGTCAACTTAAAATCTGCAAAATCAAGTGACATCTTCAATTATAGGTAATAATAATCTACAAGTTCTGGTAACGAAAAATTAATAAACTACAGATTGAAATGCCAATGCATAAGGTCATTAAAAACTAATAAACCTAACCTTGTCTGAAATTTATAAACCCTAACCTTAAAAAGCACGAAGTCAAATTAAACCACTAAAAATCCCTAAATCGTGCTCTAAAACGCTCAATACGCAGGCAAAAGCCTTGTGCATTTGCTGAAAACAATTTGAAATATCTCTAAACTGTAACAATAATGAACACACAGAAGAAATCTCAACCCTATGCATTTAATTCATGGTCCACATTGATTAAAAATGACCAGCAATCGAATGTTTCAAAACGAGCAAATCATATGATGTAAAACGAGGTGAAATATCTTAAAACCTCATCAATAATCTGCAAATTTATGAAGAAATAGAGGTTCAATGTCACTTACCATGTTGAAATGTTAATCCTCCCTGCCTGGCCCGCTTCATCTGGTCTTATTCGCTCCCTGCATCATTCTGCTACCGCGAACAGAGCACTAACACACATACAGAAACTACTCCGACCTCAAAAAATCGGGCCAAACAAACAAACTCAAATCACAAATATAAAAAAAAACCTCAAAACAATAAAAATACAGACATTAAAGATTCAAGAGACTGTAAACACAAAAATACAGACAAAAGATTCAAGACACTCTAAGCACAAAAAATAGACACTTAAAAAGCACGCTAAAAATAACAAAATCTGTGGTTACAAAACATACATGGCCATGAGACAGACGATACAAATCCAGACCAGCAAAAGCTCAAAAACAAAATTAAGACAGAGAAAGAAAAATGAAATAAACCGTATTAGAAAGGGGTTTTATATAGACCCTTGTGCAACGTCTCTTCCGCTGAATATCCGCGTGTGGTCCCTTCTTCAACGTCTCTTCACCGACTTACTTTCGCCCAGCTGACACCTCTTGTTTTAACGGCTGTCTTGCACCCATCCGCATCCCCCTTCCCCCTCCCCTGCAATGTTTTTTCTCGAGGATCTTTTACTACCTAAATGATTAGATATTTACTAGAAATTAATTTTATATAGTAGATCATTTGTTAAAAGTATGCGCTTTGTGCTATTTGGTGGCTAGTGCTAGTGTTTGAGAGAGGGCAGGCCCCGTGTTCGACATCCCCATCAAAATGCTATAAAGGTTTAATTTCAAACCATTCTTAAAAATGATTCGATAATATAGTTAGGCTTTTATATAAGTTTTTTTAAACTTTTAAATTGTGGCATGCACATAAGTTTGGTGATGATTGGTTGACATGGAAGGCTCACAAAAGGATTTCTCATGCTTTGCGTATATTTAGTGAATAAGCACACTATGACACAAGCTTTGCTCCAATACTCATTGTAGTCTCGACTCAACCAACGCCATGTTAGTTTTTTTGGTATGATTCAAATTACTAATAAAAAATGTTAAACTCATTTAGTTTTCATTTCATGCGGGAAGAACTTTAGTGGATGTTGTTGATAAAATTTGAGAGACTTTTTATGGAGACTTAATTTTTTAACAAGAGTATAAATGAGAAATTTAGGCAAGAAATTATAGGAATTATTTTAGGTTTTTATTTGATGTGTTCTTGTTTTTCATCTTGTTCTTCTCTTTCTCTCTCTTCCTTTGTTTCATTATTTTTCATCATAATGATTCTAGGTTTTTGTAATTGTATTATATGGTCTTGTTTCCCAAAACAATAGGTATATAATTTTGGAGCTATTATGTGGTCTTGTTCAACCTTTGGTTAGTCCGCATGATTTTTGGGCTTTGTTTGTTGACTTGAGCGCTTAATAGAATTTTAATTTGAATTCAAGAAGTCTATAAATACAAATATGTATTAATACAATTAAGATATCATAATAAGAAAAATAATTCAAGAGTAACTCATTATAAATTTAAATCATTTAGAGAAGAGTGAATATGAAGCAATTATTCCATTATCAAGTATTCATTCTAGTGAAAATTCTTATATAAATTTCATTATACTTTTGTTTTTTATATTGTACATTATTGAGAGGCCAAATACACAAACAATTATATCTAAAACCTTGCTAAAATACAACATGAGCCCCAAAACTATTTTTATCTTACTTATTTTTAGACCGAGATTCCCTAATAATTAGGGTGTGGAGGAATAAGAGATGGTTTCTAAAATTTGCGAGGAATTTGAAGAATACGTATGTATTTAGTGAAAGGAACGATAACCAGATCGTACCAAGCCAAGAACACAGATGCTAATCAAACACCATGATCAATAAGATGAAAGCAATTCACCAGAATAACTTTACATAAAACCTTTGCAAACAAATGAGCAACAATATCATATATTATTATGGAACTCAATGTAATACATTGAGAATGGGCCTTGCTTAAATAGGAAAGGAATAAAAATCTAAGAACCAGTCAAGGTCGTAGATCAAGCCATAAATCAAGGAAATAACTAGTCATCAAAGAACTAGTCAAGACCATAGATTTAGGAGAGAACTAGACATCAAGGATCTAGTCAATACCATAGATCAAGGAAAGAACTAGTCAATACCATAGATCAAGGAAAGAACTATACCTAACAACTAGATAATATCTCCTAATATCTACAGAAATAAAAAGAAATATCCACACACATAAGTGGGTGAGGATAAATACAATAAAGGTAAATAATGTACCTAGGTGAACATGAGCTAAGGTAAATACCTACTCTAACATTTAGATCCATGGACCTAATAAATAGAATATTCAAAAAAATATTTCATAAGTGACACATTTACCAGAACCATATAGTTTCCATCCAAGAAGAGTGTATACATTGTTTTGGGAAAGCACTTCATTCAACACATGTTGTATAGATTCTCTTTCTCTTACTTTAAGAACCATGTTTTTGTTTCTACATGTTGCAAAAGTATATAGTCTTCTTAGACTCCCTCTAGTTTATTCTTACGTTAAAAATAATTACACAATTAAGTCTACTTACTATTATAGGTTTGATTAGATTTAATTACATAGGTAGATGCATTGCATTTTTGTTGTAATACCACTTTCCCATAAAATAACTTATAAAAATGATTATAGTGTTTTCAACAAAATGTGTTATGAACGGAATCATTCCTCATATCCATTCAAGTTAGGTCAAATGACTTCAAAAAAATTCCAACATGGAATCAAGGCCCATTCCACATAACATAATAATGTTAGTTGGGGAAGACCAACTAACCAAAGAAACAAAAATAACCTTCAATGCACCCCTACTATTAGGAAAGAATAGGAACACTACTACAAGGGGGTGGTTTGAGACATTAATTAGAGAAAAAACTATATGTTTGTCTATAACCACCATCCCCAAATTTCACCCTCGTAATGCCCCTGTTCGGCATCGACTTTCACTGTTACGTCCTTGTCCTTTTGCGTGTCATTGAATGCTGAATTGAACTCCCCTTTCTATCGTTAGGTGACTCTTACCCTGTCCTGCGCTGAAGAAGTGGTTACCCGTCTTGGTGCCATGGTCGTTCCCTGCTTCGTGTTCACTTTGGAATGTCAACCTCTAGTTTTCTTCGCTTGATTGCTTAAGCCTGTTCGCAAGTTGTTTTAATCATTGGGAGTAATGGATAATTCGACTCTTTCTTCCTCTTGCTTGCTCATCTGCATGCGATTTAATCTTCTCAGGTTGAATAATAAATCATACAAAATTTCTTATACCTCTTAGCTTATGAGAATTTTATGGAGAAAACTATTGTAATAAATTCATGTCGGTTATATTTGTTTTATTTGTGTAAATAAATTATAAAATTTTGTGTTCAATTATTAAAGCCTTTTAGGCCACATTTTAATGCTTTTTCCCATCGTTGAATATATGCCCCCGAGTTTGCTCGGGCCACGTCGAGTGAGTAAGATGCTGACCTATTCTAGGAACGCCTAAAAGTGAGGTCCGAATGGCTGCACTGACATTGTAATCTTCTCATGTACTTAGGATTTCAACTATAGCTCTCTTCCTTGATATTCCCTTTTATCTGAAAGGATAAAATTTCCTAAGGCATATATGATTCCCTTCCTGAGCTATAGATGATTATTATTACCCATATCAATTCTGCTGAGATGTTGGTGCTTGAGAGGCTATAACATGATGAATAAGTATAGTTGTTTCTCCATTGAATTGCTCTTAAACCTGGGATGTTTCATGGAATCATCTTACTCCTTCTGTGCTTCTTGTTTTGTGAAATCATTCATGCATGAAAACTGATGATGAATTATTAATTGCATCTCCTAAATGTCACAAACTTGTGCTTGATAAATCTCTTTGTTCTTTTACGCATATGAGTATAGTCTCATCCTTTGTGGTACAACTTTTAAACATTAGACACCTACTTAGAGTTTGAACATTTTTTTTTCAGTTGATATTCCTTTCAAAACGTGGAGTTTGTTAGTTGTCCCTCATTGCAGATTCTTGAATACTTGCTTTCAGTTAATAGAAGTTGCAATTGAATTATTGTGCAATACCCCAAAGATGAACTGTAGACCAACATTTTCCCCGTTGCTTTGATTTGCGAATGATTCCTTATGAAATGTATATCTCTTTCTTATGTGCAAGCATGCTCTAAAATATGAAAGTGAACCCGTAGCTACAAGTCCATGATTTGGCTATAACCTTTGTTGTATATGAGTGATCCTTCTGGAAATCTCATAGACTTGTAGTTGTCACGGTCAGCTTCACCTCCTTCTTGGCGTGGAGGGTGGAGTTATTAAAGTCTGACGTGATGGAGTCTTCTTTGGTGGTGGCGCACTTGCATTTCGACCACGATTTGCAAATCTTCCTTGCTTCTTGTTTGACTGCTTGCTTATCCTCTCGGACCACGTGAGATCTCCCTTGGTTAGTCTGCGTGTGGAGTGGTTGAGAAGGCATCGAAATCTTGTCTGTCAAGTTCTTTTCTCACGGTTTCTCCTAGACGCCTTCCTTCTTCCTGCCCTAAACCACGAATGCTTGTTTGCGCTCCATCAAATGCCTGAATGAGATGAATTGCTACTGGCGTGTTACGGATAGTGTTGTGAAATGAAGGTCTATCGCCCGATGTTGTGAGGATGGGTGTGGGTTCTCAAAATCATGCTTTGCATGCACAGCGAGATTCGGTGGAGCGTAGAACTGAAATTCTCCTAGGAAAGTGTCGTGAGGAAGTAATTGGCTATATGCAGCAGCTACAGGGTAGAGAAGTAAACTTATCTCCAGAAAATCAGTGGCCTCCAGAGAGAGTTAAGTGCGACAGCTGCCGCAGGGCGATCCCAAGGAACCATTGGTGTTGATCCTGATGTTCTGGTTGCACGCGACCACAGTCGTGATCAGTTGTTGCAAAATCTTGCAGCTGTAGTAGAAGAATGTCGTAAAGTTTTAGTTGAAATTTGTCTTGCCTTTTCATTTTGGAAAGTCGCTTCCGTCCCTGGTGGTGAAAAGAATAGAGAATACAGAGAGTCTGGGCAGGACTTTCAAGGCTCCCATACTGCCATAGAAATATCTGCTAACATAGAGGAAGGTAATGTGAAGAGCGTATCCCAAGATGGACTTTCTAGTCACCAAGGTGGATTCATTTTAGAAGAAAATCCAACCGAACAGGGAAAACAGATTAAATGAGGCTTCATTGAGTGAAAAAGTAATGTCAGGATGGAATGAAAATCATGATTTATAGCCACCAGTACTAAAGGTGAGTACTGATTCCCAGATACCTGAAGAGAATGCAAATCCTGATTCTGATTCACATCCAATACCTTCAGAAAATGAAGCATTTCTGAGTGCCTCCAACAAGCAGGTCGTCCAACTATGATGTTATCTATTCTGTATCGACTGCATCCTCAATTCGGGATTCTCCTTCAAGGTGACAGATCACACCCACGGGCACAGGAGATCTATGCAATGTTGGAGAAAATGTCTTGGGAGATGAAGGTAGCAGGATATTTTTTTCAGATCCAGATCATATACTGAGTTTGTTTCTTCAAAAATCGGTCATGTGACAGTGAGGGTGTTACCAGCAGACCTGATGAAATTTATTTTCAAATATTCTCTATTGAGATCTTACTTGTTGTACGATGTAACCCATGGAAGAGAACCTCATAGAGGCCGATCTGTTTCATATCAGAATATTCATGAAACACAATTTGCTTTGCTATTATATGAGCTTCTTCAACGAGTCACCAAGTTGGCAGGCATAAATTTTTGTTGGAATTATCACACCTTACAAGCTACAGCTGAAATGTTTGCACCGAGAGTTTGATGTTGTCCTCAAACCTGATGGAGGAAAAGGTTATTTATCATTACGGTAGATGCCTTTCAGAGCCAGGAGCGTGATGTAATCTTTATGTCTTGTGTCCGAGCTTCAAATCATGGGGTTGGCTTTGTAGCTATTTTTCACCACGTGAATGTGGCGCTAGCTCGAGCTCGCAGAGCACTTTGGGTTAAGGGCAAGCAGCTGCATTGAAACAATCATATGCATATGGAGATGGCGTTTTAAACCAGGCATGTTAAACCTGCCCTTGCAATCTTCTGCTACCCTTTTATTATGTCATGAATTGAATGTCCTTCTATTTGTTTTTATCTGTTATGGCATTTAGAATGGGCTTCTGCTCTTCCTTGTGAATCGACCCAGATTGAAGGAAAGGAAGGACTGTTGGGAGTTGTTTGTTTTTTTCATACCACAGTATAGTGATAGCATGTATACACTCCTTTCTGCCTCATTTTTTTCTTTTCGAAATAAAAGAGTTCAATCGAACTCTGTAGTAGGAGATGTTTTCTTTGGAGCGACTATGAGGATAGGTCGAGTAGACTGTCGTGAAATAGATGGGTATGCCCAAACTATTCATATGTTGTTTTAGAGACGGAAGAGAAGGCATAGTTCGTAGGAAGAGTATTTTTCTTTGTATTCCTCCTTCGCTGACTGTTAACCTTGTGATTGGTGACTCGAGTTGGGTCACGATAGAGGATCTTGTGTCGATTCACTTATATTTTCAACAGACTATCCCTTGCTTGTTTAAATTTAAGTATCGAATGAAATGGGTTTCTATTAAATCCATTTTGTAGCTTAGCAAACCTTCAATAATTCGGGTAGGGACTTTACGAGTAGTGTTGATCGAGGCATGTATGGAAATAGAATGGTTACCTTTCTTCGAATTGGGTTAGACTTGTATGAAAATGGAAAAGGTAGGAATCGACTCAGTTACATATTTTAGTGAGCTAAGTCCTTAACTCTTACAATGATCATACGAGTGGTGGATTACGGGTTTATTACTGATTATGTGATGTAAGATAATAACAACCTTTGGTGAAAAGACTTCTTCTTGATTCTTGCTTGTGTAATCCAACTATAGTTGTTGAATGTAATTTAGTTGGATAGAATCTAATTTATTTAACTTCTTGAAGAAAAATAATTAGGTTCGGTGAGAATTACTTGGTATATTGAATCTTCAGATTCAGTTATTGTGTTGTGAGTATTATATGTATGTTGGTTTATTCAGTCGAGTGAAGTTAACTTTAGTCTTTGACTGATTTGTGTTCATATATGGTTGGGGCCTATATTCTTCCTAAAACAAGGATGTGTGTCAATGCAGTCTTGTTACCAAGCGATTTTGAATATGTTAAGTCATCTGACTGATCTTTATCCTTTTGGTTAATAATAATAGAATGATGTTTGGGTGTTAGATTTCAATCACGTAATCCATAGGATTACATGACTGAAATCTCAATACTCTCAACCTTGTTGTCTTCACCAATAAGGTCTCACCTTGTTTGTCTTTGGAATATCTCTCTCACTTGAATATTGGGATTCCTCCTTGTTGGCTGGTTTAAATCTCGTCATCTTGTGAAACATATTGATTAGTGGTTTGTGATTGATCCATTCTTGAGTTTAGAATTTTACTTTCATGATATTATAAAATGTTAGCTTACTATTGCAATGGGTAGTCTTAACATGCTCAGTTCTAGCGAACTGACTCTAGTTAATATTTGTGTAGATGGATTATGTGAGTAGACTAGAGGAAAAGAGTGTTAAAGGTTCATTTGTACAATTTATGAAGTTCCTTGTAAAAATGTCCAATGTGTTGTAAATTGTGTAACATTGCTTGTAAAGAGAGTTTATATGACCTCTTGCCTGGAATTGTTCGGAGAATTACGTGAAGTAGTAGTTTTGTCCTTTTTTTTTGTATTTTGGCTGGTAACTCTTCTTAGTGAGAAATAATATTCAATCTCTTCACTGGCATAAGCATTGTAAAACTTTGATCTTGAGAATTAAGTGTTAATTTAAATCTTTCTAAGACTTTGTATTGATGGGTTATATGTAAGCTTTAATGGGGTGGCTTTTCCTTACAGAATTTACCTAAAAGTTTTATTCAAAGAAATATGTTGTGGTTTAGATCCCCTTGTAAACAAACAATACCTTAAGTAATCAAGAGTGAGACTATCCTTGCAAAGTGATTTTATATAACGTGTTATCCCTAACTGAACTAGTAAACACTACTCTTTTGGTGAACGCTAAAGACAAGCTTAATGGAAAACAATGGTTAGTTTCTAATAAGATTTAACAAGTAAGAGAAGAAAATTTTGAAACCACTCAATTTATCTCTCAGCCTATTTAAAAGTAAGTAGCTTCCTCTTGATAAGCTCTTTCGGTGAAGCCTAAGTAAGAGCGCTATTTAACTACGTATAAAACCTCAAGCTTCAATTAAACCTTAGTAAGAACTAATGACGTCTTAAGGGTGAATTCATTTGACCTTCTTCCTTTAACTTTATCCAGGGTGTCTTATCAAAATAAATAACCTCCAATCATTTCTTACTGTGGCTTGCCCTAGCTGTGAGAGTGTCATGTGGTTGGGCTTCTATGTTGTTCTGTAAAAAAAAATATTGTCCTTGATAGGTGTGGACGTTTCCGTGCTGCTTTTATGGCCATCCTTGTATCGAGTTGTTCACAGAGTTAGTTGTATCCTTGGTGACGACATGTTGCGTCATGTTATGTGTCAAGCAAGTCAAAAAAAAAAATCTGTCTTTTACTGTGTTGTTCGTGTGTGTGATTTTTGGGTCGTTACACCCTCAAAAAAATTTATATTAAAAAATTTGCTCCTAAAATAGAAGTGGCTTATATACTAACTAGTCACGAAGCTAACAGAAATGTATTAAATGCGATAGATGGGTTTGGTGGAGACCATCATGGAAAACCATGTATTTACAAATAAGATGATATTATTATCACTTTATGCAAGCGGTGCTAAGCGAGGTATTAAGCGAGCAAGACGTCACACATGTATCAAATCCATTTCCTTTATGTCACGCCCACATTTTACACAAAGAAATATAATAGTAAAATACTAGGATAATTTTTTTTGACTTACATTGCTCACTACACAACACCGCAAGGGCTCCAAATACAAAAACTTGACAACACATACAACACTTACATAAGTCATCGACTCACATAGACACATGACAACACCATATACATGTCAATGCCACACATTCCCCAATGAATAAATGTTAGCAATGACCCAACAACATGAAAAGGAACCCAAAAATTTGACAAGCCCACACACATCATTACCATGATTACATCTTAATTATGATTAACATTCCAGGAACATTATTATGCAAGGATAATTTTTCCTTTTTCCACCTACAAGTTCTTAAATTCGTTTCACATTCAACTTATTGTTCGACCATTTAAGTTTTCTCTTTATCCCTTATGACAATCTCCATAACTTACATAATTAAATTCCATATTCCTAATTATATACAAAGTTCCTAATTCTCTCGTTCTTATGCTAAAGGTTTGTTTCTCAAAATATGTTTAGTTGAAATTTAATTTTACCCTCATCATGCAAGGGGACCAAACAAAAATTGTCAAGGGAAAAATAATACACATCAAAGGAGGTGAAATTTCAAGT
Organism: Taxus wallichiana var. yunnanensis; assembly: GCA_018340775.1. Lineage (NCBI taxonomy): Eukaryota > Viridiplantae > Streptophyta > Pinopsida > Cupressales > Taxaceae > Taxus > Taxus wallichiana. The sequence continues at coordinate 316,564,483 of CM031239.1, forward strand.
TTCCCTTTCCTATAAACTTCCTTCCATACTGAAGCACATTTTTTTCAAACTATGGTTGTTTTAGTATCAATCCTAGTTTGATTCAGTTAAGCATTTACAAGATATAATTTTATTTTATCTTATTTTTAGTGGACTCTAAATTGGCTCAAAGGCCTAGTCCCACCAAGAATCAATTTGCATCCATTATTAACAAAACTCAATGCCTAAATCATCCATAAGGACTTCAATTGCATTTTTGTTCCTAAACCATCATCGATAATCTATTATTTCTCATTTCATTTACAATGTTTGCTAGGTCCCTTTTTTGTGATACTTTATAACATAAAGAGTTACGAAAGTAATTAATTACTATTTTGAATAAGTATATGATTGGTAACATTATAACTACAAACGAATCCCAAGTTAACCTCCTAATCAACTAAGGTTTGGTTTAATTCAACTACACCTAATGATCAATGCCTCAACTATAGATGAGTTTAAGGCAAGAGGACATATTTATTCTAAACCACCTTCAAGAAAAGACCAAGGTGATATGTTGATAGAAACCAAGGTAACACATTTAATTGAGAGGAGCTAAGGAGTTCATTGACAAGATTTTAAGACCTAGGACAATTATTTCACGATCTCCATTTATGTCGTTTGGATCCAACAAGGATTTCATTCGATGATGAAGTTAATTTCTAGATCTAACTTTGTAAGATTTGGAAATCCACTAGGATCCTAAGGAAGTAATAGCTCTACTTACTCCGGAAAAAGTTGTTTAGGTCATATCTAATTGTCGTGTTCTTGAAAATAAGGCTAAACATACCGACCATAATAGCAACATAGACTAGGGGTCTTATTTACCTAAGCTAGGAGGTTCCATCAAGCACAAATTTTTAAGTTCATTTTACGGTATTCAATTTATTTTGGGCTAAGAAATATCACACATGAAGACATGTTAAGCATGAATCTCAAACTAGGGTTGAGTGTTTCGACTAAATCTCTTTATTGTATTTACAAGGTAAGAATACAACACACTAACTAATTAATCATTTATTGAACAACTTTGAAAAAATGCACTACAAGATATAAACTTCAAATTCATTTACCATATATATATATATATATCAAACCTTTTACCATACGTAACTATGAATCAAATTGAACCCATGATTAAATACACATTTCTTAGATGTCCTTAAAACTAGCATCCCATACATATTAGCAAATTTAAAATATAACATTTCTATAGCATGAGACTACATTATACATACATTCATTTTACAACGACCTATAAAAATTACAAAAAAATAAATAATGAATTAAACATCACCTTTTCGTATCTTTCTTGCATCCTGCAAAACCATGTGAGCATGAAATCAACGATGAATCATTGGCATGGCATCCACCTAATCTAGCATAATTTACGTTTTTTAGTTTTCCATTTACATATGATAATAATTACAATTTGCATTCGAGAGAAAAGGTTTAAAGACATGTATTTATTTCATTTCATTTCACTTCATATCATAACCAAGGAGAGAGAAAGAAAAGAAAGAGAGATAAACACCATTTTGTCAAAAGTTATATTTCACACAACAAGCTACACTATTGAGTTTTCAAACAGTTATTTAAATGTGTCAAAAGTTTCCATGGTGGTTTGGTAACCTGATAGGGATCCTACAAATTTATTTTTACATTTTCTGCTAGCTACAAAAACATTCAAATCGGGCTTGGAGAATAAGAAACCACTTTCAAAAATTGTCCTCGATGAGAAAACACAACACGATTAAATTTATACGTGCCCAATTATACACCAAGAGTTCATAGGAAATGATAGAATTGAAGCTGGTGAGCGCTTTACGATTGGCGGTGATCTTCTAGGGCCATTGGTCATAAATGAGCTAATTGTTAATGATCAAAAATGAGCTCGAGGAATCGAAAATCACATCTAAAGCGGCATTTGATGGATGAACACGCAATGAAAAACTTCCTACAAGTTCCCCTATATATTGAGAATTCATCGAATTGATAGGAATGAGAACTAGAAAATAGTTTTCAAACAACGACATATTTTTACGGAGCAACAAGTAAGTCGTAATTGGTCCAGTTTGACCTTGTCAAACTGTGATCAAAGGCCTACAAAATGCCTATGCCAAACTAACTGAAATGTGATTTTTCCGAACCGAAGGTTTTAGGTAATTGTCTAGTAAAATTATTAGAGGATTGTGAAGGCGGATAATAATTTCTCTATCCAGGTTTCAAATGGAAGTTCAAAACAAAAGCTAACTTTTTAGATTTAGCAGCTTCTTGCCGCTGCAAAATAGTGTAACAGGACTCCTATAAGGGTGTTAAAAAGGTCACAAATGTTCATTCGGGGTCAATCCAAGGATTGAAATGACACCTCACATAACAAGGTACATGAAGGAAGCTTAACTCCCTTTTCTGGAGTTACAAAGGTTACTTTTTGAGTCCCCAAAAGTTACTGTTTATCTAATTAAACTAGGAGATGGTCAACATATTTACTGGGAAGTCAACCTCAACTTGTCGATAAAACAATATTGTAGTGATCTAGTTTGGTTAGGTAGTTTTTCTGAATCACCTCAAAATGAGGGTTGAAGTTCATGGTTGACTACAAAATGGTTATTTTGATTGTGTGAGTTACTATACGACAATTTATTTTTTTGCAACAAGTAATTATAGAACAATTAAATCTATGATAATCCTAAGCTCTTAAAATTATATTTCATTGCAAAAAACTGAAGTACGAGAATTATGAAAGATAAGGAGAGATGAACCATGCCTAGAAATGAATTGGCAAGGTAGAAGTTGGGGAGTTGACATCACACCCATCGATTGCACTTTCTTGTAGCCATCTAGGGTATATCCAACATTCCAACCTGAGTGTGCCTTGCAACTATTAAAGCCCACGAAGTATATCTCTATAGGGAGGCATCCAATTGAACGGTTCAATTTATTTACTTACACGTCCACAAACACAGAATGTGGTATGACCATACTTAACAAGCACAAAACCTCCATGATTTAGGGATAGAAACAATGAGGGAGACTATCTTGTGGCCTCATTAAACCCACATCGCAAATCACACTCATAATATGTTATGAAATTACTTGTATAATTCAGATTATGAGCAGCAATAGAACACCAAATAACACAATATTTCAGAATAATGATCTCGAATATGCAATTAGAAGAGCTTTGCCACTTTGAGCGAGCAACCTTCAAAGCATATAATAAGACTCAAATGCTCAAATGATAATGAAATACTACCTACAATCCCCTATATATACTATTCATATGTTATGGCCATCACCAAGGCCGACCTATTAAGCATGAGAAAGTATAAATGATATAATAAAATGATATGGTAAGCCACAAGTCGGCTACTCATATCCTAATACAAGCAATAGGTTAAGGGTGTAGCATGCCCTTCCCCTTCAAACCAACATTGTCCTAAATGTTGAATAATCCTGGATGTTTCTGTAGAAAACCTTCATCCTCCCAAGTTGCATCTTCTATGCTCAGATTATTCCACTTGATCAGATATTCCTTAATGTCTCTGGTTCTCAACCTCTTAGTACGTGTTTGTAGAATCTTCTCTAGCTCCAAAATTATTCTTCCTTCCTCATCAAGTTCTGGTAACTCTGTCTGGGCTTCAAATTTCTGTCCAATAACCTTATTTAGGCATGAAACATGGAATATTGGGTGTATGTGTGAAGATGGAGGCAACTCTAGTTTATAAGCAACACTTCCAATTTTTGTAGAACCTTATAAGGGCCATAATATTTAGGAGCAAGTTTGTTTTCATTTTTCTATTGCTTTAGGTACATCTATTTGTAAGGTGAAGACCTAAAAAAACCCAGTCACCAATTTCAAAATGTCTTTCACTACGGTGTTGATCTCGCTTGTTGTTTCATCTGTTTTACGCGCTAATGCTAAATTCTCCTTCAAACTAGCCAAAACACATTGTTGATGTTAAGTGTATTTCTCAACATCTTTGACCTTAGTTTGCACCCTCAAGGAGGAAGTGATAGAAGGTGGATGGTAACCATATAATGCTAAAAATGGGGTCATTTGAGAATAGGTATGAAAAGATGTGTTATACCACCATTCTGCAAGTGGTAGCCATTTAATCCACCTTTCCGCTTATCGATACAAAACAATGTAGATACCCCTCTAAGCATTTGTTGACCACTTCCATTTGTCCATCAATTTGAGGATGATAAGATGAAGCGTGAGCTAGCGAGTACCCAAACATGAAAATAATTCTCGTCCAAAAATTACTTGTGAAAATAGGATCACGATCACTTACAATTATCTTTGGGGTTCCATGTAGCCTTTGAATTGCCTCAAAAAATAGTTGCGACTGTATTAGCTACAAATGGATGTGATAGGGAAAAAAATGGGCATATTTTGTTAGCCTATCCACAATCACAAAAATAACATTCTTACCCTCTCGAACAAGGCAATCGGTGATGAAATCCATGGAGACCTCCTCCCATCTCTAGCTAGGAATTGGTAAGGTTGCAAAAGACCGGTGTCTTAGTTGTTTCCCCTTTATTCTGTTGGCACACTAAACACTCTGATAAATTTTTTTACATCCCCCTTGAGTCCTTCCCAAAATAATTCTCTTTTTATTCTATGATATGTCTTTAAAAACCCAGAGTGTCCTCCAATAGGTGAGGCATGTAGCTCTGCAAGAATCTTATGCTTCAACTCAGAATCTTTACTCAAGTATAACCTTTCCTTGTACCATAGGGCATTACCTTTCCACTCAAATTTTTTAGATGTCATAGATCCTTGATTGATATTTTATATTAGAGATTGTGTATCCTTGTCTTGATCCCATTCCAATCTTGCTTCATCCACCCAATCGGCCATCAACATGGACATTCCACATAGTAAGGCATCGGCGGATGTATCCCTTCTGGACAACGCATCAACTACTACATTTTCTTTACCCTTTTTGTATATGATTTCAAAATCATAACCAACATTTTTGTTACCCACTTTTTTGATCCTCGGATGATAACCTTTTCTCCAAAAAGTATTTGAGACTATCATGATCAATTTTGACCTTGAAGTTTCTCCCTATGAGATAGGGCCTCCATTCTTGACCGCATGAAGAATAGCCATCATTTATTTCTCATAGACAGGTTTGAGTAGATATTTTCCTTTGAATTGGTGAATCTCAAATGCAATTGGTCTTCCTTCTGCATTATAACTGTTCCCAATCCCGATCTGAAGTGTCACATTCAACAATGAAGGTTTTGAGAAGTTGGGAGTAGCCAAAATTGGGGTCTTTTGCACATGGCTTCCTTCGGCGTCTCAAAGGATTTAGTGGCTACGTATGTACAATGGAAGGAATCCTTCTTTAGAAATGTAGTGAGTGGGTGGTTGCTATTCTACCATATCCCCGCAAAATATTCTCTATAGTACCACTGTTAGTCCTAGGAACCCACAAAGATTTTTAAGAGTTTTGGGCCTTGGCCATTCCAGCATTGCTTTGATCTTCGAGGATCAACTTTGATGCCTTCATGGGATACAATGTGACCCAAGTACTCTGCCTCTTGTACACCAAAAGAACATTTGGATGGATTTACATAGAGAGTATGTTTCTCCAAAAATTCCAACACTTTATTTACATGTTATAAGTGTTCTTCCCATGTCTTACTATAAATCAATATGTCATCAAATTAAACTAATACAAATTTCCTTAAAAATGGCCTAAAAACAATGTTCATCAAGCTTTGAAAGGTTGAGGGTGCATTTGTAAGACCAAAAGGAATTACCAAAAACTCATAATGGCCCTCATGAGTCCTGAAAGCCATTTTATGAACATATTCCTCTTTTATTCTAATTTGATGGTACCCGAATGAAGATCTAATTTTGTGAAATAAATAACACCATGTAATTCATCAAGTAAATCATCAATTACTGGAATAGGAAACTTATCTTTGATGGTGTACTTGTTGAGTTCTCGGTAATCTAGACACATCCTCCATGTTTCATCCTTCTTACGTACCATGACCACTGGTGAAGAATATGCACTCTGGCTATGCCTGATGATACCTACCTTCAACATTTCCCTGATCCATTTTATCGATCTCACTTTTATGGGAATATGGGTATCTGTATGGTCTGATGTTAGGTGTTTGGCTCCCTGGAATCAACTAAATGGCATGATCATGATCCCTAACTGGTGGTATTCCCTTTAGAATTGCATCAAAAATAGATGAGTGAGCATCAACAATCTTTTGAAGATCGGGTGGCATTGAAGACTTTGTATTTTGTACTTCTATGGAAAATAAATTTGCTATAAATCCATCTACTCCTTTTTTGAGAACCTTATACATCTGATTAGAGATAATAATCTGTGGAGACTTAGCTACCATCCCATTCAATTGTATTATCCTTCCATCTAAATGAAATCGCATGAACAATTCTTGGAAATTCATCTCTACAAGACCTAAGGTTGTGAGCCATTGGACACCCAAAATAATATTTGCCCCTCCCATAGAAATAACAAACATAGGTGAGTATAACATGTAGTCTCCCATGGAAATCTTGATACTATGGCACTTTCTGTGTACTTGATTTGTCCCACCATCTCTGCAATCATAACTTGTATTTCGGAGTGGGTAAATAAAACAATTGAGGCGTGCAACTAACTTACTATTTATGAAGTTATGAGTACTCCCAGTCAATCACCACCATCACCTTCTGCATTTTTGAGATAGCCAATAACCTTGAGTGTTTGAGGAGTACTAATACCGAAAATGCATGGCAAGAAATTGTAGGTTGGTGATCCTCTACTTCATCTTCTATTAGTTCCTCAGCCTCTCCTATAATTTTAGCTTCCTCATCATCCTCATTACCTCCATCAATATAGAAAAATTCTTCTCAGTACATTTATGTCCGGTCCATATTTTCTATCACAGTTAAAACATAATTCTTTTTCTCTCTTTTCTTCCATTTGTTAAGGAGTCAGTCTAATTGGCCTAGCAAATGAAGGGGAAGAGATACTATGGTCTCTGGTGTTAATGAAAGGTGGCCTCCTACTACAAAGAAAATTTTCCTCTGCTTGACGTGCCATGATAATAGAATCAAAAAGCTTGAGTGGATTAAACATACGTACCTCATGCTCGATGTGGTCCTTAAGACCCCTAAGAAACAGGTCATTCAGATTCTCTTTTGGAATATTCTCCACCCTTAAGGATAGGTTTTGGAATTGATGCACATAATCTTTGACTGATCCTGTTTTCCGTAACTTTGCTAATTGACTAAAGTAGTTCTTTGAAACACTGGAACTATAGTGCAATTGCAACTCCTCGGTAAAAACTGTCCAAGTGACACCGAGACCATTCTTCTGCCTTTGAGCACATAACCATCGATACCAAATGAATTGGTCTGGTTTAAGATACATGGATGCCAATGTCACATTTTATCTTGATGGTGTTTGATGTAACTCAAAGAAGTTCTCCATTTGATTTATCCAATTTAGGGATCCTTACCATCAAATTTGCGCATATCCACTTTCGGCATCATGTTCCGTGGTTATGAATAAGTTGGATTCTGATTGGGCTAGAAAAGTGATCCAACATGGTTATTTTGTCCATGATTTTAAACTGAAGATCCTCCTTGGTTGATATGGGCCGATTTGGGCCATACTATTTACCCTTTACATGTTGCATGATATCATCCAACCAATGATTGATTTGGTCTATGTCTCCTTTAGAGGCCATCTCAGATTGTACATTTCACAGCTCATACTCAAGTTGGCTCACCTTATGATCAACTGAGGTAAACCTTAGTGTTGAGGAATCTATATTTACCCCTTCTGACTCCATCTCTTCAATCACTACCCCATCTTAATCTAGGGTTTTACCAGAGAATCCATATTATTTTTGCTCTTTGGAAGGCCCCGCCATGATGTCAAACCTTAGGCTTTAGGGTTTCGATACAAATTCAGTCAAATAGGAAACAACACAGAGAATATACTAATACTATTTTTTTGAGAGATTTCTAAAACTGTAAAGAACTTGAAAATATTCCACAATTTGCACCCTAGGGAGCGATTTTATGAAAAAACATAAATTTGTAATAAATTTTGCAAAATAAATCAAAAAAGTCTGAAATTTTTAGGAAACTTAATTGAAATGTTTCGCAACTCTGGTAAAAATATCTCCCACCAATTCACTTTGGTTCGTAATATATGGTGGAAACAAAAATTAGGGTTTTTACCTAATTTTGGCCCAGATCACAACTCTAATACCACTTGTAATGAAATTACTTGTATAATTCAGATTATGAGCAACAATAGAACACCAAATAACACAATATTTCAGAATAATGATCTCAATATGCAATTAGAATAGCTTCGCCACTTCGAGGGGGAAACCTCCAAACCATATAATAAGACTCAAATGCTCAAATGATAATGAAATACTACCTATAATCCCCTATATATACTATTCATATGCTATGGCCATCACCAAGGCCGACTTATTAAGCATGAGAAAGTATAAATGATATAATAAAATGATATGGTAAGCCACAAGTCGGCTACTCATATCCTAATACAAGCAATAGGTTAAGGGTGTAGCATACTATCGGTGGCATTCAAGGAGACGTCAAAAAATTACATCTGCACTTTGAAGAGGCATTTGGTAATAGATTAATGACACACCATATTTCCTCTTTCAAAAAAATGACACAAAATGATGGCTTGAAAGAGCTCAAGCATGAAATGCCCAACCCAACTAGCTCGTATAGCAAAATGAAACGTAGATCTGACATAGCTTGTCAAAAATTAGTTGAAACCCTTGAGAAAAATACCCCACATCTCTCCATAGCACTCTTCAATGGTGACCATGACTGGTCCAAGCTAAGAACTAATGTAAGTTTCAGTCCAAAGTAAAATGGTGACTCAGGTGCTTAGTTAATTCATAGATTTTGACCTAGAAAAAATTTACACATCCCCTTGAAGCCAAAGCGGCATTTTCCTTTCTATCAATGGCAGTCGTGCCTTGTGTCAAAAGGAAGTGAGGCACATATATGTAATTTATTCGAACCAACATACAAGCTCAGAGCATAAACAGGTGTGAAACGCGAGCTACAAAGGAGGAAAGCAACCAGAAATAGAAGCATGAAGAGAAATCAACAATCTTTTATTCTCTGCTAATTCTCCCTCTCTGACACGATATCTCTTAAAACTAGTTTCATCTACCATGCATAAGGTTCCACATTTTCATCCACATCTAACAAAGAATTTACAACTGCAACATTTGACAAAAATTTGTATCTCTATACCTTGTTGTAAGTCCATACTCTGTTTTGGAGCTAACATTTTGGAGCAGGTTGGGAGTATGCAAAAATGTGAGTTGATCAGGTTCGAGACCTATTTGATGCATTTAGAATTAGTATGAATGTATCTTAGGAAACTATGGCCCCCTACACATTCAACTAGCTCTGCAACCTTCCAAAAACAATGCTAAATTTACAACGTTTCCCATGGGTTTGTGCTGGTCTAAGCCCCCTGAATCCCAAATTTAATCAAACTCTCTTTTTTTCCAGGAAAAGACCAGTCTGACTGGTTATTATGGTGCCCATGTGCCTTCACGTGGGGGGGTCACCTACCCCACTCACCCACTTTCCCACTGCATACGCACCCTTTTTTAAAATTTATTTCTTTATTTATTTTATATTATATCCTTTTATTTTTTTCAGGCATTACATTTCCCTCCCCTTATAAGAGCATTGTCCTCGATGTGACATAATGCCAAGGTAGCAAAATTAATAAGCAATGAAGGAAGCTAATGATGACAAGTTCCATCTAGGGATAAGATCTTTGTCGTTAGAACATGACCACAATGAGGTCAATAAAGTTTAACAAATTCTTAAACTTTTAATATTTTGTGAAGATTGGCAGTTCTCTTTTACTTTATCAATTAGTTAGTTTTTTCCTTTACTTTATTTCTTATTCTCAAGATCTTAATATTTCATTGTTTCAAGATTTCACTTTATTTATTTTCATGGGTGCCCAATAGTAATTGGCCTCAAGATGTCACACAAAACATAACACAACACAAACAACCCACGATAAACCTTGCTACTTACTTTCACGATTGTATCACATCAACCATGGAGGGAACATACACAATCCACACAACATAGTACTTTTTCCACATGCCCCCAATAGAATAGTACTTATAACATAAGAAGACTACAACAACATGGAATTACTAACATGTATACATATGAAGGTTTCACAAAACTCCAGACCATTTTTATAGCTACAAAGTGTCAAGATGGAAGCAACATCACAAGACATAGCCCAGACTCACAAATGTACACATAACTCACTATACCAACTCCACACATCACAAGACATCACAAAACAATCTCCATATATCTCCCAAAGCATCACAAAACAATTACATATACCTCCCAAGAATCACATAACAACTCCATATACCTCCTAAAGCATCAATCACACCCACACAAATCTCTTATGCCTCCCTCAAGTGTCTCTTATGCCTCCCTCAAGTAATAAAATAAAGATAAATTTTCCTTTTCGCTCCCCAAAAGAGGTTGGTCACCCTATGGCCCTAGGTGCATAGAGTCCAGATACCTCTAACCCAAGTGACATAATAACTCATGGTTCAACAACCCGCTAGTTATTTGTAACTCCTTGGGGCATACCCCATACAATGAAATAGGTCCATAGGTCCCACCACTTCATGGTGAATCCCATGACCCTATTCCAACACATTATGACATTAGAACCAGCATAACAATCCATATCAAATGCCAAGTGACAAGATATAAATCCTCGGGATAGGCTATAAAATGTTTAAACTTAAAAAGAAAATTTAAATCTAAGCAAAACAAATGGCCAAATAACCATAGTTAGTGCAAAAATCTGCATGTTAGTGCATCAACCAAATAAATGCCCAAAACATAAGAACATGTCAATCAAGAAAATTGTTGGTTCTAGCAAGAAAAGGGAAAGTTTTCAATTTACGAATAAAATATGTGTATAGGAATAACACATTACAATAACTATGTGGCCTTATATGGCCACGGGTGGTATTCAATGAGTTCTTTGGCACTCAGGAACATCAAGGCTCAACTCGTAAAATAACATATCAAATAATACAATTGTCATCATCCCTATCTGAATCATCCCACCACCACTTCGACAAGGCTCAACATATTCAAAATCACATAGGTTGAATCCATACAATAACCATATCAGGAGAGAGAGAGAAGTACAAGTCACCATCTACTGAGCCTAAGGTGTAGAAAGTGAAACACAATATGCATGACACCCGTTGAGCAAGTGTCACACATACCAAATGAAAAAAATGGTTTTTAGCCTATGTGAGGCTCCACTTCTTATCTCATACGGCTCGAGTGACTAGTCAACGGTACACATTTCCTCACTCCAAACATACACATTTTACTGATTTCCCTTAGGGTCGGTTAGTGTAGGGTCCACAACATAACATATAACTACATCACTAACACAATGGTGATTCATGCACATTAACCATAGTGTATTATGCATGGTATATATATACATGGTATAACATAATCATTACTTTTATGGGTTATGATACATCACATTACCACATTATGCACCCAAAGTGCAATCACTGTACACTAGGGATCATACACTCACCATATTCCCCTAAATCACGACATGAACCATCACATTTTACATGAATTATACATATGAGGAACACAATGTATAACCTTACAACATATAGTCAATTCCAATTACAACATGGTGACACGCACACGATTTGTCACAACATGGTGACGACATCACGATAAAATCCAATTCACTTTTAAACTAGTCTTGTCATGCAAAACATCAATACACCTTCATATCACATAATGCCATAATGCTCCAACACTCCACAATCCACAATAACATTTTTTTTTTTTACACACAATAAGGTAGTACATCACACGTGAACTCTTCCTAGAATCCATGAAAAGGAGAGAGAATACTCTCATCACAAGCACATCAACATGATAAAAATACGCACTAAGTGACATACACAACATGTGCGTTCACAATTTCACAATTACGACATAGTTCACATCATGCTTATATCACATTACTCTTCTAATATCCACCACCATCATGTAACACCATCATAACTCCAATCTGCCCTAGAGGTTCGAGAGCATGAACCTTGCTCTAATACCATATGTCACGTCCACATTTTACACATAGAAATATAACAAGATAAAAATACAGGATAATTTTTTTTTTACTTACATTTCTCACTACACAACACCGCAAGGGCTCCAAATACAGAAACTTGACAACACATACGACACTTACATAAGTCATCGACTCACATAGACACATGACAATGCCACACTTTCCCCAATGAATGAATGCTAGCAATGACCCAACAACATGAAAAGGGACACGAGGATTTAACAAGCCCACACACATCATTACCATGATTACATCTTAATTATGATTAGCATTCCAGGAACATTATTATGCAAGGATAATTTTTCCTTTTTCCACCTACAGGTTCTTAAATTCATTTCACATTCAACTTATTGTTCAACCATTTAAGTTTTCTCTTTATCCCTTATGACAATCTCCATAACTTACATAATTAAATTCCATATTTCTAATTGCATACAAAGTTCCTAATTCTCTCATTCTTATGCTAAAGGTTTGTTTCTCAAAATATGTTTAGTTGACATTTAATTTTACCCTCATTATGCAAGGGGACCAACCAGAAGTTGTCGAGGGAAAAATAATACACATCAAAGGAGGTGAAAGTTCAAGTTTCCCTTTCCTATAAAATTCCTTCCATACGAAGCACATTTGTTTTCATACTATGGTTGTTTTAGTATCAATCTTAGTTTGATTCAGTTAAGCATTTACAAGACATAATTTTATTTTATCTTATTTTTAGTGGATTCTAAAGCGGCTCAAAGGCCTAGTCCCACCAAGAAAAAAATTTCATCCATTATTAACAAAACTCAATGCCTAAATCATCCATAAGGACTTCAATTGAATTTTTGTTCCTAAAACATCATCACACAATCTATTGTTTCTCATTTCATTTACAATGTTTGCTAGGTCCCTTTTTTGTGATACTTTATAATATAAAGAGTTATGAAAGTAATTAATTACTATTTTGAATAAGTATATGATTGGTAGCATTATAACTACACACGAATCCCAAGTTAACCTCCTAATCAACTGAGGTTTGGTTTAATTCCAACTGCACCTAATGATCAATGCCTCAACTATATATGAGTTTAAGGCAAGAGGACATATTTATGCTAAACCACCTTCAAGAAAAGACCAAGGTGATATGTTGATAGAAACCAAGGTAACACATTTAACTGAGAGGAGCTAAGGAGTTCATTAACAAGAGTTTAAGACCTAGGAAAAGTATTTCATGATCTCCATTTATGTTGTCTGAATATAACAGGGATTTCATTCGATGTTGAAGTTAATTTCTAGATCTAACTTTGTAAGATTTGGAAATCCACTAGGACCCTAAGGAAGTAATAGCTTTACTTACTCCATAAAAAGTTGTCTAGGTCATTCCTAACTATTAGGTTCACGAAAATAAGGCTAAGCATACCGACCATGATAGCAACACCAACTAGGGGTCTTATTTACCTAAGCTAGGAGGTTCCATCTGTAGACACCCATAATTATGCCCGAGTAATTTAAATACTTAAATTGCGTTAATTATCTCCCTTCTTGAAAATTGGTGACATATCATCAAAAATAATTCATATTCTCTCTTATCGTCATTAATTAATTACAATACGCTAATTAGTTAAGTCACCTATCCAACAAACACCCTAATTAACGACCTTCCGTTAATTAATCACCCCTTCTATCTGGACTAATTAATTATTATTAATTAATTAGCTTTCCCTTTCATTTAACCAATAAATCAATATTTAATTGATTTAATCCCCTTCTATAGCCTAAATCATACTAATATTCCTCTAATTAGCTTCTATAAGTTTACATCTACCTATTAGTTAATCACCTTTGATTAATTAAAACACCCCCCAACTCCCATGACTTGCTAAGTATAAATTAAACCCTTCTAAAGTAATGTTACCTTTTATAAAGCAACCTTATCCATTCCTAATCTTGTTTTACCTTTTATCCCACATGCGAAAGGGATGAAGTGTTTTCTTTATCCATTGGGCTATATAAGGAGCCCTCCTTCTACCTTTATACCTACACCTAAATTTCTTGAGAAGACAAAAGCAAAGCATATAGAAAAATAGACTAAAATCTTTCTTTTGTTTCCTTGAGAATTCACCATTTTGGAAGAGCTAAAGCCTCTTTTCTAGCCAAAGTGCTTAGGTCATATGGGAAGAGTCAAAAGGGTCTTGTAGCCCAATTTTGATAAGCTCCCATTCCTAGGTTCTTGGAATGTCAAGAGAAACCTATTTGATTGCCATGGAGCTTACATAGGTCCATCTAATTTTGTTGTTAATTAAGAGAATAGAGGTTTTTAGAAAATTAGCATGCTAGTTTCAAAGTTGTAATATTAAATGTTAATGTCTAACCTTGTTTAGTTATTATCATGATGGTACTTTAGACTTTGCTTTCACTTTGTTAATTAGAGCTACTAGGTGTTAGTCTTTATTTTCATTAACTTAGCTTAATCACAAAAATTAATTTCATTTTATGATATTAAATTTATTTTGGGCTAAGAAATATCACACATGAAGACATGTTAAGCACGAATCTCAAACTAGGGTTGAGTGTTTCGACTAAATTTCTTTATTGCATTTACAAGGTAAAAATACAACACACTAATTAATTAATCATTTATTGAACACTGAAAAAATGCACTACAAGATATTAACTTCAAATTCATTTACCATATATATATATATATATATATATATATATATATATATATATATATATATATATATATATATATATATATATATCAAACCTTTTACCATGAAACTATGAATCAAATTGAACCCAAGATTAAATACACATTTCTTAGATGTCCTTAAAACTAGCATTCCATACATATTAGCAAATTTGAATATAACATTTCTATAGCATGAGACTACATTATACAACAACCTATTGAAATTACAAAAATAAATAGTGAATTACACATCGCCTTTTTGCATCTTTCTTGCATCCTGCAAAACCATGTGAGCATGAAATCAATGATGAATTGCTGGCATGGTATCCACCCTAATCTAGCATAATTTACGTTTTTTCAGTTTTCCATTTACATATGATAATAATTACAATTTTCATTTGAAAGAAAATATTTAAAGACATGTATTTATTTCATTTTATTTCACTTCATATCATAACCAAGGAGAGAGAAAAGAAAAAGAAGAGAGAAAAACCATTTTTCAAAAATTCTATTTCACACAAGTTACACTATAGAGTTTCCAAACAGTTATTTACATGTGTCAAAAGTTTCCACGGTGGTTTGGCAACCTGACAGGGGTCCTATAACTTTCTTTTTACATTTTCCTGCTAGCTACAAAAACATTCAAATCAGGCTCGAAGGCTAAGAAACCACTTTCAAACGTTGTCTTCCGATGAGCAAACACACCACGGTTAAATTTCTATGTGCCCAATTATATACCAAGAGTTCATAGGAGCCGAAAGAATTTAGAACTGGTGAGCACTTTACGATTAGCGGTTGATCTTCTCGGGGCCATTGGTCATAAATGAGCTAGTTGTTAATGATAAAAAATGAGCTCGAGGGCTCAGAAAACCATGTAAAAAACTGGCATTCGATGGATGAACGCGCAATGAAAAACTTCCTAAAAGATCCCCTATATATTGAGAATTCAACATAGTCGACAGGACTGAGAACTAGAAAATAGTTTTCAAACTACGACATGTTTTTACGGAGTGATGATTAAGTAATTGGTCAGTTTGACCTCGTCAAACCGCGCATTTGAAGGCCTGCAAAATGCCTCTGCCAAACTAACCTTGAAATGTGATTTTTCTAAGGTGAAGGTTTCGGGTAAATGTCTAGTAAAAGTATTAGAGGATTAAAAAGGCAGATAATAATTTCTCTATCCGAGGTTTCAAATAGCGAGTTCAAAATGAAAGCCAAGTTTTTAGATTTAGTGACTTCACCTTGCTGCAAAACAATGTAACAAGACTCCTATAAGGGCATCAAAAAGGTCACAAATGTTCATTTAGGGCCGATCCAAGGATTGAAATGACGCCTCACATAACAAGGTACATGAAGGAAGCTTAACCTCCCTTTTCTGGAGCTACGAATTTTACTTTACAAGTCCCCTATCTAATTAAACCGGGGAGATGGTCAACATATTTACTAGGAAGTCAACCTCAACTTGTCAATAAAACAATCTTTGTATTGATCTAGTTTGGTCAGGTAGTTGTTCGAATCACCTCAAAATGAGGGTTGAAGTTCATGGTCGACCACAAAATGGTTATTTTGATTGTGTGAGTTACTATACGACAATTTATTTTTTTTTGCAACAAGTAATTATAGAACAATTAAATATATGATAATCCTAAGCTCTTAAAATTATATTTCGTTGCAAAAGAGAAACTAAAGTACGAGAATTATGAAAGATAAGGAGAGATGAACCATGCTTGGAAATGAACTGGCGAGGCAGAAGTTGGGGAGTTGACATCGCACCCATTGATTACACTTTCTTGTATCCATCTGGGGTATATCCAATGTTCCAACCCGAGTGTGCCTTGTAACTATTGAAGCCCATAGAGTATATCTCTTAAAGGCATCCAATTGAATGGTTCAATTTATTTGTTTACACGTCCACAAACCTAAATGTGGTATGACCATATGCAACAAGCAGAGAACCTCCATGATTTAGGGATAGGAATAATGAGTGGAGACTGTCTGGTGGCCTCATTAAACCCACAACCCAAATCACACTCATATTATCATTGGAATATAAGGAGATGTCAAAAATTGCATCTGCACTTTGAAGATGCCTTGGTAACGGATTAATGACACACTATATTGACTCTTTCAAAAAAATGGCACATAATGATGGCTTGAAAGAGCTCAAACATGACAAGCCCAACCCAACTAGCTCGTATAGCAAAATGAAATGTAGATCTGACATAGCTTGTCAAAAATTAGTTGAAAATATTGAGAAAAATACCCCACATCTCTCCATAGCACTCTTCAATGACGACCATGATTGGTCCAAGCTAAGAACTAATGTAAGTTTCAGTCCAAAGTAAAATGGCGACTCAGGTGCTTAGTTAATTCATAGATTTCGACCTAGAAAACCTTTACATGAGCCCATTGAAGCCAAAGTAGCATTTTCCTTTCTATCAATGGCAGTCATGCCTTATGTCAAAAGGAAGTGAGGCACAGATATGTAATTTATTCAAACCAACAGAAAATCTCGGAGCATAAACATGTGTGAAGCACGAGTTATAAAGGAGGAAAAAACTAGAAATAGAAGCATGAAGAGAAATCAACAATATTTTATTCTCTGCTAATTCTCCCTCTCTGGCATGATATCTCTTAAAACTAGTTTCATCTGCCATGCATAAGGTTCCACATTTTGCATCCACATCTAAAAAAGCATTTGCAACTACAACATCTGAATTTTTTTTTGTATCTTTATACCTTCTTTATAAGTCCATACTCTATTCTAGAGCTAACATTTTGGAGCGGTGGGAGTATGCGAAATGCGAGTTGATCGATTTTGAGACCTATTTGATGCATTTAGAGTTAGTATGAATTTCTCTAAGGAAACTATGGCCCCCTCCGTATTCAACTAGATCTATAACCTTCCAAAAAAATGCTAAATTTACAATGTTACCCATGGGTTTGTGCACTGGTCTAAGCCCTTGGATCCCAAATTTAATCAAACTCTTTTTTTTTTTGCCATGGAAAAGACCGGTCGACCAGTGACAGTGGTTATTATGGTTCCCATGTTCCTTCACGTGGGGGGGTCACCTACCCCACTCACTCACTTGCCCACCTACATACACACCTTTTTTAAAATTTATTTCTTCATTTATCTAATACTATATCCTTTTCTTTTTGTTGGGCATTACACTTTGTCCTATTTTTTCATAGATCTGCATTATGTCTCCTTTGTAGGCATTTACTAGGTTTTGAATCTATTTAGAGATCATTGTATTGCTATAATGGCTAATATTAAAAGGTGATGGGAAAATAGTACACTCTGTTTAGCTTTGTAATGGGGTAATTGTAGTACTATAGTGATTACTTCCAATCTTATGCAGATCGCATAGCCATATCCACAGTTTAATATAAGTTTTTGGCCTACAAATTGTTGTTGTTGTAGTGCTCTACTACATATGAATGTAAAATGTGGGAGCATGCAACTGGCATGCAATTTTTTTGAAAAATTCCCTAGAAAAATGTGTGATCCGGATTGAAGTATAACCTGGTGGACAACACACTAGTAATGGAATTTAATGTGATATAACAATCAAATTTACAATGAAAGAGAAGTAAACAAAACACATTTTATTATGAATTTAAATTAATAAAAAATGGAAAAATCCATAAGGGAGATGTATTCTTGAATATCTATCTCTTTATTTGAAACAAGACTCTTTGTAGCTAAACAATAAATAATATGAAAAAATGCTAAAACCGAATACGAAGGGTTCCAAATGCGAACCAAAAGGTCATCCAACAAGGAGGCCTTTCCCATCCACCTTAGGGGTGGATTTGAAAATACATGAGTGGAAAAAACTAAAATATTTACTATTATCACTTATTATTTTGTAATGCCCACAATTTACACACACAAATACAACAGTAAAAATACTAGGATAATTTTTTTGACTTACATTTCTCACTACACAACACCACAAGGCTCCAAGTAGAGAAAATCAACAACGCATAAGACACTTACATAAGTCATCAACTCACATAGACACATGACAACACCATATACATGTTGATGCCACACTTTCCCCAATGAACAAATGCTAGCAATGACCCAACAACAAGAAAAAGGGACCCAAGGATTGGCAAGCCCACACACATCATTACCATGATTACATCTTAGTTACGATTAACATTCCAAGAACATTACTATGCAAGGATAATTTTGTCCTTTTTCCACCTATAGGTTCTTAAATTCATTTCACATTCAACTTACAGTTTGACCATTTAGGTTAGCTCTTTATCTCTTACGACAATCTCCATAATTTACATAAGTATTTTCCATATTTCAAATTACATACAAAGTTCCTAATTCTCTCATTCTTATGTTAAGATTATGCTTCCCAAATGCTTATTCAATGTTTAAATTTTACCCTTGCTACACAAGTGAATCTAATGTGATGTCAAGAAGAAATCTTAGGATTAAGGGAGATTTAGATTCAAGATAGCTTTTTCCCATAAACATTCTTCGATCATGGTATATTTATTTCCCTACCATAGTTAATATAGTTCAATAACTTTTTGAATCCATTCAACATTTCCACATCAAGAAATTTATTTAGATATATATATTTTCTCAAAGTTTGATCTCACCAAGGAAAATTCATATTCTTTATAACACATGAAAATGTTTAATTGAGTTATAAGGACTCAGGAGTGACATTGTTCCTAACCTCAAATCTTGTTTTACTCTTATATGATTTACTCTTACATCGCACTATGGTCTCATTATTAGCATTATTTTATAACAAAAGGAGTTACAGAAGTATTTGTCTAACATCTTGAAGAAGTACATGATTGGAATCATTATAAACTACACATGAACCACAAGTGATTTGTGTTCAAGGTAAGATCCCATGTTTTTGCATTTCACAATTCCGCATGTGAAATTGTCTTTTATTCTTAATGTCATAAAAGGGCATAATAAGGGATTACGGAACCAAGTTTTCGATTTCCTGGGTTCTCTAAAGTAAACATATTTCAAATAAATTTCGTTTTTAAGGAGTTACTTACCATTTTCTACCCACAAGTTAACCCCTTAATTAGCCAAGGTTTGGTTTAATTCTAATTGCACCTAAGGATCTACACCCCAACTATATATGAGTTTAAGGTGAGAGTACATATTTATGCTAAACAACCTTCATGAAATACCAAGGTGCTTTATGTTGTTTATAACGCCCACATTTTACACACACAAAAACAACACTAAAAATATGAGGAGATTTTTTTTACTTACATTGCTCACTATACAATGCCATAAGGGCTCCAAGAAAAGAAAAAGAAAAAATGCATATGACACTTACATAAGTCATCGAATGACATAGACACATGACAACACCATATACATGTCAATGCCACACTTTCCCCAATGAATGAATACTAGCAATGACCCAACCACAAGAAAAGGACTTAAGGATTGGTAAACCCACAACACATCATTTCCATAATTGCATCTTATTTACAATTAAAATTCCAATAACATTATTATGCAAGGATAATTTTTTTCTTTTTCCACCTCTGATTCTTAATTTCATTCCACATTTAATTTGATTCGAACATTTCAAGTTGGCTCTTTATCCTTTACAAAAATTTCCATAACTTACATAATTATTTGGCATATTTCAAATTACATACAAAGTACTTAATTCTCTTGTTCTTATGTTAAGAATATGCTTCTCAAACATTTATTCAATGGTTAAATTTTACCCTTGCTACACAAGTGAATTTGGCATGATGCCGAGAAAGAAATCTTAGGACTTAAGGGAGATTTAGATTCAAGACACATGTTCCCACAAACATTCTTCGATCACAGTATCTTTATTTCCCTATCATAGTTAATATAGTTCAAAACAACTTGTTGAATCCATTCAACATTTCCACATCAAGAAATTTTATTTGGATTCATATATATCTTTTGTTTTCTCAAAGTTTGATCTCACCAAGGGCAATCCATATTCTTTTTAACACATGAAAATGTCTAATTGAGTTACACGGACTCCAAGAGTGACATTATACCTAACTTCAAATCTTGTTTTACTCTTATATGTTTTACTCTTACATCACACTATGGTCTCATTGTTAGCATTGTTTTATAACATTTGTAAAAAAATAAAACATACTTTTCACTAATGGGTTCACTACTACAAGGAGTGTAACCTAGCACAAGACATCCCATTTCTTTGCTCTTATAAACTACAATAATAAACACATGCTGAAACCAAGACATCCACTTGTGTCATTTAAATCCCACCATGAGATCAATCATAGGAATATCACCTACTACCTTTGTTCAGTTTTGGGCCACTCACTAGGGTACAAAGGGCAAGTAGGCATAAGGGATAACGAGACCATATTTTTCTTTTTTTTACACTTCTCTTAAGTCAATATATTTTAAATACAATTGCATTTTCTAAGATTTATGAACAATTTCCACCCCTGCAAGTTAAACCCTTAATCAACCAAGGTTTGGTTTACTTCCAATCATACCTAAGGGTCAACTCCCCAACTAAATATGAGTATAAGGTGAGAGGAAAAAATTTATGCTAAACAAACTTCGAGAAGGACCAAGGTAACCCATTTATCTATGAGGCGTAGATCATTAGGTGTCATTGGAATTAAACCAAACCTCGAGTTGATTAGGAGGTTAAATTGGGTTTGTGTGTAGTTATAATGCTTCTAATCATATACTTCTTCAAAATGGTAAACAAGTATTTTCATAACTCTTCATGTTATAAAGTAACACCAAAAACAAACGAGGCCTAAGAAACACTTTGTTAATGAAATGAGAAATGAGAATATATGTGATAATGGATTAAGAAAAATAGTTTCACTTGAAGTCCTTATGGTTGATTTAAGAATTGAATTTTGTTAAGAATGGATACAAATTGTTTGTGGTGGGACTAGGCATTTGAGCCAATATCGAGTCCACTAAAAATAAAATAAAATAAAATTTTGTCTTGTAAAGGCTTAACTGAATCAAACTAAATTTGGAAGTAAAAAGACCATAGTACGAAACAAATGTGCTTCGAATGGAAGGAAGTTTATAGGAAAGAGAAACTTGAACCTTCACCTCCTTTGATGTGTATTATTTTTCCCTCGACAACTTTTGGTTGGTCCCCTTGCATAATGAGGGTAAAATTAAATTTAAACTAAACATATTTTGAGAAACAAACCTTTAGCATAAAAAAAAGAGAATTAGGAACTTTGTAGGTAATTGGAAATATGGAATTTAATAATGTAAGTTATGGAGATTGTCATAAGGGATAAATAGAAAACTTAAATGGTCGAACCATAAGTTGAATGTGAAATGATTTGAAGAATTTGTATGTGGAAAATGGATAAAATCATCCTTGTATAAAAATGTTCCTGGAATGTTAATCATAACTAAGATGTAATCATGGAAATGATGTGTTATGGGGTTTCCAATCCTCGAGTCCCTTTTATTGTGGTTCGGTTATTGCTAGCATTCATTCATTGGGGAAGGTGTGACATTGACATGTATATGGTGTTGTGTTTCTATGTGGGTCTATGTGTAGTGCCCACTTCCTTTGACATCTATTCTTTGTTGATTTCGATACTATTTTTTTACTTATGGATATTATTGTATCATTTTGACTTAGCATGATGTTAGATGATAAAGATAATCGATCTATTATTTTTTCGATTCATAATATGATGTGTGTGGATTATTAGCGACATTTTATGTTGATGATGATATGTTATTGACATAGTTATAAATTTTGACATGCGATGTTTTCGTCATATTATGTAGACCTTAACAATTGAACTAATCTTGTGATCCTATTGATATTGATGAAATGTAGAATCGAGATGTTGTTAGAAATTGTAAATGATAACGTTACTTGCCTAGATGATGATTTGATTCATATGTAGATGATTGTGGATTTATATTGTATATTTTATCTTGGATGTTTTGATGCAGCCACGAGGCCGAAGGAGGTATTATGTGTTTTGCAGGTAAACATATCACAACAAACAATGGGGGATTGGAGACCAACCACATTGGAATGTTAGATGAATTCAACAAGGGTCACCATGACAACATGTATTTTGTTGTGTGTGTGTGTTTGAATTGTTGTTAGGGGGTCCCCATGGGGGGGATCACCTCCAATTGTGACCAAGGGGTTATGTGTTATTCTTTCATTAGTTTCCTTTATTTTATTTTTATTATGTGATTTTAAAGTGATGTATTCTCATTTATTAATTACTTGTTTTGTGTCTAAATTAGTAAATTAATTATTTTACTAAACTAAATTATGAATGGGTTAAAAGAATTAATTTATTAGATTATATGGCTCTTGGTTTATGTGTTGTAAGTTGAGTTCTTGTGATCTTGAGTGTTGTACACTCTACCCCTTCATGGATATTCGAATTTGACCTTAAGATCTAATTTTGGAGGCTTTTGGGACAAGTTAAACTTGTCCCACACCTCTTAAATTACTATACCAACCCTACCTATGGGTTGGGGGCAAAAATAGACCCCATTATGTGTTTTGGGAAGACAAAAAGGTAAAATTTATTGCATTTTCTTACATGTAATTAAAGTTTGTCCTTAGGGGGTGTGGGATTGGATTGTGTGTGTAAGTAAATTGTCATTCCTCTCACCCATCAATTTATGGTGCATTGGGGTTGAGGTTTGACTTTTGATGTGGAGTTGAGGATGAGTGATGTGGCATCCTACATGGATCCACCTCACCCTCCTCTTTCCCTTTTCTATTTATTCAAGTTCATTTATTTTTTTGGGGGTTACTTCATTTCTTTGTGCTCTTACATTTTTGGATTTAGAGGATTTTGGAGTGCTTGTGGATTTGTTGGATATTCTAGGTGATTGTTTGGGTTTGAAGAAGCTTGGTGTGTGACTCTTGGATCAAGATATACCATGAAAAGGTAGGAGCTAAACTCTTGTTAAATTTTTTCTTTTATTTTGTATACATATGTGTGTGTTTTGAGTGTTTTAGTATGCTTGTTGGGTGCTTGGGTAGATTGCCTAAGTTTTGTGTAGGAGGGGAATATGGGGATCTTACATGTAGGGAGGCATAAGAGTTTATTTCATGTTTTGGAGGGAGTTGGGTAGGGTGCCCCACCTTAGACAAGAAATTTCTTGCATTTCTTACTTGGTCTATTTTATGAGTGAGCCATAAGAGATTGTAGGGAGGCATAAGAGAATGTGGGAGGCATAAGGGGTTCTTGAGGGAGGCATAAGAGTGTGTATGGGTTTGATATGTTTATTGGAGGGTTTTAGGTGGGCACTCATTTCCCATTGGGAGGCATAAGTGACTTCCCCATAGATCTTGCTCCTTTGGATTTTGCATGTTTGAAGCCTTGTGTATTTTGTTGCTTTCCTTCTTGTGATTGTAGTTGTATTGTTTGTGTTTTGGTATGGTTGTAAAATCTTGTATTGTGATGTGGAATCTTGTTTTGTTTCCATGAGTTGGATCTATTTTTCATTGCAATTTGGTTAGGGCTCGGGGGCCAATGAGGAGGATGGTTTCTTCTCCTCATTGGAATTCTTAGTTGGGTGGAGAGTGTTGCCTCTCCCCCTTTTTATTGTGATCAAATGAATCATGGTGGAGATATCTTGTTGGTGATGTGAAACATGGAGCATTGTTGGTGTCCTCAAGAAATCCTTCCTTGTGATAAAACCTTCTTGTTATTCCCACTCAAGGTGGAAGATTTGTAATATTGTATTTTGTTTAAAGGAAATGTTGTATTATAAGTTGTAATATTATTTGAAGAAGTTCATTGAAGAGTTGTAAAATTTCCCTTCTCTTTAAATTGTAGTATGGAAAGAAAAGAATCAAAATGGAAATCTTGTGTAAAAGTTTAGTTGAAAGTTGTATTGTGAGAAAGAAAGTTTATCTTCATTGTGAAGTTGTATTATTGTAAATGAGAAAGAAGGAATATAGAAGTTGTAAGATGTTAATAATGTATGCATAGAAAACTTGAATGTAGAAAAAAATTTAGTAGTTATTTGAACAAATAAGTTGTAGTGAAAATGGAAAGAGGAAAAAATTTGAAGTATATTGTTATGTTGAAATGTTGCATTTTGTAGTAAGGAAAAAAATAACAATATTAGAAGTAGATTTAGATCCTTTTACTATTGGACTTGAAAGAAAACTTATTGAACAAAATGAAAATGATCTTAAAGTTGTTGTTGTTACTTATTGAAATAGATAATGCTTTAAAATGAGTAAATTTAACTATGGAATGAATAAATAGAACTAAATCTTATAACTGGAAACTTTAGGCACATAAAATCAAGTTCATAATAAATTTTAGAATACCCTAGTGACTTTTGGTTTTTGAAAAAACTCAGGTTTGAAGGTTTTATTTCTAAGAAACAGGACCACCACCTTGTGCAGAGTAGCGGTCTCATAACCACTGCTCAGGAAAGATAGTGGTCTAAGAACTACCGTTCCAACAAGGCGGAGGTTCATGAATCATCACCTAGGTGGGGCAGCGGTCCCAGGACCATCGGCCTTCTCTGGGAGGTGGTTTTGACACTTACAGCAAAGAAACACAGATCCGCACCTATGAAAATTTTAACTTGTAATAACTAAATTTTAAGCATGTAAAAATTTAGAGGAAACCTCCATAAAAAAATAATGGCTAAATCTCATTATTTTAAGCAATTAAATATTCAAATGGTAAATTTAAAGTACTCAAACTCATATATATTAATAGAGGTAGGGTTTTCCCCAAATGGAGAACTCCAAATACAAATATTTTAGTAATAAAACCAGATTTGAAAAGGAAATCCCTTCAATCCTTGAATGAAATACATTACAATGATAAATCTACAATCTAAACTAATCTAAGCTTGATTTCTTTGTAGACTCCTCCATAGTTCTTCCTTTCTTGCTCCCATGGCTTCCTTCTCTCCAACCTACAAATTAAACAAAGGAAAAGTGACCAAATGAGGAGACTTGGGTAAAGAAAGGGATTAAATAAAAATTCATATGGATATTTAGGGTTATCTTGGAACCCTATGATCTAGTGGCCACAATTGAATTGATCCAAGGGTTGAGGATCAACCCTACATTTGTTTGGTAGGAATATATTTTATAGATGTTTTAAATAAAAATTAAAGGTATGTGTAGATGGGTGAATGGGGCCATTTAAATACCTTGGTGTGCAAAGTCACTAATCTAGTTCCTAGTATGTTTTAGAAAAGTAATGAAATGGACATTTAATTTATTTAGATTTTGGAACTAAAGTAACTAAGTATATGGTTAATCTTTTGGATTTCAAATGTTAATTGAGGAGAAAGACACATTTAACCAAGTAAATTAAATTATGGCACCTCCCTAGTTGAATGTTAATTATTTGACCTTAGAGATAAATTAAGAATATTTAATCATTTAACCTAGACCTGGTCCATCCTTTGTAAAGTAAAGATTATTGGTGAAAATTAATTTAATGCACACTAGGGGTTGACACCCTTGTAACCTTATAACTTAAACAAAAAAATTGCTTAACTTTCGGGTTAAGTGTTTAAGGTTTTAATGTGTTCCTAGAACGTCATTTTTGTGGGCGTTACACTTGGTATCTAGAGCCATGGGTTCAAAGATTGGACCCTTGGGCACACTAGAAAACAAAAGACATGAGCTTTTAACCTAGCGCAAATGAATTTTCTTTTTTTTGTAGACCTAGAAAATGAATTTTCTTGAAAATTGTATAATATAAAAACCTAGAAAAATGAAACAAAAACCTAGAATGATGAAATAACTCTCACTTTGGTCTATGAAGGAGGCATAGACCATATGAGGGGTCCTTTACATAGATCTAGACTTACCACCTCTAGATCACAAAAGTAGCGGCCATTCTACCTCAGATTTTACAGATGCTTCAAGACGTCAATGCTGCGATAGCGAGAGGGTCCATAGGAGGACGACTTATTAGACATGATATGGAGCCATCGGTGGAGGCTCATGAATCTCCTCGACATAGTGAGGGGCATAGGGAAGAGAAATCCCATGTGGAGTCGGCTAGGGCATAGTCACCATAGAGAGGACATGGAGAAAGGATTTTAGGACATAGGGATAGATCTCAGAGCCCTAGGTAGAGGGAGGAGCATGTAGAGAGAGAGCTAGGGGTTGTCGGTCATTAGCGACATACCATATCGGGAGATCCTGAAGCTATGACCATATCACTATTTTGGAGATATAGGTTGGTTTCATGTAGAGGCCTAGTTGGTTAGCTTGAGTGGATGCTTCAAGCTCTGGCCTTGTACTAGTAACATGAAAGCTCGTGTTGTGATCCATATTCTGAAGGATGGAGCTAGTGTCTGGTGGAGAACCAAGGAGATGAAGCTCTATGTTGACTCTAAGACAATTACACGGGATCTAATTGAGGAGTGGTTCAGGAGCAAGTATTTACCTAGGAGGTTTATTTAGCAGTGGATAGACGAGTTCCATGACCTCCGTCAAGCATCTATGACTATAGCTGAGTATGAGAGTCAATTTATGGACCTACTCCAGTATGTCGACTATATGCAGGATGAGAAAGTATGGATTCATAGGTTCATTAGGGGCCTGAATTTGGATTTGGGTGGTGTGGTGCATATTCACTACCCACAAACATTAGTAGAGTCCGTGGAGAAGGCCTACATTATAGAGGAGACATAGGGGAAGATGCATGAGAGAAAGCCAAGGATAGAGTTCGGAGTCGCATCCTAGCAAATGCAAGATAATAGGTCGAGGGGTTAGCTCCTCCTCCTCGTGGTGGACAAGGTTCAATAAAATCTTCATTTAGGCCACCCGGTAAGCAACCTCAGCAGATAACATATCCATCCCCCATTCAGACCTTATAAGAGATTTGATGCACGAGGGGACGGAGTATGGGGCCTCCTCCTAGGGGTCTCATTAGGACATAGGGTGCACCGAGAGCTTGATCAACTAGAGCTCATCGGCGCAGAGACCTCAAAAGTCCATAGTCGGGTCATCAAGACCCATAGGATGACCTCTAGAATACCGGTTGGAGCTACATCTCACTAGAGAGGACCAGGCAGTTGTTATGGTTGTGGCGTTGTTAGACATCATTGGAGAGAGTGCCCACAGAACCCTAGTAACAAGGGTAAGATGCAAATTTTAGAGCCTACTTATTGGCAACATGGGACATAGCCATTGGATCTATGCAGTAGTTGATAACTGCCAGGATGAGCACCAGAGTACCGTGATAGAGACTATAAGTAACATTGGTGGTATTCCCACCTCTATATTGTTTGATTCTAGTTCATATGATTAATTTATTACACCGTCTTTAGTAGAGTGTTGTAGGCTGGTGGCAATTAGGCAAGGCCTTAGTTGGGACATTGAAATGGCTTCTAGATCCAAAATTTATGTAGACTCCTTAGTTAAGGAGTGTGTAGTGGATTTGGGACCCTTCACCACAACCTCAGATCTTCGAATCCTTCCCTTGGGTTCATATGGATTCATCTTGGGCGTGGAATGGTTTGTCGCACACGAGCTAGAGTGGACTATTACCATAAGACTATTGCTTGTACATATGGTCTAGGAGTTAAGTTAGTGATAGAAGGAGTTAGGAGGCTTGTTTCCATTCATACCATCTCATCTATGCAACTTAAGCGGTGTGTGTGATAAGGTTGTCAAATGTATGTTGTTACGATTAGTGATAGATTTGAGGATGAGTCTAGTGGACCATCCCTTGATGACCATCACATCTTGAGAGAGTTTTCTAATGTTTTTCTAGGGGAGCTACCATGGTTACCTCCCCACGTGAGATATATTTCCACATAGATTTGGTTCCAGGCGCAGAGCCTATCTCACGAGAACCTTATCGGATGACTACCCCTGAGCTCTGTGAGCTCAAGTTACAGCTTGAGGGCCTTATGGAGAAAGGCCTAATCCATCCTAGTATATCCCCTTGGGGTGCACCAATGATTTTTATGAAGAAGAAGGACGGATCTTTGTGGTTGTGTATTGACTACCTCCAGCTGAACAAAGTAACGATCAAGAATTTTTATCCCCTTCCGCGCATTGATGATTTATTTGATCACATGAAGGGGGCCATAGTATTCTCCAAGATAGATCTTAAGTCAAGGTATCAATATCTGAGGATCACGGAGGTAGATACTGATAAGACTGCTTTCCGTATAAGATATGGCCACTATGAGTTCACAATGGTGCCTTTTTATCTGACGAATGCCCCCACAATGTTCAAGAGCTTGATGAATGGGGTATTCAGGAAATTTTTGGATCGCTTCATGCTCATATTTCTTGATGAAATTCTAACATACTCACGTACATGTGAGGAGCATGAGGGACACCTTTTCCAGTTTCTTCAGTGTCTTCATGAGCAACAACTTTATGGGAACTTGGATAAGTGTGTGTTCTTTCAGGAAGAGGTGTAGTATTTAGACCATATGATTTATGGGAAAGGTATCAGAGTTGATCCTTCCAAGATTTAAGCTATTATGGATTGGCTAGTACCCACTAGTGTGACCGAGGTGTGCAACTTCATGGGTTTGGTAGGATACTACAAGAGATTTATACAGGGACATCTCTCGGGGTTACGCACCCCATCACTTCCTTCAGCAGAAAGGGAAGAAGTTTGTATGGTCAGAAAAATGTGAGTAGGCCTTCAAGACACTAAAGGAATGTCTCATGATAGTGCGTATTTTTCTAGTTCCGACCCTCAAGGTGAGTTATTTATTTTCATAGATGCTTCTTTGGTAGGAATAGGAGGTGTGTTGATGTAGGAGGACAGAGTAGTTATGTGCGAGTATCGAAAACTCAAGGACTATGAGCTCAATTATCCAACTCATGATCTAGAGCTTGCAACATTTGTGCATGCCTTAGTGTGGTGGAGAAACTTCCTTCTTGGCTGGAGATTTACACTCAAGACTGATCACTTGAGTCTTCGCCACCTCTTCACGCAGCCAATATCAACACTCATCGGCATTGGATGGAATTGCTTTATGAGTATGATATGGAGATAGAGCATGTTAAGGGGAAGGAGAACATGGTTGCGATTTCTGATTAGAAAGAGATGGCTATGGCTATTTCAATGGATATGTTGGTGCTCATCTTGATCTCACCATTTTGCCCTGATTTTATTACGATCTGCGTGTTATGAAATGTTTTGTCTCTTGATGTGGATGTTCTGAAGCTTTTACCTCCATTTGAATGCCTTGAATTGTTTGTAATCCATTTTCATGCCATTTTTGAAGGAAATCTTCGAGTTTTCCTTGTTTTTTCCCTAATTTCTTCAAAAATCCGTGGCTCTATCATTTTTCCTATTTTTCCCCGACCATGGAAGCTCGAGAATGATCAATTTATATTTTTATGCCTTTGAAAATCAAAATCCATGGTTGAAAGATGCTTGGAACCATGATTCACTTGGTTTTGTTTCAAAAAAATCATCCTTAGCGAAAAATAAATTCTGGGCATGAATGGTGAATTTCTGTGTTTTTGATGGTCTAGTGGGTGTCTTTTTCCTATCAAAATTATTCCTTAGCATTCAGTGGTCACGTGGCTTATTTTGGTTGGTCAAGGGATGGTGGGAAAATGTTTTAACTTGTCACTTTTTACTTTTTTGGCAAAAAGGAAAATTTGGTCCCGTAGCTCCGCTCAATTCTAATTGGTTCTTTTGGTACTTACGTGGCTTCTTCTAATTGGATGGGGCATGGTGGGTTTTTTTTTGAACTTGTTATTTTTGGCTACTTTGGCAAAAATTTTGAACCCACCTTCTGGACCCCACCAGATTTGATTAAAGCAAAATTTAAGCGGCAGGGAAAAAGTCTTACTTTGACCCCACAGAAGGACATGTGGAAAAGTTAAAAGTGAAGATGCGGGCCTTGAAAGTAGGTTGAATATTTTCCCTTTTGGAAAAATGGAGTAAAGATTCTAAAATGGAAGCATGCCCCCACCAAATCATTTTGAAATATTATAAGGTTCTTGAATTTGCGCTATAACGACACATGGAGGTCTCACGGGTTTTCTTTCCTTAGAATTTTCACCAACTTCCTAAAGGGCCCGAGACACTCAAGCCCATGCTCATTTAGGGTCTCTACTTTTGGGGACCATCTCAAGATGTGCCATTGAGACATGTGGTAGTTTGAAAAGTCAAGAGGGGGAGGCGGGCCATCGGGGGCAACCTTGGATTTTTTTGCCCCTTGTTATTCAAAAGATTGAAATCATCAAAATGACCCATGGGCCCGATAGAGAATAGTCAAAATTTCTCCAGTCAACGGTGGAGGTGTGGACTTGGGGGAAATTTGGAAAATTTTCCTTTTGGGAGAAAGGAGTTAAAAGTGTAAAAGGAAGTGTGGTTCCACTGGGACCCACATCAGAAACTAGAAGTGGAAGGGTGGAGCTGGGAAAACTTGGAAAATTTTCCTTTTCCAAAAAAAGAGGTGAAATAGTAGAATTTAGCCATGGTTCCTTTGGGACCCACATTGGGACATGTGTCAGGCCCATTTTTCAAAGGTGGAGGGGTAGAGAAAATTGAGAAATTTTGCATTTTTTCCAAAAGGTGTAAAAGGTAAAAAGGAACCCCCAGGCCCATCTTGACTTGGATCTCCCATGTGGATGGTCTAGATTCAAAAGAGATCAACAAAAAGTTGTGCATATGTATCTAATTTTCTACCATTTCTACTCCAAAGCTCCTGGGGATGTGAATTTTTTATGGTTTTTTTATCATTTCTTGGAGTCTCCTACACGTAAAATGAAGAGGAACATTAATTTGGTATCCTGGTTGGGTGGGAAAAATCTAAAGACATCTTTTTCCATCAAGACATGATCGATCTAAATTGGCTTTGATCGATTTTCAAGTTTTTCTTTCCTTGGCATGCAAAGAACCAGATTTGATAGATTGGAGGAGGAAGTAGTTGGGCGCAGTGAGATGAAGAATGACCTACTAGGTGAAGAATTGAATGTTGGAAATATTTGGAGAGATTTTCCTCTGCACACCTGACAACTTTTTCACAAATATGATTCTGGGAGTCTCAACATGCAATGGTGCTTTGAATGTCCCTGGTTTTGGGGGAAAATTCTGTTGTAAATGAAGTATTATAAATTGCATGAATTTTTGTGCAAATGGTTGGAGTGTTAGAGGTCGGGACTGATTTTTCTAAGAGAAAAGCTTGATAGAACCCATCCTTTTGAGAAATCATCTGAAGAAACATGTTTATCTCCTTTGTGTTAAATTTGATCATGTCAAGGTGGTTACAAGTGTACAACCATTGACAAGCTCTGAGATTGTTCTAAAATCTTTCCCTGTTGATAAATTTAATCAAACTTGAGTTAATTTACATTATTTTTGGGCAAAATTTGTGTTTGCTTCATTCTTGAATGTCTACAAGTAGTTTTTTTGTTCCCATTACAATCTTACATTGAAATATTTGTGAATCACACAAGATCTTATCCTTGTGATAGTTTGGTGGCATTTGCAATTTCATTTATCATAAGAGCTTTCATTTGATAGTGAAATAAAAAAATTTAAATCATTGTGACTCCTAGCATGACTATAAGATTGTTTGTTAGCCTTTGAGGGTATCTTAGGCATGATGAAACAGAGGTTGATAATGTTTAGTTAAGTTTTCCAATTTGAGCCTTCATTTTGGATCCTTGAAGTTTGTGTGAAAAGTGTTGATTTGGGCCTCCATTAAAGCACATATTCTAGTTAAAGGAACATCCTAGCTATCCCGAAGCATTATGTTGTTCAAGCTCTCCATTTTTGTAAAATTTCTCAAGAATATGGTGAATCAAGTTCATTTTTGCCTCACCTCCCACCAAAATTCATTTAAAAACAACCAATCATACCCATACTACCCTTTTTGTCATGTGTGTATACAAATGCATAATTTTTACTACCAAAACATGTAGAAACAATCAGGTTTTCATTGTCTTTAGTGGCATGAACCTTGCTTAGAAAATATCTCCATTATCTAGAGTGACAACTCGTGAGAGTTAGGTTTTGTTGCATTGATCATATTTTCTTCAAGGTCTTCTTAATAATTTCACAAGGAAGGATATCTCCATCTCCTCCACAAACAACAAGCTACAAAAAGGGTCCTCTCACCCTGGTTGAAAGGCACAACCATAAAGTAGTGAGGATAGGTCAAATCCTCTTGAGGGTGCTACCCATTTCTCCACATTTGAGTGACAAAGAGCAAGCTACATTTCATCCCCAACTACAAAATGACACACTACATGCTGCTTGTCTCTAAGCTTCTTGCCAAACCTGTGATGTTGCTTAGCTTTTGAGGGAGAATCAATTTGGGTACCAACACTGATTGGTGCCATTTCCAGGGACATAGTGGTTACAGTTCATATTTAGAACCTGTTAAAAACTTATTATATTCTCTAAGTGCTAATACATTTTTTCAAACATCATCTTGTGTTGGGCCTGTAAAAAGTATTCAAAGTTGCAAGTGTTGTGTGTAATTATTTCAGTTTCCACACCTAGTGCACTAGCTTTCATTGATAAATCTGGGTAAAAAATTTAGATCATCCCATTTCCAGTTTCTAGTATTGATAGACATTTGACAGATCATATTTTAGTGCATTTTCACAACTAAGGGAAATCCTTAGTGGTGACTCCTTGTTGATCTGATTCTTGATGAGTACCAGTGTCTTAACCTCTATCAAGTGAGTTTTGTTACTAATCTTTACAAAGATGGAAGGAAGAAGATCTTTCTTTGCTAGAGATCCTACTAGGACATTATTTCTAGAGCTAGGAAAACAAAGTCAGAAGGAAGAAAAGCCTAGAGAGTTTTTGGAGATCAGCAGACAAGAAAAGGGATCTCCATTGATGAAAGTGATCGGCCTATCATTGAAGACTACCATTCAAGTGCTTTTGAATCAGGTAGCCTCTTTGTGGAATTGAATTCTCCAACTGGAGAGGGGCCTTCATTTGATTTTGAAAGTTTTCTTCTCATTTTTCCCTTGTATTTTCAAAATTTGATAGGGTTTTCCAAGAAACAAGGCCTTTAGGGGATATCCATTTTGAAATTTATACTCTGTGTTTCAAAGACCCTCTACCCCTTATCAATTTGTCTCCCTCTAGGGTCACCTCCTCAAAACAACATGGCCCAACCCCCACCTAAACCTCCTTTTGTTGTAAACACCTTTGGTCCTATAAATTTTATAGGATGGTTGGTTATCCAAATGCAGTTCCCCAAGATGTAAGAAATATATTACCAAAGTTCCAAGGAAACAATGCTATAACTAGTGATCAACATTTAAAGCTTTTTATCAATATGATGGAAGACTTTGAGATTGAATATGAAGATGTATATATCAAATTATTTATCCATACTTTGGAAGAGGATGCAAGGGACTGGTATAAAGCTTTGCCAGATAATTCCATTGATTCTTGGACAGAGATGAACAATGCATTTAGATTGCAGTATGGTGATAGAACTTGACCCTAGGTTTCTTCTATCAGAATTTGAAAACATAAAGAAGAATCCTAATGAGTCAGTACATGATTTCAACACAAGGTTTAACAAGACCTTGAGGATATTTCCTATTAGCTTAAGGCCATGTGATGAATCATGTTTGATCAAATATTCAGATGCATTTGATAAAAAGGATGCTTACTACTTGAGGGACAAAAACCCTACTAATTTGAGGCAGGCCTTCACCATGGCTCTGCAAATTGAGAATAACATCAAGGCAATTGGAAAGCCTCCAAAAAGGGAGGGTGTAAAACTAATTAACCAGAAAATCCTCAAACAAGTAAGGCTATTGATTTGGAGGAAGTTGTGAAAACTTTGGTAGGGGTTGTCAAAGAAATATCATACAAATTAGCCTGGGCAGAAAAAGGGATTGGGAAAAGTTCACAAGGTCAAGCACAAGCAACAAGGCCAAGAAAAGTTTACAAATCATCATAGAAATGATCAGAGATCTGATGACAGAGGCAAGGGACTGTTGGATTTGGAAATAAACAGTCCAGGCCAGGAAAATAGAATGGTACCTGATCCTTTGGCTACAGAGTTGTTGTTGTGGAGGAGACAAATGTCATTGATTAGTGTGACAAATGTTTCATGCCCCATGCTCCATGTGAGAAGATCAGTAGGAAGAAGAAGAAGTTGATGATGATAATGATGATGATGTTTGTCATGATGGGTTGCTCCATGAGCTCACAATAAGGGGAAACTTCAACTGAGGTAATAAGTGCTAGACTACTGCTGATTTTTGGGATTACATCCACTAGGTACCCATTCTTCCTCCCTCTCATACTTTAGAAGTAGATATTGTACAATATTTTTAATTTCCCAATAATGACTTCAAATATTTAAGAGCTTTAATGATAAAGAAGTATGATGGAGGAATCCCATCTGAGGAGGACAGGTAGTTGTTGATGAACATTGTTGTTTCCCAAGAGAAGGAGTATAACACAAGAAGTAGGGTTGTCAAAGGTACAAGGCCTCAAGCCAAGCCAAAAACTCCATTTCTTTCAAATATTCCTAAAGAGGCTCCTAAGAAAGATGCATCTACCAAGGGCCTTGCTGTCCCAAACAAAACTCATACCCCTCCTCATGCCCAAGCTGTCAAAAATCATGTGCCATCTAATGAGTGTATCAACCTTCCTTCCAATGCTGCCTTTCCAAAGTCTGTCCCTTATGATATTGCCCAAGTCTTGAGTCAGATCAAGATCTTAGTTCCAATTGTTGAGTTTCTTAGGATTCCTAAGCACAAAAAGGTATTTTGAGTATTTGGGGCTAAAAGAGGAGAAGAATGCCCTAGGTAGAAACATAAACATTGTGGAGAATCCACCAATCATTAAAGAGTTAGAGACACCACTAGTGTTGGAGGAACTAGGTGAACCACCTGAGGTTTATTTGGGGACATCCTTGGTGGAGTCTTAGCTAAATGTGGATCCATTCTTCACCACTCTGATCATTAAAGATAGATTGTTACACAACTGTATGTTTGACTCAGGGGCATCATGTAATGTTATGCCTCTAGAAGTCATGAATGAGATGGATATCAAAGTAACAACAACATATGGGAAGTGTACTGCTATGGACTCTAGAGAAGTGCCAATGGTGGGATGTGTGAAAGGTCTAGTGGTGCAGCTTATAGCTTACCTAGGTAAAAACCTGATGCTTGATGTTGTTATTGTTGATTTCCCAGCCAAGTGGGGTATGTTTTTATCTAGAAAATGGATGTAAGTGTTGGTGGGAGTGTTCAAATGGACATTTCCTATGCTACCATCCCAATTGAAGGTAGCCTTGTTAGGTTGTATGGAGAAAAGAAGATGTTGCACCTTATTAAAGATCCCAACAATGCATCTTATGAAGTATTGTACACAAGTGTTGATGTTGATAACTTTGTAGGATTTTCTGATGGAAAAGAGCACAAGATTGAAGAATGCAAGTGTCTTGAATAGGAAGGCTCTCCTTGGACTTTATTGTTTGATGGAGCTTGCTCCAAGTTCAGAAATGGTGTTGGTGTTGTTCTGATCTCCAGGATGGGAAGATTTTTATTTTCCTTCAAACTCAACTTTGAGTGCACTAATAACATTGTTGAGTATGAGGAACTATTGTTAGGTCTGAGGATTGCTTGGAAATATGGTGTTAAAGACATCATTGTCAAAGGAGATTCAGAATTAATTGTAAAGCAAGTTAGAAAACTTTATGCCACAAAAAATCAGCGAATGAAACAATACAAGCATGTAGTTTGGGATCTCATTGAGATGTTTGATTCATTCAATATTGTGCATCATGATAGGAGGTTCAATGATTTGGTAGAAAAAATTGCAGTATTGGGATCTTGGTTTGATAATTGTATAATATCCCCATATTGTGAATATGATGTTGAGGTGTTAACTAGGCCATATGTACCTGACAACATTAAACATTGGCAAGTTTTTGATGATGATGCTCAGGTCAGAAGATTTCTAGAACAAAGGGGAGTTTTCTGATCAAAATATTGATTGGGAGCCAATGGTGTGCGTAGCAGAGGGTAAAGAAACCTTGTTTGGAAAAGGCATCATCCAACTAAAGACTAATACCATTCCTAGAGGGTTGGTTGCTCTTGAATCTAAATTTGATAATGTTGATCACATTATTAATAGATGCATAGCAGCCTTAAGGGATATTGAGGAGCATGACCTTGGCACAAAGGAGAAACCAAGGAAGATCTGGTTGGGAAGTAATCTCAACAAGGAGGAAAAACAGTCTTATGTCCAATTGCTAAAAAATATCAAGATTGCATGGCTTGGAATTATTCTAAATTAAAGGCATACAAAGAGGATATGTTTCAATATGAGATTCCCTTAGAATCTAATGCAAAACCATTCATTCAAAAAAGAGGCCAATCAATCCACTCCTATCTCTTAAAATGCAAG
Organism: Taxus wallichiana var. yunnanensis; assembly: GCA_018340775.1. Lineage (NCBI taxonomy): Eukaryota > Viridiplantae > Streptophyta > Pinopsida > Cupressales > Taxaceae > Taxus > Taxus wallichiana. Next base: position 316,601,779 of record CM031239.1, read on the forward strand.
AGGAACTAAAGAAACTAGGGGATGGAGGGATTATTCACCCTACAAAGTATTCTTCTTGGGTTACAAAACTAGTACCAAAGAAAGAAGAATGGTGACATCAGGGTTGTGTGTGTGGACTTCAAAATCTGAACCAAGCATCAATGAAGGATAATTATCCTTTACCAAACATGGAAATCATGTTGCAGTTAGTGACCGATTTTGAGTTGCTATCTACCCTGGATGGCTTCTCTGGTTATAACCAAGTTGTTGTAAAGGAATCAAAAAGAATTAAGATAGCCTTTACCACCCCTTGGGGAACATATGTATATGTCAGGATGCCCTTTGGACTGATGAATGTTGGAGCAACCTTTCAAAGAGCAATGGATGTTGCTTTTGCTGGTTACATCAATGATTTTATTGTTGTCTACCAAGATGATGTAACTGTGTTCTCTAGAAAGAGAGGTGATCATTTGCAGCACTTAGAGAAAATTTTGATAAGATGTAGAGAATATGGCATTTCACTCAATCCAAAGAAGTGTCATTTTAGAGTACAGAAGGCAAAATTTATTGGTCACATTGTGTCACAAGAAGGGGTAATGATTGATCCAGAAAGGGTAGAGGCCATCAGCAAGGTCCCAATTCCAAGAACCAAGAAGGGGATTCAGTCCTTCTTTGGGTAGATAAACTTTATCAAGAGATTCATATCAAACTTTGTTGAGTTGACCATTCCAATCACTAGCATGTTGAAGAAGGACCAGACCATCAAATGGGAGGAGGATGCCATTCAAGATTTCAATGGGATCAAGGAGGCATTAAAGCATGCCCCTGTTTTAGCAGCTCCATATTATAAGAAGCCTTTCCAACTGTTTTCTTTTGCTTTAGAAAGAACTATGGCATCTGTCTTGTTGCAGAAAGATGATGAAGGGGCTAAGAGGTCGATTGCCTTTTTTAGTAAGGCATTGCAAGTGGCAAAGCTAAAATACACTATTATGGATAAACAAGCATTTGCCTTGGTAAAAAACAAAGGTTTTCGGTCCTTACATTTTGAGCTCTAAAATTGTTTCTTATGTTCCCCACACTATGGTGAAAGAAATTTTATCAGAGATGGAAGTCTCAAGAAAAAGATGCAAATGGGTGAACAAGCTGCAATAATATGACATGGATATCCAAACCACAAAGTTAGTGAGAGGTTTGGGCTTGGATAAGTTTATGGCTGAGAGCAACTTGCAAAATATTGAGGTAAATGAGGTAGAAGAAGAAAGGGTAGATGTTTTTGAAAAATTGATGAGTTTTGAGTGGTTCAAAGATGTAATTTTTATCTCAAACATCTATATTGCCCTAAGCATTTGAGTAAGAACCAGAAAATATCCCTTAAGTTGGCTTCCCATAAATATGTCATTACTGATTATGGGTTAGCTTGGAAGAACCCTGAGGGAGTTCTCTTAAGGTGCATTACTGAAGATGAAGCCCCAAGATAATTTTTGATCTTCATGGAGGAGTTTGTGGGGGCATTTTGTTGGAAGAGTCACAACACACAAGATCTTGAGGGCTGGTTATTGGTGGCCAAATCTCTTCAAGGATACAAATCTTTTGGGTAGAATATGTGAGATTTTCCAATGCTTCTCTAGAAGACTGAAATCTTCGTGCTCCCCCTTTGCAACTGTATCAATTGAAGCCCCATTCAAACAATGAGGAATGGATTTCATTGGTGAGATTTTAGACTCTTCAAGTGCTGACCATAAGTGGATTCTTATAGCCACTTATTACTTCACCAAATGGGTGGAGGTAATCCCTAACAAAAGAGAAACACACCAATTGTCATGGATTTTATGTTGAACCATATCATCTGCAGTTTTGGGTGCTAGTTAAAATTGTTGCTTGATAATGCCATGAGCTTTAGAAATAAACCTTTGGTGGCAATGTACAAAGAATACGGGATCAATTTTACATATGCCTCTAATTACAATCCCTAAGGAAATGGATAAGATGAGTCCAGTAATAAAAATTTACTGAAGATTATCAGAAGAACCTTGGAGCTGAACAAAAGAAAATGGGGTGAACAACTAAAGTTCGTTGTTTGGGCTGACAGAATTACTATTAAAAGAGCCACTGGAAAAAGTCCATTTGAATTGGTGTATGACACTCAAGCTCTGCTACCCCTACATATGCAACTATCCTCATATTAGTTCATTCAAAAACTGGAAGATCAAGAAGTTAGTCCATATGAGGCTCACATTAACTAGATTGTTGAACTTGATGAAGAAAGGAGAGCATCTCACCAAAGGCATGTGAAGTTCAGAGAAAAATTGAAGAAGTTATTTGACAAGAAGGTCACTCCCAGAGCTTTCAACATTGGATATCTTGTGCTGTTGTGGGATAGTAGACATGAAGACAAGGGCAAGCATGGTAAATTTGATGCATTGTGGATGGGCCCTTACTCCATTGACATTCGGATTGGTGAGCAGAAATTCTTCTTGAAATATTTTGATGGTGAATTGCTCAAATTACCTATTAATGGCAGTCACTTGAAGAAGTTCTGCATTGATTCCCCAGAATCAAGGTGAGCATCACTTGTATAGTGTATAACTTGTTGGTTTCTTTCTGTCTTTTGTGTTTTTGCTCGTTCTGGTCCTCGGTGACTTGGTTTTGCTAGTTTCTCGGTTCAATTTTTGGAGGATGGTTTTGGTTGTTCTGTTATGCTAGATTTTTCTTTGACTCGTTGCCCAATGGTCTGTTCTTAGCACTTGGTCTGCTAGTTGTTCTTGTGGCACTCGCAGGGAGTGCCCATCCCCGAGTCAGAGCTGATGTTGGTGCTCGTCTTGATCTCGCACCATTTTGCCCTGATTTTCCTCTGATTTGCGCGTTATGAAATGTTTTGTTTCTCAATGTGGATGTTTTGAAGCTTTTACCTCCATTTGAATGCCTCGAATTGTTTGTATAATCCATTTTCATGCCCTTTTTGAAGGAATCTCCGAGTTTTCCCTGTTTTTCCCTAATTTCTTCAAAAATCCATGGGCTCTATCACTTTTTCCTATTTTGCCCAAACTATGGAAGCTTGAGAATGATCAATTTATATTTGTATGCCTTTGAAATCCAAATCCATGGTCGAAAGATGCTTGGAACCATGATTCACTTGGTTTTGTTTCAAAAAATTTCATCCTTAGCAAAAATTTGGATTTTGGGCATGAATGGTGAATTTCTATGTTTTTACAGTCTGGCGGGCTTATTTTTCCTGTCAAAATTATTCCTCAGCATTTTGCGGTCATGTGGCTTCTTTTGGTTGGTTAGGGGATGATGGGAAAATGTTTTAACTTGTCACTTTTTGCTTTTTTGGCAAAAAGGAAAATTTGGTCCCGTAGCTCCGCTCAATTCTGATTGGTTCTTTTGGTACTTACGTGGCTTCTTCTAATTAGATGGGGCGTGGTGGGTTTTTTTTTAAACTTTTTCTTTTTGGATACTTTGGAAAAAGTTTTAACCCACCCCACGGCCTGCCAAGCTTTGATTAAAGAAAAATTTAAACGACAGGGAAAAAGTCTTACTTTGACCCCCATGAGAAGGACATGTGGCAAAGTTAAAAGCGAAGATGTGGGCCTTCGGAAGCTAGGTTGGAATATTTTTCCCTTTTGGAAAAATGGAGTAAATATTCTAAAATGGAAGCGTCCCCCACCAAATCATTTTGAAGCCTTATAAGGTTCTTGAAGTTGCGCCATAACGACATGTGGAGGTCTCCGCCGGGTCTTCTTTCCTTAGACTTTTCAACAACTTCCTAAAGGGCTCGAGACACATGGTGAGCCCACACTCATTTAGGGTCTCTACTTTTGGGGACCATCTCAAGATGTTCCATTGAGACATGTGGTAGTTTGAAAAGTCAAGAGGCGGGAGGCGGGTGATCGGGGCAACTTGGATTTTTGCCCCTTGTTATTCAAAATATTAAAATCATCAAAATGACCCATGGGCCCAACAGAGAATAGTCAAAAATTTCTCCAGTCAATGGTGGAGGTGCAGACTCTCGAGGGAAATTTTGAAAATTTTCCTTTTGGGAGAAAGGAGTTAAAATTGTAAAAGGAAGCATGGTTCACTGGGACCCACATCGAAACTAGAACTGGCAGGCGTGAGTCTGCGGCAAAAACTTGGAAAAATTTATCTTTTCCAAAAAAGAGGTGAAATAGTAGAATTTAGACATGGTTACTTTGGGAACCACATTGGGACACGTGTAAGGACCATTTTTAAAGGCGGGGGCGAGTAAATTGAGAAATTTTGCATTTTTTCTAAAAGGTGTAAAAGGTAAAAAGGAACTGTTGGTACCCAAATTGATTCTCCCTCAAAGTTTGAGCAGCATCACAAGTTTTGGAAGGAATATTAGAGATAGATAGATCATGGTGAGTCATTTTATAGCCAGGGGATGGGATCTAACTGGCCCTCTGTCACTCAAATGTGGAGAAATGGATAACACCCTCAAGAGGATTTGATCTATCCTCACTATTTTAGGTTGTGCCTTTCAACCAAGGTAAGAGAACCCTTTTGTAGCCTATTGTTTATGGAGGAGATGGAGATGTCCTTCCTAATGAATTTTTAAGGATACCTTGAAGAAAATATGATCAATGAAAAAAATAACTCTCATGAGTTGTCACTCTAGATAGTGGAGATATTCTCTAGGAAAGGTTCAAAGCTACTAAAGACATTTGGAATCTTGATTGTTTATGTATGTTTTGGTAATAAAATTTATGCATTTGTATACACACATGAAAAACAGGGGTAGTATGGGTAGGATTAGTTGTTTTTAAATAAGTTTTGGTGGGAGGTGAGGCAAAATAAACTTGATTTGCCAAATCTCTGAGAACTCTTACAAAATGGAAAGTCTAGATAACATAATGCTTCAAAATAGCTAAAATGTTCCTTTAACCAGAATATGTACTTCAATGGAGGCCCAAATTAGCACTTTTTCACACAATCTATGAGATTTTAACACAAAGGCTCAAGTTAGAAGACCCAATAAAACATCAAAATTTAAGATCAATCACGCTTGAGGTACACCCATAAGCTTACAAACAATCTCTGTCAACAAATGAAATAAAAGTGGTTTTAAATCGTTTATTTCACTCCCAGACGAAATCTTCTGGGAAATGAGATTAAAAATTCCAATAAACTGTCACAAGGATTGAGAGATGTGTGATTAAGAAAGATTTTGATACAAGATTGCAATAAGAACAAGAAAAACTATTTGCAGACATTTAGAAATGAAACAAACACATTTTTCTCAAGATCAACATAGAATAACTCGAGTTTGATTAAATTTATCAACAGGGAAAGTTTCTAGAACAATATCAGAGCTTGTCAATGGTTGTACACTTGTAACCACCTTGACATGATCAAATTTAATACAAAAGAGATATACAGCTTCTCAGACGGCTTCTCAAAAGACAGGCTTTGTCAAATTTTCCTCTTGGGAATTTTCTTTGACCTCTAACACTCCAACCATTTGCACGAAAAATTTGTGCCATTTATAAAATTTACAACAGAGCCCCTTTTCCCCCAAAATCCCGACATTGAGTGCTACCAATGCTCACCATGATCATGATCACGATTTCAGAATCAGATCTACAAAAAGTCACCAAGTGCTCGGGGAAAATCTCTTCGAATATCTCCCGCATTCAACTCCTCCTTCTAGTAGATCACTCTTTCTTCAACTTGCCAACCACTTCCCCCTAATATATCAAATTATTTTCCTTGCGTGCTCGGGAGAAGAAAAATGGAAAATCATATTGAGCCTAAGAGTCAAACCATTTTAATGGTGAAAGACGTCTCGCATTTTCCCCACCAAACTTAGATATCAACATTAACTCTCCCTCCCTTGTTTGGCGTGCAAGAAATACCAAGAAATCATGAAGAATTACACTTCTAGGAGCTCTGGAGTGAAAATGGAAGAAGAATCAGATATAGATGCATAGTTTTCATTGATTCCTACTTTGAATTTGGACCGTCCACGTGGGAGATCTAATTTTAGAGCGGGCCTGTGGGTTCCTTTTTTCCTTTTACAACTTTTGAAAAAATGTAAATTTTTCACATTTTGTTCCGCACCTCCGCCCTTGAGAAATGATCCCGAACACGTGTCCCAATGTGGGTCCCATAATAACCACGCTTCCTTTTTCACTTTTAACTCTTTTTTCCCAAAAGGATTTTTTTCCAAATTTCCCCTGAGAGTCTGCACCTCCGTTGTGTTGACGGAGCAAGCATTGACCTTTCCTCTATCGGGCTTGAGGGCCATTTTGAGAGTTTAATCCTTTTGATTACAAGAGGCAAAAAATCTAATTTTCCTCCGATGGTCCGATTCCCGCCCCTTTGACTTTTAAAACTTCCACGTGTCACAATGGTGCATCTTGAGATGATCCCCAAAGGTTGAGACCTTGAATGAGTGCGGGCTCGTCACGTGTCATTATGGTGTAACTTCAAAAACCTTAAGGTTTTAAAATGATTTGGTAGGGGTGCACTTCCATTTTAGAATTTTATTCCATTTTTCCAAAAGGGAAAAACATTTAACTTACCTCCGAAAGTCCGCATCTCTTCTATTAGCTTTTCCACATGTCCTCCCCTGAGGGGTCAAAGTAAGACTTTTCCGTGCCACTTAAAATTTGCTTTAATCGAGCTGCTGGAGCCACGGGGTGAGTTGAAACATTTTTTTGAAGTATCCAAAAGTAAAAAGTTCAAAAACAAACCCGCCATGCCCCATATAATTAGAAGAAGCCATGTAAGCATGAAAAGAACCAATCAGAAATGAGCAGAGCCACGGGACCAAATTTTCCTTATTGCCAAAAAAGAAAAAAGTGATAAGTTAAAGAATTTTCATGTCATATTCTGACCAACCAAAACAAGCCACGTGACCGCCGAATGCTAAGGAATAACTTTTACAGGAAAAAGACACCCTTGATTGTCAAAATACAAAAATCACCATTCACGCCTAGAACCCGATTTTTCGCTAAGGATGAATTTTTTTTAAAACAAAAACAAGTGAATCATGGTTCTGAGCATCCCTTTGACCATGGATTTTGATTTTCAAAGGAATACAAATATAGATTAACCATTCTCAAGCTTCCATGGTTAGGGAAAAATAGGAAAATGGAAAATCCCATGGATTTTGAAGAAATTAGGGAAAAATAGGGAAAGCTCAGAGACTTTTCAAGGAGGGACATGACAATGGATTTTGCAAACAATTTGAGGAATTTCAAGTGGAGGTAGAAACTTTCAGAACACCCACATTGAGAGACAAAATGTTTTAGAACATGCAGATCAGAGGAAAATAATGGCAACTGGGGCGAAACAAATCTAAGCACCAACATCGGCTCCGACTCAGGATGGGCACTCCTTGCGAGTGCCACAAGAACAAAGGTAGAAAAATTTCCAAAATATCCATTGGGAAAAGGAGTCAGCTTACAGAGCACACAAAACCAGGACCTTCCCCAAAAATGAATAGACAAACTAGCACAAAAAAACAGGACCACTGGGGCTAGAACAAACAAGAACACGAAAGACGAAAACAAACCAACAAACTATACACTGTACAAATGATGCCCACCTTGATTCAAAGAAAACAATCAAGGAAAATCTTCAAGTGCCTGCCATCCTAGATATGACCATGCCAAAAGGTTTTGATATGTTTTCATCAACTGGAAATATACCTCTTTTTCTTCTTTGTTCAGTTTGTAAACCATCCATGTTCTCTGAAGCTCCTCCATTGTGTTTAGGTCAAATTCTTTAACATTTTTCAAGGCTGAATCATAGACCAAATTCCTAGAGAAAAAAACATACTTAGGAGCTCTGTTTTCAACATTTTCATACTTCCTAAAATCCACAAAACTCACAAAGTTGTTAAGATCAACATCTGCTTGCAAAACTTCATAAGATGCATTGCTTGGGTCTTCAATCAAGTACATCATCTTCTTCTCTCCATATAATTTCACCAAGTTGCCTTCAATGGGGATAGTGGCATAAGACATGTCCATTTGCACACTACCACCAACACTTTCTGCCCACTTTCTTGACAACAACATCCCCCACTTGGTAAGGCAGTCAACAATCACTACATCAATTTTTAAGTTCCTTCAGGATAAGATGCAAGTTGCACATCCAGATATTTGACACATCCCACCACTGGAACCTCTCTGGAGTCCATGGCAGTGCACTTCCCATATGTTTTTGTTACTTTGATACCCAACTCATTCATAACTTCAAGAGGCATGACATTACATGAGGCTCCAAAATCAAACATACAAGTTATGTAACAACTTGTCTTTGATAACTAGGGTAGTGAAGAATGGATCCACATTCAGCTGGGATTTAACCAAAGAAGTTCCTAAATAAACCTCTAGTGGTTCCCCTATCCCTTCCAACACTTGTGGCTTTTCCAACTCTGCAATAGTAAGGGGAATCTCAACCTTGTATGATCTCTTCCTCTTTGAACCCTAAACATTCAAAATCCCTCTTCTTGTGCTCAGGGATCCTAAGCAGCTCAAAAATTGGGACATGAATTTTGATTTGACTCAAAACTTGGGCAATGTCATATGGAACAAATTTGGGTAAAGTAGCACTAGGAGAAAGATTGGAAAATTCATCAGATGGAATGGGATTCTTTTTAGTTTGGGCATGGGGAGGAACACAAGTTTTGCTTGGGGAAACAAGCTCTCTACCAGATGCATTTTTCTTTGGGGTTTCTTTGGTAAGCAATGGAAATTTTGACTTGGCTTGTGGCCCCTTGGCAGCTTTACTTCTGGTATTGTGCTCCTTTTCTTGGGAAACTACAACATTCATTAATAGCTTCCTATCTTCTTCTAAAGGAAATCCTCCATCATACTTTTCAATCATTAATGCCCTCAAGTATTCAAAATCATTAGTGGGCAATTCAAAAGCTTGTACAAAGTGTCTACTTCTAAAGTATGAGAGGGAGGAAGAGGAGGTACCCGATGGATGCAATCCCAAAAATAGTAGCAGTTCTAGCACTTATTACCTCAATTGAAGTTACTTCCCTTGGCGAACTTGCAGGGATCTCCATCATGCAGGCATCATCATCAATTTCATCATTTGTTGCTTCCTCAACTTCTTGTTGGTCTACCCCCATGGAGCATGGGGCATGAAACATCTGTTACACCAATCAATGACATCTATCTCCTCCACAACATCAACTATGGTAGCCAAAGGATCAGGCACCATTCTATTTTCCTTGCCTTGGGGCTACCTATTTCCAAATCCAACAGTCCTTTGCCTCTATCATCAGGTCTTTGGTGATTTATGAACCTGTCTTGGCCTTACTTGCTTGTGTTGACCTTGTGAACTGTGCCCAATCCCCTTCTCTACCCGGGCTAGTTTGTATGATATTTCCTTGACAGCCCCTGCCAAAGTTTTCACAACTTCCTCCAAAATGTGCAGCCTTACTTGTTTGAGGCTTTTCCGGGTTGATTAGTTTTACACCCTCCCTTTTTGGAGGCTTTCCAATTTCCTTGATGTTGTTCTCTATTTACAGAGCCATGGTGAAGGCTTGCCTCAAATTAGTAGGGTTTTGTCCCTCAAGTAGTAAGAAACCTTTTTATCAAATGCATTTGAATATTTGATCAAACATGATTCATCACATGGCCTTATCCTAATAGGAAATATCCTCAAGGTCTTGTTAAACCTTGTGTTTAAATCATGTACTGACTCATTAGGATTATTTTTGATGTTTTCACTTTTGTCAAAAGAAACCTAGGGTCAATTCTATCACCATACTACAATTTAAATGCATTGCTCATCTCAGTCTAAGAATCAATAGATTTATCTGGAAAAGCTTTATACCAGTCCCTTGCATCCTCTTTCAGAGTATGGATAAACAACTTGATATATACATCTTCATGTTCAATCTCAAAGTATTCCATCATATTAATAAAAATCTTCAGATGTTGATCAATAGTTATAGCGTTGTTTCCTTGGAAATTTGGTATTCTGTTTCTTACATCTTGAGGAACTTCATTTGGATAACTAGCCATCCCTATAAAATTTATAGGTCCAAAGGTATTTACAACAAATGGAGGTTTAGGTGGGGGTAGGGCCATGTTGTTTTGAGGAGGTGACCCTGGAGGGGTGATAGATTGATAAGGGATAGAGGGTCTTTGAAACATAGGGGTATAATTTTCAAAGTGGATATCCCCTAAAGGCCTTGTTTCTTGGAAATCCCTATCAACTTTTGAAAATACAGGGACAGAATGAGAAGTAAACTTCTCAAAATAAAATGAAGGCTCCTCTCCAATTGGATAATTCAATTCCACGAAGAGGATACTTGATTTAGAAGCACTTGAATAAAATTCTTCAATGATATGCGATCACTTACATCAATGGAGTTCCATCTTCTTATCTGTTGATCCCCCACAACTCTCAGGATTTTCTTCCTTCTGATTTTGATTTTCCTAGCTCTGGAAATAATGTTCTAGAAGGGTCCCTAGCAAAGAAAGATCTTCTTCCTTCCAACTTTGCAAAGGTTAGTAAAAAATCTCACTTGACAGAGGTTAAGACACTAGTATTCATTAAGAATAAGATCAATAGGGAGTCGACAATAAGGATTTCCACCTTAGTTGTGCAGATGCACTAAACATGATCTGTCAAATGTTGTCAACACTAGAAACTGGAAATGGAAAGACTCTGACTTTTCTTTACCCAAATTTATCAATGAAAGATGGTGCACTCGAAAGTGTAGGAACTGAAATAATTACACACATCACTCGTGCATTACAAGGTTTGAACATGAACTAAAACCACTATGTCCCTGGTAATGGCGCTAGTAAGGTGTTGGTACCCAAATTGATTCTCCCTCAAAGTCTGAGAAACATCACAAGTTTTGTGGGAAGCTTAGAGACAGATAGATCATGGTGAGTCATTTTGTAGCTGGGGATGGGATCTAACTGGCCCTGTGTCACTCAAATGTGGAGAAATAGATAGCACCCTCAAGAGGATTTTATCTATCCTCACTATTTTAGGTTGTGCCTTTCAACCAAGGTAAGAGAACCCTTTTATAGCCTGTTGTTTATGGAGGAGATGGAGATGTAATTCCTAATGAATTTGTTAAGGAGACCTTGAAGAAAATATGATCAATGCAACAAAATCTAACTCTCACGAGTTGTCACTCTAGATAGTGGAGATATTCTCTAGGCAAGGTTCAGGCTACTAAAGACATTTGGAATCCTAATTGTTTATGTATGTTTTGGTAATAAATTTTTGCATTTGTATACACACATGAAAAACAAGGGTAGTATGGGTAGGATTAGTTGTTTTTAAATAAGTTTTGGTGGGAGGTGAGGTAGAATAAACTTGATTTGCCAAATCTTTGAGAACTCTTACAAAATGGAAAGTCTAGATAACAAAATGCTTCAGAATAGCTAAAATGTTCCTTTAACCAGAATATGTACTTCAATGGAGGCCCAGATTAGCACTTTTTCACACAATCTATGAGATTTTAACATGAAGGCTCGAGTTAGAAGACCCAATAAAACATCAAAATCTAAGATCAATCACGCTTGAGGTACACCCAGAGGCTTACAAACAATCTCTGTCAACAAATGAAAGAAAAGTGATTTTAAATCGTTTATTTCACTCCAGATGAAAGATCTTCTGAGAAATGAGATTACAGATGCCACTAAACTGTCACAAGGATTGAGACCTATGTGATTAAGACAGATTTTTATACAAGATTGCAATAAGAACAAGAAAAACTATTTATAGACATTCAGAAATGAAACAAACACATTTTGCTCAAGATCAACACAAAATAACTCAAGTTTGATTAAATTTATCAGCAAGGGAAAGTTTCTAGAACAATCTCAGATCTTGTCAATGGTTGTACACTTGCAACCACCTTGACACGATCAAACTTAATACAAAAGAGATATACAGGCTTCTCAGACGGCTTCTCAAAAAAGACAAAAGCTTTGTCAAATTTTCCTCTTGGGAATTTTCTTCGACCTCTAACACTCCAACCATTTGCATGAAAAATTTGTGCCATTTATAAAATTTACAATAGATCCCCTTTTCCCCCAAAAATCTTGACATTGAGTGCTACCAGTGCTCGCCATGATCATGATCATGATTTCTAGAATCAGATCTATAAAAAGTCACTAGGTGCTCACGGGGAAAATCTCTTGAATATCTCCGCATTCAACTCCTCCTTCTAGTAGATCACTCTTTCTTTAACTCACCAACCACTTCCACCCCTAATCTATCAAATCTGGTTCCTTGCATGCTCGAGAGAAGAAAAATAGAAAATCATATCGAGCCCGAGAGTCAGACCATTTTAATGGCAAAAGATGTCTCCAGATTTTCCCACCAAACTTAGATATCAACATTAACTCTCCCCTTCCCTATTTGGCGTGCAAGAAATACCAATAAATCATGAAGACTTGCACTTCGGGAGCCGGGAGTGAAAATGGCAAAAGAATCAGATACAGATGCACAACTGCCATTGATTCCTACTTTGAATTTGGATCATCCATGTGGGAGATCTAATTTTAGAGCGGCCTGCGGGTTCCAATTTTTCTTTTACAACTTTTGAAAAAATGTAAAATTTTCACATTTTGTTCCACACCTTCACCCTTGAGAAATGAGCGACACGTGTCCCAATGTGGGTCCCAGTGGAACCGTGCTTCCTTTTTCACTTTTGACTCTTTTCTCCCAAAATGAAAATTTTCCAAATTTCCCCTAAGATTCTCTGCACCTCCAACTTTGTCAGAGCAAGTGTTGACCTTTCCTATATCGGGATTTTGGCGCATTTTAAGATTTTAATCCTTTTGATGACAAGAGGCAAAAAATCCAATTTTCCTCCAATGGTCTCGCTTCCCCACCCCTTTGACTTTTCAAACTGCCATGTGTCACAATGGCGCATCTTGAGATGATCCCCAAAGGTTGAGACCTTGAATGAGCATGGGCTCACCACATGTCATTATGGTGCAACTTCAAAAACCTTAAGGTTTCAAAATGATTTGGCAGGGGTGTGCTTCCATTTTAGAATTTTATTCCATTTTTCCAAAAGGAAAAACATTCAACTTACCTCCAAAGGCCCGCATCTCCGCCATTAGCTTTGCCACGTGTCCTCCTGCGGGGTCAAAGTAAGACTTTTCCCTGCCACTTAAAATTTGCTTTAATCGAGTCAGGCGGGGCTACGGGGTGAGTTCAACCGTTTTCCGAGGTAGCCAAAAGGAACAAGCTCAAAAACAAACCCACCGCACCCCATCCAATTAGAAGAAGCCACGTAAGCACAAAAAGAACCAATCAGAAATGAGTAGAGCCATGGGACCAAATTTGCCTTTAAAAAAAAAAGAAGAAAAAAGCGATAAGTTAAAGCATTTTCCCATCGTCCCCTGACCAACCAAAAGAAGCCATGTGACCGTCGAATGCTGAGGAATAACTTTGACAGAAAAAGACACCTGTCAAACCCTCAAAATATAGAAAATCACCATTCACGCCCAGAACCCAATTTTTGCTAAGGATGATTTTTTTAAAACAAAAACAAGTGAATCATGGTTAGAGCATCGCTTCAACCATGGATTTTTATTTTCAAAGGCATAAAATACATATTAACCATTCTTGAGCTTCCATGGTTTGGGAAATATAGGAAAAATGACAAAGCCCATGAATTTTGAAGAAATTAGGGCAAAAACAGGGCAAGCTCAGAGAATTTTCAAGGAGGGACATGAAAATGGATTCTCCAAACAATTCGAGGCATTTCGGGTGGAGGTAGAAAATTTAAGAACACCCACATCGAGAGACAACATGTTTTAGAACATGCATATCGAGAGGAAAATAATGGTAAGCTCGGGGCGAAAAAATATTAGCACCAATAGAACCCCCGGGCCCATCTTGACTTGGATCTCCCACGTGGATGGTCCAGATTCAAAAGACCGATCAACGAAATTTTTGCATATGTATATTATTTTCCACCATTTCTGCTCCAAAGCTCCTAGGGATGTAAATTTTTATGGTTTTTTATCATTTCTTGGAGTCTCCTGCACGTAAAATGAAGAGGAACATTAATTTGGTATCTTGGTTGGGTGGGAAAAATCTAAAGATGTATTTTTCCATCAAGACATGATCTGACCATTGGCTTCAATCTAATTTTTAGTTTTTCTTTCCTTGGCATGCAAAGAACTAGATTTGACAGATTGGAGGAGGAAGTAGTTGGCGCGCGAGATGAAGAATGACTTACCAGGTGAAGAATTGAATGCTGGAAATATTTGGAAAGATTTTCCCTCTGCACACCTGACAACTTTTCACAAATCTGATTCTGGGAGTCTCAACATGCAATGATGATTTGAATGTCCATGGTTTTGGGGGAAAATTTTGTTGTAAATGAAGTATTATAAATTGCAAAAATTTATCATGCAAATGGTTAGAGTGTTAGAGGTCAGGACTGATTTTTCTAAGAGAAAAGCTTGATAGAACCCATCCTTCTGAGAAATCATCTGAAGAAACATGTTTATCTCCTTTGTGTTAAATTTGATCATGTCAAGGTGGTTGCGAGTGTACAACCATTGAAAATCTCTAAGATTGTTCTAGAAACTTTCCCCTAGTGATAAATTTAATCAAACTTGAGTTAATCTGCATTATTTTTGGGCAAAATTTGTGTTTGCTTCATTCTGAATGTTTGCAAGTAGTTTTCTTGTTCCCATTGCAATCTTACATTGAAATATTTGTGAATCACACAAGATCTTATCCTTGTGATAGTTTGGTGGCATTTACAATTTCATTTATCAGAAGATCTTTCATTTGATAATGAAATAAACAAATTTAAAATCATTGTGACTCCTAGCATGACTATAAAATTGTTTTTTAGCCTTCAAGGGTATCTTAGGCATGATGAAACAGAGGTTGATAATGTTTAGTTAAGTTTTCCAATTCGAGTCTTCATTTTGGATCCTTGAAGTTTGTGTGAAAATTGCTGCTCTGGGCCTCCATTGAAGCACATATTCTAGTTAAAGGAACATCCTAGCTATCCTGGAGCTTTCTGTTGTTCAAGCTCTCCATTTTTGTAAAATTTCTTAAGAATCTAGTGAATCAAGTTCATTTTTGCCTCACCTCCCACCAAAAATTTATTTAAAAACAACCAATCATACCCATACTACCCTTGTTTGTCATGTGTGTATACAAATGCATAATTTTTACTACCAAAACATGCAGAAACAATCAGGTTTTCATTGTCTTTAGTGGCCTAAACCTTTCTTAGAAAATATCTCCATTATCTAGAGTGACAACTCGTGAGAGTTAGGTTTTGTTGCATTGATCATATTTTCTTCAAGGTCTTCTTAATAATTTCACAAGGAAGGATATCTCCATCTCCTCCACAAACAAGTAGGCTATAAAAAGGGTCCTCTCACCCTGGTTGAAAGGCACAACCATAAAGTAGTGAGGATAGGTCAAATCCTCTTGAGGGTGCTACCCATTTCTCCACATCTAAGTGACAAAGAGAAAGTTGCATTTTATCCCTAGCTACAAAATGACACACTACATGCTCTGTTTGTCTCTAAGCTTCTTGCGAAACCTGTGATGTTGCTCAGCTTCTGAGGGAGAATAAATTTGGGTATCAACAGTGGTACATATTTGCAAAGTAGGATTTTGCAACAACTCCCTCATGATAGTTTCTACCTTGCGGCGGAGCAGAGATTGAGTCTCGAGACCCCTTAAAGGGAATCTTGATGGATTTTCACTAGAGACGAGATGGTCTTCTTAGACATAGAGGTCAAATATATGTTCCTACAGATGGAGGCTCTAGACATGACATTTTGACAGAGGCTCATTGTGCACCTTATTAATCCCATCACGGGGTGACGAATATACGCCACCAGTGAGGCAGCCTTGTACCATTGGATAAGACTTCGGAGAGACATGGCTTAGTTTATGTCATGTTGTTTAGAGTATTAGAAGGTGAAGGCCGAGCATTAGCATTCAGCTGGCCTTCTCTTTCGTCATGCTATACCGGAATGGAAATGGGACACCATTTCCATGGAATTCATAGTTGGGTTACGATGTCGAGATACCACCACGACACCATCATGGTCACGGTGGATAAATTAACGAAAGTGGCTCATTTTTCTTCGGTGAAGACCACCTACACAACTAGTGTAGTGGCACAAGTATATCTTGATGAGATTGTCAGATTGCACGGGATTCCATGGAAGATATTTTGTGATCGTGATCCTTTGTACACTTCCCACTTCTAGACCACCATGCAACATGCTCTTGGGACGAAGATAAATTTTAGCACATCGTATCACCCTGAGACAGATGATGGACCGAGGCGAGGTGAATCAGATCTTAGAGGACATGCTTAGGATGTACGTTATGGATCATCAGTTGATATGGGAGGATTATTTTTACTTGGTGGATTTTTCCTACAATAATAGTTTTTAGAGTTTGATAGGCATGGCTCCTTTTCAGGCACTGTATGGTAGAGTGCAGGACACCTCTTAGTTGGGACAAGTTAGAGGACATGGTTTCTCTTGGGTTAGCTTTACTACAGGACATGGAGCAAAGAGGTTGTAATGATTAGACAAAGATTGTAGGAGGTGTAGGACATGAAGAAGAAGTATGTGGATCAGTATAGGACAAATTTTAGTTATGAGGTGGGCATGAAGGTGTTTCTTCATGTCAAACCCCATAAGAGCCCTATCCATTATGGAAAAGGTTTTAAGCTTACTCCTAGGTTTGTGGGTCCCTTTGATATCTTGGAGCATATTGGTCCCTTGGCCTATCATCTAGCGTTGCCATCTAGCTTGTCTCTCATTCAAGGAGTTTGAAGAAGATAACTTACGGGAGCTGCATTTTTTTCAAGTAGGGAGAATGATGCACCAAAATTAGCGGGAACTTGACAAGGTAATAACTTGAGCTCGGGTGTCCATTTGAGTTTGTTTTTTTGAAACCACATGCTTCGATGAGAGGAACAATCAGAAACACACTCTACCAGTTGGGACAAGTTTGAGCACATTTTTGGGCCCTAAATCCGCCATCTTGAGGACAAAAATCAAGATTTAAGTTATAGTTCGGTTTTTTTCTATTTTTGGGCTTTAGTTAATTTTACTCTATTAGTTGCATTATGTGTTAGAAATTTGGCAATTCCTATAATTTAGAAATGTAGAATATGTGTGGCATTTTCTTTTCCGCGAATAAGCATGCGAACTTACTAAGAATAGAAGGTTCTAGTAAAACTGCTAAAAATAGTAATTTTCGCCACCTAGAGTAGATTTAGTCAAACTTAGCTAGGGTTTACTTGAAAACTCGGGTTGGGATTTATTTTCCTATTTAGGAAACATTGTAATTCATTATTTGATAACGAAGAAGGAGATCTATTTTCTTTCGGAGTTAATATTATTTCAAAGATATATCAAGTTTGCTTAGAATTTGGCTACATTAACTCTCCTCCCAACCAAAACTCCAATGAGAAGAAGAAGCAATTCTTCTCATTGGCCCCTGAGCCCCAACCACAAGGAAATAAGGGATGTATCAACACATGGAAACTAAAACAATGCTTCCACATTCACTTTCAAGAAAACAAACACATAAGAGAGATAACCACAAAACACTTATTTTTAAACACAACAAATTCCCAAACAATGGCTTCTAAAATAGCCAAGTAGAGATAGGAATAATGGGGGTGCCCTTGTGCCTCCCAAGGGTTTGGATTCCCACCTCTAAAATCCTCCAAAACACAATCAACCCAAAATCTCTTATGCCTCCCCACAACAACAAAACTATGTCTCTTATGCCTCCCTCTCTCTTATGGCTCCTACAATACATAAAATAATAAAATAGAACAAGGTGGGGCATCCAAAACCCACTCCCTCCTAAACATACAAAGAAAATCTTATGCCTCCCAACATATTTCATCCCCATTTCCAAATCTCAACACAACCTAAGGTAAAATTACTACCCAACACTTCAAGTAAGAACACAATTCCATACAATCACATAACATGCAAGAAACAAGGAGAAAATTAAGAGAGAAAGATCCTACCTTTCCATGGTAAAGCTCCTCTTTGAAATCTAGTCCCAAAATCTTCAAACAAAAGAAATTTTCCAAGCACCCTTCAACTCCCACAAGCAAGCATCCAAAAAGAGAGCTCCAAAATAAGTGAGTAACCCCAAATACCTCTCAAAAATTTCAATAAATAGAAAAGAGGAGGAGGAAGATGATGTGGCTCCAAGTAGGATGCCACATCCTTTCTTCTCCACTCCACATCACCCAAGTCAAACCCATACTCCAAGGAAAATAAATGGGTGGTTGAGAGGTATGACAACCCTCTTACACACACCATTCCAACCCACACCCCTTAAGGACTAAAATTAAATACATGTAAGAAAGTGCAATAAAACTTACCATTTGTCTTCCCAAAACACATAATGGGGTCTATTTTTGACCCCCAACCCATAGGTAGGGTTGGTATAGTAATTTAAGAGGTGTGGGACAAGTTTAACTTGTCCCACAAGCCTCCAAAATTGGCCCTTAAGGCCAAATCCGAATTTCCAAGATGAGGTAGAGTGTACAACACTCAAGATCACAAGCACTCAACTTAAAACACATAACCCAAAGAGCCATCTAATCTAATAAATGAATTCTTTTGTCCCATCCATAATTATTTTAGTAACATGATTAATTTACTAATCTAGACACAATTTAAATAATTAATAAAAGGAAAATACATCACTATAAAATCACATACTAAAATTAAATAAAGGAAATATAAAAGAATAACACACAAGCCCCTTGGTCACAATTGGAGGTAATCCCCCATGGGGACCCCCTAACAACAAAAAGACACACACAACATAACACAAGTTGCCATGGTGACCATTGTTGAATCCATCCGGTATTCCGATGTGGTTGGTCTCCAATCCCCCGTTGATTGTTGTGATATGTTTACCTGCAAAACACATAATACCTCCTTCGGCCTCGTGGCCACATCAAAACATCCAAGATAAAATATACAAATATAAATCCACAATCATCTACATGTGAATTAAATCATCATCTAGGAAAGTAACGTTATTATTTTCAATTTCTAACAACATCTCAATTCTACATTTCATCAATATCAATAGGATCACAAGATTAGTTCAACTGTTAAGGTCTACTCAATATGACGAAAATATCGAATGTCAGAAATATATACTATGTCAACAACACATCATCATCCATATAAAATGTCTCTAAGAATCCACACACATCATACTATGAATCAAAATCCAACAATAGTCCAAGTATCTCTATCATCTAATCATCATGCTAAGTCAAAATGATACAATAATATCCATGCATAACCAACTGTAATCGAAATCAAAAGTAATAAGTGTCGAAGGGAAGTGGGCACTACAGTTTAGTGGATGCATAGGGTTGTACATACTTCAATAACATGAGAATCCCTTTGCATTACACATGTAATTGATCATTATGTGATCATGGTTGACTTACTTTCTCATGCTTAGATATCTTGAGGAAGCTGTAAAATTTATCATTAAGATTATAGACAAACTTGTGATGGTTATGTAGAAGTGTTTTATTGGTGCTTATAGATCACATATGAATATAAGTTTAGGAATATTTCTTTGTAAAACTTATTTTTGATTTAGATCCTAAAAATATGTAAATTAGGTTCTTTTATGAAATATCATTAGAGAAGTGTGCTATTGGGGCGAGGTTCAAATGCTAAGGACATTGATGAAATATTGAAGAATTAAAAATATCCATGGATGTAGTTGGATTGAAAGCCCAAAATGGTACATGCTTTTTGTAGGGGACAAATTACATCCAGAGACATGAGATATCTGTGAAAATGTGAAGTTAGTTTCTTGGGTGATGAAGGCAATGGGATATTTTGAATGAAGTGGAAATTTAAGTGAAGGTGGTTATGGATATATTCATTGGAGGTTTGATTTTGTTTTCCATAATGCTATGCTCAATTAATTTTTTCTTACTTAATGCCTATAATAATTAGATCTCATAGTTCCCATAGTATATGTTATTTTCTTAGTATTTGTTTTACATCAATAAAACAACAATC
Source organism: Taxus wallichiana var. yunnanensis (assembly GCA_018340775.1). Classification (NCBI taxonomy): domain Eukaryota; kingdom Viridiplantae; phylum Streptophyta; class Pinopsida; order Cupressales; family Taxaceae; genus Taxus; species Taxus wallichiana. The sequence continues at coordinate 316,621,815 of CM031239.1, forward strand.
TATGTTGAAATTGTACATTGTAGTTAGTGGTGTCTTGAAAATTGTACATAGAATGTGTAAGAATGCACATGGAACATTAACTATTTCACAAAATGCCTCAAAAAAGGTCCCATCAAATAAAATTCTTGCAAAATATGTACTACAATGACCTCCCTTCAAATGGAGTACATCATATTATTGTTTTGATTCAAAAATTAACAATTGAAAACCTTTCCATGAGTTTACTCTCGGCATAACCATTTCACCTCTTTCTAGGTGCAAGTGTTGGTATAAGTCCAAAGACAACTCTGCATGATGTGCATGAATGCCAAAAACCTATCACAATACTAGCATAAAATTTTATAGTTGGGTTAATTGTGTATCTTCTTTCCATAAGTTTACTCTCGGCATAACCATTTCACCTCTTTCTAGGTGCAAGTGTTGGTATAAGTCCAAATACAACTCTGCATGATGTGCATGAATGCCAAAACCTATCACAAGTACTAGCATAAAATTTTATAGTTGGGTTAACCATGTATCTTCTTTCCTAAAGTTTTAATTTTCACATTGGCCATTGAACACATTCAATAGAAGTTAGGTAGTCAATGCATGTGTAGTGGAGGTTTTCATGACCTATTCAAGAGTATAAAAGATTTAATAGTTAGGAAATTTCCATTCTCGATCACCTAGGACATTAAGTTCTAGTTGTAAGATTAGCAATCATGAAAAAATACTTGTTGAGGGGTAAATATTTATTACTCACCATCATGGATTCCATCTTGTTGAGAGAGGAATGAAGTGAAGGTCGATGCGCAGAGCATCATCATGGTGCTTATGAAGAAAAATCAAAATTATAACAAGCCATTATAAACCTTGGAATATGCAAGAAAATATGTACCAGGAATTATACTAGTTTTCCCTCCAAATGTCAAAATTTAAAATTTCATGTTGTAATAGGTTTTTACCATGATGTAAGAGTGAAAAGTGAGTTTGTTAAGTCCTAGGTAAGTGTGAGTTGTCTTGTCTACGTGGATGAAGGTTGAAAACCATTCTTTCAGTTTGTAATAGTTGTTTTAAGGTCAAATTGGGATGTTGGTTCCTATTCTCAAGCATAGATGAAGGAATATCACTAAAAACATGGAGATTTGGTCAAAAAATTAACTAAGAGACAACAAATTTGGATTTCTAGATCTTTATAAGGAGAAAAATAACTAATTCAAGCAATTATCGGGAGATAAGCTCAAAATTTCATTAGGAGAGATAGATAAGTGGATTATTTACATAGAATTGTTGATATTGAGAAGAGTTATGCAACAAATGTAAGGTAGATGATGATGTATGACGAGTTTTGACCATAGATAAGACTAATTTAAATCTTATAAGCCCGATAGATCTTCAATTTATCCTTCATTACATGTATTCCAATGTTTACTGATGTAAATTTACATGATTTATGCATGGATGCTCTATTTTCTTGTTTCTCTTTGATTGTACCCTACATTCTTGTGCCTTTGTCATCATGCAAATTGTGTTGTAGAGGTTGATTTAGATTTTTTTAGTATAAGATGTCAAAGGAGAATCTTAAATCATGTCACCACAGAGATTTTTAGCTTGACTTGAAGTCATGAATCATTATATGTAGCAATATATAGTATTATGTCCTTCTTGGGTGCTTAGAAACCCTCCTTTAGGGTTTAGAAACTAAAACTCTCTCCATTTACACATGCTTGATATTTGAGAGATAATATTTGATTCTTGAGGATGAGGGGGTGTTTGAAGGTTTAAAATTGATTGGGATTTTCTCATGAAGAAAAAATGAATATATACTTTACATTCATATAAGGACAAAGTTTATATAGTGAAGAGGCCTAAGAAGGTGAATTTCATGAGTTGGGTGCAAATGATAAGGAATTCTACCTTGAGATTTTATAAGCATCTAAACCATGATAATGAGGGTTCGAAGCATTTACTTTCAAGATAGATCACTTACCTATCAAAATTTACACCTAAAACCCTCCACAGATTGTGATAATATGTATCAAAGACAGGGGTATAGAAGATCATAAGATATATAACAAGGAAATGTATAAGAAGATGGTTCTTTCAAAGATATGATGTGATGGATTCATCATCTACATGTGAGAAACATGGTAATTCTACCTTTCTCCCACTCTTACATGCATTCACTAAGTTTAGAGTATTCTTCTTGGACTGTATACTTTATTGACTATGACTCGCCTTAAAAGGCCAAAGTTACTAAGTGTGAAATGAAAAGAGAAGTCGGATCAAGGAGATTCTAGTATGATCAAACCAAAATCAGGGAAACATGTCTTTGGGTTCTCAGTACGTACCCAAAATTGTAAGGTACTATACTACCGAAACAACGTAACAGGTGCCCCAATGATGATACAGGTATCCTCGCAAGGTGTTCGACATCCGGAAAAGATCTCCAAGTGTGTGTTAACATCCCGCATGCCCCGCTTAGCCCCCGCGTGCTTTTTTTCCCTTTTCCTCTCTTTTCATGGCCTTTTTCTCTTGATGATGAAAACCGCTGCCCGCTCGGGCAGCGGTCCAGAACCACCGCCCTACTCGGGGAGGCGGTCCTTTACGCATTTTCCAAAAGCTCTTTTAACATGACTCACGTAATTTCAACATTTTACCAGCTTTCTTTCACCGTCATAAGCTTGCATTTATGATTCTGGTTCCCTGGAATAGTGTTTTCCCATTGTTTATAGTTTAAGAGTTCTATTTGGTTTTTACCTTGGGTAAATGCAAATGCTATAAATAGTTGGCTTGTGCTAAAAAAATGGCCCCTCAAATTTGCCTCTCGAATTTCTCTTTGCAATAGATTAAGTTTTCATTTTTCTTAGAATGCTTAGTTTCTTTCATTGCATGATTAGTTAGCATTGTTTTCTTTGTTAGTAAGCCACATATCCATCTTGTGCAAGTGTTGTTGACATTTTATCCAATCCATTAGAGTAGAATAGTTTGTTTTCAATAGGAAGCCATTAAAGTTACAGGTTTTGTTCTTCAAACATGATAGTTTCAGGTTCTGGATGTTTCATGTTGCATGACTGGCAATAAATCCCGCTAGGAATTGCATAAGCCAAGCTATGTACTCTTGCGCTATACCTCTCCTACTCGCATTGTATTCAATCGTATCTTGAGCTGCCTTTGTCCCAATATCTAATACATTGATGATGCTAGCATTACACGCTTTCTACGGATCCACGTGAACATGAAGGAGCGAGGAGATCACACTTGAGGGACAAGATCACATACACCATCGGATTCACCACTATTCTACGGAATCCGGGTTCTAGCTTTCAAAGTTCTAGTTAAAAACATATCAAATAAAGTAGCCAATCACTGTATTTCAGTCAATTCTACTCTCGATATTGCGGGAAGCTATCGGGATTGATAGTTTCGAGAAACTATGATTCACTCCTCACTTACGAGGTAGGATTGAGATCCTTGCAAATAGATTAAGTCAATTATTTCATTGTTTAGAATAGGTTCAAAATTGCACAGACAAATAACTACACTCGGTTATCTTGTTTGTTTTAATTTCGTCATTAGATTAATTGTCAAATTCTAGATATATTAAATAGTTGCTCTCTCAAATTCATTCATAAAGTTCATCGAACACACAAAAATAGAGGAATCATATATGCTATAGATATATTTCACGTAGTTAAACTCACTTTATTGCATTTTGTTTACATTATTGCTTTTGTATGACAATCACGGGACCTAGAGAGCCCAGAGAATACGTATTCGATCCAATCATGCCCCAGCCCAATCTCATCACAGAAATAACTGATATAGATCAGAATCTTAGAATCCAAGTCTTCCAAACAACAACAGACTTACAATAGATCAATTCCCAATTGAGCGGGTTAAACATAGAAGACAACCAAGCGGACAGGTTTTGGTCGAATCAACCAAACTACAGATTACCCTAGGTAACATCCATATTACTGTAGAAGGGCTTGAAAGAGAGAAAACATTTGGTTGTGATCCTTTGGTCCCACAAGACGCAGGAGAAATTCTCACAGAAATAGATACTAGCCTAAGAATTCAAGTTGAAGAACGCTTTGTGAGATACTCGAGAAGATCGCACAGTTATTGATTCTAAACATAGAAGCTGAGAAAGCATATGATTATTGGATACTAGGGATCAGGGACTGAATTCATACATGACCATAGCAGGACCGCAACAACCAAGAGTCTACGGTTGTGATCCACAAATCCCGCAACCCAACGAATCCGTAAGTGAATCAGACATAGACACTGGCCTACGCACACTAGTATTCAGATCTACTCCACTTCCACCTATCATCATCACACAGTTATCCTTATTAGACATAGCAGCTAACAAAGCTAAGGAGTTCTGGACTAGGCCAGAGAATCATCCATAGAGTCAACTATATTTACCATCCACCATATGACCTTATCCGGAGACATACGAAACTATCCTGTAATTTTCCACGTACTCCACAACCCATAGATCGTATCACACTAGAGCTCGATATTGATTGGAGCCTTGAGTAGTCATCCTTTCGATCGATCTATCACACCGATTCAGAGTTTGGAGGGCCTTCTTTCCTTAGATTCACAAGTTCCACTAGTGCGTATTGAAGACATTAGATTGCCTAACTAGTTTGTCTGCATCTTATACATATTCCATCCCCACCAGCTGTCTCGACATGACCTCGGGAGGTCGGGTGTGAGGAAGAGTTACTTGTAGATTCCCACGCTCGCTTGTCACTTTTCCATCATACAAAATTGGTGAACCCGACGTGAACTTCCTACCTTACGGTATGGATTCAAATTTCTACTGGTTCTTTCAAATTAAAAATGATTCTTTCATCTTTACTACCTCATCGCTTTCACCATCACCTTCGCTCCTTCCCATTATTGCGAGTATTCATATACCCCGAATATGTCGAGATTATATGCATATGACAGGCCCCTCTTAGGTCTTGAGGCATACTACGCCCAACAGAATAGACAATCATCACCCTCACTCTCAGTATGGGGTGATAACTACTCAACTAACCAGTTGTCAACACAAACTCCAAGGATCAGATATAACTCATCTTTTCAAACTGAGGAGTTAGATCAGCTCGCTTAAACACAACAAATAGAGCCTTCAGGCTCGAATAATATGACATTCACCGGAGAATCTGGTTCATCTCCTCGATTCTTTGCTTAGACCACAAATTAGTAGACAATCAGACTCATACCTAGGTTTAGATGATGAACATTCGGTACGTTATGCCAGGAACGAACAACGTTCTCGAAGTATGTACCCACCTATAGGAGGTTTACAAACACAACCTGAAACCTCTTTCCAAGAAAATACCTCCATACCACGGCATATAGGAAACACCCTCAGGGAAACTTGGTAAGATAATGATTAGTTCATAGCAAGATATCATATGCCTATACAACACCATGATATACAACAAACTCCACCAAGGCAAAGTATCGGGACTTCACCAAATGAAGTCATTTCAAATCTAGTAGAAAGGTTAGGGGGTTAGAACTTGCCCAAGCAAGTCGAATTCTCAATTCATGCAAGCGGGAAGTTCCAATCCTCCACACCATCCTAGCCAAGTAGATATCCTCACAAGAGTAGGCATGTTAGGCATGACTCCTCAGTATTCACAACAAATGCCAACTAGACCCACCATCTCTAACACTGTTCCTCCCGATCTAGTACAAAACAATCCATTCTAGACAATACCTGTCATACTTAAACATGTACTCCAAATCACCACAAGGGAATATGTTCTCCTCTCCGGAATGTTTTCTCAAACACGGGTGTTTCCTTATGCCCCCACCAATGCATACACTGCGCCATATCAACAACCCATCCCACCTCCGCTTCCTCGTGAAGCACCATCAATGGTCGAAACCTATGCGATAAGGACTTATTCGAGAATATTTGAAAGAGCCCTTAGAATTCACCATATGAAGCGTCATGCTTCCAAGACCCCTTCCGACTTTCCCAAATACAAAGGTGAGGGAGATCCAAACGCACATATAAAAGCTTACGCTACTGACCATTCGAGAACTACTCCCATGGGATGGGGTTGTTCTTTAAGATATTCCCAAAAACCTTGGAAGGCATTGCTCTCGATTGGTATTATAGAATACCCGAGGCTTCCATCCATTTTTCAAGCAGCTCGTGTCGGAATTCATCAAGGCCTTTGACATGAACAACCGTTAAGAACAGGAATAAGGGAATTCTTACACATCAAGCAAGAACACAACGAATCTATCACCCATTTCATCCAAAGGTGGCGTACAGTTCTTTATTCTTGGCAAGTGCTCCAAACATGGATCAAATGGAACTATGTGATTTATTCCTTCATTCTCTTAACCAGAGAGGTGAAAGAAGAAGTCCAGAAGTTCCCACTAAGAACTTACGATGAAGTACTTGAGAGTGATCTTAAATAGATCAAGCAGCAATTGATAGTGGTCGCAAAACATATGGAGCAAATGGGAGGTTAATCACCTCCAACTAGAACACTACAACTTATCCTACTACCACGAACGTCAATCAAGGACCTAAAATCCTTAATAAAAATCGGGGTGTAACAACAGATGGAGTAACCGACCAGCCTAAGAAGGTAAATGTTGTCAATACTCCATCACAAATAAACAACCAACAAAACAACAACTTTACCCCGACAATCAATACAGTGGATTTTAACCATCCACAACAACAAAAACAACAACGACAAAATCCCACACAGGGTCCAAACCAAAATTCAACTAGGTACCAAAACCAGAATTCAAATCAAAGACAACAAACGCAAAATTTTAATCCTAATAGACAACGGTTTGATAAAAATTTTGGGCCACAATACGCACAAAACCAACAAAATAGGAATTACAATCCTAATTCATATTGTGGTTTCCACAAAATTCGGGGTCAGGACACTAGAACATGTCGTGATTACAATAAATTCATACAACGCTTGCCAGATGAACAAAGACAACTTTTCATGGATATGTTCTTGGCAGATCCTACGTCACCAAACATCAAATACCTTTTCAGGGGCGTTTCCCCTCAAAATGCACCCCTGAAGATCTTTAATGATACGCTCCCAAATCACGATAACAATAGGCTAAATCTAACTGGGACGAACAAGAGCGTAATGACATGAAAAAATGATCATGAAGCTTTGACTTCACTAAATCCATTAGTTGCGCCACAACTAGGAAGTCAGCCACGACCTAAGATAGTCGGTTTAGTAGAGTTAGACGCCAAACTACCCATCGAAGCTATAATAAGGACATGAGAGTATTTCTCTCAGCCAAGTCCAAGCCACCACCCAGAGACGGATAACATCCAACAAATAGTAGCAAAGCCTGTGGGTTCCTATGATTTAATTAATGACCTAACAAAAACCTTCTCGCACATTTCATTTTTAGACTTACTAAAGAACTCTCCTACCACAGGCTACTCTTTTAGAAGCATTAGGTTTAGGCCATTTAATTAACATCACTCCACCTCTGAAACACGGGTAAATCATATAGACTTTGATGTTCATCGTCCAAGGCGAGGCGAGATAGGGATGCCAAATTCATATTCGAGATAAACAAAATGCCGACGAGATCTTTGAGATCGTACGCCGAGGCGATCCACCTTACATTTGCAAGTATGGGTTTATAACAACTATGTAAATCATGAAATGATAGATGATGGGGCAGCGGTTAACATAGTCCCCTTCTCTTTCCTTCAAAAGCTAGGGTATGGAGAAACCAATTGTTCCACAACTCAAAACACACTAAGGGGCTATGATAGCCTTAAAGCTACCTCGGTTGGAACTATAATATTACCGGTCACCTTAGGACCCAAAACCATCTTGAATGAGTTTTATATTATAGATCGGGAAACCAACTATAATATTATCCTCGGCCGACCATGGATACACCGCATGAAGGCAATCCCTTCTATGTTATTTCAAGAAGTAAGGTTTTTACACTTAGGAAAGATATTTGTAGCCAAAGGTGATCCAAAACCATTCGATGTACACCTAGCTGACTTACGAAAAGACTAGGCGTGCACTCATATTTTGAACTCCCAACAAACCAACTTAATAAACCTACCCATGCAAAACAAAAAGAAAATTTGGTACCTACGACGGATCTTGAAACTATGAGCCTAGTCAAGGCAACCTGACCCTCGAAGATGAGGCTAACACTTTGTAGAAACAATATCATTAGGAACTACTGCAAAAATCATTGAATTAATAGAACAAGATCTACCAATGTTCTTACCATTTGATTCTGTAGGCGTGGGATATTCCTTGGGTGTCGATTCTCTCCCAATGGTAGATCTCTGCATGGTAGAAGTAGAAGATATTAACACAACAAATATCCCAACATCTGTACTCCCAATTAAATATCGGACTCTCCATTTTGATGGGGCTAGATTTCGTTATGGGAGAGGCGGTATAATCCTTACTTCTCCCGAGGGGAAAGTCCTACCATTTTCCTTTAAACTAAATTTTGAATGCACAAACAATGGCGCTGAGTACGAAGCCCTCCTCCGTGGCCTCATCTTAGCTAAGAGAATCGGTGTTGATAACATCAGAGTCTTAGGAGACTCACAATTGGTAGCAAACCAAGTCTCTAAGATAAATGAAACCAAATCCAAGCACTTACTGACTTTATAAAATAGTTGTATTGAATTTAAGCAAGGAGTTTGACTTCATATCAATTGAACCAATCTGCGAGAAAAAATCTTCTCGCTGATTCAATAGCAAGTTCAACATCACATTTTACTCCAAACAGTAAGTTAGAGGATACCCATTTCATAGTATCCCTTCGTGATGAACCATTGATAAAAACATTGAGAAATTATCTTTTAAACGGAAATGAAAACAAATCTACTATCCTAGACCATGTTGATAGTGATATGGCCACTCTGAATTACTTAAACACCTATGTGGCATTACATCTCTCCTATCATATGATAGATTTGTCCTTAATCCCACATTCTTCTTCCTACTTCAGAAATCCCATGATGGAGCTTCCCTCGCAAATGGAACCTAGCGTATACACAGTAGAAAATGGGGACGATTTGGATTTACCTCCATCCCTACCTAATTTTGAAGAAGGTAATGCCTCTTTAATCGAAGAAACAATTGAAGTTAACATCAGAACGAAAGATGAACCAAGGATATTGAAGTTAGGATCCTCATTAACTCCATTAGAAGTAGAAATACACACTCGGATCCTCAAAGAACATTAGAAGGCATTTGCATTTAATTATAAGGAAATGACAGGAGTTGCACCCCACATTGCGGTGCACAATGCACAATCTCAAATCACTAAATCTGATGCAAATCCGGTCAAACAAAAGTCGAGACCGATGAAACCTAAGGTAGCTCTCATGGTGAAAGAGGAGGTGATAAAGCTCCTCCAAGTAGGATTCATCAAACCAGTCGATTACTCTCAATGGGTATTTAATATCGTTCCCGTTCTCAAAAAGAATGGGAAGATACGCATCTGCATAGATTTCCAAGACATTAACAAAGCATGTCCTAAGGACAACTTCCCATTACCATCCATAGATGTCATTGTTGATGCAACAAGCTGGATTTGAACTTTTATCTCTCATGGATGGATTCTTGGGATACAATCAAATCAGAATATCTGAACAAGATCAAGCTAAAACCATGTTTATAACTCCTTGGGGAACTTATTGCTATGTTGTTATGCCATTTGGTCTCAAGAACGTTGGTGCTACATACTAGCGAGCTATGACATATATATTTCACGATCTAATTCATAAAATCGTGGAATCCTATGTAGATGACTTGTTGGCTAAGGCCAAGAAGCGTTGTGACCATCCAGAAGTACTCCGCATCATTCTTTCACGTCTGATAGAATACGGAGTCACGCTAAATCCAGAAAAATGCATCTTTGGTGTAACAGGAGGGAAGCTCCTAGGTTACATCATATCGTCACGAGGGATAGATGTTGACCCAACCAAAATTCGGGCTGTCCTCGAAATGGTCCCACCTTCGAATGAATCTGGAATCAGGTCATTTCTCGAAAAAATTGGTGCAATTCGGAGATTCATCCCGGACTTAAGTTTCGCATCCATCCAATCAACAATCAATGCTTAAGAAATATTATAGTATTGATTGGACCGAAGACCGCAATGAAGCTTTTGATGCGATTAATTGTTTCTGTTATCACCACCTCCGCTAATGCCACCTAAGCTAGACCGCCTGTTAATTTTATACTCGCGAGCTACCAATGTATCACTAGCTTTGTATGTTGGCTCAAGAAGAAGATGACAAGAGAGAACGTGCGATTTATTTCATTAGATGAACATTTCTTGACTATGAAACATGTTATACACAAGCAGAATGAGAATGCCTCACCATAGTCTTTGCAACCAAACGTTTAAGACATTATATGCTAAATCAAGAAACAAGGGTCATGGTAAAAATAGACCATTTACGAACTTTTCTCACACAAGGGTCCTTGTCTAAGAAGGTTGGACGTTTTATAACCTTAATGGGAGAATTCGAATTAACATTTGTAAATCAGAAATCCGTTAAGGGACAAATCATCGCGGATTGGTTAGTTGATAACCCATTAGATGGAGGCAATCTAGTAGATCTGGATTTTCTAGATGAGTGCGTATACTACATTGAAACCAGACCTCCTATCTCTGAGTGTCCCTGGTACACTGATATCATTAATTATATCGTGGACCATACGTATCCAGAAGGGGCTACACCGCAACACAGAAGGCGGTTACGCATTATCGTAGCAAAATATGTCATTATAGAGCAAGTGCTCTATCGGAAAGTGTTTGATGGAATGCTTCTAAGATGTGTCAACATAGAAGAATCCAAGAAGATTCTCCATGAATCTCACAGTGGAATGTGTGGAGGCCACTTCGGTGGCCATGCCACCACTCGTAAAATACATCGAATGGGCTATTTCTGGCCCACTCTAGAACACGACGCAGTAGAGTTTGTACGCAGGTGTCATAAGTGCCAAGAGTTCTCCCATGAGATCCACATGCCGGCACAAGCTCTACAACCAATCGCGACTCCATGGCCCTTTTCTACATGGGGCCTAGATTTAATAGGGAAATTCTCTCCCTCGTCTACAGATGACCATAATTTTATAATCATGGCCACCGAATATTTTACCAAGTGGGTAGAGGCTATGCCTCTTACTACTATACCGGGTTCTATAATCGCCAAGTTCATTTTGAACCAAATCATTTGCAGGTATGGTATCCCGCAAATCATTATCTCAGATAATGGAACTTCTTTTAAGAATGATGAAGTTCGTGAATTGTGCAATAAATTTAAAATAAGCCATCATACGGCTTCCTTGTATTACCCTCAAGCCAACGGACAGGCTGAAGCGACGAATAAAACACTAAAATCCATTCTCCTTAAAACGGTGAAAGAAAACAAACGAGATTGGCACTTGAAGTTATATCCGGCCTTATGGGCCCACCGAACCTCAATAAGAACACCAATGGGAGCAACTCCTTTCTCACTAGTATTTGGGGCAGAGGCAGTTCTCCCACTTGAGGTTGAAATACCCAGTCTTCGTATTTCATTACAAGGGATTCTGGATGAAGATGCTTACAGAGAAGCACGTATCTCCCAACTAGAAAGCCTAGATGAAGCAAGGTTAGATGCTGAATAGCAGCACAAAGCCTATGTTGACTGGATGTGCTTTGGCAAGTATAACAAGAAAGTATATGAATGCGACATATATGAAGGTGATATAGTTCTAAGGCTAGACAATCGGATCGACAAGAAGACCGGCGAAGGAAGGAAGTTCCGGCCCAAATGGTTGGGCCCATACCGAGTCATGAAGGACTATGGAAATGGTGCATACCTCTTATATATGCTGGAAGGTGAGGAATTTGGTGAAACAGTCAATTCCCTACACCTCAAGCGGTTCTACGCGTAAGTAACTAGCATTATTTATAATTACATTTACATTGCATCCTCATATAGATTAAGATCATTTTGTCCGCTTGTTTCGTACACAAATTGTGATCAAGGAATTTTGTTCTCAAAGCAATTCATTACAAACTCATGATGTTGTTGGCATGAACACTCTAATCATACTTCTCCATTTTCATGATATCATCAAACTATCTCGGAATCATTTTATCAAATAAAGTTAGATATGACAAAGTCTTAACGGTAACCATGCCAAGATCTGCAGGTTTATTCTCACTTTTGGTTTCTTCTTAGGATAGGTTTCTTGCCTATGGTCTATTCTAGAAGCTTCATGGTGTCACATCTATCCCATATGTATATCTCTTTGGAAATAAGCACATACTGACATTTTACTCAAGTAAACAAGTCAAATATTAATCAAACAAAAATTTTAATTTTACACATTTCCTTGCCCCACCAACCTTTGTGATGAGCTTGCGTCTCTTACTAGTTATGTAGGGTTGGGAAAGGATGGAAATTCCCTTACTCGCCTATGCTTTGTCCATGGTGATAAACCCACGCTTCTTACTAGTAGCATGGGGCAAAGTGTAGGGGTCCTCTTGACAAACAAATGCAAAAGGTCATATACAAATAATTCAAATCTCAAGTCTTTGAGTCAAAAACAAATGAATCAGATGTCTAAAATTCCAAAAGAGTTAAAATCCTAACAACCTAGATTTTGTCTACTATGTGGCCATCTACGGATCTAAGTCTAGATAAACCGCAAAGCAAGTTGCATCCCAAAACTATGAATTCACTCAAGTGGAGTAAGATTGTAGCATCCTAATTTGGTTCCACTAGAGCTTTATCTATCTCTCATCAATATCATTTCAACACATCTCATAACTTGCACCCTTCCCAACTCTCGGTGATGAGCCCTCGCATCTTACTAGTTGCGTGGAGTTGGGGGTAGGGGCAAGTTTATTTGCTCATCATACCGGTTTATATTCATCACTTTGCCAAAACAAATATGAAGTATCAAAAATTGCTTAAAGAAATTAATATTCAAAATCACATTGTATCTACATTATCATATATCAGCAGCATGAAATACAAAAGGAAAATAAACACTTGCATCATTTGTTCTCCATTACATACATTCTAGAGAGCATGCATACATACATCGTAATCTACATGAGGAAACTAGAAGAGAAGCAAAGCCATAAATGCCAAAGGTTTGGTCCAAAAAGAATATATATATATATATATATATATATATATATATATATATATATATATATATATATATATATATATAAATGATCAACATTTCTGTACAATGCCATCATGCACTAAGCATGGTCAAAATGCTCAAAGAGCCGGGATATACAAAAGAATGTATCATACAAAATATAGGAGAGCCAATTGGCTTCTCAATCCCTACGAGACCCCTCTGAAGGTGCACGCCATGCCTAGGACTCCGGCTGCTTTGGCGCTCCGAGTGCACGGAGGGCTCAGGATCCCGAGGGCAGCCGCAGTCTCACCACGAGAATGGCTCCTCATCAAGCGCTCGGTCGTCCTATACCCCGCTAGCTCCGTGCGGAGAGTCGATACCATCCTGGCCACATGCCGACTAGGGAAAAGACGTCAGTGTGTCTACCAGCTACTAAGGGCTCCCTAGCATCTACAGACAACTTGGAACACGTCCTCTCCATGGGGATCATCAGGGTATTGGTGCATACCCCGCGAATCAATTCCCGCCACTCATCGACAGCTCTACAAACAAAGGAGAAAACACAATAGAAACCAAACAAGAAATTAGAAATATAAGATAAAATAAAAGGAGAGATAGCAACTAAGGAGATCCTAACTAAAAACAAACATTAAAAGTAGAGAGGGTAACTTACTCAGATCACCAGGCCTCCAGGATGGATCTATAGGATCAACACCTGCCACGGATGTCGCCGCCGACCGGGGATGCTCCCGTGATCGGAGCAACGTAGCGCCCCACAATGGACTCATCCTCCCCACCATGGCCCTGGGAGAGTGGCTCCTCTGAAACCAGAGTCACTCTCTCTGCACTCTGCTCGGCCCTCTCTGCCTGCATGATATCCTGAGTGTCATGCCACTCAGGATCACTATCCTCCTCGGTCTCCTCCTCTGTCTCTCCCCCTGTAAACTCCTCAGACTCAGAGTCTACCTCAATGGGGTCATCACTGCTATGGGCAGGACCCGCGGAAATCTGAAGCAAGGGTGCCTGAGGCACACCGGCTCTCCCTCTGGCACGTACTATCCTCCTGGCTGCAATAGGAACGCCAGGAGTAACCACTGTCCAACCCCGGCCTCTAGGCCCCCTCTGGCCTCTTGGACTGATCTGTATATTGGCGCTACGGGGAAGCATACCCATGTATGGTAGGCCAAACTGCTGAGGAACTCGGCCAAAGGGGTGCATCTCCACTCGCCCCACTCTATCAATAAGCTGCCCTGTCGTGGAGCAGGAAATCAAAGTAAGAGCCTCCTCGCCCCATATACCTACCATAGTCTGATATGGTGTGGCCTCCATGTCGGCAGTAGTTAGAGAAGCAACTGGCTGATGAGGTGCTTGGAGCACCGACATATCTGTCCATCTAGCTGCCCTCATAGCTCCGGGATCTGTCACCTCTACACCTCTGCCATAGGGGATGAAGTGCTCATAGACCCAACTCATGACTAGGGTCGGGTGGCTCAAGGACTGCCCCTGTAAACGGACTACCCTGTATAAATCATGGTAGGTGGTCCCAAGTATGTCTGCTCCCTAGGCATATATCCGGCCATGTCCCTCTATCTGTGCAATAATGGGGGACCAGCAATATAACAATGTGTCTCCTCCCTTGTCCCCAATCAGTCTCGAGGCAAGGATCCCCATGATGGCCTGGCGAAGTAGGGGGATGGGAAAACTAGGAATGGATCGAACTCTAACCCCCTTCTTCGACCCCGTGGAGATGACTGCATCTCCCATGTATGTGGCCTTTGTGCTTATCTCCCAGGGCCCGCGAACTCGCTTGTCTCAAGGGTGAGACGTCTCCCAATAATCGGGACCCCCTGAATGCGATAAACATCCTCCAAAGTGAAGTTCCACTCACCGCGGACCCCTAGTAATCGGAAGGTGTTCCGATCAGTGTCCCAATAGGAGAATAGGTCGCAAAGAATGTGACTGGATGGTGTAACATGGGGCACGCGTGAGATGCGTAGTATCCCGACCCTCTGAAGAGTGTCCTCCTCATCCTGTGAAAGGGCATCCAATACTCCTGGGAGCTAGTCACACTCCCTCTCTCGGCTCCACCGGATATACTCCTCTCTCGCCTGCATACACCCAAAAACACGTAAAACAGAGCAAGTTAGCATCCAAGTAACATTGGAAAAATTGTGAAAACACGCAGAAATGCTAAAAACGCAAAAGCAATTTCAAACAGATCTTCTTTTTACGTTCTGTGCAAAACCACTACCCCGAGCAGGGAGGCGGTTTTGTAACCACCGCCTTAAAGGCGACGGTCGTGTAATCGCGCCCGAATAGGGCGGCGGTCGTGTAACCACCGCCCTAGCAGGCAAGGCAGTGTCGTGGCCCGAAAACCCACGCAGTTTTTAAACCTAAAAAGCCCAAAAATGACAATACAAGACCATTTTAACTAAAACAAAGCCTACCCAAAGAGGTGCCCCCTAGATGGACCTTTTAACACTAACATTTTCAAAATTTACCCCCACGACAAATATTTTAGCATTTCAAAATTAAGGGGGTAAAAAGGATAAATTGAAGAAAACTAACCTGTGATCTCGCGGGTCGATGTTCCGCTCGCGGAGGCATGATCACTATCCCATCACGGACATTTTGACTCTACTCACACAAGAAACCGTCACCGTGGGTTCCAGAGCTCAAAACCAATCAAATCAACTTGCGCAAATGAATAGGAAAATGGGCCCACTTTCATATATATAGCACCCTGATTCGTTTTAAATGTCTTTTTCACAGGTTTGGAGCACCGACGAAGGTAAGTTCTTATCCCCACACAAATGGTATGTTCTCATTTCCTATTATTTTAGCGTTTATTTTCCAAACTATTGTGTCTATCTGCACTTGAGTTCTCTTTTCGTTTTGTAGGTAGCGGGAATTTTGGACGGCGTCATTTCAACACATGGACGTATCAGGTATAACTTCTAACTTCCCATTTCGGGACCGCCATACTTGGACCCACCATTTTACGCCTCTTCATGGCTAAAACGCTTCTCCGAGGGGGCAATATGTATGTACCCAAAATTGTAAGGTACTGTACTACCGAAACAACGTAACAGGTGCCCCAATGATGATACAGGTCTCCTCGCAAGGTGTTTGGGATCCGGAAAATATCTCCAAGTGTGCGTTAACATCCCGCATGCCCCGCTTAGCCCCGCGTGCTTTGTTTTTCCTTTTCCCCTCTTTTCTTGGCCTTTTTCTCTTCAGTGACGAAACCACCGCCCTGCCTGGGCGGCGGTCCTGTAACCGCCGCCGCCCTGCACGGGCGGGTCCAGAATCTGTAACCGCCGCCCTGCTCAGGGTGGCGGTCCTTTACGCATTTTCCAGAAAGCTCTTTTAACACGACTCACGTAATTTCAACATTTTACCATCTTTCTTTCACCGCCATAAGCTTGCATTTATGATTGGTTCCCTGGAATAGTGTTTTCCCATTGTTTATAGTTTAAGAGTTCTATTTGGTTTTTACCTTGGGTAAATGCAAATTCTATAAATAGTTGGCTTGTGCTCAAGCAAATGGCCCCTCAAATTTGCCTCTGAATTTCTCTTTGCAATAGATTAAGTTTTCATTTTTCTTAGAATGCTTAGTTTCTTTCATTACATGCTTAGTTAGCATTGTTTTACTGTTAGTAAGCCACATATCCATCTTGTGCAAGTGTTGTTGACATTTTATCCAATCCATTGGAGTAGAATAGTTTGTTTTCAATAGGAAGCCATTAAAGTTGCAGGTTTTGTTCTTCAAACATGATAGTTTCAGGTTCTGGATGTTTCATGTTTCATGACTCCCAATAAATCCCACTAGGAATTGCATAAGCCAAACTCTGTACTCTTGCGCTATCCCTCTCCTACTCACATTGTATTCAGTTTGTATCTTGAGCTGCCTTTGTCCCAATATCTACTTCTGTTGATGCTAGCATTACATGATTTTCTGGATCCACGTGAACACGAAGGAACGAGGAGATCACACTGAGGGGACAAGATCACATACACCATCGGATTCACCATGCTTGTTTTATAGAATCCAGGATCTAGCTTTCAAAGTTCTAGTTAAAAACATATCAAATAAAGTAGCCAATCACTTTATTTCAGTCAATTCTACTCTCGATATTGCCAGGGAAGCTGTGGGGATTGATAGTTTCTGAGAAACTATGATTCACTCCTCACTTCTGAGGTAGGATCGAGAGCCTTGCAAATAGATTAAGTCAATTATTTCATTATTTAGAATAGGTTCAAAATTGCATAGACAAATAACTATACTCGGTTATCTTGTTTGCTTTAATTTCGTCATTAGATTAATTGTCAAATTCTAGATATATTAAATAGCTACTCTCTCAAATTCATTCGTAAAGTTCATCAGAAAACACAAAAATAGAGGAATCATATATGCTATAGATATATTTCACGTAGTTAAACTCACTTTATTGCAGCTTTGTTTACATTATTGCTTTTGTATGACAATCACGGGACCTAGAGAGCCCAGAGAATACGTATTCGAGCCAATCGTGCCCCAGCCCAATCTCATCACAACAATAACCGATATAGACCAGAATCTTAGAATCCAAGTTTTCCAAACAACAACAGACTTACAACAGATCAATTCCCAGTTGAGCGGGTTAAACATAGAAGACGACCAAGCGCACACGTTTTGGTCGAATCAACCAAACTACAGATTACCCTAGGTAACATCCATATGACTGTAGAAGGGCTTGAAAGAGAGCAAACGTTTGGTTGTGATCCTTTGGTCCCACAGCCAGACGCAGGAGACATTCTCACAGACATAGATACTAGCCTAAGAATTCAGGTTGCAAGAACGCATGTGAGGTACTCTGAGAAGATCGCACGATTATTGATTCTAAACATAGAAGTGAGAAAGCATATGATTATTGGATACTAGGGATCAAGGACTGAATTCAGTACATGACCATAAAGCAGACCGCAACAACAAAAGTCTACGGTTGTGATCCACAAATCCCGCAACCCAACGAACTGGAAGTGAATCGAGACATAGACACTGGCCTACGCACACTAGTATTCATATCTACTCCACTTCCACCTATCATCATCACACATTTATCCTTATTAGACATAGTAGATAACAAAGCTAAGGAGTTCTGGACTAGGCCAGAGAATCGTCCATAGAGTCAACTATATTTACCATCCACCATATGACCTTATCTAGAGACATACACGAAACTATCCCAGGTCATTTTCCACGTACTCCATAACCCATAGATCGGATCACGCTAGAGCTTGATATTGATTGGAGCCTTCGAGCAGTCATCCTTGCCGATCGATCTATCACACTAGTTCAGGTTAGGAGGGCCTTCTTTGCCTTAGATTCGCAAGTTCCACTAGTGCGTATTGAAGACATTAGATTGCCTAACTAGTTTGTCTGCATCCCATACATATTCCATCCCCACCGGCTGTCTCGGCACGACCTCGGGAGGTCGGGTGTGAGGAAGAGTTACTTGTAGATTCCCACGCTCGCTTGTCACTTTTCCATCGTACAGTTACCTGCATAATACACCAATGGATAGAAATCGGGTAACTTGCATTTAATTATCAAGTATAAGAAGAATGCAATCTTTGTAATTAGAGATCAAGCTTGAAATAGAGGACTAAGGTTCTTATATAGATGTCTAAGTGTCTTGCACCCATATAAAACGTCTACGAGGGAACCTATAACTAAAATAGGGTCAATCAAGATAGTAAATGAGTAACAAGTCTAGGCCTATCTAATCTCACCGCACAATTGACCTAGAGAGAACTTAATGGCGATATTACATCGGGAAGTGAGGAAGTGGTGAACCCTACATAGGTATCTAATATTTTCTCTTGTTGGTTAGTTTATTATTGATCTTTCTTTATACAATATACCACTGTCATAAGGAAAAGCTTGATTTATGAACTCAAAGTTGACTCCATCTATCATTTTTTGTAAGACATAAGAAGTGCAACATGAGTCACAAAGACAATTAAGATCTCGAGTCATCATTATGATCTAATGATTCAAATGAAAAGAGAAGAAATGTGGGTTTTAGTTGAGACCATAGCATTATGAAAAATTGTTAAGGTAAAATGCATCGGTTGGAATCTTATAAACATGTGGCTTATAAATTGCTTATTTGATCTCAGGAAATTATGAAGCAATACAACATAAGTCACTATAATAATGAAGAGATAAAATTTTCTCAACCTCATTTCTCGAGTCTTAAATTAGTGACAAATAAGAATATATAAAATATTAAAACCCCGGAGATTCCGTTGTGAAGATAAATAGGAATGTGTTACACATCAATAAACCAAGGTTAGTTGGAGCACTATCTCCTTGTGAAGGAAAGAGCCTTGAACTTGTAAGTATGATATTGTATAAAAGAAATGCATTGCAATGTGTTCCTCCTAATATTTTCTTGATAACCTTGTTTGAAGCTCGTGAAAGGATCAATCCCCACATTCTCATAATAAGGAGAAAGACTCAAGCTTAAGAGTGTACACTGGGAAAGAATGACACCTTGGAAGAATAATAGTTGGTTAGTGTTACCAATTGTTATACCACAATTTAATACCCTATTTGACATATAAATGAAAGGAAAAATCATATAAAAGTACTAGATTCCTCCATCAAGATAAATCAATTTGAATCAAATCTATAAAACCATATTTGCATGAAACAAGGGGCATGATGTCGGTGTTAGAGAAGAAATAGCTTCAAAATGAATTTATACCTTGTGCATTTTTTTCATATCATGTGATCATTTTAGTCTATGATGCCACGTTGATCTAGAACAAGATTTGCGAAAAGTTATTTATGGAACTCCTAAAAATCTATTTTAGTAGTTTTCAAGGAAAGTCCTGAAAATCTATTTTTAGCAGTTTTAGGCATCTTTTTTTATCTGTTGCATTGTTTAGGGCCTTCGGAGAATTTTTGGGATTCATAAAATATCGAGGAGGATATTTATCAACCATATTCGTGATCCAAATTCACGCTTCACTCTTTTCAACGGATCATTTGCTTCAAAAAAACATATCAACAAGATATGAAATATGGCTCGATAAGAGACACTACCTAAAATACGAAGTGATAATAGTAAATATTTTAGTTTTTTCCACTCATGTATTTTCAAGTCCACCCCTAAGGTGGATATGAAAGGCCTCCATGTTGGATGAGATTTTGGTTACCATCTAGAACCATTCATATTCGTTTTTAGCATTTTTTCATAATATTTATTGTATAGGTACAAAGCAACTTGTTTCGAATAAAGAGATGGATCTCCAAGCATACATATACTTTATAAATTTTACCAATTTGTATTCATTTGAAGTCATGATAAAATTTTGTTTTTTTACTTCTCTTTCATTGTAATTTTGATTGTTATATCACATTAAATGTCATTACTAGTGTGTTGTCCACGAATACACTTCAATCCGGATCACACATTTTTTTGTAATTTTTTCAAACAGTTTGCATGTCAATTACATGCTCCAACATTTTACATGCATATGTAGTAAAGCACTACAACAACAACATTTTGTAGGCCAAAAATTCTACCAAGTTGTGGATATGGCTATGCGATCTATACAAGATGGGAAGTAATCACTACAAGATTATAATTATGACATTAATAAGCTAAATAGAGCATACTATTTTTCCATCACCTTCTAATATTAGCTATTACAGCAAGAAAAGGATCTCCAAACACATTTAGAACCCAATAAATTTCTGCATAGGAGACATAACACATAACCATGAAAAAACATGGAAAAGGAAATGGATTTGATACATGCTCGACCTATTTCTTGCTTAAGACCCGCTTAGCACCACTTGCATTGATAATAATCTCATCCCCTTTCCAAATAAATTATTTTCCATGATGGTTTACACCAAACCCATCTATCGCATTCAATATGTTTCCGGTAGCTTTGTGAGTAGCTAGTATAAGTTGCCTTGATTTTGGGAGAAGATATTTTTAATATAAAATGTTTTTAGGGTTGAAATCGGGGCTGGTGGTTAGAAAAACATATAGTTCTTTCTCTAGTTAGTGTCTCAAACCACCCCCTTGTAGTAGTGTTCCTAGTCTTTCCGATAGTAGGGGTGCATTGAAGGTTATTTTTTTAATTTGGTTAGTTGGTCTTCCCCAACTAACATTGTTATGTTATGTGGAATGGGTTTTGATTCCATGTTGGAATTTTGACTAATTCATTTGACCTAACTTGAATGGATCTAAGGAATGATTTTTTTAGAACACATTTTTTTGAAAACACTAGAATCATTTTTATAAATTATTTTATGGGAAATTGGTATTACAATAAAAATACAATACATCTACCTATGTAATTAAATCTAATCAAACCTATAATAGTAAGTAGACTTGATTGTGAAATTATTTTAACGTAAGAATAAACTAGAGGGGGTCCGAGAAGAATATATATTGTTTTAAAATGTGGAAATAATTGTTAGCAACACGTAGTAAAAACAAGGTTCTTAAAGTAAGAGAAAGAGAATGTATACAACATGTGTTGAATGAATCACTTTTCCAAAACAATGTATACACTCTTCTTGGATGGAAATTATATGGTTTTGGTAAATGTATCACTTATGAAATATGTTTTGAAGATTCTATTTATTAGGTCCATGGCTCTAGATACGTGTCAATTCCTTAGGGAAGCTCGGTATACAAAATGAGTAACGAAAAAATAATTTTGGGGAAAATGTTGTATTTTAGCAAGGTTTTAAATATAATTGGCTATGTATTTGGCCTCTCAATAGTATACAATATTAAAAACAAAACAAATGAATTATAATAAAATAGATATAAAATTTTTCACTAGAATGAGTACTTGATAAAGAAATAACTGCTTCATATTCACTCTTTCTCTAAATGATTTAAATTTATAATGAGGAACTTTTCAATTATTTTTCTTATATTACAATGTCTTAAATGTATTAATACATCTTTGTATTTATAGAATTCTTGAATTCAAATTAAAATTCCATTAGCACTCAAGTCAACAAACAAAGCCCAAAAATCTTGCGGACCACCAAAAGGTCGAACAAGCCCACATAATAGCTCCAAAATTATATAGCTATAGTTTTGAGAAACAAGACCATATAATACACTTACAAAAACGTAGAATCATTATGATGAAAAATAACAAAACACACAAGAAAGAGAGAGAAAGAGAAGAACAAGATGAAAAACAAGAACACACAACATAAGAAAATATGCCAATAAAAACCTAATATAGTTCCTATAATTTCTCACCTAAGTTTATCATTTATTGATGCAGGAGAATCATGAGGTTGTCATAGTGTTGTCATGGTTGTGTCATGTTGGTTGTTGAGTCCAGGATAGTCTAGGGGTTGAATGTCATTTCCCTCCAATTTTGTGTGTTTGAATTTTCAAAGGTGTGTGTGTTTGTAATGTCTAAAATAGGGCCTATTGTGTGTAAAGGCCAAAAATGTATAAAGATCAACTTGGACATCCACTCTCAACGTGGATCCAAGTCAGTTCCATCAAATAAGGAAGGTTTGAATATATTTTCTAAGTCTAGTGATAGTTGAGCTATTGTAGGGTATAGTTGAGAAATGCTAGGAAGGTTGTTTGAATGAGCAAAATTTGAAAATTTTACAATTCATCAATAATTCATGAGGTAGAGGTTTTAATCATCATCATTGAAGGTAATGGAATGAGTTTAAGAGTTTGAAAGATAATTCTTTGCATGTTTTAGCACATTATTCATTGTTTTCTATGCGTTCATGGTGAAACCCTGCACAAACCAAGAGGCAAAGATTGAATCCAACATTTTTAATCGATCAACCTATTGTAAAGCATGGAACACTTGGATTAAGTCATCACGAGCCCAATGTAATTTATTGCAAGCTTTGAAACATCTAAATAAGCTCCTATAATCGATTCTTGTAGTCTCTTCTAACTATGGCTTGGTTGATCTCGTGATTGGCACGGTCAAATTTCCAAAAAATTTGGAATCCTTGTGTTCTCCATGTCATCTACCTTCCCTTAAATGTGTAGAGTTGAATTTGATGGGCAAGCGCCATTTCCACTAGACCTTGTCATACAAGTTCGAAATTACCATTTTTGCAGTCACAATGTAGGTTTTAGAGTATTATGATGCATGTCAAGACTAATCATGCTTGGGAACAGTTGGGAAATGATAAATCTCATCTTCGTGAAGGTAAAATAAGGTTGTATGACTTCATTACATCTATGTACCTGTTCTTAGCTCCCTAAGAAGCCTAATTCTTGACTGTATCAATCAAGAAAAGTGGTATTGTACATATAACCCTACTGAATACATGTTGTATAACACCTCAATGGGCTCCTATAGCAATGGCTTGGGTTTTTCCATCTGGAGAGGTAGAGGAATTAACTCAACCATGGTGGTAGGACATGGCTACAAGACACAAAATGGGTCTAAGAAACAAATAAGGCCTCAAGGCCAAGTCTTGTCATTTTGAGCTTGGATGATTGTGTGAATAGGTGTGTATAGAGTGTAGTATGCATATTTGTTGTGTGTGCATTTGTCTAAGGTGTTCTAGTACATATATCATGGTGTTTGTGTGTACCTAGGTGTTGACACTAGGAGCAAGTAGGTTGATCAACCTAGAGCAAAGGAGTACAAAGAAGAATAGAGAAGGACAAGGACAACAATGTGAAAGAAAGTTAAAGACTCGATACACCATTTATGCTCTTCTTTAAAAAATTAAGCGATCCACGAGATCCTCTTCATGGAAAAGGCTCACAAATTTTATCAACAACATCCATTGAGGTCTTTCCCACATGAAAAAAAGATAACTCGCTATAGAAGAAAGCTTCATTGACATCGATGGGCTAAAAAACCCTATTTTACACACATGAAAATTAAATGAGGACATTTTTTATTAGTAATATTAATGAACCATACCAGAAAATTGACATGGCTTTGGTTGAGTCGAGACTACAATGAGTATTGGAGCAAAGCTTGTATTATAGTGTGTTTATTCACTACATACACGCAACCCACGAGAAAATACACGTAAATCTTTTTGTCATCTATGTCATCTCGTGCTACTCATCTATGTCGTCTATGTGAGCCTACAATGTAAACTAATCATTGCCAAACTTATGTGCATGCCACAATTTTAAAGTTTAAAAAAACTTTTATAAAAGCCTAAATATATTATCTAAATAATTTTTAAGAATTGTTTGAAAATAAACCCAGATTGAAAAAAGCTAATAATTTTTTTTTGAAGTATTTTGCGAAGGGTCGAACACAGGACCTACACTCTCCCATACTGCGCATAACCAAAGCGGTTTACGAAATGGTGTAATATACTAGTGGTTGCTCCTTGGGGAGCAAGTCTACGCCGATAGTGGTGTGGTTGGAAGTTTTTTGTTTCGTGTGAAACATTGCTATTGTTTGTAATATTTTTATTCTACTTTACTGTTAGCTCTAAGGCAGGATCATATAAATACATAAGGGGGTTTAGTGAATGAGGTAACAAAGAAGAGATGTTAAAATTTAAGGAATGAGTTGCTTCATTATAGTAAATTATGCTTGTCTTGTGGCAAGGAATAGAGCATGATGGAAGCATGAAACTTTGTTTGGGCAGCATATGTGATGCATTATAAAAGGGTTAGAGAACGATAAGTGTAAGGTTTAATTTATTTCAGAGAAGTTAGTGTGGGTAACTGGAACAAGTGCATTTGTTTACCACTTCTATTGATGGAAACGAATGATACATATATTTACGTGGTTGTAAGTTGTTGGTATGTACATGTGAAGGCTTGCAGAGTTGTACATTGTTTGCAGTTGGTTTTTAGGGGTGGGGTTATAGTACTTGTGCGTAAAATTGTTCTCTGAGGATTTTTTGGGCATCCTCAATTGCAGTGGCTTCTGTTACAGTATCTATTGTGCTTGCTCTTTTTTTTTTGTGTGAGAAACATTGCATAAATTGCATCTTTATCTACATGTATGGTGTCACTTTGCATTGGTCTTGCACGCATTCAGATAACAAGTGTTGTATGTAAGTACTGTCATGGTCAATACGCGCGGCTATGTCGTAGAAATTGTTTTCCATCTTAAGCGTCCCGCATATGGGGTGGAAAGAATGTGTATATTAGAATCACATGGTGATGACCTAAAAGGAAATATTGTTAATGTATATGGTATTGTAATAGATATAAATGTATGTAGATTGAAGTTATTATAATTGATGGGAGAATATGAAAATGGAGAGCATATTAATCGGATTTTGTGTGTTTTGATTATGCTTAAATAGTTTTTATAATGAATTAATTTTTTGATGAGTTTATTCTTTGTATATTGAAAAAGTAATTACCATTTAGTTATGAGTAATTGCTATATTTAAATTCCTAAGTTAATGTCTAATGAAAAGTCAATTACATAGTTGGTGTACCGGTGGAGTCCTCCATTTTAAGATAAATGTATAAGAGTATTGATTATATGGAAGCAAAGATTATTTGTAACGTAGGAAACACATATGCAGTAATTTAACTGAGTGGACAACAATGTAAACTAATATAGAGTCAAACTTAAACCTTTTAGAAACTGAATGTGTAACAGTGTAAACAATACACACATCAAACAAGTTTAGAAAAAACTTAGTGGAGGATGGTGGATATATTTTCCCATAATTTATGATAACGTAATGAAGATGTGAGTTGGTCTTGCTACGATTATCAAATATAATAAGTGTCCTACCCTGTTTTGCTCTCCAGATTGAAAGAATTCCAAAGATATAGTAGCAGAATTTTGTGGCCAATCACGCAGCACTAAAGAGTGAGGTACCCCGTATCGATGTTTCTGTTCCATGTAGGTGGAAATAAATAGACCAGTTTCAGATGGTCAAATCTTATTGTGCTAGAAGAATACATAAAATCAACTTTATCTCATTAGCATGGAGAGCTTTCCCAGCATATAGGTACACTAATAATCCAGCTTGAATTGGCAGGAAAGGTTACATAACACCTTTATAATCCCCGAATGGTATATAAGATATATTTTCTGTTTTACAAGGTCTTCTATGAGAACAAGGAAGTCAAACTGAGATAGAGCTAAATGCTCGATGATAATGCAATACAACTGGAGAAAGTTGGTCTACCAAAAATGCGCACCAAATAGAAGTTCAACAATGAAGGATCCCGGATCGTGAGGTGAGACACCAATATCAACAACGAAGTTCAGAGTAAATAGCAATTCGTATGCGTCACTCGCATAAGAAAGTTTCAGTAATGCAGCGGCCCTTTCATTTGATAAAGGTTGTATTCAAAACTTTGGTCACATTCTTTTGTGAGATCAAATCGGCCGCTCCACAAGAAGTTGAATTCGAATCTGATAATTTTGTTGTCCCTTAGTTAGAATGGAAGAACGTAACATTGTCCTAAAATTGGTAAGCATGAGAGATGAGTTGCGGCTATGTATGCAACAAGTATGTCTCATGGAAGTCTGTTTTTGTGATAGGTTTCCAGTCAATGAAAAGAAAGCATAGTCATGTAAGGGTATTTTCTTCTTTTTGTTTTTTTACATTTTGTTGGCTTGTGTAGCAGCATAGTATCCTTCACTGTGCCATCAAAAGGTCCCAGTCAAGCCATTCAGGGCTTAAAATACTCTGTTTAGCCCAGGCTGCAGGGAATTGTGGATGGATGTTGGATCTCAGGACAAAGCCATTGCCGATTCATCTCATGTGAAACAATTTAGTAAAATACTTTGAGGCAGGCCGGCGTTATGTAGGTTATATTCCATCTTTGGACATATTAAAGATTCGTTCGAAGTTGGGAAAGTGTAATACTGAAATGCAAATTAGATCTTACATCAGTAACCGTACAGACAGCCACACTTTTGAGTATGATATGCACAACAGCCTTGACTGGCATGGTGCAATGTTTGTTGTGAAGAATCCATTCCCTCATACCAACCACAGGAAACATGCTCAATTTCAAAATTTGCATAGCGAAATAAAAATGGGGGAAAAATATCTGAATGTGACAGGACATAAGCAGAGGCAGAAGGAAACAACGCCAACCATGAAAGCAGAGCAGGAAGCAGCAACGTCCAGAAAGGAAAACAGATGCCGGGAAAACAAAAGATAACCCAAACCCAAACTTGGCATCCGCAGACACCTACAAGGAGGTGCACATTCCTGCAACGGGGACTGGGCGACAGGTGGCTGCACCATGACAGGCAGGTCAAAGCTGGTCAAGCAGGAGAGCGTCGTCGTTGGAGGTCTATTGCAGGGTAGCCACGCCTCCGGCGTAATTAATTTCTAGTAAATATCTAATCATTCAGGTAGTAAAAGATCCTCGAGGAAAAAACATTGCAGGGGATGCGGATGGGTGCAAGACAGCCGTTAAAACAAGAGGTGTCAGCTGGGCGCCAGACGACCGTTAAGACCAGAGGTGACAGCTGGAAAGTAAGTCGGTGAAGAGACGTTGAGGAAGGGACCACAGGCGGATATTCAGCGGAAGAGACGTTGCACAAGGGTGTATATAAAACCCCTTTCTAACACGGTTTATTTCATTTTTCTTTCTTTGTCTCAATTGTTTTTTTGACCTTTTGCTGGTCTGGATTTGTATCGTCTGTCTCATGGCCATGTATGTTTTGTAACCACAGATTTTGTTATTTGTAGCGTGCTTTTAAGTGTCTTTATTTTTTGTGCTTAGAGTGTCTTGAATCTTTTGTCTGTATTTTTGTGTTTACAGTATCTCGAATCTTTAATGTCTTTATTTTTATTGTTTTGAGGTTTTTTTTTCTATTTGTGATTTGAGTTTGTTTGTTTGGCCCGATTTTTTGAGGTCGGAGTAGTTTCTGTATGTTTGTTAGTGCTCTGTTCGCGGTACCAGAATGATGCAGGGAGCGAATAAGACCAGACGAAGCGGGCCAGGCAGGGAGGATTAACATTTCAACATGGTAAGTGACATTGAACCTCTATTTCTTCATAAATTTGCAGATTATTGATGAGTGTTTAAGATATTTCACCTCGTTTTACATCACATGATTTGCTCGTTTTGACACATTCGATTGCTGCTCATTTTTAATCAATGTGGACGATGAATTAAATGCATAGGTTGAGATTTCTTCTGTATGTTCATTATTGTTACAGTTTAGAGATATGTAAATTGTTTTCAGCAAATGCACACGGCTTTTGCCTGCGTATTGAGCGTTTTAGGGCACGATTTAGGGATTTTTAGTGGTTTAATTTGACTTCGTGCTTTTAAGGTTAGGGTTTATAAATTTCAGACAAGGTTAAATTTATTAGTTTTTAATGACCTTATGCATTGGCATTTCAATGTGTAGTTTATTAATTTTTCGTTACCAGAAATTGTAGATTATTATCTATAATTGAAGATGTCAGATTTTAAGTTGACATCGTGATCAGTGTTGTAGGATAATTTTTTGAGATATTTTTAGGGGTTTTGAAATAGGTTGTCCCTGTTTTTAGGTTTGTAGGTTAGTGTTAGGGGTTTGATTTTCCGCGTGACCTCTGCAATTTATGGTTTATAAATTTCATTTAATTCACAAGTTTCAGATCTGGTTAGTCTAGAAACTTTATTCAGATAGACGTACACTTCTTTTAAGCTTTTATTGTTTATGGTTCAAAACTGTTCTTGGATTTTTCCCCTGTTTAATGGCCCATGATTTGTTCTGTCATTTCAGATGGTTTACCTTCAATGTAGTGTAGAGTTTATGCAATTTCTGAATGTAAATGGGCTCAGGGGTTTACAAAAGTATTTTTATTCAGAGAGATGTACAATTTTGTTAATATTTTATTGTTTATGGTTCAAACCTATTTATGATTTGTTCCTTCATTTCAGATGGTTTATGCAACTGTTGAATGTAAATGCACACAATTCTGTATTAATGGTGTACTTTTGATTTTGTGGTTTACAAATGTTCTAATCCGTGAATGTTCACTGATTATTGGTTTATAATCTTTCATTTTGAATATATTCAGGGCTAGTTTTGTCTATAGCTTAGGTTTCACATATGGTTGGTTTAATACGCAGATGTATTGTTGCTTAATTTGTTTGACATGTTTGAGATCTGGAAACATTATGGCATTTTTAGCCTTAGTAGATGTAAATAGAGTTTGTACATTTTTGTTTTGCAAGTTAATACATGCATGGATGTGAAGGCAGTTTTTGTTTTTCAAATAACTCCCTATTTTTCCCCCTTTTCTTCATTCATCTTGCAATTTTGTTGCGCAACTAAATTGGTAGTTTACATTTGATTCGGTACCTGTGTTCATGTTAAAAACAAGTCTTTTATTTTACCTTTTTTTAGTGGGTAGATGGAACTATTTTTTGAAGGGCAACTAATAATGTCTTAATATTGTTTTTTTCAGTCGCATTGTTGGGAGTTGTTTCACAGCCGAAATGAATGGAACTCTTGAATGATGTGTTTTACAGTCTTCAATGGAGACTGTCTAAGTGTTAGTTACCTGTTACTACTTATTTTCCGTGCCCTGCTCTAGAAATTGATGTGATTGTTATGCTTTCTTTTTTTTTTAAGTAATTGTTTACTCTTTTTTTAAACAATGGTTCATTCTTTTACTGAACATCTGTTATTGGTTACTGCCAGGTGCCCTAAAGTGGAAGAAACTCCATCCGAAGGCTCTAGAAAGTATTTTTCGAGAGGAGATCTGAAAGTGTCATTTGATCTGTATCCCAATTTAATTTAAACTCTTACCTGGACTTTTTATATTGTAATTATTTTTTTAATAAATAAAGTATCATATTTTTGTGGGGGCTGGAAAGGCCCTCAGAAAGCCCTCGAGGATGGGTATATGGATGTCCTCGAGGGTGTGTTATGTGTGGGTACTCTTTTGGTTATTTTTATCTTTTTATTTATAATTAGGATTTTTAACTTATAATAGTTATTTGACACGATTATCTTAATAATGATAGATTTTTTTATTTTTTAATAATAGTTCAAAAATATCTTGGCTTTCTTACCACTATATTGATGTCTATATTAACGGTAATTGTTGTCTTAATGACTTGGATTTCCTTTCGTCAAGTTGTAATTGTCCATATCCAATTTCATCATGAGTAGTTTTTACAAGATGAATGTCGAAGATATGTTAAAAAAAATGATTTTCACATTGTTTCATACGGAAAATTCCCTCATTTTTTACGGAAATAGTTGTACCCAATAATATTATTAATTTATTTCAAGAAAGATAAATAATAACATTAATATGTTAATGTACATCATAATATAATCGATATTTATTTATAGAATTATTACTAATTATTATATATAATAGTAATACTAAAAATTTATTATTACTTATTATTTATTAAGTGTTTAATTTAAGCACTACAATGTTTAATTTAGTCATGTAGTTAATGTAAATTATTAGTTCTTAGTATATATATTGTTATGTTATATTATTAATTTAATTTTATGCCATATTTAATTTTAATATTTAATAATTATTATTATTATTATTATATTAAAATATATATTATTTAACATATTAAAATATAATTATTTATTTATAGAATTATTCTAATTATTATATATATATAGTAATACTAAAAATTTATTATTACTTATTATTTATTAAGTGTTTGTACTGTTTAATATTAAATTATTAGTTATGTATATTTTATATTTATTATTAACCATAATTTATATTAATATTGTAATATATTATTAATATATTTATATTATTAATATTTTATTCTAGTATTTATGTACTAATAATATTATTGTATATGTATATATTTATAACAATATTATTAAATTAATACTAAATAATTTAGTTATATATGAATTATTATTAAATATGTATATAAATATTTTATATGAAAATATTTATTATTTATATGTTACATACTTAATTTACTAGTAGTATTATTAAACATAATTTATATTTAGTAGGTATGATTATTAAAAGGAGTATATATATTTATAAAAAGTATATAATATTAATATAAATAATTATTTATACTAAATTCTATAACATAAATATATAGACACTTATAAAAGTATATAATATCAATATAAATAATTATTTATATTAAATTATATAGTATAAATACATAAATAACAATTGTATATAAAATTTTAAATAATTATAGTAATATTATTTATGTGTATAAATATTTTATATAATATTTTATTATTCAAATGTGAATTATTAATTATTAGTAAATTAATTTTAATCTTATAATAAAATTATTAAAATAATATTTAATTATTCAAATCTGAATTATTAGTTATTATTAAACTAATTTTAATCTTATAATGAAATTATTAAGATGAAATTGATATAGCCCTTGTTAAAATATAATTTAAATAATAATATAAATTTAAATATATTATTATTTATTTATTTTATTATTTAATGTACTATTGATATTATAGTATTTGTAATTTATTAACTCTAAACATATTGTTTATTAAATATAATATTTAATATAGTTATTCATATATTGTATAAATGAATTATTATATATTAAAATATAATATTCACTACACAAAAATACTTGTAATAAACATATTTTATATAATACTAATAATATAGATATAATAAATTAATATTAATATTAATATAATATTTAATATACTTATTTAAATATTGTATATAGTTATTACAAAAAAACTTGTAATAAACATACTTCTATATATAATACTAATAATATAGATATATTAAACTTGTATTAATATTAAATTATATTATTAATATAATATTACATATAATAGTTAATATTAATATAATAATAAAAATATAGTTATATTATTAATATTAAATTAAATTATATATATAATTAATATATGGATATTAAAAAGGATATTATATATAATATCAATATATTATATATATTATAAAAATATGTAATATCAATATATTATATATTAATGATTATTAGTACATATATTATTATAAAATATTAATGTAATTTTTATATATATTATTTAATTTTAATATAATAATATAAGTTTAGTCTAATATTATATTAAATTATAGATACATATGTATAAGATTTTACATATATATTAATTAATATTAATATATTATAAAAGGTATGTAATATATATTATTATTAATATATTATAGAGTATATATATAAAAAAATATAATATACACTCAAACCATTAATAATAAATTGTATTATCAATATGTTAATATATAATACATATTATAAAAGAATTATTTAATTATATGTATAAATTTCAATTTAGTATAAAATAACATAAATATATAATGTACCTCTAGGGATTAGTGGGTCCAACCTCGAGATCTTCACGTGTTGGCGTAAGCTTTGTTAGACATGGCGGTGGCTTTTGGTTTGGTTACCAAAAACTAATGTAAAATATAATATAGAAAATCTTAAGTAATAATAGTAATATTATATTTACGTCAAAGGCGTGTCTATAGTTGGGTTGCACCTCTTGCAATGATGTAGTCTTGCTTCTAGATTGTTGTCATCATGTTGTTTGGGGATTAGTGGACATAAATATATAACATATTTCCAGGGATTAGTGGGTCTAGCCTTAGACCTCCACGTGCTGAGTGCAAGCTTTGTTAGACACGGCGCGATCTAGGGCTTGTTTCCAATACCCTTGGTTACCAAAAATAATTAAAAATAATAATAATATAGAAAATTGTAAATAATAATATTACTTATATTTACGTAGGCATGTCTACATTGGTTGGGTTGCACCTCTTGCAACGATGTAGTCTTGCTTTTAGATTGTTATCATCGTGTTGTTTTGGGATTTCTTGGGTCGGGCTCATACTTCCACGTGCTAGGCGTAAGCTTCGTTAGACACGGCGGTAATTTGGGCTAGTTCCCAATACCCTTGATTACTAGAATAATAAAATAAAAAATAATATAGATAATTTTAAATAATAAGAATAGTTTACACGGAGAAGATTTTATATATAATATCAATATATTATATATTAATGATTATTAGTACATATATTATTATAGAAAAGTATTAATGTAATTATATATATAGTATTTAATTTTACTATAATAATATAAGTTTAGTATAGCTATATTATTAATATTAAATTAAATTATAGATACATATGTACTAATTAATAATAATATATTATAAATGGTATGTAATATATATTATTATTAATATATTTTAAAGAGTATATATATATAAACTCAATTTTATAATCAAAGTATAGTTAAATTGCATTATAAATATGTTAATATATAATACATATTATAAAATAATTACTTTATTATATGTATACATTTCAATTTAGTATAAAATAACATAAATATATAATATACCTCTATGGATTAGTGGGTCCAACCTCATATCTTTACGTGTTGAGTGTAAGTTTTGTTAGATACGGTTGCAAATTTGGGTTGGTTTCCATACCCTTGGTTACCAATAAAATAAAATAAAAATTAATATAGATTAAAATCTTAAGTAATAATTGTAATAGTATATTTATGTCGAGGCGTGTCTACAATTGGGTTGCACCTCTTCGATGATGTAGTCCGGCTTGTAGATTGTTGTCATCGTGTTGTTTAGGGATTAGTGGACATAAATATATAATATACTTTTAGGGATTATTGGGTCCAGCCTTAGACTTCCACGTGCTAGGCGCAAGCTTCATTAGACACGGCGATGGCCTTGGGCTGGTTTCCAATAATACCCTTGGTTACCAAAAAAATTAAAATATATAATAATATAGAAAATCTTAAATAATAATAGTAATTATATTTACGTCGGAGGCGTGTCTATAGTTGAGTTGCACCTCTTGCAATGATGTAGTGTTGCTTCTAGATTGTTGTCATCGTGTTGTTTGGGGATTAGTGGACATAAATATATAATATACTTTCAGGGATTAGTGGGTCCAGCCTTAGACCTCCATGTGTCTTGGGCGCAAGCTTCATTAGACATGATGACGACCTTGGGATGGTTTCGAATACCCTTGGTTACAAAAAAAAAAATCAAAAAAATAATAATATAGAAAATCGTAAATAATAATAGTAATTATATTTATGTCGAGGCATGTCTACGGGTGAGTTGCACCTCTTGCAACGATGTAGTCCTATTTCTAAATTGTTATCATGGTGTTGTTTGGGGATTAGTGGATCCAACCTCAAACCTCCACGTGTCGGGTGTAAGCTTCGTTAGACATGGCGGAAGCTTTGGGCTAGTTCTCAATACCTCTTGGTTACCAAAAAATAAAATAAAAATTAATATAGATAATTTTAAATAATAAAAATATTATATTATAAAAAGTATGTAATATCAATATACTATATATTAATGATTATATAATATTAATGTAGTTTTATATATACTATTTAATTTTAGTATAATAATATAAGTTTAGTATAGCTATACTATTAATATTAAATTAAATTATACATACATATGTATAAGATTTTAAATATATACTAATTAATATTAATATATTATAAAAAGTAGGTAATTTATTATTATTAATATATTATAAAGAGTATATATATATACACTCGCTTTTATAATCAAAGTATAGATAAATTATTAATAATAAATTGCATTATAAATATGATAATATATAATACATATAAAAAAGAATTAATTTATTATATGTATAAATTTCAATTTAGTATGAAGTAACATAAATATATAATATACCTCTAGGGATTAGTGGGCCCAACCTCGTTCTTCACGTGTTGGGCAAGCTTTGTTAGACACGGAAGGATTTGGGTTGGTTTCCATACCCTTGGTTACCAAAAAAAAAAAATAAAAAATAATATAGAAAATTTTAAGTAATAATAGGAATAATATATTTATGTCGAGGCGTGTCTACGGTTGGGTTGCCTCTCTTGCGATGATGTAGTCCGGCTTGTGTATTGTTGCCATCGTGTTGTTTGGGGATTAGTGGATATAATATATAATATATTTACAAGGATTAGTGGGTCCACCTTAGACCTCCACGAGCCGGGCGCAAGCTTCGTTAGACACACGGCGACCTTGGGATGGTTTTGAATAGGTCCTGGTTACCAAAAATAAATAAAAATAATAATATAGAAAATATTACATAATAATGGTAATTATATTTATGTCGAGGCGTGTCTACGGTTGGGTTGCACTCTCTTGTGACGATGTAGTCCCGCTTCAGATTGTTGCCATCATGTTGTTTGGGAATTAGTGGGTCCACCTCGACCTCCACGTGTCGGGCACAACTTTTGTTAGACACAATGGTGGCTTTGGGCTAGTTCCCAATACCCTTGGTTATCAAAAAATAAAATAAAAATAATACAAACAATTTTAAATCATAATAATATTATATTTGCAGCAGAGGCGTGTCTATAGTTGGGTTGTTTTGAATTGTTGCCACCGTGTTTCTTGTAAATACTGGTACGAACACTTTAATATTAATATAGATATATTAAATAGTATAAATAGATAATTAACTCTTTCAACCCTAACCCTTGACCTAGTGGTGGCGATGGCGGATACTCGGCCTTTGGTGGTTGGTGGCCATCGCTTTAGAACTCTGTCTAGTGGTGATCTCGATGCCGGTGGGCTTGGTGTGAATGGTGTCGCCCTATTTCCCATGTCTCGACTTTCGTCGGCTTTTCCCTTTTTTGTTGTTGCCATCGACTGGTGTTTGTAGATGTCCTTTGAGTGGCGGTCGTTTGGATCTTCGGGCCTAACTTCTAATGTTGTTTTAATCTTAAATGGTTCCCACTCGACTAAGGTGGTTTCCCTTTGTCTACCCGAGTTAAGGTTCATGGTGGCAGCAATGTTTTTGGGGTTCTAGCTGATTCTTGGGTGGTTGGCATTCGATCCTCTTCGAGGAAGGACTATGACCCATTGGTTCCCGTGTTGCATTCTTTCCTAGCATTGGTGTTGTTCACACCCCACTCGACCCTTACCAAAAAATCAACGCTCCTATGTTGATGCCATGTCCAAACCGGGACCGCTTAAGGTGGCTACAATCATTTCGGTGGTTACCTTTGGTGCTCAGGTGATTGAATCCAAGGAGATATTCACTAGGAAATGGCTAATCTGCAGATTTAGTGGATCGTGGTCGGGTATCCCGCAATTGCACTCCGGATCTCTTCGCAGTGGTTGCCCTTGTTGCAAGGTAGAGTGGATATTTACCCTTGTGCTCAAGGTTTTTTTATTGTGGTTTTTAAGGTTGTGGAAGATCATGATACTATTTTTTCTAAGCTTTGGGATCTTCAGGGTCATCTTTTTCTTAGAAAACCGTGGTTTCCTTCTTCTAACCCTACTACTAAATTTTTAATGTTAAGCCTATTAGGTGTGCTATCTCACCCGCCACCGCAATTCTAGCGGGAGGAAATTCTTATTTCCATAGGTAATACTTTGGGGAAGTTCCTTGCAATAGATTCTAAAACTGAATTGTATACTCACACGACCTATGCTCGCATCTTGGTTGATTTTGATACCACTGTTGATCTTCCAGCCGCTATGGAGCTTAGTGTTTTGGATAGAATCTAGACTCAACACTGGACTATGAAGGCTTGCCCTTCAGATGTAGGAAATTCTTTTCTTTGGGACACTTAGCCTCACATTGTACTAGTGTGAAACAAGAAAAAGTGATAAGGTATCTTGGTGGAAAGACTCCCAACCCAAAGATGCTCATTGTGGGTGTAGCTCCGATGATTCTTTGGAGGATTTTGGGTCGGAATAAGGTAAACAACATTTGGATGAATCCCTTGTTTCTCCTCCTATGTTGGGGGTGAGGATTCAACTTCTCTTCAACGTTTTGGTGGTCTGCCACATCCTTTGGGGTCGACATCTTGCAATAAAGAGACTCTTGAAATAGTTTTACCAATCCACAATGATGAAAATGAGGATCCTAATAGGGAAGGGGATTGGATGGTTGTGAAAGGAAAAAAGAAAAGAAAAATTGTTATAGGCCCACTCAAAATGAATTTAAGATCTCATGGTATGGGGTCTAATGGGTAATTTTTTCTTCTTGTAGTTATGGTTTGGCCACTGGTAGAGGCCTCTTCATTTGAGCGTCATTGCTATATATTTTTCCCTTTGTACTCAAAGTTTTTTGAGTCCCAGTAAAACCAAAATACTTTTACCCTATTTTAAAAAAAAAAGATTATTTATATAAAAAATTTGAAATAATAATAGTAATATTATTTATATATAAAATATTCGCATGATGCGGTCATGTTTATGGATTGCCGCCACCATGAATTGCCTCTGTTATTACCTTCATTGTCGTCCTCGCCACTGTGTTGCTTTGCGTAAATCTTGGTATGAACACTTTAATATTAATATATATTTAATAATAGTACTATTATCTATATATAAATAATAATTATATATATAATCAAGTAAATATTAATAGTAATATTATATTTACGTCGGAGTTGGGTTGCACCTCTCACAACAATGTAGACTCGCTTTTGGATTGTTCCGCTTTGTGTTGTTTGCACATTCTAGTATCTTTGTTTCTTTCTAGTCTTTTTTTTTTCTAGACATTGTTGTTTTTCTCAAATTAGGTGATTAGTGCATACTAGTTCTTTCATTTTCCTATTTAGTGAGGTTTCCTTCTTTTTCCCATTTTTAATATATATAATGTAATTATGGGCCATTGTTGGCATGTTATATGTTGCTTTGTGATCCTTTCGGTCTATGTGGTAACCAAACAATGGTAAATTTGTGCTTTCGTGAGGCATATTTGTCAATTTCCCTATCAATGTGCAGTTCCTTCACTACGATCTCTGTTTTTCCTATATAATGGCTTCTATCTACATCTGTAGATAGAGTGTTTAATCCAAATGAAATGATTTCAATTCTTTTTGCCTCTTTTTTAATTTGGCTTTATGTATAAGAAAATTTCCATCTTTACGAATCTTTTCATCTTGTTATCGTTGTTAACACTAGGTGTCATAAGCTTACCTTCCCATGATGTATCATTTCATATCATATAAATTATTATATGAAATATAATGGCATACAACATGTGTGTGCACATGGCTGAGGCGAACAAGAGACCAGTGAGGTGTTTACCAAAAGACATTGAACATTGCTTAGCGTGAGAGCTTGGCATGATGGCTAGGAAACTTGAATTCATTTGCATGAAATGTTGCCAAAGCTTGATCTGCCGTCCCAAACCTTCCTGAATAACACGTGGTAGCATTGTTCACAAGGATGTTTTTTTGCTATTTTTGCATTTTGTTTGTAGTCTAGAGCAAGTATTATGTAGAGTCACAAAATTTGTTCTGTGTATAGGAAAAAACTTATGGCGTCTCCATTTAGCTAGGATTGTTTTTTTTTTAGTACGAGGGTTGTTGCATTGTACAGGATTCTACTTGTTTGTTTGTATTTCTTATAATGTTTGGTGTTGCATTGGTTTGGTTGTTATATACATCGTCCGTGATTGCTAGCTATTATTAAAATTACAGTTCTTATTCGGGGAAAAAAATATAGCTTTGTGAGCATAAAGTGGACGTCATATGATATATATTTTACAAGCTTCAAACGTAGTGTCCCTTTCCCGATTGAGCTCTAGAATTACACATCTATAAACTACATATTGTTAACTATTGTTGTCTGCCAATTGGGACATTACTAGCATATCAATTTAATGTCGTAATATTAATACACGATTTTATAAGTAGATGTATGTATCTATATATAAACTCTAGATTTATTTGTTATCATTTGTAGCTTTCCAATTTGATTACTCCTATCATAAAACACCCAATCATCGAATATTTGTATAGCTTAGCGGTTGGCTATAATTCTTCTTTTTTAACCTGAGGTATTTACAATTCACTATCATTATATCGGATTATTGGTGTCAAAAAGGAAAATAAAGTAAATTAACATATAATTTCTATAATCTTAATAGGGAAAAATGTAGAAAAATGTGGGTGATATAGATTTTACGATATGGGAGCTTATAAACAATGAAACAACAGTAACACAACAAAACGTCTTTTGAGATGACAATGTCCTGGTTAGGTTGTTTTCAAGTTGAAGATGAACACCTGATGAAAATTCCTTATGAAATTAAGAATAGGAATATGTACATAAAAATGTAAACAAGCAATATTTTTTCTTTAAGATAAAATATTTGAGGCAGAAATGATAACTTGAAATACTTCATTCATTAATATATTCCCAACAAGAAGGAGGCTTGCTTGACCAACGAAGTATATCCCTCTTCTTTCTAACAAGTCGATGTACGGGGCATTCCATCCATGTTCAGCTTTCGACTCATTTGATCCCTATCCTTATGTAGGGGTGGGGCTCTAAGTGGGGAGGGGGTGTCGACTATGGATAGAGAGATTTTCCCCCTCTGGAATCAATACAATATAGGTTTCCCACCCTGAACTATAGATAGGGCCATATAGAGAGTTGGCCCCCCAATTCAACTCACTTTATTCGATGGAGGAAAGCAATCACTCATACAATATAGTAGGCTCTGAACTGCCATATGGATAGAATTCTATGGAGGGAACCCTTCTAGATATATTCGGGGATTTGAACTCAATTCTCTATTAGCAGATGGACCTAAGATATAGAGAGAGGGGGCAAAAATGGAGACTAATGGCTGCAAAGGAGGTTTTAATATGATACTTATCAATTTCGATTTTATCTATACTCTAGCTATGGTCATATGACCACCTTTGATCATAGGCCGACTAATCAACCACGATCCAGGTCG
Source organism: Taxus wallichiana var. yunnanensis (assembly GCA_018340775.1). Lineage (NCBI taxonomy): Eukaryota > Viridiplantae > Streptophyta > Pinopsida > Cupressales > Taxaceae > Taxus > Taxus wallichiana. The sequence continues at coordinate 316,661,674 of CM031239.1, forward strand.
TGCCGCCCCCTTTCAATTTCTAGGGCATATCTTTGGTTCCTTCCAATTCCCGCACCGATCTGTCATATACGAAGAACATTCATTCCAACACTCACTATTTGCACCAAAGAGCTATATAGAGTGTAGAGTCTAGTCATCCTATAGATCTAGGGGCACATGAATAACCAACCATATCATATGGCGGCCTCAAGGCTCCCAGATATATAGAGAGATGCTTTTGGCTAGGCTCAAGATAAGGCTCATGGCTCAAGTCCCATCTATGGCTGGGATGGGTTGGGTGCTTCCTCAACCGACTAGTAGAGTGGAGCCCTGAGCCCTATTTACTCCACTCAGGGCTCCACTGAGGGTTGGCTCATGGCCCAACTAAGCTATAGAGAGTGGTTAGGCAATATATCAATCAAGATCTCTAGGTGGGACTTGACATTCGAGGAACGCATATAGATAGGATATATAGAGAGTGCGGCCAAATCCCACCCAGATATCTTGATTAATATATGGCTTAACCACTCTCTATATCTTATTTGGGCCATGAGTACAATTTTTTTCCACCCTCTCTATATATCCTATCTATATATGCTCCTTCAATGTCAAGTCCCGCCAGAGATCTTGATTGATATATGTCCTAACCACTCTCTATATCTCATTCGGGCCATGATCTAACCCTAAGTGGAGCCCTAAGTGGAGTAGATAGGTCTCGGGGCTCCACTCGGAGCTCCACTTAGGGCTCCACTCTACTAGTCGATCAAGGAAGCCCCCAACCAATGTCACCATGGATAGGACTGCCCTATCCCTCTATATTTATTGCATTTGTTTATTTTGAGCTTTGATAAGGGCCCTATAGGTGATCCAAAGTTATTCAATAGCTCCGGATCACCCATAGGGCCTCCTGTAAAATCTCTAGGTATACTCGAAGGCCTCTCATCAAAGCTCCATATATATCTATGCAGAAAAGATAGGACACACTTACCAGTTAGAGAGCAGAGGGATAAACCACATCGATCAATCAAGCCTCCCACTAGTAATGCATCTCTCTCTGGTAAACCTATCAATGGATGAACTATAATATGTGGTTAGGTACCTCACTTTTGGAGTTGTTACAAGAATAATCATTCTAAGATCAATTATAGGTGATCACCCATTTCCAAGTGGCAAGCTTCCCTTAGTAGATATTGAATAGAATACTTAAATCAAGAGTTCTCCATCCCTTATATTGAATAAAATATCACCTCCTGATTGGAACTCAAAATATAATTAAGGTTATCACATGTATGTTGCACAAAAACATCTATGAAGTTAATCTGGAAATTCTTCCAAAATGTATAGCCCTTTTAACTAGTAAGAACAATACAACCTCTTTCTCAATTGAGATCATTCTTCAATGTTATAAACCATGTCATTCAAGTGCAAGCCTTGAATAATATCTTCATCAATAGTGAATAAAAGGAGAATATTAATTATGCACTAAGAAAATCCCAAAGATATGAGATTTTTTTATCAAATAAATTGAATACCTTAAAGCATTTGATTACACTCGTTATTAGGGAGTGGTAACAATTGATTTCTTCCTGCATTAATATATTTATGGTAATGAAATAGAGATCTATTTTTTCTTTCCAAAATTTGGAGAAGGGTTTATGGATTTACCACCATGGCATATGCCTAGAAAATATTGTAATCAAAGGTTTTCTACTTGACATTTATCTGGTCTCATTATACAAGAGTTCGATCTTTTGAGTTTTATGTCTTCTTTCATGTTCTCTAAGAATGCATGTTAGGATTTAAGGTGAGAGTAACTTGCATGCAACACTGAACTATTATACTCTTTATCTCTTCCGATTAAAGATATTATAAATAAAACCCTACATGATATGATTCTTAACACATTGGGTGCACTAATATGCATATGCTTCTTGGAAATCAAATTAAGTTTTTTGCCTTACTCGCACCAATAGTCTTTGTTCCTTTAATGAATGATTGAAATACTTAGTGTGTATATTTCACACATCAATCTTGGCGATGAACTTGTAGGTTGAGGAGTAGTCACCATGTAAGATTCTTGATTACCCAGATGTGGGGTGTCATATAAAGATAAGGGTACATGTAGTTTTTATTCTCCTCCAAGCGAGACACCATTTTGGTGTATGAGACACCTCATGCACAATTATTTCCACAAGGGGATGGTTACTTCCATTTTGGTGTATAACTCATATAGACCTCCTCTATGAAGCATACATGCCTTAACATCAAGTCCATACACATCACCCAGTTCATGACTATCAGCTTGCATGCAATTACATTTATAGCCATGTTATAAGAGAAGCCAATGTTTAGTAGCTTTTATAGTTCATGTCACCAAAAATTTCTACATGAACCCTTACATGTATTTATTTCTCTGTAATCCTTGAGATGATTTTCGTTGTGTGAAACTCAACACACATGCGAAGATTCTTAACTACTCAGATAGGTATCCAAGTTGATGCTTTGATAATCCCATAGATAATGGCTAGCTTCTCACTGTGTCCACATAACAAGTACCTTTCCATCAAAGTCATGTTGTGTAAAGTGAATTTAGGGAAAAAACCCTTCCTCTTCCATTTACATGACCAAATCATCTAATTTTGTATAGATTTCATCTAATCCTAGGTGAGAATTATTTCCTACAAGAAATGCATGCACCCTCTTCTTGACTTTACTCAGCTGCATCCTGGCCTTGTCTTCAATTCCCTTTTATTTATCATATTCCTTCCATTATCTGCATCATTCTAACTCCATACCAAGCCTATTCTGTAGTTCTTTTGTATGTTATTTGAGAATTTGGTTTAATGTGTGAATTCAATGCTTGTTACATTTTCTTTTATTCGCAAAAGAAACTATTTCACTCTTTTTGTTTAATACATCTAGATTCAAACCAAAATCAAATACTATAACCAAGACATACACCAGGTAATGTTTGCATTTCCTTTTCTAGCTCAGCTAAAGCGCTTATCAATAGAATTTGATGTTGGAGGTAACCAATACTTTCCATATTATGATGCCTCAATTTTTCATTGATTCTCAGGAAACAGGAAAACCTCTTCACATACTTGTGTTACTGGTCTTTCTCCTATTTTCACCATTATGTTTCAGCCATGGTCATACATTTGAACTTTAATATTATTGTTTACATTTCCTATTGCTTGTGTCTTTGTTTGTATTGCATTTTTCCTTTTTCTATATTCCATGTTTCCCTTACAACAATAAATATACTGTAGTTGCAATATTTATTTGGAAAAACCTCATAGAAATGGTAGGCACTACTTTACCCTTAAAAAAATGTTGCATGACAATGACCATTAACAAACTACATCCGCACCATATGAATTGGGTGATCGAAGGAAAGATAACTTCCAAAGGAAATATACATAGCTATGTCAATGAAAAGGGTGAGGGTGAGGTTCAATTTCAATGTCATCGATGCTCTAGGTGATGACATGAATATGACTTACTTTGTAAATTTTGCTACCTATTACCATGAAAAATTTCAAGTTGGAGCAGTTTATTCAATGTCCAAGGGTATCCTAAAATATATGAAACCAACATATAAAGACTCTACCAACCCATGGGAGCTCATTCTTAACATGGATTCTATTCTACAACTACGTGTACAAACTTACCCCAAAATTTCAAACTATCTTTTCCATTTCACCAATATCCCTGCGATCCAGAGATAATCTCAAGTCTATAGTAGATAATTACCTCTCAAGTCTATAGTAGATTTTATGGTAATTTTAATTACCTTTTTTTTTTGCGTGTCATGTGTATACTTCCAAAATTGTGTTCTACCAGACACTTGCAAATACAACATATGACAAAAGATACGGTTTTGGAACCTATACATCAATGGAAATTTACTCCTTGTGTCGCTTTTGTGCACCTACCAATATTGGTCATTTTTTTGGTCTTGATAACAAAATCACTTTATCTCCACGTGGAGGGTGGAGTTAGTAAAGTTTAGGCGTGTTGGTCTTTCCCTTGGTTTGAATGCCAAGTGGGGGGCAGTTGGCCGCCTGTCTCCTCTAGCAACTTTTCAACCACTTCAGACCTGTCATCTTTTATGACCAGCTCTGTTGTTTTTGACTTCCTCTTGCTTTTATGAAGGGAACAGTCTTATGTGGAGTCTGGCTTTTTTTTTTGAGAGCATTCTTCCTAGCCGCGTGGCACAATAGTTTCTTGTGGAGGAGGGGCGTGGAGCTTCAAGCTAGTGAGGAAGGCGTGTTACCTCCACGTTTTTTGGGTGCTGCGAAGGGTGTTCTTGTGTTTGGGATTGAACACGCTATACACATGCCAGCAAAGATCAGCAGCTATAAAAAAATCCAAAGTGATGACATTTAGGAAAAGAGGCCTAACTACATGCTGACATAATATGGTATGTATTCCTCGCTCTGTCTGCAATGCATCATGTAAATAGAGGTGCTTTGTGTTTGATTAGGTTCAAGAAGAAACATGTTTCTTAGTTCCATTGATAGCCTTCGTAAAAGTCAAGCCAGGCTACCTTTGTCAATTATTTCGCATTAGAAAACAAAGAGAAAAAAATGGAGGTGCAGAGTGTAGAAGTAACGCGATGGGAGGATCATGTTTATGGTGGTTCAATCCAAAAAACCATTTTGTAATGTGTGTGTATCCGTGTAGTATGTGAATGTGCCGGTTGGTTTCGAAGAATTGTGCCCTTAATTTCGTTTATGGCCACTGTGTGCATTATTTCAGATTAGAAAACAGAGAAAAAATGGAGGTGGCCAACAAGTTGCAGAGCAATGTTTCTTCCATTATTTATGTTTATAGACGGTTTCAACATCAAGAGTTCAGTAAAAATGTTTAGGGTTTGTAAGCTTTCGCTTGTTTTTCGAAGATTCTTAAAGATTTTTATTTCTCTCGCTACCACGTTACTATGTTTGATATGGATTTATGTTATGAGGCGGTGGTGGTTTAGTATTCACATTAACATGGAAAAGTATTGATATCATGCTTTAATATCTCACATTGTTAATGATAGTAAACAATGTCTTTAGAAAAACTAATTATAAATAAAGAAACTTTAGATTAAATGGGGCATTGTCTTCAAACTTGCACCTTACAGTTTTGACTCTTTGATCTTTCTAGGTTGAGTTTTGTATGGATGTATAATGTGTTCATTGCACATGATGCTAGAGGATCCTTTGACACTATATGGGCATAGTGAATTTTTTTTATGTTTATCATGAGGGCCACCTTAATTGGTATTCACACCGATGTTTGTTTTTTTCCATTTTCTTCGTAGTCTCTAAATTATATTTAGGGGTTAGTGAAATTCCTCGGTTGCTAATATCTATGTACCAATGTAGCGACCAAAGTTTGTTTGGGCTGATTGTGTTGGTTGTTCCTTTAAATCTTGATATCTTGGAAAAATAATATTTCAACTACCAATTATGTGTTACGTAGGGAAGGAAACATTATTGAATTGTTTGTATTCTTCTTTTAAAAGAATTTTGTGATGGTATTTAAATGTATCTTATTCGCTATTTTCTTGAATAAATACGGGTAGGCATATAATGGAAAGGAGCAGGTATCATGACATTGTACACAACACAAGCCTGTGACTTACTTTTGTTTAATTAACAAGATATAAACTATGCATACATGGCTGACTTTTGCAATTTTTTTAGAATCTTTAGAATAAAGACATTACTATTGTAATTGTCACATATTTGATTAAATGCTAAAGAGAGTGTCCTTGTAATAAGCTATACGTATGTCGAATAATGCCTCATTATACTTACAAAACATGCACATGTGTATGTATGTACTATTGTAATATGATGTACATATTTGTAGCATTGTGTTTATTGTAATTATCTTACCAACCACAATAAGTCATTGTGTTCAAAGAAAGGATGGAAAATGGCCCCTCTTGTGGAATGGGGTAAGAACACTTAAGAAACCCCACGCTTAAGATAATAGGTGACAAAAGTTGTAGGTGAATCCATGGTATAGACCTCGTGAACTCGCCTCCCAAAATTTGTGAAAAAACTAATCGATGGACCATCTCGGTTAAAATAAGAAGTAAACAAGGATTTTGCTTCGCGCCTACGATCATAATTAGTATGTTTTTCTTCGCACCCCTTTAGTTGCATTAAGTTTTGATTCCAAACAAGCAAGGATTAATAAGGAATATAATTACCTTCTCTTCTTGAAAGCTTAAATAAGTGAGCCTAATAAGGATATAAAAATGGAGTTTGTGTTTTAAGAGAATGGGATCTCACCATTAAATGGCTTACTAGCAATGTGTAGCCAATGGTTCTTCCCATTTACTCAATGGTGTGTGGTGTGTTGTAAAAGGATAAAGCAAATAGCTCAATAAAATGAAAATAAAATAAAACTCCTAATCCTAGCAATAATACTATAGTTTATTGTTAGAGGGAAGAAGTGTTCTTGTAAATGAGAGTAAGCTTTAATGGGGTAGGGGCTATTTATAGTTTTCCATTTAAGGGAAAGAGGGAGATTTGAGTGCATGTGGGACAAATGAAAAAGCCCAGCTTAAAGCACTTTAACAAGTCAAAGTAAGATTTGACTATGTAAGTGGCTTCCTCTGGATAAGCTCTTTTTAGAAGAGGTTGACCATAACCGATGTTGTTAAGGGCTAATTAAACTAGGTTAGGCTAGTTAATCTTGTTTTAGAGAGAAATTAGGAACTACTTTGAAAGAGTTTTGAGTGGTTTAATCAATCTAATGAAATGGATTGATAGTCTCAGGAATCTAATCCCCCAAGTAGTCTAGAAGAGGATAAGAAGAGGATTTAGCCAAAAAAAAGAAGAGACTTATATTATCCTATTTAATTGACTTATAAGAGGAATATGTGATCGAACTAATGTCGTAAGATGTGGGAGTTAGATAGGTCTAACACTACTGATGGATATATGTCATTAATTTACGAGGAGAGACAATAGTTAAGAAGTACACTATATTAAGAATACTAGTGCTTTTAGGAAAAACTACTAAAACTAAAACTAGTATTACCTGCAGTATGTGAAATAACTAGTTCATTGAGTGTAGAAGTAATGCCGATGAAAGCTAATTTTTTTTTGAAAATGGAAGTTTTGATTATGTATAGTGTAACAACACTATCCCGATACATTAATGGAGGAAGAAGCAAGGTATTATTATCAAGACGATGTCATTTCGGTGATGCTAGATATATAAGGCAATATCGATGCACCCTCTTGTCATCGTAAATTAAAAAAATAATAGACAACATCGGAACATTATCGAAAATGCATTTAAATGTAAGACATAAGAAAGAAGTATCATTTAGTTGTCCGTGACCAAACAAGATATAAACTAGCATAATCTATGCTAGCAATTTTTATAGAATCTTTAAAATAACGGGACTTATATCAAGTTCTCAAGAAAGTGTCCTGAAAGCACGTATGTCGAATAAGTACCAAAATGCACATGTGACTATGTAATGTGTAATATGATGTAAAACTAGCAACCTAAGGAGAGATGGAAAAAGATGAACCTTAAGAAATCACATTAGTGAATGGACCATCTTGAAATCGAGGAAGATCAAAGAACTTATCAAAAGATATGAAAAAATAAGTGAGCCTAATAAGGATCTAAAAAATCGCACACTTTAGACATTTAAAATAAAACTCCATCTATAAATATGGATGGATGTAAATGGATAAAAAAAGTGGTGAGTACTATCTTTGATAAAACGTGTACGGTATGCTTCTTTCTCACCCCAAAAAATGGGCGGAAAGCGAGAGAATGCAAGGGTGTAGATAAAAAAGTATGAAAATAAACTAAGCACCACTTATAAGAGGAATACGATCGAAATAATGGAAGGGGAGTTTTGCCTTGTATCAAGATGAGAACAAAACCAATATTAAGCTAAGTGGGACCTCTAAAACTAGTTAATTCCGTGATGAAAGACAGTTTTAGTTCTAACTATCCCGATACATTAATGGGATATTTTCCTTCTTCGGTATATATAAAGGAACAACCCTCAAAAGGTTTAGACTCGGAACCGAAATGAAGTAAAGTAATTTGTCACATTTGTGATGTTCTCAAGAAACCTGGAAACACATGACAACCAAGACTAGAAAAGTGGAGCTCTAAGGAGAGATAAGAATTGCCTCCTTAATAAGATCTCTCAAAGAACTAGGTGTCACTTTAGACATTTAAAGCATTATCTAATGGACGTAAATGGATAAAAAAGTGGTTACCTATCTTTGATAAAAAGTCAGGGTATGCTTCTTTCTCACCCCAAAAATGGGCGGCGAGAATGCAAGGGTGTAGATAAAAAAGTATGAAAATAAACTAAGACTTGGGCAGGGAGTTTTGCCTTGTTCAAAGATGAGAACAAAACCCGAGCTATTAATTCTCGTTGCTTAACTTAATGAGGTTTTAAGAAAGAATGGCCTCCTTAATAAGATCTCTCAACTAGGTGTCACAAGCTTATCTAATGCGAAACCAGTCACACTGATCGACTGGGTGTACTATGAGGAAAGGAGCAAACCATTTCGTATGAAAACACGTGTATTAGAAGGTTTGTGTTTCATTTTGATGCCTTTTATTTGATAAGCGTTAGGTCTGTATGCGATGAGTTAGTAATTTTCCATTCAATACCGATATCAAGAAAGGGAATTTACATGTTGCTTTTGATTCCTAAGATCACCGAAAGGCATGAAGGAAGAGCATACGCAATGTGAAAATTCCACTAAAATAAGCTATATGGAAAGTACTTTACTTTTAGAAGTATAAAACAAGTGTTTTTAAACATGACAAAAGGTTGTACAAGTGTTTTTGATCTCCAAGATCACCTAGAAGGTGTGAGGAGAGAGCATACACACTTTACAAACCTCATTTTAGTTAAGGAATGAAAAAACTTAAGTTATGCTAGATTAAACAATTAATCAACACCCTGCACTTGCTTTGTTAGACTTTGAAAACCTCTGAAATTTTGAAAAATGATCTTACATCTTAGGGAAATAAAGTTCAAATTTTAACACAAAAATATGCATGTCTAGAAAGACCATGTGCACCCCTTTCTACCAACGGATATGTGTCCCAAATAGCGTGGATGCATGGTAGGGTTTTATGACAGTGGGCCCCAACACCTACGCGAGGCCTGCTAGGTAGGTGCACTAGGGTTTCAATGCGGATGCTCTCAACCCAATGGATACGCCTGTAAGCAAAATAAATTAGAAAATATAGTGTGACGGAAAACACTAGTGTGTCCAGAGACACGGGGACACCCAACAATCGACGAAGATGCCTACGGTTCGATGGATATGCTCATGGGTCAAAATGACAGAGTTTACACAATAAGCCAATATACGCCAACATGCCCGGAGACACGGAGATGCTCAATGGTTAACGAAGACACCAATGGTTCAAAGTGGAGACGCGGCTGTTCTAAAATGTGTCACAACCAAAGTAGTATGACAAACGGATATGTGACTATCTCGATGCCAATGCTAGGGTATCAAAGGAGACATGCCCCTTTAGGACACCTACCCGCACCCCCTGAAAAACCTGCAAATGTCACGGAGTTGAATTTTTTTGACAAGTAAACAGGTTAAAGGTTAGCCAAAGAAGCCTATTTCTAGCTCAAACCCACAAAAATACATGATCAAGGATGATTTAGCTCACTTAAAAAATTAAATCATGTAAATAACAAGCTATTTCTCCTAGAAAATATGAAAGTGGTTAGAAACTGAAAAATAAATAGCTTTAACAAGACTCCATTAATGGAGGATGGACTTCATGTCCCACCAAGCGTGCCAAATGTGTTCAAAGAAAGGTTAAAAGCTATGGAATGGGGTAAGAACACTTAAGAAACCCCAAAGCTTTGTGCAAAACCAATCAATGGACCATCAGATAAGAAGTAAACAAGGATTCCTATTTTGCATGCATTAACCTTGAAGCAAACAAGCAAACTTAACAAATATAATTACCCTCTATTCTTGAAAGCTTAAATAAGTGAGCCTAATAAGGATCTAAGCAATTAGTTTGTGCTTAAGAGAATGGGAGCTCACCATTAATGGCTTCAAGGCCAATGGTTCTTCCCATTTACTCAATGGTGTGTGGTGTGTTGCAAAGGATAAAGCAAATAGCTCAATAAAATGAAATAAAACTCCTAATCCTAGCAATAATACTATAGTTTATGTTAGAGGGAAGAAGTGTTCTTGTAAATGAGAGGGGGGTAGTGGGATATTTATAGTTTTCCATTTGGGAAAGTGGGAGATTTGGGTGCATGTGGGACAAATGAAAAATCCCAAAAAGCACTTTAGCAAGTCAAAGTAAGATTTGACTAGGTTTTAGAAGAGGTTGACCATAGTTAGGGCTAATTAACCTAGGTTAGGCTAGTTAATCTCGTTTTAGAGAGAAATTAGGGTTTTGAAAGAGTTTTGAGAGGTCTAATCAATCCAATGAAATGGATTGATAGTCTAGGAAGCTAATAGAAGTAGTCTAGAAGAGGATAAGAAGAGGATTTAGCCAAGAAGAGGCTTATATTATCCTATTTAATTGACTTATAAGAGGAATACAACCGAAAGAGTGTCGTAAGAGGGGAGTTAGATAGGTCTAACTTGATGGTATGTCATCAATTTTGAGGAGGAGAATAGTTAGTGCAATATTAAGAATAATAGTGCTTTGATCAAACTACAGGTGTCTACAGTCATATGCATTTTCCTATTACAAATACCTCATATAGTACACTAGCAACCTATGCTAATGTTACGCGAGAATCATGAAATAACTACCATTAGCTCTTTCAACATTATATATCTACCTACTACATATATCAACCCTATAGCCACATACATGTACACCTACACATATGCATATATATATGTGTGTGTGTGTGTGTGTGTGTGTGTGTGTGTGTGTGTGTGTGTACATATATGTGTACATATATAGTCATGCCTCTTCGCTGATTTAAGTGGTTATTATAATACATTGCACCCATTTACTTCAATCTATTTAAAATGTAAATCTAATATTTGGAACAAAAAAACATTTTTTTCCTTAATCTAACATTTTGTTGTGTATGATCAAGATACACACTTAGTTTGGCCATCATGATAAATGCACAACCTTGATTGGCCTATAACTAGAAAAAGATGTAAAAAATGAAAAACGTCAACAAATTTATGCCTACTAGAAAAATATCCTCAATGTGGCCCATCGCAACATGTAACAACCCAATGCATCCCCTAGAAGCCAACCCCTTGCCTCGCAATATTTTCCCTATTGATTTTTGTAACATTCAATAAAAATTTCACAAACGCGTCCGATTCCTTATTTTGTATTCATACTTGTTTAGATCGTAATGAATCATACCCATAGATGTAAATCAAACCCACACCTACCTGTCCCATGTGTTTCACGTGCTCCCATGAGAGAAAGGGGCACCACTTCTCTTCATGGAGCAATATGGATCTTGGGCCCCAACCCAAAGAACTAAGCATTTTAAAATGGGTTGAATAAAATCTTATTGTAAGAGTTGAACCAATTTTACATGTCACCCACACTGTGGGGGGTTGATACATGTGTAGTGGACATACCATAAGTTTCCCCAATACATTACATCCATACTACACTTTTAATCACACCGCCTAATGACCTAGATATCTTAATACCTAAAAAGGATATGAGCCGAAGCAAACCATATAAATTTTTGTGATTAGAGATCACATCCAAGATGCACTTGTATACAAAATACGAAACAAACCATACTAAAGGGATGTCATCATAAATGAATCTGCCCTTATAATTCTACCCGTCTTTCCATGGATATCTTTTATAATCTACCCTTATGCTTGACAAATTTCCTTCTAGACTCTTACATCATCATAATTTGTTACATCCATACCAATCACACACAAAAAGGTTGAGCAGATTAAGAGTGTGTTTAAAACAAAATGCAAAGCACACCATCCATAGTTTATTGACCCCTAATAATTTAGACCCCATAAATCAATATTCAACGGAGGGTTTACATTCTATGGCTTTTCAAACCCTTTTCCCATTAGGTGTGGACATGTTTCGCAAGCCTCAACCCACCGAATTCTAAATCCCTAAATATTCTCTCCACCTAATGCAAGATCATGAAAACTAGTTTGGTAACCACCCTCGGTTCCACTATTTTTGTTGAACCTTATGATGTGCCATAGAAGCCAAGACATGTCATTTGTTTTGTTATAAAAACATTGAAGAAACTTTACCTACAACCGCTCGTAACCTACATACTTTTTATGACCCTTCCGGATGATAAAATAGAAAATCAACTCATGTGTTTTGGTTCCAACCTTAGAGGTACCTGATCTTTCTCGGGTACAATGCAAAAATGAACTCACAAATATGATTATCTAGCCTGGGTATCCTAACATTGTTCTTCACACCGAGTTTTTTTTTAGAATAGATTGCCCGAATTACACCACCTCATGCCTAGAAAATGTCCTCCCACCCCTACCACTACACACAAATGAATAATCCATAACATAATAGTGTATCCTCATTTAATAATCATGTATATGGCGTCCAGATTGTAATATTCCCAAAGAAAAGTTGGAAAAATAGCTACGTACAAAAGACTTCAGTACATGTAAAACTATATACATTACAAGTTGGCAAGAGATTTTACTAAAGTCCACACTTTTACATCTATGTGTACTAACCTACCATGCTTAACTATATTCAATTGGCCCATCACAACATGTTACAATCCAATGCTTCCCCCCAAAAGCCAACCCCCTTCCCCACAATATTTTCCCTATTGTTTTTGTAATAGTCAACAAAAGTTTTCCAAACTCCTAGATTCCTTGTTTTGTACGCATACTTATTTGGTATGTAATGAATTATACCTAGGGATGCAAATCAAACCCACACCTACCGGCCCCATTTGGTGCACATGTTCCCATGAGAGAAAAGGGTACTTCTCTTCATGGAAAAATATGGATCCCGGCCCCAACACAAAGAACTTACCATTTTAACACAAAGTTGAAGAAAAAAATTATCATAAGAGTTGCACCAATTTTACATGTCATCCACACTCGACGAGGACAATACATGTATAGTGGACATACCTTAAGTTTCCCTCAAGACATTACATCCATACTACGCTTTTTATCCTACCGCCTACGGGACCTAGATATCCTAATACTTAAAAAGGCTAGGCTTCAAAGGAAAACCATATGAATGCTTTGTGATTAGAGATCACGTCTAGGATGCACTTGTATACAAAATACAAGATGACCCATGCTACAAGGATGTCATTGTAGATGAACCCACCCTTACAAGTTTACCCAGTCTTGCCACATATATCTTTTATAACCTACCCTTTATGCTTTACAAATTTCCTACGAGAGCACTCTTACATCATCATCATTTTTGCATCCATACCAGTTGCACGCACATGAGGTTGAGAAGATTAAGAGCTATGTTTAAAACAAAATGCAAAACACCCTATCCATATTTTATGGCTCTAAATAAGTTCATGCCCCATAAATGAATATTCAATAGAGGGCTTATTTTTATGGCCTTTCCAACCCTTTTCCCATTGGGTGTGGATATTTTTGCCAGCATCGACCTCACCGAAATCTAAATGACTAAATATGCTCTCTACCTAATGTGGTATCATGAAAACCGGTTTGGTAGCCACCCTTGGTTTCACTATTTTTTTGTTGAACCTTATGGTTCACCATAGAAGCCAAGCCATTTCATTTGTATTTTATAAACAAAACATTGAAGACACTTCACCTACAACCGTTCAAAACCTATGTACTTTATTACATACCCTTTTATATGATAAAATAGAAAATTAACTCATGCGTTTTAGTTCCAACCTTAGAAGTACCTTACTTTTCTGGGCATAATGCAAAATTAACTCTCATATATGATTATCTAGTTAGGTAACCCAACATTGTTCTTCAAACCAAGATTTTTGATAATAGATATCCTAATTTGCATCACCTCATGCCCGGCCAATGTCTTCACACCACTACCACTACACACAAATGGAAAATCCATAACATAATAGTGTATCCGCATTTAACAACCATGTATATGGTGTCCAAATTTGTATTATTCCATGAAGAAATATTGTAAAAACAACTGCATAGAAAAGACTTCTTATACGCTTAAAACTATATACATAACAATATGGAAATAGCTTTTACTAAAACCCATCGCTTTACATCAATTGTGTACTAACCTATTATGCTTAACTAGATTCAATTGGAAACACAGAGGATTGAATCAAATTCATGGCTTCATATGGCTAGAGAATAGCCCTAACATGAACACATTAGACTCGGAACAATAGTCAAGCCGTTAAATCTTACTTTTATGTCTATGTAAAAACTTGGAACCCAATGACAAGCTTCTAAATTGCTTTGTATATGGATCGCACAACAATTAATTATCCACGCTTATTATTTTCTCAAGCTATACTAAATGCACTACTTCTACATTCCTACACAAAAAGGCACATAACTACAATGTATGTACAAACAAATTCCTATGGACAACTCAAGCTATCTCCACATTGTGCCTAGACATACATGGGTAACAAATTTATACTCCATCTCGTAATGAAGATGGAAAATATATTCACAATAAACCCATGCTAACAAATTGGTGAGCCAATATCGATTTCCAACCAAGTAGTTTCACGAAATTCTATTCTAAATTTGATATAGAAAAATATGCATCTAAGGTAGAATAAATAAAAATGTAACCACACGTTGTTAGTATGGATAATAGACAACATAACACCGAAAAGTTGTAAGCACAACATATAGAAAATTTCTTTAAGAAACAATTGATGATCGAGATATCGGAGCACAAGAAACATGCCATGTGGTATTGAAGTTGCCACTAAGGGTATGTATCCAAACATTTATAACCTTATCTCGTAGGGAAGAAATTACAAGCGTATATCACCAAACCACCCCTACCAGATGTTTGCATAACATTTATTCATGCATATATGAAAAGACCCTCCTTTGGATTCCCACTACCTAATAGTTTCAACAAGGTCATAGTCCTACGATAATCATCAAGAAATCGATCATTGGAAAGAAAGAACAAAAATAATTGTTACAATGTCTCCTTGCATTTCAAATCCCTCGCTATTGGATCAACATCATACGAATCTTTTTTTCTTCATGGAGCTCTTACTATACATTTTTTTGTTACATTCCAATTGAGATAAGAATATGCAAAGAAATAATCTGCCACCATTGGGCTACATTCTCAACAATATACAAACCTTGGCATATAGAATGTGCACCCACCGATACCACAAATAATTCAAATATAACTATATTGATGAAGACATGCTTGAAGAAAGGGTAAGACAAATGGAAGAGTGGGAAATCTTTTCCTAGCTATACCCAACGAGGACACTCAACATTAGTGACTTCAAAATTCTTGGCAATCATGATTTTGATCTTAGCCATAGTTGACCACAAATTACAAATGAACACCAGCTACAAAAAATAGCTCCAAACTTCATAGAATCTACACATATAACCACCACAATCGTTTGCCCCCATGTTTCCACCTACTAAATATTCTTACAACTTATCAATGGAGAAAATTGAGCCACTTCAAATAATCACAACACATGTATCTAGAAGCCCAAGTCCCATACCCTCTATGCGATAATCCAAGGAAAAATGATACTGGGAAATCATACTTAATATGCCATATTACCAAAGAACTCTATATATAACCCGATTACCTTGTTTAGCCCCAATAGGTATTGCATCATTCAATATGAATGTCACCATAGTACATTCCACCATTCACATCCCCATGTTAGAAGTTACCCCAATATGAGGGAAAACCCTAGCTACTTTTAAAGAGGACCTACACAATGTGGAATACATTCCAATTGATGAGATGAGCTTCATTGGCCCAAAACTACTAATCCATACATAACTTGACTACAATAATAATTCCCTAGTTCTAAGCACAAGTTGTTTGGAGGTCGCTCAATCATACTTGTTGGCGACCTAGACAACTACCTCTACTTAAAGATACACCCTTACACATTAACAACACCTATGGACACATGTTATGGTCACAATTCACAAGAACATTCAATTTAACCATCAAATTTTTCAACCAAGGTAGTGGCACCACTCAACACATTTTAGAAACATCCTCCTCCATATAAGAAATGTAATTGCTAAAAAAATAATACTGGAACCTCCTAATGTCTTGCACTTTTTCATTCATCACCCATATAGAGCAAGATCCTTTCAAAGATGAAATACACTTATACGCTACCAATGCATTGGCCACTGTATATAACAAACACATAATGTGAGCCCTTAGTTCATGTTGATTGCACTAAGAAAAATGAACAAACTCACTAGAACAAAACAGACATGACCACCAAAATGTAACTAGAAAACACACTTATGCTTTGTGAGGGTGAAAAGCCATGCCGACATCAAATCTATGGGTGCAAGCCAAAATTCTCAACGGTGCTCAAGGCCAGTTCATTGTTATAATGTATGTTCCAAGTTGTACACCTCCAACCTTGCCATTATATGTAGTTGTCAATTTCACAAAATATACTATCCCACCATGGGACCTTGTCCACCTAACACATATACCAGTTCCACCAATAACAAGAGGAAAACATCATCAGGTTCCTCTAAAAAATGGCATGGGAACCGACAATCCACAAAGTACAGGGCCTCACTATCGCTAAAGAAACCAATTATATATGCCATAAATAATGCCAAGGCCTAACTTTCACAACCCTATCCTTTGTACACATGTTTAAAGACCTACAAATTTTCCCAACATTATCCTTCGACCACTACAATCACCTATAATAAGATGGACATTCCCATGCCCGTCTACAAGTAGAAACACTCTTGTAACATTGTACCACTATGTACACAATGCATATAAGAAACTACACTACACACTACACTTTCATGTATACTTCCCATAAACTATACATGCATTACATTTTAACAACATAAAACACCACCTCAACAATGAACCCATGCATTCTACAAGCACCTCTTCTTGACATAAAAATTCTACATGGTGTATGTGCAAAAACTAGAAGTGGTAGATAACTTCTACAATATAGCTACATAGATTGACAATAACAACAGATTACCTCCACCAGTTTTTATCTCGAATGCATAGAAGACCATTATCAAGTTGAATCAATAGTGGACGAAGATATGATTTTCATAATGATCATAAGTCAAAAATGAATAGAGCAAGCACAAAAAATTATACAACAAACAATAGTTGATGTGGAGAGTATGCAAAAATCCTCAGAGAAAATTGTTATGCTACCTACTATCATAAAGAAGCATAAACTCTTGACTACATACCATGTACACACTGTACACCCCTCACAAATGTAAATACCAGAATTTTGAAACATTTCAATATAGCTACCATTTTTGTTAGATACAATTACATCACTACATATGCTATGTTTGCAAATAGCTTGCAATCCAAGCATTTACGAGTTGACATTGCATGTTTAGATATGTGCTTAACTTCTTTATTCCTAACTATAAAATAAGTAAGTAACTTTTTTTTTTTTGTGAAATGGAATTAGTTATACAAATTGCATAATGACTACACTTATAGAGAGTCCGTAGTTTCTTTTTTTCTTGTATGCATTCATATTTTAATTCTAGGTAAATTCCCACATCTTTCTGTGTTCAATCTTCTTCTCCTCTACCTGTACACAAAATCACTTTCAATTGTGACCCTATTTCTAAGCACAATACATTCAATAATTGGTTAAATTATTACAAGACAATAGTTCCAATGCATAATTTCATGTCATATGTAATGAATGATTATATGTTGTTACTACTCACAACATTTGATAATGTAAGCTAAGCATTACAAATTACAATGCATTTCTCAATATCCAAAATATCTCTCTTAGTTTCGATGAATGTGGTGAAACAAACCTTTAATCTATGACACTTTGTTTCATCTACAATTACTACAACCCCTTCTCCCAATACATCACATCTACACATAGCTATTTTAAACCACTCATTTGATTTATTGGTATATTGTGTTGCATATGCGAATTGACAATGTAAAAGAGTTGTTATCATTCCATATTCAACACATTAGAATGGTGTATTAAATACAACAAAATTTAAAGTGCTTGCAAACTACATGTTTGTGAAAAATCTCAAATTGAATTAAGATACTTTGTATGCTTTTGATTTTGTATATAAGAAATATATTTTTGGCTTACAATACTTTCAAACAAAGGCCCACCTCATTTGCTTTACTAGGGATGTGTAGTG
Source organism: Taxus wallichiana var. yunnanensis (assembly GCA_018340775.1). Taxonomy (NCBI): domain Eukaryota; kingdom Viridiplantae; phylum Streptophyta; class Pinopsida; order Cupressales; family Taxaceae; genus Taxus; species Taxus wallichiana. The sequence continues at coordinate 316,680,015 of CM031239.1, forward strand.
CGTAAATCTTATTGATAAAAACATGTTTCTGTGTACAAAAATTAAGTTTATTCATATTTTATGTCACCAAATTATCTTGAGTATATTGCACACTTGTATCTTTCGAATCTGGAATATGCATCAATTACAACTAATTGTCAAATTATTACAACTACGAAGAGATTTAATATATATATTCAATTTGTGTAATTTACTAGGCATATAATGAGAGACTTATTCAAAACAACATTCAAGATTTTTTTCTAATGGCTACATACTATACATATTTGCATCAAAATCTCTCATCCCATTTTGAATCTTCCCTCAATTTAAATAGCATATCACAATGGCATCCCTTACACAAGCACAATAGATCCCCCAATATGTATCACAACCAACACCGCACCTCCCATTAAAACTCCCGCCAATGTAGGCTTGTTCCTCCGGGAGAAACCACTAATTATATATGTGTGTGTGAATATATATATAATTATATTAAATTATATTTATATATTTTAATAATTACATTGATCGGTGTTCTCTAAGTTAGGAAAACCTTTTCATTCTTTTTATTTGTCACATAATCGACACTTGGCATGAAAAGGAGTGTTTATATATGGATCTCACCGCAGCCATCTATGTGGCACAATAATTAGGAAATGTCTTGTCATGATGAAATGAAACACTTTTAATGACTTCCACAAGACCAAGCAGTCTAAGGGATCAAGAGCTGGAGCCCAAAGATATTTTCGTGTTTCTTTCAATTTTGGATCTACTATGAATCTTGACTAGGAAGCCAACTACTTCTTGGATCCTTTTCTCATCAAATAATTCATTTAGGTTGATGGAAACATGATTTTTCTAGAAAATAAACTTGTCATTGTACTCATCTTTCTTGAATCCCATGTGTCCTATTTGCAGAAGTCATATCTTCCCTTGAGATATTCTCTTCTTTTTTCCTCTTTGATATGGAATATATTTTAATAAGACTAAGATATGTCAAAATATGCTACTCAAGCCTAAAGTGGAGGGGTTCAATTAATTACTCAAGCCTAAATTATATGTTCTTGCATCCCCTTCTTGTAATTACTCAAGATTAAATTTAAATGAGGGCTACAAAATGTTAAGCACTCTTTGTTTGGTTTTGAAAGTGAAACCTATTGGATTTTTGGCATATTTTATTTCGGCCCCTTTAAGCATAAATTACAATGATGTGAATAATCGAGTGAGATTGAGACGATATAATGGAGCACATATATTAAATATTATTTGGGCAAGAGTAATTTGAGTCATGGAATAGGTGTGAGACATGCAGCATTTTAATTCCCACCTTTTTTATATCCAACTTTTTTATTTATGTATTCACCTTATATAACAAATTATATTTCGTCTAGTCAAAAACCATGACACCGTATAAAAATAAAATATAACAAATCTCGATTACTATGTATTCTAAGTACAATGTATGGGTGCATTGAATATAATATGAATGTGATTCTCTTGTGTGTAAATTTTTCACAAAATTAGATACCTTGGAAAAACTTATCCTTTTATCCATCAAGATCATCAAGTTGATCCTAAATAGTTATTTATGCTATTCATTAATACTTCATATTATCATTAATTTTTTACATATCACATATATTTCTAGCTCATGTCATATTAGCTAGAGATTATATACATTAAAAACTTAGGCTAAGGTTAGTCCCTCCACCTAACACAAGGTATGGTCTTTTAAAACCTCAAGATTTATATCCCACTCCCCATCACTCAACAAGTCATGTTCACTTTTTGTTAAGCTGATAAAATACATCATAAGTATGAAGGAGTGGAAGTATTGGGCATGCGAGCATAGGGCATGTGAATGTGAGTGGAACTATAGTGGAATAGGGTGCACCAAGGAAGGTTTGAAATCGGGACTTAGGTGTTCTACTGATTGAGGCTAATTATAGACATGGAGTGCAGTGCATGTTTTGTAGGAGACTTAAGGAGCACACAAAGGCTATTTTGGATGAGTAGAAGATCAAGCACCATGTAGGTTTTGAGTTATTAATAGGATTATATTATTGTTGTATTATTATATAATCTATTAATAATGATCTTGTAATTATTATGTAAAGGTGCATTGACTATTATTATTAGCATGTAGCCTATTTTTGAAAGGTGCACGAGTGGTGAAGGGAAATTCCCCACCCCTATAAATATGTATTTATTTGCATAGTTTAGACAGTTCTAATTTCTATGTTTTGGTAGAGTTATGTTGTCGATTATGGGTGTGCATGACTATGGTGATGATACTATGTATGTATGAAGCTTCTATGTTTTACAACAATTAATATAATGGATCTTTGTGGCTGGATATTGGTGTTTGACATAACTAAGCATGGATCTTGTATGGTAAATCTGATTATAGTTCTTGTTTAAGTGTTCTTTCATATGGTTAAGATCTAGATCTGGTTTATGCATTATAATATATTTGGTTAACTGTTATGGATCTAGAATATCTATTTAATCATGTTAACTCCTTGAACAAGCTGACATAAAAGAGGGACATGGTACCCTTGCATGCTTCGGGTGAGCACTCAGTTCAAGTTGAGTGATGTGTCAGCGTGCCTTGGGATTTTGTGGGTAAAATCTAGGCTACATTTTGGTTCCATTGTCGGGACCTCTTTTTCAGTTGTTTTTCAGGATTTTGCATGATGAAGATGTATTGGTTGACCTTTTCTAGTATTGAAGAGTGGTTAGACAATTTGGGGGAATATTATACTCACAGATTTAGCATTGGACCTGAATTTGATGCATGCGGCTAGGTTAAACAAAATGTATGATGAGTTGATGAGACATTCTTTGCCATCTTTTTATAGATTTGTATGAGTGTTTGGTTTTTATGCATCAAAGATAAATTGGAGGTTTTGAACACTTTTTTAGATATAGGAAGAATTATAGGCCATGTATGATGTAGATATGACATGAACGCATGTTGTGGATCATTGGTTTCACGGTGCTTTGAATATCTATATTATGGAATACATAATTTCTAGTTACTCTTTCCAGAGGTTATTGAGTTCCAGTTCTTACGCAATCCTAGAGGATCTTATTTACACATCATTCCTTTAATGATTAAGATCTTAATAGTGACTCTAGATCTGGAATATAAACCTATGGCTAGCTAAACCCCACCACCCATGGGGACAAGAGCATGTGTGGTGAAAGATGGTGGATCTAGCGGTAGAGAGACATAGAGAAGAAAGGAATCTTAAGTTTAATGAAGTTCACAAGAGGGACTTGGAGAATCAATGAGATATCACGGAAAGAATGGTGTTGTGGAGGGAGATGGCTCATGAAGGATTTGGAGCTCACGTAGAAGACCTAAAGCAAGAGCATCTAGAACTCCCCTATTTTGGAAAGCATGGTAGATAACCATCTTTGACTTTGGATGAAGGCAAGTTTGAAGAAATATTGAGAACTACGGGTGAGCCCCGATCATACTTGGTGACCTATCCCTTGCACTTGGTTTTCCAGTTTCTACGACAGAGACAACAATAAGCAAGATAGTGTGGATGGTAGAGTAACGATAGTTAGAGTTAATTTTCAGTCAAGTTCAGGAGTTAATTAGGTAGTGTATTCATCTATGGTGGTGAAATCACTATCTATACTATTTGGATCACTTGTTTGAGGTATATTTTCTAGCGTGTCATCAAGTAACAAAATGTGGGTGCACCAAATGTTGGTATAACGTCTTGAAGTAACACAAATTTGTGGACTGTGGGAATTTAGTTTAACATAATGTAGGAGAAAAAGGTAGTACATCCTATGGTCTATTACCTACTTCAGAGGGGGATGGGAGGATTGGGTGGCTTGGGTTCTAGTGGATCTAGTGGTTCTAAAGGGTAGAGGAAACACGGGAGGAAATACTAGTCCTAAAACGTGTAGGCATAGTTTTCACCAGCCCCAAAAATTTATATGGAAATGTCTTTTCATGTCCTAGAATATAGAGGGATAGAAGATACGTTGAGCATATACATATGTGTGAGATACTATGATGTGTGAAGGGTATTATAGTTCCATAACACAAGGAAAGTCAATTTATAAATACATTGTAAGGGCATGCACATAGCATAAGAAATTTGATCTGGACTAGATTTGTAGATTATACTATTTTGTGGGATGCTTTCTTGAAAGAATTTTATATCCCTGAATTTGAGTAGAAGATAATCAATGGGCTAAAGGACATTAAGCATGGTACTACTAAGAGTTTTCGGGAGTATGATGATCTTTTCAAGACCCTTTTATCTAAGTTATTATATGATATACACCTGATTCAACATGCTCAATGGTTCATTGGAGGATTGATCACACCTTTTAGGAGGGTGCTCTAACAAAAACTTATACAGATCCGCATCAGAACTTGAAGAAGCTCTACGTACTGAGGTAGTTAGGAGTGTAGACACGTGGAGTCAACATATTTTTAGAGGCTTGGATTATAGATATGGCCAAACAGTTAGAGAAATTATCAGCTAACTCAACACATGAGATGCGCAGTGGGATTTGGTGCACAGATTGTGAATTATAAGGGCATACTAAGGATAGTTGTCCTCATAAATCAATTTGTGTCATATTGCTTTGGATTATGAGATATGTCACTTAGATTATGATTCAAGTCTATTCCCCTTTATGCAATTTGCGATAAGGAAGAAATTTTTCTACTACTACAATATTTACAGGTCTACCACTCATGATACTAAAAATTACATGTTGATTGATCAGATTCATGATGTCATTGATATTGGTGTACATCAGACCAATGTTGCAAATAAATTCAAGGAAAAGGTGAGCATCATGATCATGATCACAATGAAAGACATTCTTAAGGAGGCCATGGTAGAGGTATATGATACCATGGAGGATCCAGAGGTCGGGGTCACAATAGTGGAAGGAGTGAATTTCCAAGAGGAACATTTTATACATACGGATCCCCTGATCATTATAGGAACGAGTTTCCATAGAACATTATTTGTTCTTTTTGTGGGAACAACCACAACTATGAATAATGCTCAGACTTATATGAACACTTTAGTAAGAAGCACAAGCAAGAAAAGGGTGTTGGAATGGTTAGAGTAAAACACGCTGTGGAAGATTAGTGGATGCTGAAGTTAGCATCGGATCCTGAGTTGGTACTTTTTTTTTTTGGTTACTACACACACTGAGGCTACGCACGAAAGGGAATTTCTAAAGAAGAATCCTATTTTTACAAAGGAGGATGTATTCCATGTAAAGTATCTAGACCCTACAAAATAGAAGTAGGTTTATCAAGAAAACATTGAGGTGATCAGAAAACAATGTTTGAAAGAAAAGTCATGAAGTTAGAACAAAAGAAATCCGCTAAGCTCCATGAGATAGATGTTGATGATTTAAAGTAGGTTTGCAATATTTTGTGACTAGAGAACATCATTCCTTTGTCATGGGAATGGTTAAAGTGAAACACGTCACCCGCTAGAATTGAGTGCGAAAGACATATTCTACATGTTAACCTTCCTCCTCATAGTTTGGATTATGACAAGGAGATTACTCTGAATGTCGTTGTTTATGGCTGGATTTTGAGTAACATTTTGATTTACATAAGTGCAAAAGTGAATGCACTCACTTTGGATGTGTGGATTCAGATGGGAAGACCACCATTGGATCCATCTTTGAATGTGTTTGTTTATGGAAAATAGGACTAAATCCATGCCTATTGGGGTTTTAAAAGATGCGTCTATTACTATATAAGGGGCCAAGTTTACTGGGGACTTTTAAGTCTTGGTGCTTGAGGAGGTCGACAATTTTCTAGCCTTTCTTGGGTCCCCTTGGTGTTATGCAAACAATACTAACTTGGCTTAAAAAAAAGGTTATATAACTTTTGAGAATAAGGAAGAGCGCATCATTATTCCTTTGACAAATGGAAAATTTACATCCTATGTAGATCCCTTAAGTGAAGAAGATTTAAACAGAACCTAGGTGCACACCATTAGTGATCCTGGAAGTTCTTTCATCAAAGGAAGGGAGTTATCCAATGGGATGATGCATAGTCCCTGGGTGATACTACAAGTGTTGCATGTGACAACTCGGTACATGAAACATATGAAATGATTGGGTGTGAGAGAAGTAGTGTAGTCACGCATGTAAGCATGCCATCAATTGTGTTAGGTGCTTGAGTAGTAACTAGGTACCAAAGTATAGTGGCAAAGGAAATCTTGAGGTATTCCTACTTTCTATGGAAGTTCAAAGTGGATAGACCAAGTTGAAAGAAGGAATATTCTAGTTTATACTCTGCACAAGACAATAACGTCTTTGGTGGATGGTCCATAGAGATAGTATTTTTGAGTGGTGTGAAGTAATAATCACCTTCTCTGCTACATTTCTTTGGAGCAATGTACCTATTTAGATATGTGAATTTCATGGTAAAGATCATGTTCAACAATGTGAGAGACTCTAGAAAGAGGGGTAGGACACCTTACCACCTTCGTTGTGGGTGCACAAGATCTATTTCACCTTGTGAGGTTGCACATGCACATGGTATGTTTATGTGGAGTTGAATAGAGAGAATGGAAATTGGAAAGAATTGACTGTAAGTATGATGGATACCTTTGACTATTTTTCCTCTAAACCTCCAATGAATGAGGCATTACAGGTTATGAAGTGCTTAACTATGGGAGATAGTGCAAAGGCTAAGGAACTTCTTCAGAAGTTATTAGGTGAGTCAAACCTAGAGGCATGCTTCGAAGAATAAGAGATAGGTACAAAACAACTTAGGTGCACCTGCCTAGAAAAAGAAAAGGGTAAGATGGTCTATGTCATTGATGATGAAGAAGTGGAGAATCTAGATGTTGAGCATATTAAAGGTATATGTGATGTCTTAGATCAGTTCAGGTGAGAAGTAACATACCTACCATGAGCCTATGTAACATTGGAATGGATGATGAACCTAAGGAGGCCATCATTGGATATTATTGGTCTGACTCTGAGGTTGCTAAGATAATTTAGCTATTGTGTGACTTCTAGGACCTGTTCCCTAGAGGCTATCATGAAGAAAGGGGTACCTGAATCTTTGGGAAAGATGAGAATCAATATAAAGGAAGGTGCATGCCCGGTTAGGTAGAGGCCTTAAGGATGAATCCTAAATCGTGCGTCAAGGTGAAAGAAGAAAGTGACAAGATACTAAATTCTATAATCATTGAGCCCATCGAAGAGTCATAATTGGTTAGCCCCATGGTAATCATTATAAAAAATATGGTAGAATCATAATTTATGTGGATTATAAGGAGTTAAATGTTTCATGTGTCATTGATCCCTTTCGCACACCTTTTACTAAATAAATCTTGGAAGGTGTTGCAGGGCATGAGATCTACTCCTTCATTGATGGATTTTCTTGATATCATCAGGTGAGGATAGCTAAGGAGGATCAAGAGAAGACAAATTTCATTACTAAGTGGGGAATTTTTGCATACATAGTTATGCCCTTTGGATTAAAGAATGCTTGTGCATGGTATGACAAGCATTTGAGGACTTTATACATAAGTTCTTACAAGTTTATCTAGATGATTGGACAGTCTATGGGCTCGTGAAGGATCACTGTGATAATTTAAGGCTTATGTTTGAGAGGTTCTAGTAGTGAGATTCTTCTTAAAAATTAAGAAGTTTGTTTTTTCCATACCTTTTGGGACTTTTCTAGGACACATCATCTGTAAGGAAGGCTTATTAGTAGATCCTGTTAAGGTTCTTTGTCATTTTGGGCTTGGATGAACCGACTAGCTAGAGCAAGGTGCATGATTCTTGGGGCACATAGGATATTATAAGAATTTTATCAAAGGTTATTCCAAGATCATTACACACTTATAGGAATTATTGAAGGCTAAAGGAAAGTTCCATTGGGGTGAGGTACAACAGCATGCGTTTGAGAAATTGAAGGAAAGGCTTACTATAACACATATTTTGCGCTTTCCTTCATGGACAAAAAATTTTCATGTACATGTGGATGCTTCTTGAATGGTCATTGGCATGGTATCATCCCATCCTAGGGAATGGATTTTTGATCATCATATTTTCTTTGCAAGCAAGAAGTTAAATCTAGCATAATAGAATTACACAACTACAGAGTGTGAGGCCTTGTCCATGATCTACGCACTCCATAAGTTTTGATAATACTTACTAGAAACACCCTTTATTTTCTATACAGATCACATGAGATTGAAATACTTGGTGAACAACCCCATTTTGTAGGGTGCATATGTCATTAGATCTTGTTATTTCAAGAATTTGATTTCACCATGGTGGTTAAGCTAGGCAAGAGTAATTATGGACCAAATCATTTATCAAGGATTAATACAGGAGAGGATGCGTAGACATTGAAGACACAATGTTAGATGCACATTTTTTTAGATTAAACCACACACCCACTGACTTAGAAGATATTGTTGTCTTTTTATGAACCAAGTTGGTGCCTGAGGGAATGAAGGATTTAGAGAAGAAACAACTTGCCATACGTATCATGCCTTATATGTTTATTAGTGGAGACTTTTACAAACTAGGATGGGATGAATTTTTACCTTGGTGTGTACTTGAGCATGAGTGTGAGCCCATTATGGAAGAGGATCATGGTGGTATTATAGGTGGAAACTATGTAGGGGATGTCACTGCACGCGCAAGATTTTATTGGTAGGTCTATGGTGGGAAACATTATATAAGGATTACAAAGAATATTGTAAGGCATGTGACCATTGTCAGTGCCTTGGAAATCCTAGGCATAGAGATGAAATGCCTTTAAGGCCTATTGCTAGTACATAACCTTTTGAAAAGTGGGTAATTAACTTTGTGGGTTCTATTTCACCACCCGCGTGCATGACTGGATCACGCTATATTATAACTTTTACATATTATCTTACAAGGTGGGAAGAAGTGAAACCTACAAAGGATTGCATGAAAACTATAGCAGAAATGTTTCTATGGGAAAATATTATCAAGAGATGTGGGTGCCCATTTATTTTGACAAGTTATAGGGGTACTCATTTTCTTAATGATACTGAGAAAGATACTACTAGAAACATTTATGGTAGTACACCATAAAACAACACCCTATCATCCTTAGGAAAATGGAACTACTGAGGCCTTCAAAAAGATATTGAGCCATACCTTGACTAAAATTTGTGATGTTGGAAGGAAAGAATGGGATGATAAAGTATTTGTTGTACTTTGGTCATATAGGACAACCTACAAGAGGTTGAATAAGGCCACACCATTTCAGTTGGTGTTTGGTGCAGAGGTTATTCTACTAGTGGAATTCATGTTACCATCTCTACATATTGTGTGCGTAGGAGGTTTGGATGATGAGAAAGCACTTGAAGAGTGTATTGAAAAACTGATGCAGTTGGATGAAAGGTGTGTTATATCAAAATGGAGTCAAAAGAAAGAAAAGGCCAGGCAAAAGGCATGGCATGATAGACATATTAAGGATAAGAATCTTGAAGTTGGATAGATGGTTCTTCTTTATGACTCAAATTTTTGTGCCACCCTGGAAAGCTTAAGGTGCATTGGTTGGGACCATATGTTATAACTTATATACTTGATTCAAGTGCTTTCCAGTTAGAGGCATTGGATGGGACATGGTTTCTTGTTACTTCAACGGGAGTAGGTTGAAGCCCTACTATAAATAAGTATTCTTGGTGTTTGTAATAAGGCAATATTTCCACCTAGATTAGATTTCCTTAATACATTCATTTATATGTGTTTCCTTTCATCATTTTTATGCTTTGTCAATTTAGTTTAGGGTTTTTTGTATAATAAGCGTGCTTGCATGCGCGAAGCTGATTACTATCTAAGTGTTTTCATGTGTAGAGGAATGTGCATAGCCTTAGTGTGGGGTGAAGTATAAACATGGGTCATGGCCCAAGTTTTAATGTTATTTAAATATGGATATGCATAAAGATATTTTTTGTAGGTGCTTGAAGTAAAGGTGTAGATAGAGAAAATTTTCTCATAATTGAGAACCACGTATGGATAAATGGATGCATAGTGTAATGCGAGGTAGGCTGCAACAATGGAAAATAATTAGTAAAAGGTGCAGTGGTGAAGTACTTTAGCACATGAAGGCACACAAAAGGATTTTTATAGCCAAGGAGAAGAAGTCGCGTAGAAGGTTATGATTGTGGCGTGGAAAAATTAAGCACGGAAAATTGAAGAAACATCAAGTTAATGTGAAGTACGGTGGTAGTTGGTGAGCAATAAATGCAGATTTTTTTAAAATCTATATAAGGAGGTGTTAGGAAATCATTTTTACCTTTGCGATCAAGAGCATTCAAGCGAGTTGAAGTCAAAAGATCTCGAAAGTGAGTTGTGAAGTGTGGAGAGTTGTGTGTGAAATGAACCAAACAAATTTTAGCCCATTATTGATCGAAGCTCCATTAGAGAGAAGTGTTTGAGAAAAACAGAGTGTGGGAGGAATAAAAATATTTATTAGGGTTTTATTTGAAGATAGGGAACACATAATCAAGCTAGGGCATGTGGTTATCAATTACTGAGCTCGAGATCTAGTAAAAGATCACACCTTTATTGTTATTATGGCACCTAAGAAAGCACCTAGAGTGGTAACAAGGGGAAGAAGTAGAAGGATGTTGAGGTTGAAGTGGAGGACACCCCTGAAATTTGTTTCTCAGAAATGCAGTACCTATAAGGGGTTTACATGGGTCACAATTGGGACTCGTACATTTCTCCAGTGTAAAGTGAGTGATTATAATCACAGAATGAAGGATAATAAGGATGAACTAGATAAGTTGTTGTTTGTGAAGACAAAAAGAGAACAAACAACAAATGACTTGTGTGTGTATGATGATGTAGGTGAAAAGTTTTTGGCAAAGGTAGGAGTTTTATAGTTGTATAAAATCCCTTATTTTGGAAAACCAGAAAAATTATACCGGTGGTTAGTGATCAGATTCCATGAGGACTTCTTCTATTTTTTTGAATGACGGATGAGGCTCACCGCACCCTTTATTAGGAGCTTGATAGGACTTAGGAGCTAGGGTGCCAAGTGATCGGTGACCGCATAGGTAAAGAGATAATAATTGTGATAAGGAAGGCACTAGGTTACATCAAGGGAGGGTGTAGGATGGACATCGACAACTTTGTAGAAGTATCTATTGATTCGAGTGTAGCAACGCACCTCCTCACAAAGATTAATAACCAAGAGCGATGGTCGCAGGTAAATACATTATGGCTGCACATAGTAAATAAAATGACTGAAGGTGTAGTCTATAACTTGGTGGGTTTCATTATTGAAACCATCTTTGAAGAAGTGCATGAAGGTGAGAAGATAATGTTTGACGTGATCCCATTATCCCTTGTTTTTTTACAATTTGGAGTTCCCGATGGGCCTAAGGACAACATATGGGAATATCATGAGGAGAATAAATCTCTGATAGAGATATTTGAGAAGTATACTTATGATGGGACCATTAGTGGACCCTTTAAACAAAGGGTTACACAATGTTTGAGGAGGAATGGAGAATACCTAAGGATTTACCTTTAGTATTAGATAAACAAGTACAAATTTTGCAGTATACCAACATTTTTTATTGTGCATTTTGGGATGAAGGATGGGAAGTGGAGCCCTTGGTGTAATATCCCTTATGCCTTCACTATGTATTACTTCTAGGCATTTATACATAGGTTTTCAGATGATGTCGGCGGATCTTTAATGCAGACAAGGTAGACTACGACTACCACACATTAAGGAAGACTTACATGTATCCAAGTAAGTCTACATATATTGAGAGATTAATTTCAGATGATATTAACATGAAGGCAATGAGTTTGGCCATTGGGAAAAGTGGAGCAACCCTTGTATATATCCAACTCAAGCCCAAGTTAGAAAATGGGAGATATGTGGAAAATGAATTCAAGCTTCTTGGACCACCCAAGGGAAGCATATAGTTTGTACATTGCAAGATGAAGAAGACACCTTTTCCCTTGAGGAAGAAGAAGGAGAGGAAGAACTATAGGAAGATAGTGGTCACCTAGATCACAGGGGTAGGAAAAAACCTACTCTAGGAAAGAAAAGGGAGTGTGAGGTAATCCCCCACACTGAGAATGAAGATGAAGTGTTAAGACAGGCCCAATGTAGGTGGAGATTGAACAAACTAATGAGGAACATTAGTTTAAGAGGATGCTAATAAGAACAAGAATCGGGGCACCGGGACATCACATCCCCTTAGGAGGTCACCAAGAACTTCACCTGTGAAAGTAGAACCTAAAAAGAAGAAAAGGTGCAAGTACACTCCTTGGAGGGATGAATAAGATGAAAATCTAGGGACAACATTCCTAGGACTCCTACAAACATTGAGGACACAAAGAGCCTCAGGAGAAGGAATAACAAAATATGAAGAGGATTTGAAGGATCAGAACATAGACAGTGGGGACATTATCCTAGAGATAGGTGAAGATAAGGGTGAGCCATCAGCGTGCCCCTATTCCATAGATAGGTGAAGGACCAATATTGGATTTAGGCATCGGATTCTAAAAAGTAAGTGATAAAAAAAAGGAGGAGGATGAGATGTATGAGACTCCATTTGTTGGGTATGTTGATGACCCAATAAAAATCATATGTGCATGGTTCCAAATCACTTTGGAGCCCAAGGACTTGTATGGATGGGAGCTCATGGATGCGGAGATGGTAACCACATGCACAAGGAAACAATTATCATGGATGATGTAGAATCATATGGATGAGCCTGAATTCAATGTATGTGAGGAATCATGTGTGTCATGCAGATTGAAGAAGGCACCTCACTCGTAAGATGTAACTGTTAAACCCACTGTCATGTCAGATGAGTAGGTAAGCAACGCCATGACTAGAGTATCTGCTGAAGTTGTGCTCGAAACATTGATAAAGTGACAACCATTAGAGTGTTGTTGGATGATAAGAAAGATAAGGACATTGAAATCAAGTGCTTCATAGAAGAGTGAGATAAGGCTAAGGAAGAGGTGAAAATTGTTATTAAAATAGCAGAACAAATTCATGATGAGATTATTGAAAAGAGGCCATATTTGCAGGATAAGGTTACAAAAGAGTTTCCATCCGCTCTGCACTATTTATGCACAACAGTTCAAATGCTACTAGAGGAGGGCCCGTGCGCATGCCAAAACCAAAGGATGTTGTAGAGGAGGTAGTGAGGGCCAAGGAAACTATTGCATGGAAGATTACAAGTTATAATTCCTTCGTTGCATACGTTGAAGGACGAATCAAGAGAGCAAATTTAGCATTAAATATGTGTATGGCCCCTGATGCAATTATAAAGACAAGGACCATTGAAGAAGAGAATGAGGTCCTCAAGGAAATGAAGAATGAGACACTTGGGCACATGGAGAGGCTTACTTTGATTTTAGAGAAGCGCGATGCACTTGCAACAACCCAGGATCCACATAAGGAAAAAATAAAAGACATTGGAAAATTGTTAGCGCAGAAAATGGATGTGATGGATGGAATGGTCTCAAGTTTATCCAATGTTCTTAGGATACTATAGAATGAAGGTGAAAATATGACACTTGATGAAATGGAGGAATTCTTTGTATAAAATCTTGATAAAATGAATAACACGCTCAATTATTGGAACACATTGGAAGAAACAATTAAGAATGAATATCCATAGTTGATCCTTCCTGTCGAAGAGTAGAGTGCCAAGTGATCTTTCATTCTTTTTGTGTAGTTTTTTATTATTAAATAAGGTAAAAAAAGGGATCGAACTCCCACGGGCCTTACAAAAGGAGGAACATAAACCAATGAGAAAGAAAGAAACAGAAAAGTCCTCACAAGGATTTAAACATGCTTAACTCATACAATGAAGATCAATAATTTAACCAAAAAAGGATAGAGAGTAAAATAGAGAAAAGAAACTAGCCCTAAAACATCAAAATGCGTGAAGTTCACCAAAATTCTGCCAACAAATCTCAGAAAACCCAACTAATTTTTAGGAAAACTTTACTACTTCCAACATGACTTTCTTTGATCACAACACCCTCAAAACCCTTGTCATTCATGTCTTCCTCCAACTCTTCCTCGGAACCACTGATGCGTAAATTGAAATTCCTCCTTTTAGTACCTTTCTCCATCCCCTCTAACCTATTACTCATCTTTTTGACTTGAAACTCCAGCTCTAGAACCTTTTGTTTGGACTTCACTTGGGCTGAGAAAATTTTCTTTGAAACATTAATGACATCCAACATGGTTTCCCTTTTACCAACATTGGTTTCCTCCATCGCTTGAAGCACCCCCTCTAAATATTGCACCTTTCTACTCCACTCCTCAAAGCCCTTAAAATTTCCATCACAACCCCTCTTTCTCGAGGTGCTCACTTCACCATGACCTTCCTCACTCTTCTCCTTTTCAGAATCCTCCCCCACATTTTTACATTTCCTAGCCTTCATCTTAGTAAGGCATTCCAAGAGTGAGATCATCCTCCTCCACCTTATCTTTTAGAGAAGAGTTCAGAATAGGTTTCCCATTTTCAAACAACATGAGGATGAGCCCTTCATGTAAAGGAATATCCTCCTTCTCCTGCTAGAATGTTGTCAAATAATTTTTCAAATACATAAACAAAAAAAGGAATGCTCACCATGACCTTATGGAAAAACATATTCAAAAGGGTCATATGATGAGTATAGATTTTTTGGTATTTTCCTTCCAGAGTGATATAATTCATGATTTGAAGGAACACTTCTCTCCATATTCCCGAGATACACGAGTTGATAATACCATCAGTAAAGAAATATCACCTTTCCTTACCCACGAAGAATAGCTCAATTTCATGCTCTCTGTGGGTTCTATCCTTAAATATTTTGAGCCCATCCATTTTCATCTCCATCACAAGGGCAATGGTGGACTCTGAAACCTCAATTTCCATTCCTCTGACCTTGAACTTTCCCTCTTTCCAAGCTCTTGCCAAATTCCTTTGACAGGGAAAGGTCGTGACCATGTAATTTAGCAATGAAATTACTGAAACCCCCAATCTTAAGCTTGTTCCACAAATGTTGATTAAAAGCTTCAATGTTTTGGCTAGCTAGTTTAACCCTAATTCTATCACCACCCATCTTCACAAAACCAAACTTCCCTGTTCGCTAACACTTCTCAAATTCAGACCCCCTTTCATGCCAAAAAAACCGAGGAATAAATATTATTATGTAAGTTGTCATAGTACTGGAGTTCACTTGTGCCAGCATCATCAAACTTAGTGCCCTCTATCTCTAATAATGACTTCATTAATGTCCATGGGAAAATCATCTCCTTTACACCAGATCTTATAATCATGACTATGAACTCGTAATTAGCCATCTTATCCACACACTTATTTCCTTGACGCAAAGTATGATTATAAGAAACCTTTACAAAATATTTTAAAGTTTCCTTAACATCATTGAGGATATTTCTTAAGGGCCAATTAATGGATCCCTTATTGTTAAGAGCATTAATAATGATGAGTGAATCACCCTCAATCTAGATGTCCTTGAAACCTTTTTCTTTGGCCAATAAAACCCCCCAAAGGAGAGCTCTAGCTTCCGCCATATTGTTTGTTTGCCATCCTAATAGACTAGCATAAACAAACAACCAATCACCTTCACTATTTTCTTAAAATTATACCTCCCCCAACTTGACCTAGATTCCCTTTAGATGCCCCATAAAAATTTATCTTAACAACATTTTCCTCAAGCTTGATCCAAATGGAGCTCTTTCTAGGTTTGTGTAATTCCACCGGTCTAAGGGTGAACTTATCAAGAACTTTCTGCTCCCCTTTAGGAAGGGTTTCTTTTCCTTACCTTTAAAGAGTTTGATATTTTCCTTGATGGCTGCCAAAAAAATTCTTTTAACTTTCAAGAGAAGAGCTTTCTAGTCCCAGAAGATACAATCATTCCTAGCCTTCCATAAACCCCAAAAAAAATGAGGGAGGGAAATATTCCAGGCCCAAACCAAGATGGGAAAATAGAAGGGACTCTCCCATTGAAAACAATAGTCCTCAATAGTCAAAGGAAAAATCCATTGGATATTGAACAGATCTAGAATGGAAGCAAAAACATCATGGGAAAAGGAGTAGTGAAGGAGAAGATGGTTGACATTTTCCTCCTCTTTCCTGTAAAGAGAGCATCTATTGGGAAGCTTCATTCCCCTTTTCCTGAGATTGTCCACAATGTCAGAATTCTATTTTGGACAACCAACTAGTAAAAGATATTAGCCCTAGGAATAAGATCCTTCACTCAAAGCTTACCTCAATAGTATTTTTGTAGATCATCCTTGAAATTTTACATATATGAAGATTTGACCGAGAAAATTCCTGAATCTTCCTATTTCCATTTAATGGAATCTTCCTTGGTCTGAAAAATGGGGATATGGAAATCCCTTAATTTCTTGTTGAGAACTTGAAAGGGTTGGATATCTCCATCAAATTCTGGAGGAGGATCAATGGTTTCCCACCTAACAGTATCCTCCTGAATCCAGAAGTCTCTTATCCAGAATTTTCCTTTTTCCTTATAGAACTGAGCAACCCTTTTCCAGATTTCTAGGTTAGCTAAGGGGAAATCCTCAATCCAACTATCATACCAGAAACTAATTCTATTACCTTTTCCTATCTCCCACATTGTACCTTTGGTTAAGATTTATTTAGAGGCCACAAAAGAGTTCCAAAAAGAAGACCCTCTAGGAATATTGTCTTGATTAAAAAAGGACTCCATTCTGCCTATATTCCGTAGATATTTCATCTTTATGATTTCCACCCAAAGACCTTCCTCTCTAGCAATCCTCCAACCAACTTTGGAAATCAAGGCCTCATTCATAAGTGAGATATTTTTTAACCCCAAACCCCCACAAAGCTTTGGTTTAGTGACTTTTTCCCAAGCCACAAGAGGGAATTTAAACTTCTCCACAACTCCCATCCAAAGGAATCTCTTCTGGATTTTCTCCAAGGACCCAATAATTTTAGCAGGGAGCTTGAAAAGTGACATCACATAAATGGGAATACCTTGAAGGGAGATTTGAAGCAATTGAATCTTACCAGCCTGAGAAAGCAAGAGACCCTTCCAAGATAAAATTTTACTATTTACTCTTTCCAGCAGAGCATTCCAAACCGAAATGTCAGGCTTCTTTTGGATCAGGGGCATACCCAAATAAGAATCCAAAAATTCTTAATCCTACACCCCAGGATGCGTGCTAATCTGGCTTGAACCTGATTCTCCACATTGATGAAAAAAATAACACTTTTATGGAAGTTAACCATCTATCCGAAACCAATTCATAATCATTTAGAGCCACCTTAAAATTGGAGGCTTCATGGACAGAGGCCTTACCCATCATAAAATTATCATCCACAAACATGATTGAGACAGAGATAGAGGGGAGACCATTAGAGATTTTTATACCCTGGATACAGTTAGAAAGCATAGCATGTTGACAGATTCTACTTGAAGATTCAGCCATTATAACATAAAGGAAAGGTGAAAGAGGATCACCTTGTCTCAAACCTCTACCTTCTTGGAAAAAACCTCCGGTTTACCATTCACCAAAACCGAATAACTAGTAGTGGATATGCAGGTCATTATCATATTTACCAAAATGTTATCAAAACCAACCTTTAACAGGATATCCTGGAGGAAAGACCACGTAATCCTATCATAGGCTTTATGCATATCCAACTTAAGAAACATAGCTGATCTACCAGAGCTTTCAATGGAATGTATGGCTTCTTGAATCACAATAATGTTGTCAGTAATTTTCCTTCTTGGAACAAAATCCCCTTGATTTCTAGAGATGAAGTTTGAAAGAACCATTCTAATCCTCCCAAGCTATGATTTTAGTCAAGTAATTTATAACTGGTGTTACAAAGACTTATTGTCTGAAATCCTTAACTTCTTTAGCTCTAGCAATTTTCGGCACTAGGACCAAGAAGGTGTTATTCATTTTCCTTAGAAGATGACCATTGTTGAAGAATTATTGGACCATTTCAATGACCTCTTGCTTTATCACCTCCCATAATTTTTGAAAGAAGAAGGTGGGGAAACCATCCGGGCTCGAAGATTTATCCGGTTCCATATCAAAGACCGCAAAATAAATTTCCTCCTCTCGAAGGACTCCTTAAGAGATCTCTATTTTCAAGGGGGGTGATAACATTCTGGAATAGATCCAGGACTTTATTTTGAACCAACTCCTCCACCCTCTGCCCCTGCTTAAAAATCTCCTTGAAGTAATTTATTATAGTCATATTGATATCCTTACTTTCTGAGTAAATCTCACCATTCTCACTTCTTATCTCATTAATCTTAAGGAGATTAGCTCTGGAGGTGGCAGAGAAATGGAAAATTTAGTATTCCTATCACCCTCCTTAAGCCATTTCACCCTTGATTTTTGTCTCCAATAAACCTCTTCTTTAGCCAGGATCTCATGGTACTCAGACATGAGTTTTTGTTCTTGATCCTTGAGAATTGTATTAAGACCATCGTTCTCCATAAGTTCCTCAATATTTATTAAATCCTCAACAATTCTACTTTTTTCCTAGAAAATATTTCCAAAAGTCTCCTTATTCCATCTTTTAAGGTTACTTTTAATATGCTTTAGTTTTAAACACAATCTGAAACTAGTAACCCCAAAAACTGAATATCCCACCATTCTTGAATTCTATTGAAAATATCAGGGTGATCTAACCACATATTTTCAAATATGAAGGGTCTAGCTTTTTTTGATTGATTCATCCCCAAATCAAGAAGAATGGGGTTATGATCTGATCCGATTCTGGGGAGAGTTTTTAGAGAATATAGTTGATTGATCATACAAAGATGACTCACCACAAACCTATCCAATCTGATCTAGATGAGCTCAGGTCCCATCCTCCTGTTTTCCCAAGTAAACTTGGATCCCTCCAATTCTAAATCAAATGACCATTACTGGCTAGTAAATCAGCTAAATCCTCTATACTCTTAGAATAAGAGATCGATCCCCCTTCTTTTCACCAGGGAAAGGGGGTATTGAAATATCCTCCAACAATCCAATATTTATCTTTAAATAGTTGTCTAAAACTCAAAATATCCTTCCAAAACTTCCTTCTTTCACTGAGTTTATTGGGAACATAAATATTAGAAACATACCAAGATTTTTTAGAGACAATTTTTGTGAAACTCATAACCACATGACCAGGGGAAGAAAGGATCAGAACACCTTGCACAATTCTAGGATCCCACAAAGTGACAACACCTCCCAAGGCTCCCAAGGAGCTACACCCCTCCCAACAAATTTATTTCCAAATAAACCTACCCACCTCTTTAAATCTGTCCATATTCATTTTGGTTTCTTGAAGCATGAAAATATCCGGTTTATTTTTAAATCTAAGATCCTTAGCAATTCTGTGTTTACTGGGATTATTCAATCCCCTAATGTTCCAAGAGAGAAAGATCATTTAACATTTCTTATTTTGAGGAAACAACTTCCCTAGAGTACTCTAAATACCAACATCCACTTCCCTCCTAGAATTAGTCTCCCTTAATTCCTTATTACTCTTCCTACCCTTAAGAGTTGAGTCTTTACCAATATCAGCTCTAGAGTTACTACGAGTAACAGGTTTAGATTTACTTATTGGAGTCTTAGGAGAGGCTTCCATATCATATGTATCAAGCAACATAGTCTGTTAAAATCCCAAAGACATTAGACATGGGGAGGGATTCTTCTTGTCTCTGGCCAAAGGAACTCTAACCAATAGATGAAACCTCATCCAACAAAGGTCCACAGGCCACTTGCAGAGCAAAAGCATTACCTTTCGAATCATGGCTAGCCACTTCCTCTATTTCTAGAACCACCTCTTCCAAAACTAGATCTTCATTTTCATTTTCATCCTCATATTCATTAGCAATTTCATGAAAACTAGAAATAACCAATTCCTTGCAAGGGGTATTAAGATGAACTAAGGGTTCCACTTCTTTTATAGCCTCCTAGATGATCAAGATGATCCTTAGCTTCTATAACTCTTCCATTTTTCCCAATTAACCTCCATTCCTTAGCCTCCTTATTAGTTGTCCTTTGAGGACCGACAATGGGATCAATATTTTTTTCTAAAGAGGACAATTTCTATGATCATGACCCACCAACTTACATTTTCTGCAAGCAAAGGGAGATAGATCATAGTCAAATCTCTGCACCCAAACTCCCTCAAAAGTCAAAAGTTTGATATTACTTTCTAGAATAACATCTTGACCCATATTGACACAAAATTTGGCATGAGTAAGTCTATATTTAGCCTTAGTGATTGGATCTAGAGAAATCGGCTTACCCAAGCTTTTCGCAATGCCAATAAGGACTTCCGGCTCCCAAAATTCCAGGGGTAAGCCCGGAAGGTTGACCTAGATCGGGAACTCAGAAATAGACGTCACATAAGGGTTAAATGTCGGTTCCCATTTCTGAACAACCACATGATATTTTCCAATAAACCATGGGCCTCCAGCCAAAATCTTCACCACATGGTCTTTACTAGGCAAAGAGACTAAGAAGAAACCATTTGCATATGTTGAAACTTCAATGGCACCATTAGTCACCCATCTCCTCTTGACCCATCCTCTAAAATAGTCAATATTTGGTCTAGAGCCTAGGCACTTTGCAAATAAAGCACCTTCCATGGAGGATTTGGTTCTAGCCATAAGAATCTCAGGAATTTTAAGGGATAAATTACCTTTCTCTTTAGACAGTTCTAGGCCCTCCAAAATCCCCTTGTCTAAACTTTTACCAACCAAACGTTGGAGAGATAAGTTGGATTACCCATTGTTGGGGGTGGAAATGAAATTAGTGTGGGGTAATGTTGGAATGATAGAATACAACCTAAGTATGAAGGCGCAAAAGGATTGGGCATGCGGGGCCTAGGAAGGTTTGAAATCATGACTTAGCCATTCTACAGATTGAGGCTAATTATGGACATAAAGTGCAGTGCACATTTTTAGGAGACTTAAGGAGCATGCAAAGGCTATTTTGGATGAGTAGAAGATCAAGTGCCATGTAGGGTTTTGAGCTATTAATAGGATTATACTATTGTTGTATTATTAGATAATCTATTAATAGCGAGCTTACATGCTCTTTTAATTATTTGTAAAGGCACATGGCTATTATTAACATGTAGCCTATTTTTGAAAGGTGTATGGGCGGTGAAGGGAAATTCCCCACCCCTATAAATATGTATTTATTTGCATGGTTTAGACAATTCTAAGTTTTATGTTTTAGTATATTTATGTTGTGAGATTATGGGCATGCATGACTATGGTGATGGTACTTATGTATGTATGAAGCTTCTGTGTTTTATAAAAATTAATATAATGGATATTTTTGGTTAGATATTGATTTTTGACATAACTGAGAATGGATATTATATGGTAAATCTGATTATAGTTCTTGTTTAAGTGTTCTTGCATATGGTTAAGATCTAGATCTGGTTTATGCACTATAATATATTTGGTTAACTGTTATGGATATGGAATATCTATTTAAACATGCTAACTCCTTGAACAAGATGACATAAAATAGGGACCTGGTACCCTTGTGTGATTCGGGTGAGTGCTTAGTTCAAGCTGAGTGATGTGCCAGCGCACCTTGGGATTTTGTGGGTAAAATCTAGGCTACACTTTTCATAAATGCATCTAATTTAGTGCATGGAACATTGAACCAAGGAAGACTTGCACCACTATGAAGTTTGGTTCAAATTTTAATTATGTTTTTATGTGATATGTTATGATAAATATTTTGTAGTAGAGGAATATGTATGTTTAGAAAATGAGTTTTGTATTTGGATTATGGGTATTATGCGGTCTTGATCAGTTAACATAAATATTATTTAATTTAGGGTGAGCTCATAAATATCTCGCACACTTTTATATATAGAAGTGACATTTTTCTGGAAATGAGAGTTTATATAGTTTCAAGTGATGATGATTCATATATTGGTTTAGAATTTTATAATGGTATAAATAGTTGAAATATCGGATTTCAAGTTTAGAATGTTGTGCATTTTTTTAAAAATAAACTTTAAACATTTGTTCATCTTGTTGTACGAGATACTAATATATTTATGTGAACAAGCAACATAATGACAAATTGACACATTTACGTATACTCATTAAAAATTAATATTTAAACAAGATTATTTGAATATTTAACATATTTTCAAACTTTTACCTAAGAATATTTATCTAATTAATAAATATTTATTTTTTAATTAACTTTATAAGCACAATTTATATAGAATTCTAAACAATAGTATGTCATAATTAAAGCAGCAACCTAGTTATTAGTTGGAGGAAATTTAAGGGAAAGATTGATGAGTGAAATGAACTTTACTTTAAAAATTTAGGAATTTTACTCTTATGTTAGTTAAGATTCTTATTACTTAAAAATTAAAAATAAATTCTCTTATATTATTTATTTTTGTAATTATAATAAGATGATTTAAAAAGTTTTAAGCTTTATTCGCTTGTAAAAGCACATTGTAATTATATAAACTCATTTGGGTATTTGGATATTTTTCAAACTTGGTAGAAATGGTTTAATTACTATATACATTTAGTGGGGAAAATTATATTTTCCAAACTTGGTTAAAAGCGTGTTAAGTGTCTTGTTTTGGTACAAGAGTTAGGATTGTTGATGGGATTATTTGATGCGGGAGAATAACTTTTGGAGACCATAACTTTTGATCCGACCATTAGATTGCCTTGAAATTTTATAGGGAGGTAAACATTGATTAATAACATGACATGACCAAATTTTAGTAATTTTTGGGTGAGTATTTAGCATATTTTATGGGCCAAAATAATTTTCTAGTGGTTTTAAATAAGCTCTAAAAAAATTGGTTTTGTCTAGAACTTAGAGTTTTAATATCTTTTGTTATGTTTTATGTAGTAAGCAATAATTTGTCAAACACATTAATTTATCAAGGAATATTTTTACACAAAAATTGGGGTCCATCCGAGGTGTTTTAATTTTTAGTGTATTTTTTGTTTTAGGGGTTTTCCACATTTTAGTGTTTTCTTGGAGATAACGGGAAATAAAAGAAATATTGTAATGTTGTAAAAGATTAGTGTGGATTCAAGAATGAGAATATAACTATTTTGAAGATTCTAGAGTTTTTCAAAATCATGTGTGTGTTTTACGGGCATTTTAACCTCTTGCGTCTTGATCCACATCAATTGGTATTATATCATGGTTTAGATCTCGTGGAAATAGTGAAGGTAATATAACTTACATTTTTCTATGTGATTTATTACCTCTATTTTATATAAGCATGGCTAGACGTGGGAGAGGAGGTTATGCCCAAATGAATAGGCATATGTAGGAGCTACAAAGATAAGTTGTTGAGATCACAAGAGAAGTTACCTACCTCAGACAAAGACATGCAAATGGGGATGTAGACCCAAATAATGATGAATAATTACCTCCATTAAATAATGAAGAGGAAATTAAGAATAAAATGAAAGAGATGAATAAAATTGAATGAGCTCCCATTGAAGGAGATACTTATCCAAGATTTGGAGAGAAAAAATGATGGTATTAAGATTAATGTTCTTGATTATGGTGGAGGGTTATGACTAGAGGATTTAATTGACTGGTTGAATCATATGGACAAATTCTTTGATTAGAAACCCCTTATTGAGGAGAAGAAAGTTAAGTGTTTATGCACTAAGTTGGTTGGATATGCATTGATCTAGTAGGATCACCTAAAAAATGAAAGACAAAGGAAAGGAAAGGGTAAGATCCGAAACTGGAATAAAATGGTGAAGAATTTGAAAGAAAAATTTGTTCTTGTAGATTATTCCTAGACATATTTTTAAGGTTTCAACACCTAATAAAAAGGATCTTAGCATCTAATATTATACCTATATATTTTACAAGCTATCAATCTCGATAGAACAAGGATACTATGAAGAACAAAAGGCTACAAGGTATGTAAATGGGTTGAGTTATATTATACAAGATAAAGTGAGTATGATCGGATCCATATCTTGGATTATGCTTATCAAATCGCATTAAAATAAAAAGAAAAGAACAAGAGGAGTAATTTTAGAAGAGGAGTGAAGAAAGGACCATCACCATCTCCAATGAGAGGGAGGGGTAGATTTTATTCCATAAAAGGTGAATCCTCTAATGTAGAAGGGTAGGAATAATTTGGCCAAGGTCGTGGTAACTACCAAAGAGGTAGTTTTTTGAAGAGGAAGAGGATATGATGGAGGATGGGGTTAGAATAGACCCAAAAGGTAGTATACTTGTAACTAATGTGGTGAATAAGGGAACAGATATTTTGAGTGTTTGCACTATCCTACATAGGATAGATGACAAGTGGAATAACTGTGAGTAAACCTTGTTGAAGATGAAGAAGAAGAGGAAATGGATGTTGTTGTAGACTTGAGTGAAACCCTCATGATAAGGAGGGTGGTGATCATTCCGAGGAAGGATAGAGAAAAACATGGTGGTGGTGTTGATTCTTGGCTGCAAACATTTATATATTTTCAACAAGATGCACCTTTGGAGGGAAGGTATGTAAAATTATTATTGATGGTGGTAGTTGTGAAAATATGGTCTCAACTGTGATGGTTGATAAATTAATTTGAAATGTGAGAATAATTTGTATCCCTATCACATATCATGTTTCAAGAAATGGAATGAGGTAACCATATATAAAATATGCCTACTAAAGTTTTTGATGGGGAATACCTACAAGGATGAGATATGGTGTGATGTTATCCCAATGGATGCATGCCATATATTATTGGGGAGGCCTTGGAAATATGATAGAAAGGTTATGCATGATGGAGGGAAGAATACTTATAATTTTTGGAAGGATGGTGTAAAGGTGGTCTTGTTACCCTTCAAGGAAGAAGAGAAGAGTGAGGGCTTGTTGGATACAAAGGAGTTTATTACATAAATGGAAGAATTGGGTTGGTGTTATGCATTGATGGTAAAGAAGGTGGAAATATAGGTATTTGGTATACCTGATGTGGTTACAAAGGTACTAAAATAATACACATATGTCATACCAAATGAGATACCATATGGGTTACCTCCGAAGAGGGATATACAACACCATATTTATTTGATTCCAAGGTCATCCCTTTCGAATTAGGAAACCTACAGGATGATCTCAAGACATAGTGAGGAGTTGAATAGGCAAGTGAAATATTTGATATAGAAAGTGTTAGTGAGAGAAATCATGATTCCATGTGCAACTCTGATACTATTGATTCCCAAAAAGTATGGAGACTAGAGAATGTGTGTGTACAAAGAGAGCAATAAATAAAATCAAAATTAAGTATTGGATCCTAATTCCAAAATTGGATGATATGATAGATGTGCTAACAGAGCCCATTATTTTAGTAATATTGACCTTCAAAGTGGATACTACCATATCTAAATTTGTGAAGGGGATGAATGGAAAATGGCTTCCAAAAAAAATAAGGATTGTAAGAATGGATGGTGATACCATTTAGGTTATCTAATGGACCTCGTACTTTCATGAGGTGATGAAAATAGTACTACGAGAATATAATGGTAAGTTCGTGGTTGTCTATTTTAATATTCAATAGGATAATGGAAGAACAATTGTTTCATTTTAAATTGGTGTTAGAACTATTGTGAAAAGAGAGTTTACATGAAAACTTAAAGAATTGTAGATTTCTTCATAAAATTCTAGTTTTGTGGGGGGTTTGTCATCTCAGAGGATGAAGTGAAGATGGATGTGGAAAAATTGAAGGCGATTTTGGAATGGCCTATTCCAAGGAATGTGATAGGGGTTTGTATTTTTCATGGCTTGGTAATTTTTATAGGAAGTTCATATGGAATTATAGTAGAATTTTTGCACCCATAATTGAGTCCACAAAGGGGAAGGAGTTTATATGGACAAAAAGTAGCAACAAATAGTTTTTAATTGTTGAAGAAAAAGTTTCGTGAGGTGATTGTTTTGGTATTTCCATATTTTAGCAAGGTATTTGAGGTTGATTTTGATTCCTCACATATTGGGATTGAATCTATATTGAGTCTAAAATGATGGCCCGTAGCATTCTTCAATGAAAAGATAAATGAATTCAGGAGGAAATATTCTACTTATTATGTGGAATTTTATGTTATTGTTCAAGCATTAAGGCATTGGAGACATTACTTGGTAGCCAAGTAATTTGTACTCTTTACTGACCATGAAGCATCAAGTATGTAAACACACATAAGAAACTAAATAGTAGGCATGCAAAGTGGGTTTAATTTTTACAAAAATATATTTTTGTGTTAAAGCATATATCAGGTAAGCATAATCAAGTTGTTGATTCCTTGAGTAGGTGTGTAGCACTTTTGATAACAATGGAAAATGAAGTGGTAGGGTTTGAGGTAGTTAATGACTTGTATGAAAGTGATCCATATTTTGGTGATGTTGTGAGACAATGTAAAAACCCTAAACTAGGTGGTGGTTATTCGATTATTTTATGCATGATGGTTATTTATTTAGCAAAAAGAAATTTTGCATCCATGTTGGTTCAATGAGATAAAATATTATAAGATAATTACATAGTGGGGGTTTGACTAAACACTTTGGTATAAGTAATACAACTTCTCTTGTGGTAGAGAATTATTATTGGACAAAGGTAAAGAGGGACTTGTTGGACATAGTGTCTTAGTTTTTTTCATTGATGTCAAGTGTCACATTGATGTCAAAGGGAGTCTAGGAGGAAAAGGTGAATGTATGAGGTGTCATCAATGAAACAAGATGAAGGTTGATAAGAAATAAAGAGATGATATGTCAAATAAGTATGTGTTGTAGTATGAGCTCTAGAGGTTTTTTGATATATGTATGAGGTCTAACATGGCTAGTGAGATGTGTTAAAGGTATTAATAGGTCTCTGTAGGTGTTGTCAAGGTTAGTCCATGAGAGTTATGAGGTGATACAAGTATATCTAGGCCTAATCCTATATTAGGTCAAGCGGGTTGAAATGATAGCATGAATAATGAGGTAGAGAAGGATGGTATGAGCATGTGTGATATGTTTTGAGGTTCTATAACAGCTTGTTGGGAGTTCCCAAGGTTAGATTTTAGTTGTATAGTGTAGGTAAAAGGTCATTTATGAAGCAAGACAATGAATATAAAACATGTAGGAATGGGTAAGTCTTAGTTTCTAGAGAGTTTTAGATGTGTGTAGGTAAAAATGAGAGTTGAAAATAATTAATTAGGTTGTTGTAGTACTTTGAACAAAGTTTCGAGATCAAGGAATTGAATAAATTACAAGAAAAGTAACTTTTGGTCATATTGAATTCTTAAAAAAGTAAAACCTAACTTGAAGGTAAAATTTTTAGGGCTCATTCACATGTGCAAGATTTGCATGGTAACCATGGAAATTCATCATAGTTGATTAATGGAACTAGAGTGTTTTAGAGTTGGAATGAAATTAACTC
Organism: Taxus wallichiana var. yunnanensis; assembly: GCA_018340775.1. NCBI lineage: Eukaryota > Viridiplantae > Streptophyta > Pinopsida > Cupressales > Taxaceae > Taxus > Taxus wallichiana. The sequence goes on from CM031239.1 coordinate 316,707,453, forward strand.
GATTTCCTATCATTTATGAATGATTATTAAGAATACATTTTGGTCTAAAACCCTAGTTAAACCATAGCAATATAGTGATAGAATAAATATGAAGTGTATGTGCATGAAATGGCATGGGAAAGCTAATATGAGGATTCATGGTTGTAGATAATTCATTAGAGATCATTTTGTTGGTGATTCGTATGCTCTGTGTCACCTAGAAGATGAAGAAAAACCTTTATTTTGAAGATATTTTATAGGATAGATTTGATCTAAAGGTTTCATGAAGAAAATGAATTTTCCTAGATACCTTAGTAGGTTTTCTAAATTTCCATGAAAATTTCTTGGCAGGTTCAATGGAGAAAATTGAAGAAACGTGGCTTCCAATTCAACCTAACGCTTTTGGCCTGTAGAAGGATAAAACCTAGTCATGATGGTTTGAAGATCTATTTGATGTTTTACATGTTGTATCTGAGTTAGATGATCATGGAAAGATTATAAAATTCTGATATTAATTGTGTGAGCCTTTGGTTTTATCTAGTAAGGTGTTATCATGCTTGTGCTCTCTTTGGTCTAAATAGTCCTATTTGGCTTGCCTAGAAGGTGTGATGGAATAGGTATGGTAGTGATGTTTTCTCCATATGATATATGTTTGTGAAAGCTTGGAGAGGTGTAGTAGTTTTACCTTGATTTTTTTTTCATGCATTGGTAGTGCTTAGAAGTGGATTTGGAGGTGTTATAGGTTATTAATCTCAAGAATGGTTCTTGAGTCCTTGAAGTAGGTTTGAGTATTTTTGAGATGGGTTTGTTTGAATGTCTTGTGTCTTGCTTTGGAGGTTAAAGTGAGTTTTTTCAGTTAGTAGACACTGAGATATTTCCATCCATATGATATTTTTTCCTTGATGAATATTTTATAGGTGTGAACCATCTTGATCCTGAAGACCTAGTTTTGAGACCTATCTACCAGTTTGAGAAGTGTTAGTGAAGGAGTTGTTTTGGTGCCTTATGTCTTGAGTTGATGATTGTAATGAGTTTAATGAGTTATATGACATAAATACCTTACTTTTTATGTGTCATTTTTTTCATGGTGATGAGTTTTGGTATGCCAATTCATTCACTTTTGGAGGATGTTTTTCAGGTGCTTAAGACCTAGTTGGAAGTACTTGTTTCTTGGTAAGCTTCATTGTAATAATTGATGGTGTAGAGACTCTTGGGCTTGCTAAATGATGTGAGAGGTTTTCCCTGAGTTGTGTGGAGCTGATGGAGTCATGATGATGATGTAGTGTTCCCTTGGAGTTCATATTGTATTCGTTGGAAGAGACAACTTGTGTTTTATGCCTTGTGAGCGGGTATGATGTGTCTAAGATATTGCTGACCTATTGCGTATCTTGGAGTGATTTTATATGATGTTTTAGATATGTTTTAATGTTTTATGACTAACCTTATTGGTTTTGGATGATATATATGGTTGTATAAACTATAGTCATGTATAAAAGTGCATTGTATTTTCTCATTTGAGTTAGTTGTGATAAGGGGGATGTGACCGAGCTAGAGAAGTTGAAAGAATATATTAGAGGGGTTAAGGGAAGAGATAAGAAGAGGCATGAAGAGTTGAGAAGAGTGGAGGGGTATGTGTTCAAGTTCATTCGGACTAATCAACATGATATGATGGAAGTTTGAGTGAAGTAGGAGAAGATTTTTTTAGAGTGTTTTAAATGCATGGAGTTGAACTAGTGATCAAAATCAGTTCGATAAATAAATCATCAATGATCTTCATCTTTAGGTGGTTTAGTTTTTTCTTGATCACCTTAGGGTATTATATTCTTCTTGTAGGATTGGTTTCCTACTAAAATAGGGGTTGGTGCCTCACTAAAGAAATCTTTCGTGATGTGTAATACTCACATAAATCTTTTGTATTAAGTAATATATATATAGAAGTTTTATTGGGTTTTCTTCCCTTGAGAGTTTCACACATTATATATGTTGTTCATGTGTTGTTTCTTGTTTCATGTAATTATGGAAGGATGTTAAACACTTAACAATATCACATTGATGATGTATGATAAATGGTTTATTTTAATGATGTATGTAACTAATGGTGAATGAAGTAAAAGTTTTGTAGGAATGATTCACCCTCCCCCTCTAAGTCTCTCTCGCTTCTAACAATTTATATCAAAGAAAGGTCATTTTTAAGAAATTTTAATCACTTAGAGGATATCCTTGAATCACAATATAGGAAACGATCGTGAAAGGCCATGTGAAGATGGTAGCATTTTTTAATGATGATAATAAAAATGGAGAAGTTATGGTTAACCCGCAAGCTAAGATGGTACTTTAAAGAAGGAAAAATATTAAATTAGAATCTATCATCAAGGAGCTTCAATTTGAAATGAGATCCTTAAAGGCTAAATTAAAACAGTATCCCAAAGGCTAGAAGAAATGAAAGAAGATGTTGTAGACACAAAATCTATGCACTTGGGTACATTTCTTGGTCCAAAAGCATATTAATGTATATATGATTCCTAAGTAAGAAAACTATTGGTTGAAAACTCTTTTTGTCTCTTTGATTTCTTTATCCATTGTAATTTATGGTGTAGACACAAAAATTGGTATCACTACCCTTGTCACATATGTTCAATTCTTTTACCGCGGTCACCTTTCTAGACCCCCTCCTTAATGAATTTATATAATTATTAATATTCCCATATTTCCCATCCACTATCCTATCTATTCTAATTTATTTGTTAATACTCATTATTTACCCTCTAATCCCCATCTCATATCTAATCAATCCTAATTATTTATAAGTTCCCTTCCCTAAGTTGTTTATCATCCCTAAACTCCTAAGTTTCTAATCCCTAATATTTTTCTAGCTTTTATTTGACCCATTCTTATCTCCCACCTACCCATATCACTTCCCTAGGAAACCTTGACCCACCTAAATGCTTTAAATCAATTATCCTAATGCATAAAATCCCCATATATAAAATAAATCACCCTTCCACTACTCAAAGGGATGGTTCCCGAAGTTAGGCAGAGACCCACCCGGGTCGTCGTTGACCCTATAAAGTTGGTTTCACCCTCCATGGAAACGAGGAATAATCATAGTTTCCTCGTGTCGTGTGAACTTATTTTTGATCTTAAGCTTCTTTGAAAATGTTAAAGTCTTCTTGGAGTCCATTTGAGCTTGTTTTGCATCACTTGTGGAGACTTTGGGAAGTTTACCTTAACTTTGTGTTGGTTTATGCTATCATTGTTTATCATTGCTATTATCTTTTAGAAACTAACGTTTCTGAGTCCAACTACCATTAAAACTTTAGATCTAAATTTTTATTTCATTTTTCCTACACGTTGTCCATCCAACCCATCCACCTTCGGCCTTGTTTAGCACTACCCATTTGTTGTCACTTACATTAGGTTGTCATTTCAAACCAGCCCTATTTTTCACGTATTTTGTCTTCCGATTCTCATCATTGTGTTTCTCTATTCTATTTCCATTTCCAGTTCTCATATATATCATTCGCCTCTTTTTCAACCTAAATTTGTTCTATCTATTTCTAAATCGATGCCAACTCGGAATAGTCACCATCGACCCAAGCCCTATTCCTACCTAATCTAGTCAAGTCCCTATTTTCTTACATCCTTTCTATTTCCTTGTCTCATATCTTCCTCTGAGTTCCTGTGAGTTTTCTCGAACTTCGCAATCATTTAATCTATATTCATGACTCGCAAATCTACATTTTTAATGTAGTATACGATCCACCTATTCAAGTCATAGTAGACCTCCCCTTACACCTTGGGTCATCATCGAGCGCTTGATCAGTAACATTTACTTTGTGTTTATTTAGATCAGATCTACACTTTTTATCCTTTTATGCAATTACAGATTTTGTTTAGCTTCAGTTTCTACATGTTATTCAGTCCTTATCATTGATTTTATCATATTTTATCAAATACAGGGTTGACATCCACATAAGGAAGTTAACGCTTCTTGGAACCAACTTCTTTGAGAAATCCCCTCATCTACCATCTAGTCCATTTTCTTCTTAGTTACCTTCGTTCGCAGTTCATCAAGTTTTAGAGAGGAAATCTACTTTGTGCCCATCCTTCTATCACTATATTCTTCCAATGTACCTTAAACCATTGCATCTTTGGAATTGTTTTATTTTCTTTATTATCCATTTCACTAATTTGAATAAGAAAGAGAAAAATTTGGTCAACATTATGGCACATTTGGTGGGGCAACTTTTTAGGTGATTCTCTCGCATTTCATTTCATTTCATTTTCCATATTTCTTCTATCATTCGCTAACATTGTAGGTGGAGGATTTTCTTTCACTTGTTCATGTTGGGCTTTTAGATTGTGATTTTTGTTTGCTTTGTCTTGAAGATCAGATAAAAAGGAAAAACATTCTCTAGGTATTATCCTTTTACATCTTATTTTCTACTTTTTGCATCACATTTTCCCTTCCCTGTGTGTTTGTTCTCTTTAAAATTTCACATTTTGTTTTGGGCTTAAAAAAATAACCTCTTGGATACTTGCTTGTAGATCTAGTATAAGTAGGGTTTAATTGGTTACATTTCACATTATATCACACGCAACCAAAACCAAACATCAATTCACACATCAAGACATTTCCTACTAGGAAGAAGCTGAATGGTATTTCATCATCCAACAGTAAATTTGTGGTGGTGTTCTAGCTACATTATAAATCCTATATAGATTTAGGCCTCACATACCTTTAGGTATATTAAGGAATCCACAACCATAACTACCCAAAACCAACCTTATATTGTCATTTCTTAGGTACCTTTGTTATCCATTTCCTTTTTATTTTTCACATTACTTAATTAATCAAGATAAAGAAAACATTACATGTTTGACTTAGTTGTATTAATTAACGTAAATCATTTTCTTGTTTTGTTTCATGTTTGTTATCACACGCTCTTTAGCTAGGAAAATGGAACAAAATCTTACATCAAATAATCCCATCATGCCATCCAAACAAACATCCACTATAGCCATTGGCTCTTATCTATACCTATGGTTACCTCTTCCATGGTCACCCAACCTTTGATCATCAATGTGCCTCATCAAGGACCTCTTGTTCAAACCACCACCCATGATGAGACCAATCCTTTCTTATATCATCATTCCATCCCATATAGGTCGGCCACTCCTCCATCTATTGCATCGGTTGAAGATTTTGGGCCTCCCATTATCCCTCGTGGTAATGTGGAGTTCTAAGATCTTCTTCGATGCTAATGCTATAACCCTCCATGATTACCTTCTTAGGAGGTCAACCCAAATTCTTATTGATGGGCCACCTCTTCAAAAAATCTATAGTTATCATTCCAATCTCAAAATAACCTAGGTTTTCTCTTCACAACTTGTGGTGTTTTTCCTCGACTCATGAATAAAATCGATATCACCCAATGTGATCTTGATCCATCCTCTTTAAAAAATCCTCCACCTCATCAAACCACTCAACTAGTCACACCCATTCCTCCTAATCTACCTCTAATCAATAAAACTATCAACACTTCTAGTCCTATCATTTCTTTGGCCACTATCGTCACTAGTGTCTTGTTGACAATTTTTGCACTTGTGTAAAATGGGCAACTCGAAACTTTGTTACGATGGATAGAAAAATAATGAAGTGAACATAACATAGAGGATATTATTTTAGTATAATGTTGTTTCTATTGAATTAATTAATGAATACATGAAATCATGTAGCTATGTGTCTTTTGTTAAAACGTAGCAGATCACATAGTCTCTGCAATTTCATGATTATCTTTAAAGCAGATAACACAAATCCCCGAAGGACATATGTGTTATCTTGATGAAGACATTGAATTGCATAATAGATGAAGTGTTAAGTTTTGGAACAAAAATCATAATTGCAGATTGCAGCAGTTAGATTTCATTACTAAATGTTACAAGTATCTTTAAGGTTCTTTCCTTCATGATTAAGACATTCAATTATATTATTGAGTTGTTTAATTCATCATACAATCCATTTAGAAAGATGAAATGTAGAAATAAATACACAACTCAGTTTCAGAATTCAATGTTTTATTCATAAGGAATTTCAAATGTTCCCACACAAGTCGTGGGATGTAATTGAAGAGTAAATTACAACTACTAAAGTAAGAGGTACATATGCATGAAAAAGAAAATAGAGGAGTATGAATGAACCCATCATTGCATTGAGGTTTTTTTGTTTCATTTGATGCATCTCCAACTCTAGCTTTGTTCCATCTTCATCTTCGTTGCTTAAGGCACTATACCTGAAAACAAAAAAGGGAAAAATAGTCAGTTTATGAGCTCAAGGTTAATCCATATTCCTATACTATCCAAATTCGTGCAAAGTGGATCTCTTAACAACAAGAGGTATAAATTACATGAAGATCAAAGGCAAAACTAATAAAGTACTTTTTTGTAACAACATGCATGATTTATTCACTCAGAAATAAGAGAGAGAAAAAAAACTATGGAACATAAGAGAGGCAAAAATCCTAAATATTTTCTAACTGTTTTCTTAAGTGTGTAGGTACAGGTTGCAGTAAAGAAGAAAATAAAATCATGTCTTATAGTTCTCACTGTTAGATAAAGATTACAAAAAATAGTTCAATGACTTCCATCCTATGGTACATCAAGTTGGAACAAATCACAAGTACATAATGGAATAGAAGAAGAATGTAACTCAAAGTTCAGTAGCTATTCTAGAAATAGAAGGAGTTACAATGCAGATCAGAGGATAAACTTGCATGCTTACTTCCATTCAAAGATAAAAGTACATGTTTCAAATTTTTAAATAGGTGAAGCAGAAGAATCAGAATATAAAGGTTGAAGTTAATTGGAAAGATAATATTATAGCTAAAACAGAATGAAAAAGGAAATCTGAGAAAATTTTGACAGGATTCACCATGTAAAATGGACATTTTACATCTTTCCATCATGTTTTTCAAACTAATACATGCTTTAAAAGTTATATGTAAATCAAATAGTAATGCAAAAAGTAGAAAATGCATGGCATGATCAAGATAATAGTTTAGTTTCAGCTTCCTACAACAAGTCATGATTCAATAGATGAAGGATACAATTACCAACTTAAAGGAAAGAAGTGTTATAGTACAATGGAGAAATAAAGGACCAAATTGACATTTCCATGTACAACCTACAAAGATCTCATGAAACCAAGAGCAATCAAAGTACTAATGCTGTAGTTTCCATAATTTCAATGAACAAGCCCATCTTTCCATCAAGAGGATATCAAATTCAAAGAAGTAAAGAAGATTATTACAAAGTACAGATCTTCTGGATAATGATTCTTCAAAGGAAAATGGTTCATCTCCATCACATAGGATAATTAAGGAAGTTTTAAAAGGTGCTATCCTCATACTTGTATGTAGCTACAACAAGATCAAAGCCTATCAATTACATCATAAGAAGAAATCAGGAGGTTCAAATTAGCCATCTGTAAAGAAGTTTCAATGAAAACTTACAACAACTATAATGGTATTAGCAAGAATGCAATATGTTCAAACTGAATTCAGACTTATAGGTAGTCACACTCAAAACCATGAAAAGGATCATGATGAACAAAAGTCAACAGTGTATCAATCTAAAGAAATCAGAACTTAAGCATGATTCAAGTACTTCAACAGAATAAATCAAACCTAGTGCTACATTTTTCAAATAGCAAAGTGTTCTTATCAAGAGGAGAAAGAAGCATCAAAATGACTATTACAACCAGATGTCAAATCTCAAAAGATTCAAGTTGCAAAGATCGAGTAAAAGAAGGTACATGTTACAAATTTACAAGGGAAGAATTTACAATCTACAATAGATTTGAATTATAGCCACCAAGGGTCCATAAACCCGTAAAACCAAAAATGGGTCAAGCATCACCAAACAAAAGGGAACAATATCAAAAGAAGATAGAATATCTCATCAATGGCATCATAGATGTTTGTGATAAGAGTTATAAGTGAAACCAAACAATTTCAAGACTGCATAATGATTCAAGACCTCGAACCCAAACCTGGGTCAAATGAAAGTGTAAAAATATAAACAATTTAAGAAAATCAGAGCTCGAGTAACAATGTTAATGATGAAAGAAGGGTGAATACCCAGTTATAGAATTTAAACACAAAATACCCATTATCATTTACCCTTATTATTTCATGTTTGAACATAGAGTCTCCATCTTCAAGCAAAAATAATGGAGTGAAAATAATCTCAAATATCCATATCAAAGAAGGAATACCCAGATCTAGGTTGTTTAAAAGGCAACGATTCGAGCCAAAAAAGAAAATATATGCAAATACAAATCTATAAAAATGGGTCATTCACGCATGACCATTACATATTCATCTAAATTTTGCAAAGAACTCAAAGAAATGGAGAAGAACTTACAGTAATGGGTTTAAAGCCTCAAACCCTCAAAATGCAAAGTAAATGACGAAGACCCAAAACCTTTTTTGAGCTCAGAAGACCCCTTAGAGGAAAGAAATCACAAAAGCTTTAGAAAAGACCAAGATGTGGTGAAGGAGCTCGAGAAAATCAATTTGGAGGTTGTACATAGAGGTCTCACCTTTTTGATAATGGTGGTCATTATATTTAGAACTAACTGAGTGCATAGATGCCAAATAGTGAAGCTTCAAGTTCTTAACAATGGTGGCCAAGAGATCACACAAAAGCTTGATCTGCAGAAGATCACAAAAATCTCAAAAAGAATCAAATAAAATGAAACACCACTATAGTTATTAAATGACAAGCTCACCTTAGTTAAACCAACGGCGAATGATAATCAAGAAACCGCGGTGAAGACAAGAACTACATGCATACGGCTTGAAATCTGAATTTATAGAGATCTCAAGAGTAAAGAAACCAGACAAACATCATAGATTCGAGCTCAAACCCATAGAGACAGTGGCCATTATTTTTCTATAGAAACCTCACAGAGCTTGAAAGGAACAGAAATGGTGGCCACTTCGAAGGAAAACTCACAAGAAGCTCAAAGAAATATCCATGGTGGAAATAGAGTTTCATAACTCAAATATCGAGTAAAGAACCATAAAACATAGTATTCACTTTGCAAAACATTGCAGAGACCAAAGAATAACATAGTTATGAACTTGGATTTTACAACAATGGTGGAAAACATCCACAACCACCTCACTCAGAAAGCTCGGATAGAGAAAAACAAAAGGATATAGATGCATACAAGCTCAGAAGACCAATTTGGTAAAGAGTCGAGCTTGAAGGAACAAAAATGGTGGCCTGAAACAAATTTTCCAGGGCTTCGCCCACAAATTAGAAAAACAAAGAGTAAACAATGAATAGGGTTCGAGTTTATTTAACTCACCCAACTCAACCTCATACAGATCTAACTCAACATGAGTTAATGATCTGATGGTTCAAAATTACAAGTACATAATCCAACAATGCCAAATGATAGCTCAAATCAACTACCCTATCAACCATGGGTACGTGATCAACAGAGGTCATAAAAACAATACAGTAGATAGATGATGGCTCGAATCATCACCAAATTTTGAAGCAAACCACCATGGTTAGATGCCACCAACTGCATTTAAAGCTAGGTTGAAACCCTAATCGGGGATCAAGATCAACGATCAGAGATGAAGTAGGTGAGAGAATCAATAGTCAGCATTGATTTTAAGTTATCAATACAAACTCAGGGGTACAATCAACAAACCTGAGTCAAATGCCACCAAAAAATGGAAGGGGTGAGTCATCATGGAGAGGGGGCCAACCCCATGATTAAAACAAATTATCATTGCATATTGACTTTCAAAATTCCAAACTATAGTCCAAACACCATGATGAAAAGGCCAACAACAATGATCACCCAAAAGGTAAAGTCTAAACCTTAGTCCATTCAAAATACAAAATCCAACAAGTAAATTACAAGGAAATGATAATAAAAAGGTGGTAGACTATTATAGTATGGCCAATGTTATGCAAAGGTGGTCAAATATTCCAATCAAACCTAATGAAGCCCATGATCATGGTGTCGAATAATCAAAGGTGGTCGAGTATAGTGTGATAACTTTTCACAAATTGACCCCTTGTTTTATTTTAAAACATAATAATGTGTTAAGTCCACAAGAGTGGTCAAAATTCATGAGGAAGACAAGTATGCACATCAAAGGTGGTCCCCACTGATGGGATGGTTTGAAAATGACTTAGAATGTAGTTATTCATGTGATCACAAGGAGATAGAGTAGAGGTCAACATCAGAATGCAAACAACCTTTTGAAGACTTGTTACCTTATTTTTCACAAATAAGAGTTGATTATGGTTGCACATGTGCTCACAGTGGTCCCCACGGTGGATTGAATTTTTCTTGCTAAGTATTGGAGATCAAAGGTATTATTTTCACTTGCATAGGGAATTAATTTTTCATCCAAAGGGAAAGTTGCAGATGTCACATCAGCCACAAGAAGACAAAATTTGCATGCACAATGAAGGAGACTTGCTCATCAAGCAAGATTTATTATTGGAAAATTATTCACCCATGATTTTTCTTAAAAATAGAAACAGTCAATTGTAGTTGACTGAGTTGTAACCAAAGGCTATTAATGCCTCAATGTATTAGCATGTTTATTTTATTCCTTTATTTATTAATAAATAAAGGATAAAAATAGGATGCATGGGCGAGTACAATTTTAGCCTATTTTTAGGAGGGGTGGGAAATAATTTTTCTATATATTGTGTGCCTTGGAAAAGCAAAGGGGGACTTTTGGACACAAGAGTGCTAAAGCAGATTTTTCCAGTTTTGCCCTCTGAATGAGAAGTATATTTTGCCTTTCCAATTATTTGTAGTCTTGTGTATGTTTTATTAATCCTTTTGAATGATGAATTCCCGATTAATCATCTTACCCTATTGCAAATTCAGTAATTTCTACATGATATTAATGTGCATGTGTAACTTAATAGTATTGTTGTGATACTTTCCCTTAATACACCAAAGTGTTTTGCCCTTATATTCTGTAGAAAATTGTTGGCTTGTGCATCAAGAATTCATTCTCATATCAATTGTGCATGTGCTCAGTCAAAGACCTCATACAATTTTGGTGTATCACCCTAGTTTTGAATCCATTTATAGTCATCTTTTACCCTCAAACCCCAGAAAATTAGTTTAGGATACATCAATAAGGAATCGGCCTTGATACCGAGAGACTCACCACAAAATAGATATACCCACAGACCTCAGGTGTTTCCATTATATCTACAAAAGAGAGAGATAAATTTTGCAAGCTTAGAATACCTATTTCCATATCTCTACAGGGTGCACTTTCCAGAGATAACATGCCCCTATTCAATCCTTTCCCATTGTATCCAAATGGCATATTCAATATTTTCCTATCACATCCCACATCCATGTAAATGTCATTACTTCCCAACCTTCTCCTATGAGTGCTTTTCATTACATAGTGTCTAATATACCCCTTCAACTATCTCAACTTATCATCACTCAACAACCAACCCAATCCCAACAATCACATCACATCCCCATTTATCAACATAAATTATTGAAACAACTCATCAAATCTCAACACATGACCTATATTCATCCTCATCAATAAATTCCTCAAACACCCACTCATCCACAAGCTTATCAACCACCTTATCAAATCACTTCCCATGTCACACAATCACAATCCCATCCAACCACTTCAAATGACCCCATGCATGCCTTGATGAATAGGTTGGCTAGCCTTGAGGCCGCTACCTTAGGGCCCAAGGTCACATTATCTTATAATTTTTTTACAACTAACCCATTCATCCATCGGTCCTAATCAAATCATATCCTCTTCATTGAGAGATTCCCAAATTTACCAAATTTAACAATAAGGAATATCCCTAATAACAATTTCATGCATTTAGGCATGCGTGATAGCTTATTTCCCATTATCGGGACCTCATGCTTTGCACTTTCCCTATATCCTTGGCCAACCCACATTGGATTGGTACAATGGCATCACCCAACACTCATTTTTATTTTTTGAAACTTGCGTAAATATTATTAGAACATTTTTCAATCAATAGTAAGTGTAAGATAACCATTATAGACCTATATGTCATTCAACAATTCAATGACGATTCTATCTCATACTTTGTCACACGATCGGATGGAATAATAAACCAATTATCATTTACCCTTCCAAAAACAAAGCTTATTGAATTATTCTCATGCTCTTGTGTGAAGAATATCTCATCCACCTTATAAATCCAATCATTTCAAACATTTGAAGAAGCCTTCACTATGGATCGTAAACTTAAGACTCATTCCCTTGAGCAAGGCCAACTTAAACTTAAATTGACCAAACTGAAAATTGAGTTTACTAAACCATCCACACATAATGACAAATCCAAGAGAACATTCAATGTCATCATGGTTAAATATTCTTCGCCCCCACCCTCGGCACATGGCCTCAACAAATATCTCTTAAACCAACACCTAACTACACTCCTCTTGGAGAGACGTATAGTTCAATATTTAATAAGTTAATGGTGGTCCATCTCATCACACTTCCCCCATTCAACCATTTGATGAATCAAGACCCAAACCCACACGGTACTATGAGGACTACTATTGTAAATATCACCAAGTTAATGAGGCATGATATGGAAATATGTCGAACCTTCAAGGATCTTGTTCAAAAAATCATCGACCAAGGTTATCTTAAAGTGGATAAACCTAACACACCTCCAAATCAACCAATTGATGTTTTTAAACAACCATTTCCTAATCATACACCCAATTCTCACACCATTAGCACTATCAACACTACCAACATTACTGATCAAGATCCTACCCCGTCTACAACTCAACCTACTTTACCAGTTATTACACCCACTTCCTCTTCATACATTGTCCCTATATCCATAATTCCACGAACACTTATCCCCACCTCTACACTAATCATGTCCACATCTACATTAACATATACTATTGATTCTACACCTATATCTACTTCATCACTTATCACATCCACTTCATTAGATTTGATCATACCTACTACTTCACCCACATCTATTCCACCCTTACCTATTATACCTTCCTTAGAATCAATCCCAATTCCTCTTTCTTCACTTTTACCCACACCAACCACATTGACTATTGTGACCACATCTACACCATCTTCTCCTCCCACATCATTCTCATCATTTGAAGAGTTTTTAAAATCACTCCAACTCACAATAACTTCAAATGATGTCCCTATATCATCCACAAGATCAGACATCCCCACATCAATCCAATCTTCACCTTCCTTAGATCTCATCAAACATAAATTACTTCCTCCACCAATACCAACCACATAACCTTCATACCCTCCAGTTGAGATCATTTTCCTTGCTCCAAAGGGTATTTATTCAAAATAAATATCTAAAATCCTTGGTACCTTTCCTCAAAGATCTCTTTCACATCCCCATAAAAATATAGATTTTCCTCCACCTGATATAAAATAATCCAATGCCACATCATCTATCTTAGGACCACATCCATCTCTCCTAGGAACATCCCCTTCATCCAAGACATCACAATCAATCAATCAACCCAAACCAAAATCATCCAACAGATTTTTTCTTCTAGAACGAAAAACTATCACTAAACCTGAATCCAAGACATCAAAACCTCAAAACATTAGGACCCAAACCTCAACATCCAAGACATCTCACACATCCATATCTCAAACATCCACTTCCTCTTCTAAATCCAAGACTTCTCATAAAGATAAGGTATCTCCTAATACTTTGGTTGAATCATATGCGAGAGGTCCTTCAACACTTGCTTCAAATTTCCGCCATCACACTTCCTCCTATCAAAGCCTTCAATCCACAAGGTAAGAATCCATAATGGTTTGACTCCAACCTCATTTGAACTTATCACCACACCCCTGGACATGACACAAAACATTATAAAGTACTCCAAACCATTTTCCAAAATATTATCGAGGAATATGACCTTCTTCTTGAAGAAAATCAATCCTCTCCTTCTACCTCCTCTTCTATGACCATTCCAACATCCACATCATCAACTTCATAAAGTAAAACACATAAATACCTTCATTCATCATGGAATTTTATGGCCATCCCACCACCAAGTGACGATTCTTCCAAGGATGGTCCCACTTATTCATCAATGTTGTTCGTATCTCCACTCGATCTAGCCCTTATAACTCTAAACCAACACCAACTGAAATCTTGGACTTTTGTCACCATCCCTCCTCCTAAGGAGTATACCTCATCCACGCCTTCATCAAAACCCAAGGTTATCATCACCACTCCTTCTAGCGAGCCCACTTCATCTCCATTATCATCATCAAAACTGAAATTCTTTATCTTACTCTCCCTCGGCAAATTGAACAAAGCATTATCAAACAACTTAAATAAGTCTTGGTCAATTTGTCGCTTTAGAATTTTATCTAAAGCTCACTAGACAATAGAAAATCTCTTATGAAGCTTTAAAACATATCCCAACATCTAGTGATGAGACTCATCCTTTCACGTCCCTTATAGGAGCACTTGTGGCTTCTACGGTCATCTCATTTGACGATGCTCGATTTCAAATACTACACCGAGGAAGAGCGTGATCTTCCCCTTTTCATCATGGTTAGAATCAATGATACTTTCATTCGATGATCCATGATCAATAATGGGGAAAGTATCAACATCATCCCATCACATACCTTCGATCAAATCAAAATACCTCAGTCCATTTTCACCCAAATACACACGGTCCTCTTTGTATTCAACGATGTTATTGTTCTCGCCTTGGGAATGGTTGTCCTTTCTATCTGCATTGGTGTTAAGATCCTCCATGAATTTTTTTATATCATAGATGGGATTTTCAATACAATGTTCTTATTGTATGACCTTGGATATTTTGCATTCATTGTGTCCCCTCCATACTTCATCTCTCGCATCAAATATGAGTAGGAGGGAAATATAATGACGCTTCCCAATGATGGTCCTCCCTTCTAAGCATACAACATGACCTGTTTACCTAATGATGTCCTCATTCCCAAGAAAAACCCATCTTAGTCATCCACTAACTCATCCATCCCTTCATCCAAACTCCCTAACGATGATCCCTAGACAAATTCATGGATAAACTTATGTTGGGGGAGTATTGTCTCCGCTTATAGTCAACGTATTCCCTACATCTCATCATCTCTGTAAACCTGACAAAGCTCCAATGTATCAACCCAAAATCATGGATTTTGTTCCTTTCATCCCTTCTCATCTTCACACCTATCTCATCTATGGTGGTGTTGATTCCACTTCTTCTCACATCATTGACCTTCTACACGCAAGACCTTATACTAGCGGTTATGGCTTCTTTGACAAACCCTCTTTATCCCACACTTATCTTTACCATTGTGATGGAAGGGATTTGGCATGGGATGTTATGAGCATGGCATGCATGACCTTATCATTTACCAATGCCGCAAACCTCATGAAAAGTTTGGACTAGGTTATCAAGAGCAATATGTCAATCCTCTCCCACCATCCACAATGATTACGAGACATGCCTTCTCCACCTTCTTCATCCCATGAGGCCTTGGATACAAATGAAACTATTTCTATCACTTCTAACTTTTTTAGTCTCCACCATCACCTTAGGACTGATCACTTATCAATGTGACAATTAGACTAGGTCCCTTCCCTTTCTCCATTTATGATGAGAAGGGGACTCTTCTACCATCAACATTCTTCATTACGTTTATGATTATGCCATCCTTTCCCACATGGGGGTAGAAGATTATTATCTTCATAATACCTTTCCATCTGACACATCCACTCATCTAAACAAAGATACCATCGATATTAATATTGGGAATCCTTAGGAGCCTTATATCCTCAAATTAGGTCAATGCCTTGATCCATATAAGCTTGAGTATTTCAACGCATTCCTCTCTAATCATAGTCAGGCCTTCGCATGTTCATACTCTAACATGTTAGGTCCCGATCCTTCTATTGTTGTCCACAACATCATCACTTTTCCTAATGCCAATTTGGTGAATGAGAAACTTCACTACATGCACCCTTGAGTTTCCCTCATTTTCAAAGAGGAGTTCCAACATCTTCTTTCCGCTAACTTCATCATCCCCATTGACTATCCCGAATAGGTCTCTAACATCATCCTTGTCACAAAAGTGACTGGAAAGTGTAGTGTCCATGTTTTTATAGCTCCAGTTATCTGTTGGTTCCTTTATGCATAGACATGTTTTGATTGAGACTCTGATAGATTTTGGGCATTTTACTATGTTATTTTATCCTCATGGACATTATGGTATTTTGGGCACGTAGCGCCAATTGGACTAGATTCGTATATTGATATATTTCTTATGATGTTGATGACACTAACAGGGTTATATGATAGTGAGATTTATTGGTTAGATGTTGGTTTCTTGTGGTCAATTTGATTAATGATATAGTTTTCTGGATTTAATAATGGTAATTTTCATGCTAGCCTAAGTGTATGTCGTTGTAATTTTATCTGTGGATGATTCGTGGCAAACTATGTGAATAATTGTATGCATTGCACTATCAATTGTTTAATAATGTTAGGAAATTATAAGTTTGATTGAATTTGTGATGTGTAGATGATGTTTATTATATTGGACAGATGCGGTTAATGTGTGTAATGAGTGTGCAGGTGACAGGTATAGGAGAGCATGGGTTTCAGGGCAGCTACGCAATTGTGCACAAGTGGCCCATGGGCTGAGTCCTAACCATGCTAAATGTTTGAGGCCTTAGAATAGGTGTATTTATTTGGGCACCATGGGTGAACCCTCAATTGTAATGTATTTATGTCTTGTAAAATTAATTATGTTTAGGGTGTGTTTTATTAAGTAAACTAGTTTAGGGGTTTAATGATCTCATCTTAATTTAAGTGATGGTTTTGGGTAAGTGTGTGTGTGTTGGTAGAAGGGATTGGGGACCACATGTGAACCTTGGGTGGACCCCACACCCTCTACCCTTGTGCCAGGCATGCCAACCCCGAAATTGGGTTATTTTGAGGCATTTTTAGGGACCCCTTTTGAGTTTGGGAGTTCCCTTAGCATGAAAATGGGCCCTTGGACCCTACCTAATAGGTAGAGGGGATTATTTCCAAGGTTTGGAGGGAGTTTCCCTCCCATTTTTCCTTCCTTAGTCACCATCCATGTAAGATGGTTGGTTTGTGTGTTTTTTAAAAGTTGCTCCACTTTGTTTTATTTTCGTTTTTAGTATTTTGGGTGATAAGGGCTAAAAGGTGAGTTTACTTTTACTTATTTGGTTTTGGAATCTTTGACTCGTGAGAGGAGAGGGGGTGACACTTGTCACCTTCCCATTGGTGAGGAAAATTTTGGGTTCCTCTTCTTATTCTTCCTCATGTGGAAGGAAGGGGTCTTCTTGGTTTTTTTTTTGGAGAACTTGGAGAATTTTGGGAGCTTGGAGGTTTGCTTGGACAAGGGAAAAGCTTAGAGTCTTGGAAAGCATTGTAGAGGTAGGATTCTTAATCCTTTTCTTTCCTAGTTGTGCTTATCTTGTTAACTATGCATTGGTCAATAAAATGATGTGTGTGAAATGATGTGTTGTAAAGTTGTATGGTGAATGTAGTTGGTTGTTTTGTTACTTTGTGTTTTTTTTTTGTTTTCTCTCCACCATCATTTAGATTGATGGTTTTTGGAGAATGTAGGGGAAGAGAGAGGGATTTCCCTCTCAAACCTCATGGTTTTTGGTCAAGCCATGAAGATCCCTTCTCATCCCCTCATATGGCTTGAGGAGGGAGAAAGGTTCATATGGCTTGAACCTTTCCCCATTTTTGGTGAGGGAACCCTTTTGGGTTTGAAACACCTCCCAAGAAGGATTTCTATGACATAAAGGAGGAATAAGGAGGATGAATGAGTAGGAGGAATAAGGAGTTTGTAAACATGCTTTTGTTGGTGCTCCTATGGTTGGACACCTTTGATTGGGCATCCTATTTCTTCTCTTCCCCATTGTGAGGTTGACCTTGTTCTCCTCATGTTGTTGTTTTACCATGTGTAGTATGTCTAAGTGGTTAAATGGTCTTATGTGTTTCTTGTTGTGTCTTATCCCCATTTTACTTGTGCACATTGTGGAAGTTTGTTCCTCTCTCCCATGGGCTTGGGGGAGGCTAGCATGGCTTCCAACCATGGAAAGGCATGTGATGATGCCTATTGGTTGGGTGGTAAACAAGCCTTGTCTCTTATTTCAGCATCCTTGGAAGAACACTCAAGTTGGAGATAGTTGGAGCCTCTTTGCCATCTTGGTCCTCTTGGTCATCTTCATATTTTGAGGGCATTACTTTCATTTTGTAAATAAATGTGGCTTTGAGAAGTTTTACATTCTTGTAAACACCTATTTTTGTATTTGATGTTATTGTAAACTTAAGTCATTTGCTAAGGAAGTTTTCCTTCATTGTTGCAAGAATCTTGTAAGATTATCATTTTGAGATCATAATGAAACCATGAGCCTTTTTATTTCAATGTCTTCATTTGGAAGGTTTTGTTTGTTTAGAAATCTATAAAATATAGTTATGCAATATACATTAAATCTGAAATATTTAGTTGTGCTTACTTTTATAATATATATATATATATATATATATATATATATATATATATATATATGGCATTACATTTTGGTATCGAGTCATGGTTCAAACACGTGGACTCTTGGGTAACTAGTAAATTAATTAGTATTGAAACACACACACACACACACACACACACACACACACACACACACACACACACATATATGGATATGTCCTTGTTGTAGTTTTCTTGCATGAAAATCTGAAATATTTCTTTAGTTAGTATTGTAGAAAATTTGAAATACTATTTGGTTATTTCATTTGAAGGAAAGTTAGTGTTCATGGGATTTTAGGATTTTTTTTAAAATGGTTATATTATAAAAATTTTTTTCATATAATGGTTTTGTTTGCAAGTTTGATAGTATTAAACAAGGAAATGAAAACAGATTTTATATAGTTACTGTTATCCAAAATTCACCCCCCAGGGTAAATTTGATAACATGCATCAGAATATTCAAGTCCCCTGTGAGATAGATTGATTCAAGGCAAAAAATCATGTTTCTAGGGTCCCCTCGGATTTTTTCTAACTCTCCTGTCCAAGGAGAAAAGAGCAAGTTCTAAAAAAGGGTGAAAAAGTTGCAAAAACAAGCTTGGGCCAGAAAAAATCATAAAAATTGGCTAAGTCCTAGTCCTAAAGGCGGTCCTTGGGGACAGCTTGGGATGTCAGTGGTGCGAATCGGCCAAAAAGCCTCCACGCTGTCCATGCAGCGGCGTTGGGACGATTGGGGCGATCGGGACGCGCGGGACGTGGAAAGCCGAACCGGCCGAAGGTGAGAAAATTGACTAACTGTTGTGCAGATAAGGTTGGGACATCCGAGCCGTAAGGACGCAAAGGACGTGAAAAGGTGAAGCGGGCGAAGAGGGATAGGGAAGCCCATTTGGGTGGTTTGGAAGAATCTGCCCCAGATAGTCAGAGACAACCAGTTGGGTAGTACGCGGCGGACGCAGAAAGCCGAAGATGCCGAGAGCCAATCAAATCACACCACGTGTCTTCGCCACAAAGAGGGACAGGGAAGCCCGAATCGGGTGGATCGGAGGAATTTTTCCCAGGTGGTTTGGGACATCCAAAGGGACGCAAAGGGACGAAAAGCGGCTGGAAAGCCGCATGACGAATCAGAAACACCACGTGTCACAAGGGAAAACATCCAAAATTTCAAAGGGCAAGGTTTGAAGCGTTGGCTCGAGCCAATAAAAAGAGGACACGTGTCCTAAGGAGAAGGGGAGTGCGGAGCTCGGGAGGAATTAGAGAATTTGGCAAAAGTTTTGGCCAAAAACTAAAAGGTAAAGGATGACCCCACGCCCCTGTCCTCCAACTAGATCATGCCACGTGTCCCAAGTGGCGGGGACGAGGAAAAAATGGGAAATTTTCCAAAATTACAAAAATTCAAAACTTTCAAGGAAAACCCATGGGTAAGGGAAGGAGAGAGAATTGCTCATCCAATCAGCGCCCGACACGTGTCGTCCAGGTGGCGGAGCGCGGGAAAAAATTTCAAAACCCATTTTTGCCTATTTTGTGCCCTAAATCTTCAGATCACCATATCTTTCGATCCAGAGCTTAGATTTGCACGTTCTTTATATCATTGGAAAGCTTATAAAATTCTCTACATGATTTTGATCAATCTTAAATTTTGGTTTAGTCTAGAGAGATAAAGTTAAGAAATGGCTCTGACGCGTGTTCATGGCCAGAAGTGACATTTCAGCGACCAAATTTAATACAGAATGGGTCGCATTCTCCTCCAATTTGGTCAAAAATGGTAGGGTATGGGTTTGTAAGGTCCTCCATGCTGATTTAATGCATTTGTAGTCAATGAGGAATGGGCTCCCATGTTTTTGTATGTTTTCTCTCTCCTGGGCTCGACCCATGCAATGTAAAAGCTAGATTTGGCTCATTTTCTAACAACATTTTTTTTTTTTTTGGGCATAGCAATCTTCTTCTTTCACCTCCAGCAAGTGATTGTTTCAAGAATCAGACCTCTTCAAAGATTGTAATAGTTTTTACCTCTCTGAGGTTGTAATGTAGTGGTTTTGACATTGGAAATGATAATGCAAGCCTTGTGAATGGATTCAAGTCCTTTGTTTGTGTTATTTGCTTCATTCCAGATCCTAAATTATATCTTATCAGCTGTGTATGTTTTATGTTGCAATCTTTGGTCCGTGTCTATTTACATGACAAAAATATTCACCACTCCTTTTGGTGCATCACCATCTTTAATTAGTTTCAATTTTTGCATTTCTATCCCTGTCTCCTTGCAATTTAGAGTAGGATTAGGATCTAAACCTCTGTAGTTGTGCAAATATTGATCTAAATCAGAGGATTTTGAGGAACCAGCCTCTAATCTGGAGATTCCTCTCTCAGTTTCACAAGTCCCACACTTGGAGAGAGGTTTCCATGTTGTGCAATCACACTGGATGCCTGAAACATCAACCTAGAAGCCTGATGTGCATCCAGGGGTGTTGTGATCCTGCACTAATAGTTTTGGCATGCCCGGTGGGACCAGAGGTCTCATTTTTATTTGCAGCAAAGTTGATGTGCATCTGCTGCAATTTTCTTGCTTAAAAAAAAGCTATTATTTGCATATCCGGTGACTCCAAGGGGAAGAATCAATTGTTTTCAGCGGTGCAGGCACCCGAAAACTCATGAGAAGAGTCACCACAAGGTCAAGAGTGGAGAAAAGAAGTGTTGTTTGAATACTGCAATTATCTCCAAGAAGAAGGCAAAGAGGAAGAAGGATTCAAAGGTCTCCATCTCCACCAAATAGAACTCTCTCAACTCCTTCACTGATAGGCCTTTCATTCAGTCAACAAGGGTTTTAAGACCAATTAGAATGGCACAAAATAACCCCTATGTCAACTTCCTGAGCAGCAGCCCACTTGCCCTCAATGCACAACATCCGATTCCTATTGCAGCCTTGAAGAACATTCTCTACTTCACTTTGGAGAAAATCAGACTACTCCTCCAAGTGATCACGTTAAAGACATTGCTAACCTTTGTGCAATTCATGAAATTAATGAAATGCAAGTACTGTCAAGTTGTTCTTTGGCATCTTCATTCAAGGGTAAAGCATTGCAATGGTTTAGGAGCCTGGAGCTAGTTCTATCACAAATTGGAACCATTTGTGTATAGCACTTCATGAGCAATTTGGAGAAAAGGGAGACAACTTGTCTCTTTTGGAGTAATGATAACCATCAAGAGAGCTCCCAATGAGCGGTGACCGATTTCAACTTCAAATTTCAAAAGACTTGGGAGAGAATTCCAAGTGGCGGTCAAGCCAACAATAGAAGGTGCTTTTCTCTACTATCTCAAAGCTCTAAATTCTGATATTTCTATGTTGATTCAATCCATGGGAGGCATAACTATCCCTATGGCTTATAGCATTGCCATTAGGGCTGAAAATTGTTTGATCCAAGCCGGAAAACTTTCCCTAGACCCCCATCCCATTGTTTCCAAGTTTAGAGAGTCCAAACACCAATCAAGCACCTAATTTGGCTCCTTCTCCCACTCCTAGAAATCAGAGTTCAAATGAAGCTTCTACTTCATCTCCAAGTGCCCCAAATGAGCTTCAAGAAGTCATGAAGCAATTGTAAAACCTAGGCAATGAGCTGGTTACTCTCAAGAGGCAACAAGCCCAAGGTTTTATACCTTCTTACCAGCCCCAAGCTCAGCCTAATAGGTAGCCATACCAACCACAAAGGCCACCTAATCCAGTTGCAAATATGAATCAAACAAGGCCTCCTGCCAATAGACCATTTCAGCCCTATAATCCAAATGCCATATCTACCTCTAAGGCATTGGTGCCAACACAAAACAACATTGCCCATGAGTATGATTGGTGTTTTCCATGCAACGAGCCTCATAACCAATCCATGTGCTTCAATGGTGCTTTGAATCAAGCATTAATGGTGACAAATACTGGTGTGGAGAGTGAGAGCGATTAAGGAAACAACCAACAACAAGAAACATTCCAATAGTAATCAGCCCCAAATGACACCACATTGGTAAATTGGCAAGAGATTTTTGTGGAGGATTAGTTTCTTGCAGCATGAACCATTAGTAGTTTCTCAAGGTGTTGCAGCCAACACAAGGTCAAAATGGAGGAATTTGGGTGAAGAACAACCATTAGCCCCAACCAAAGAATCCACGACCTTCTATGGTTCCACAAGTGGCTTGGAAATCATGGAGGACAAAACAAAATCAAATTTGGAAAAGCCAAGCATGATAGACTTCGAGGCAAAAGTAGCTCGGTAATGCCTAAACAGAAAGCCAAAACAGGGCTCCTAGACCAACTCAAATACCAAGTAGAGTTGGGGTGATTAGAAACTTGAGTCTTACCTTGCATGCATGTCTAAATGTTGTGCAAGGAGTGAATGTGCAAACCAAGGGACAGCAAAGAGATCCTTCATCATTGTTTAGTATCATTGATCGATGAAGAAGACAAACATCAATATATCAATGTGGGAATACCTATCTATCCTGTGCCAAAGAGAGGGTCTATTGCATACATGAAGAAAATCAATTCCTAAGCCATGCCAAACCACAAGGATGACAACGAGGTATGGCAACTTTGAATCAAGGAGTGAGTTCTATGCTTGTTTCACCTCAAAGACAAAGTGCTCACAAATGCTGCCCACTGCTGAATATGAGGGAAATCATGGAGGACAACAAGGTAAAATGTTGAAAGGTCAAGGGACCCCTCCTTTCTATGTTTCATTGATAATTAGGGAAGAAATCAGCTAGTGCAGGGCAGCCTTTGACATGTGGATAGAATTCAAGACAAGGGCAAGTAGCTCGGTAATGTTTGAAAAACTAGCAAATCATCCAATCAGCTAGGGCTCAAGAAAGATGAAACAACATCCAAAGGGGTAGTGAGTCCATTTTTAACCCAAATGATGGGAGGAGAAAGCGAAGAGAGAGGATTGAAGATCCATCTTGGGGTGATTAGAAACTTGAGTCTTACCTTGCATGCATGTCCAAATGTTGTTGTTTTACAAGATGTATACTAAGCTGTCGGGGAAGAAACATAGACCTTCCACCAGCCTCTCTTTTCCCTTTTCTTGTCAAGGGACTTCACATTACCCACTTGCCCAAGATTGGAGGCTATCTTTCTGGCATTGATTGGTCACACATCTTTGTTCGTAAGCGAGGTATGGAACTAAGGCTACAATCAGGTCTGAACCTATTGCAAACTTTCACATTGAGCCTTACACTCCAAGTGCTCTAACACCGGTGATTAACGCCAATTGCATTCAAAGATTTGATCAAGAAGATCACCCAAAAAAGCATACCACCTCTCTCATTTGAAGTCTTCGACACTAAGGTCTTTGAATGGAAGTATCCTTGATCTAACTCTTGATGAATGGGAAAACAAGATACATGCATTTGATCCTTATCAAGAAGTGGAAGAATCGGAGGAGCTAGGGTCATCACCAAAATGTTGCATACAGGCGAAGAAAATCAGCCTATTCCAAGCATCACCAAGCCAAACCACAAGGATGACAACGAGGTATGGTAGCTATTTTTGATGGATCAGATGACTATGAGTGAGACAAGGTGCGGAAGGAGGTGGAGCTATGCTTGTTTCACCTCAAAGAGAATGAGAAAAAGTACTATTCAGCTTTTAGATTTCAGTTTGCATGCTCCAATAACACTGGTCCTCCTGGGAGATGAACAAGACCGAAAGGAGACACTTCCTTGAATATGAAGCCTTGGTGCAAGGGAAGCATTGGGCAATAAAGAGAGGAATAAAGAACTTTGAATGGAGTCTTTGGGGACGGTGAATTGATTGTAAATCAGGTCAAGGGACAACATGCATGCCATGAAGAATGATCTTCTCAAGTGCTACAAGAACAGTAAGTGTGGGACCTCATGGAAGATTTTGAAGGTTTTGGCATCAAATCCATTCCTAGGGAAGACAATCAAATGGATGAAGCGATGTGAGCACTCAAAGAGGCAAATGAGTCTAGCATCTTAGACTTTTTGCAACTTGATTTGGTGTAGGGGCAGCCATTCATTGACACTTGTGGGGAAAGCATTCATTACAAGGTAAGGTACAAACAAACATCACGTGATGAGTGAGGCCTTGAAATCGGCCTTATGGGGATAACAATGTCGTTGGCAAGTGTTTGAAAATGACCAGCAAATCATCCATTTCTAGAGTTTGAAGAAGAAGCTGAGTTCTCAAGCAATGGAAAAGGATCAAGCATTGATCGAAGAATAGGAAGCCAAAAGATCCTTCCGAGGAGATCAGTGTTGAAATGGGATGTGGAGATGGTGACCAAGTGGCCCATACATTTGAGAACTAACAAGCTGCCCAAGACTACATCCGTGGACTTATCATTTCTGTTATCCAAAATTCCGAGTGGTACTTGATAACATATACAAAATATTCAAGTCAGGCGAGATCGGAATTGATTGAGGAAAAAAATCATGTTTCTAGGAGTCCCCTCGGATTTTCTAAGCAAGTTCAAAAGAAAAGGTTAACATAAAAAATAATCTTGGGCGAGAAAAAATCATAAAGTGCAAAGTCTGACAAGGGTAGTCCTTGGGGCCAGTTGGGGCGTCGGTATGCGATATGCGCGTAAGCGTTAGGGGCAGGTTGGGATGTCGAGGCTTTGGAGTCCATTTTTAACCCAAATGATCAGTTAAGAAAGGAGAAAGCAAACATTCAGGTCGAAAAAGTTTTGGCCAAAACTAAAAGGTAAAGAATGACCCCGTGCCCCTGTATCTTCCCTCCAACCCCATTGATCATGCCACGTGTCACGAAATAGTCAAGCGTGGGACGATTGAGGAAAAAATGGGAAATTTTCCAAAAGTTTACAAAAGTCAAAACTTTCATAAAAAGGCTAAAAACCCATGGGTAAGGGAAGGAGAGAGAATTTCTCATCCAATCAGCACCGACACAAAAGGTGAGAAAATGTCGTCCAGGAATGTGGTGGAGCGCGAATTTTTTTCAAAACCCATTTTTGCCTGCGTTTTGTGCCTAAATCTTCAGATCATGCCATATCTTTTCGATCCGAATCGGGCGAGCGGAGGAATTTGTCCGGTAGTAGTTTGGGATTTGCGAAACGTTCTTTATATCATTGGAAAGCTTATAAAATTCTCTACATGATTTCAGGGTCAATATTGAATTTTGGTTCATTCTAGAGAGAGAAAGTTAAGAAATAGCTCGACACATGTTCACGTGTCGTCCTGTGGCTGAGCGGCATCTTTCGATTGCATTTGCACGTTCTTTATATCATCTGGCTAGCTAGAGAGAGAAAGTTAAGAAACGGATCTGACACGTGTTCATGGCGTAAGTGACATTTCGGTGAGTGACCAAATTTAATACTGAGAATGGGTCGCATTCTCCTCCAATTTGGTCAAAATGGCACGTGGGGTATGGATTTTGTAAGGTCATCCATGCTGATTTAATGCATTTGTAGTCAATAAGGAATGGGCTCCCACGTTTTTGTCACGTTTTCTCTCCCGGCTCGACCCATGCAATGTAAAAGCCGATTTGGCTCATTTTCTAACAACAATTTTTTTTTTTTTGGGGCATAGCAATCTTCTTCTTTCACCTCCAAAGCAAGTGATTGTTGCAAGAATCAGACCTCTTCAAAGATTGTAACAATTTTTACCTCTCGAGGTTGTAATGCGATGGTTTTGACATTGGAAATGATAATGCAAGCCTTGTGAATGGATTCAAGTCCTTTGTTTGTGTTATTTGCTTCATTCCAGATCCTAAATTATATCTTATCACTGTGTATGTTTTATGTTGCAATATTTGGTCCGTGTCTATTTACATGACAAAAATATTCACCACTCCTTTTGGTGCATCACCATCTTTAATTAGTTTCAATTTTTGCATTTCTATCCCTGTGTCCTTGTAATTTAGAGTAGGATTAGGATCTCAAGCTCTGTAGTTGTGCAAATATTGATCTAAATCAAAGGAGTTTGAGGAACCAACCTCTAATCTGGAGATTCCTCTCTCGCCACAAGTCCCACACTTGGAGAGAGGTTTCCATGTTGTGCAATCACACCTGGATGCCCTGAAACATCAACCTAGAAGCCTGATGTGCGTCCGTGGGAGTCTTTGTGATCTCAGCACTTGATTACATTTTTATTTATTTTTGGTTCCCTACTTATGACTACATTTTTCCTAGAATCAAAAAAATAAAAATAAATATATATATATATATATATATATATATTTATTTTATTTTTATATACATACTATAATATATATATGGATACTAAATAATATATGGATTCTATGTGTGTGTGTGTGGTTGTTTTATATATATATATATATATATATATATATTTATAATTTTAAAAGTAAATAAAACTAAATAAAATAAAACAAAATTTTTAGTTTTTTTAAAAACAAAATAAAACAAAAAAATACAAACAAACCTTGTTTTTTTTTTTTTTTTTTTCAAAGGGGGGGCGAACCTCCCCAACCCCCACACCCATGACCCCCCCGCCCCACGGGCCCCTGCCCTCCCATGGCCCCTGCCAGCCTACGCCCCGCACACCCCACACACACAGACCCCCTACCTCTCCCCTTACCCCGCACCCCGTCTCCCTACCCCACGCTATTTTCCCTGCGCCTCCCCGCTTTGTCCCACTTGTCACTCCCGCTGCTGCCCTCCTCGCTTGCGTCCCTTCGCGCAGTCCCCACACCCCTACCGCCATGTGGCGGCTGTCCCTAAACCCTCGCCGCGAGACATTACCCTATCTAGCCACCGCCTCCAAACACCACACAAACCCTAAAAACAAAAAAAAATCTTAATAAAACAAAAAAATGCGACCAAAGCAAATACAATCCGCCGCCTTCCTCCCAAAAAATGTAGTCGACCCTTTGGGGTTATATATATATATATATGGATTAAACAAAAAAAAACATGTTTACCTTCATTGTATGAATCTTCAATCAATACAATGTAAGATCAATAAAACTCCATAGCTCCTCCACCTGCAATGGCAAGGAAAACAAAATAAGAGAAATAGAAAAGAAGAAGAAACAAAATGAATGAACAAAGGAATGGAAAAGAAAATAAAAATACCATAGAGAAATCTAGGGAAAATTTAGGGTAAGTTTGAAATCAAGGGCCAAGATTGGATTTGATCCTAGGGCTCTCCTTCAACCCTACTTTTCCTTAAAACATGACATTTTAATGGGTTTGGAAAATAAGTTAAGAGGGGTGTGTGGGTAGACTAAATAAATTAAAAGGGGGAAGATGATTTATTTTCTAGGGGTGTAGGTTTTTAATCATGACCCTAGGGAGCTTAATAGAGTAAAATAATTAAATTATTGTGGGATAGTGTTAATTTATTTCAGGAAAATTAATAATTATTATAAATTAATTATTAACGGGAAGGGGCATTGCATTTGGTGTTACATTATATAATGATAATAACAATAATAATAATAATTATAAAAAAACGCTCAAAGAACGTTTAAAAAAAGTTTATAAAATATATATTTTTACTTCGGGTTCGTGGATGGCACCCAAGAGGGGACAATCAGCTCGAGGCTTGGGACGTAGTGCACCTACACGGGAGCCGCCGGCCCCGATTTTGGGCCTCAGATATTAGAGACCCTGCAGCAGCTGATAGGCGTCGTGTAGGAGCACCTTCCACCACCACAGAGCCGAGAGAGGAGGACATTTAGTTGGGAGATGAGGAGTTGATTGAGAGGATGCACATTCAAAGCCACCTAAGCATGATACCCGAGACGAGAGAGGTCATGCAGCCCTTCCATTCTTGGTGAGAGGGTGGCCTCATTTCATCACAACCGATCACACAACTTCGAGGGACCATTTGGAGATAGGTGACCCCTTTCACCTGTTAGACCACATCGCCAAGATCGAGACATAGGCAGTGTGATTTGATACCTTCTTCGCCTTCAACCACCTACTTTCACTAGTTCGACAGATGGCTTTGGGGCAGAGTCCTAGCTCCTTAGCCTGGATAGCTACTTTGGCTTGCACTCTCATGAGAGCAATGTCAAAGCTAGGTTCACCATACACCTCCTCCGAGACACAAGCAGGAATTTGGTGGAGGAATGAGGAGTGGAAGCTCCATTTGACTCGAGATACAGTGACCTGGGAGATGTTCGAGGAGTGATTCAGGGCCCGGTATATGTCAGAGCATTTTGTGTAGAAGAGGATCGATGAGTTTCACGACTTACGATAGGGTTCTGACATAGTGGTGCAGTATGAGAGTAGGTTCTTGGATCTCTTGCAGTATGTAGACTACCTGCAAGATGAGAAGTTATAGGTAAACAGGTTCATTCGGGGCCTGAATGTAGATATAGTAGGAGCTGTTAGGATGTTATCTCCTCCCACACTTAAGAAGGCCATTGAGAAGGCCTACTTGGCTGAGGAGAATAGGACCAAGGCACAGGAGCACCGAGATAGAAACAAGAGCAAGTTTTAGGATAGGATTCAGGCATTTCAGAGTTAGAGGGCACGGGTGCAGCACCACCCCTAGAGGAGGATTTTGGTCTTCTCCAAAGCAGATCGAGAGCTCCACCGCACCCATCATAGTAGACACAGATCGTGGAAACCAACATCGGAGGGGTAGACAGACTCAAATTTTTCAGCGAGGTGGATCTAGAGGTGGTTTTGGTGGATCTAGGGACAAGAGGCCGGGTACTCATCACTCACAACCAGCCCGCTCGTAATAGTCTGCTAGGGTTGGACTAGTAGGTTCAGTTCGCAGAGTACATGAGGGACCCCATCTCAGAGGGGTACAGGAGGATGTTTTATTTGTGGGGCTCCATACCATTATGTGCGTATGTGTCCACATAAGCCCACTACTACGGATATGTAGAGAGCTCCTAGATCTGAGCAGAGACGGTGGGTGACGTGGGACACGCCCATCGTGTATATGCAGTGGTTGATAACCGCCAGGTTGAGCATCAGGCCACAGTCATTGAGACGACAGGTACTATCAGGGGTATTTCTGTCTCAATACTTTTTGATTCAGGTGCTTCAGATTCTTTTGTATCTCCTTCTGTAGTAGACCAATGTGGGCTAGTGGTGGCTAGGCAACCAGATAGTTGGTAGGTTGAGTTGGCCTCTGGGGCTAAACTCACTATGGACTCGTATGTGGAGAGTTGTGTACTTGATTTGGGAGTCTTCTCCACTACACTTGACCTCCGAGTTATTCCTTTAGGATCCTATCAGGTAGTGTTGGGTATGGATTGGCTCGAGGCTCATCGAGCCAAGGTGGATTGCAGAAAGAAGGTCATTGAGTGTCAGGATGATCTTGGTAGTGCAGTTGTGATTTCAGGGATGTAGAGACCTATTTCCTTGCATATGATCTCAGCTAAGAAACTCAAGCGGAGCATGTGTAAGGGTTTCCAGTTGTTTGCTATCACTATCAGTGATCATTCAGACAGTACTCCAGAGCATTCACCCCTTGATGATCATGCAGTTTTGAGGGAGTATGCAGATGTGTTTCCAAGAGAGCTTCCAGGTTTACCCCTAGTAGGGAGGTGGACTTCACCATTGACTTAGTGCCTGGCTCCGCACCAATTTCTAGGGCACCCTATCAGATGATGACTTCAGAGCTTCATGAGCTCAAGATTCAGTTAGAGGAGTTATTAGAGAAGGGTCTCATTCGACCTAGTGTATCTCCTTGGGGAGCATCGGTTATATTTGTGAAGAAGAAGGATGGTTCTCTCAGGATTTGTGTAGACTTCAAACAGCTCAACAAAGTCACAATAAAGAACCGTTACCCACCCCTAGGGTTGATGACTCGTTTGATCGATGTGGGAGCTAGAGTGTTCTCTAAAATTGATCTCAAGTCGTAGTTTCATCGGTTGCGCATATCAGATGCATATATTCATAAGACAACTTTTCACACATGTTATGGGCATTATGAGTTCACTGTTGTCCCCTTTGGTTTGACCAATGCCCTAGCTGTCTTCATGAGCCTCATGAATGGAGTGTTCAGGACCTGCCTAGATCACTTTGTCATAGTGTTCCTTAATGATATTTTGATATATTCTCGTTCCGAGGAGGAACATGAGGAGCATTTGAGACAGGTGCTTTAGATTTTGAGAGAGAAGAAGTTGTTTAGGAACTTGGAAAAATGTAGTTTCTTTCAGACAGAGATTCAGTACTTGGGGCACATTATTTTAGGAAAGGGTATCTCAGTAGATCCCTCTAAGATTCAGGCTATCATGGATTGGCTAACACCCACATCAGTCACTGAGGTGAGGAGCTTCATGGGTTTAGCGGGGTATTACCGCAAGTTTGTGTAGGACTTTTCTAGGATTGCTCACCCTATTACTTCCCTTCAGAGGAAAGGGAAGAAGTTTGATTGGTCAGAAAAGTGTGAGCAGGCCTTCAATTTTCTTAAGGAAAGGTTAACCACGACACCTATCTTAGCAGTTCCAGACCCGACAAAGGATTTTTTTGTTTGCACTGATGCATCACTAGAGGTTTTGGGATCAGTTCTTATGTAGGAGCGTCGGGTGATTGCCTTTGAGTCACGTAAGCTCAAAGACTACGAGATTAACTATCCTACTCATGACTTGGAGCTTGTAGCAGTTGTTCATGCACTTGTGCGTTGGTGACATTTCCTTTTGGGTAGACCTTTCATCTTGAGGACGGATCATTGTAGCTTACAGCATATCTTCTCTCAGCCAAACCTCAATGCTTGTCAACGGCATTAGATGGAGTTCCTATGTGAGTATGACATGGAGGTACAAGTATATCAAAGGAAAGGAAAATGTTGTTGTTGAGGCACTTAGTAGACGACAACATGTATTTGCTTCATTGACACTGCAGTCAGATTTGAGAGGTAGGATACTTGAGCATCTTATAGAGGACAGGTTTTATGAGGGTGCTAGGCAGATGTTGGATTATCAGGGTTCTTTTGAGGGTAGATATTTAGGATGCATGTTAGAATATGATGGTTTGCTTCGGTTCCATAAGTGCATTTAGGTGCCTAAGGTAAGTGATCTGCGTAGTTTCATCCATACTAAGGCTCATCAAGACCCATACGCAGCACATCCAGGAGTGAAGAAGATGCATGCCGATTTGAGAGAGTTATATTATTGGCCGGGTCTTTGTCGGGACATAGTAAATTTTGTAGCACGTTGTCTTGAGTATCAGAGAGTCAAGGTAGAGCATTCTCATCCCGCAGGACTCTTATACCCTCATGACATTCCCGAGTGGAAATGGGATGTGATCTCCATGGATTTCATAGTAGGACTCCCTATGTCCTCTTATCGTCATGATGCCATCATGGTCACTATGGATAAGTTGACCAAGGTTGCACATTTCTCACCAACCAAGGTTACCTATAATGCATAGGCCATCACCAAAGTGTTTATGGAGGACATTGTTAGATTGCATGGGATCCCAAAGACGATCATCAATGATAGAGATACCATCTACACATCGTTTTTGGACTTCTTTTTAGGATGCTTTGGGTACACAGATTAATTTCAGTTTGGCATATCATCCAGAGATAGATGGGCAGATAGAGAGAGTTAATCAGGTTCTTGAGGACATGTTGAGGATGTATGTGATGGACCAACAAAAGAAGTGGGAAGATTATTTGTATTTAGTTGAGTTTACCTACAAGCTTATCATAGTTCCATTGGCATGGCTCCCTATCGAGCTTTGTATGGATGACCTTGTATGACACCTTTGAATTGGGATAGACTAGATGACAGGATTATTTTGGGGCCAACTTATCTTTAGGCTTTAGAGCAACAAAGTTATTTCGATTAGACAATGTCTTGAGCAGTGCTAGAGCACGCGAGAAGGCATATGCGATACACCACGAGGATTGATTGTCACTTCTCGGTGGTTGATAAAGTCTTCTTGAGGGTTCATCCTCATAAGAGTCTGATCCGTTATGGAAAGGGTTCTAAGCTATCGCCTCGTTTTGTGGGGTATTTTAATATTCTTAAGGTCATCGGTCCAGGTTGCCTATCGTCTCAGCTTTGCCACCACACCTTACACGAGCCCATGATGTTTTTCATGTTTCGTACTTCGTAGATATGTACAAGATGTTTCTCATGTTTTTCATTGGTCGGTAATACATGTAGAGGATGGAGGGAAGTGGAGACTGGAGCCCATACGCATACTAGAGCACCAGAGGTTGGCCCTTCGGGGTCAAGATTTGGACCAAGTTACAGTGCAGTGGGACCGATATGACGAGTCATCGCCTAAGCGGGAGGATGCTACACCACTGAGGGCTAAATATCCCTACCTCTTCCAATGAATTCCAGGAGGAAGTTTAATTCTAGGAGAGGGGGATGTAGTGCCCATGTTTTTATAGCTCCAATTATCTGTTGGTTCCTTTATGCATAGACATGTTTTGATTGAGACTCTGATA
The DNA here is from genome assembly GCA_018340775.1 of Taxus wallichiana var. yunnanensis. Classification (NCBI taxonomy): domain Eukaryota; kingdom Viridiplantae; phylum Streptophyta; class Pinopsida; order Cupressales; family Taxaceae; genus Taxus; species Taxus wallichiana. The sequence continues at coordinate 316,740,425 of CM031239.1, forward strand.
GATTTTGGACATTTTACTATGTTATTTTATCCTCATGGACATTATGGTATTTTGGGCGCATAGCGCCAATTGGACTAGATTCATATATTGATATATTTCTTATGATGTTGATGACACTAACAGGGTTATATGATAGTGAGATTTATTGGTTAGATGTTGGTTTCTTGTGGTCGATTTGATTAATGATATAGTTTTCTGGATTTAATAATGGTAATTTTCATGCTAGCCTAAGTGTATGTCGTTGTAATTTTATCTGTGGATGATTCATGGCAAACTATGTGAATAATTGTATGCATTGCACTATCAATTATTTAATAATGTTAGGACATTATAAGTTTGATTGAATTTGTGATGTGTAGATGATGTTTATTATATTGGACAGATGCGGTTAATGTGTGCAATGAGTGTGCAGGTGACAGGTATAGGAGAGCATGGGTTTTAGGTCAGCTACACAATTGTGCACGAGCGGCCCATGGGCTGAGTCCTAACCATGCTAAATGTTTGAGGCCTTATAATAGGTGTATTTATTTGGGCACCATGGGTGAACCCTCAATTGTAATGTATTTATGTCTTGTAAAATTAATTATGTTTAGGGTGTGTTTTATTAAGTAAACTAGTTTAGGGGTTTAATGATCTCATCTTAATTTAAGTGATGGTTTTGGGTAAGTGTGTGTGTGTTGGTAGAAGGGATTGGGGACCACATGTGAACCTTGGGTGGACCCACACCCTCTACCCTTGTGCCCAAGCATGCCAAACCCGAAATTGGGTTATTTTGGGCATTTTTAGGGACCCCTTTTGAGTTTGGGAGTTCCCTTAGCATGAAAATGGGCCCTTAGACCCTACCTAATAGGTAGGGGGCTTATTTCCAAGGTTTGGAGGGAGTTTCCCTCCCATTTTTCCTTCCTTAGTCACCATCTATGTAATATGGTTGGTTTGTGTGTTTTTGTTAAAAGTTGCTCCACTTTGTTTTATTTTAGTTTTTAGTATTTTGGGTGATAAGGGCTAAAAGGTGAGTTTACTTTTACTTATTTGGTTTTGGAATATTTGACTTGTGAGAGGAGAGGGGGTGACACTTGTCACTTTCCCATTGGTGAGGAAACTTTTGGGTTCCTCTTCTTATTCTTCCTCATGTGGAAGGAAGGGGACTTCTTGTTTTTTTTTTTTTTGGAGAACTTGGAGAATTTTGGGAGCTTGGAAGTTTGCTTGGACAAGGGAAAAGCTTAGAGTCTTGGAAAGCATTGTAGAGGTAGGATTCTTAATCCTTTTCTTTCCTAGTTGTGCTTATCTTGTTCACTATGCATTGGTAAATAAAATGATGTGTGTGAAATGATGTGTGGTAAAGTTGTATGGTGAATGTAGTTGGTTGTTTTGTTACTTTGTGTTTTCTTTTGTTTTCTCTCCACCATCATTTGTATTGATGGTTTTTGGAGAATGTAGGGGAAGAGAGAGGGATTTCCCTTTCAAACCTCATGGTTTTTGGTCAAGCCATGAAGATCCCTTCTCATCCCCTCATATGGTTTGAGGTGGGATAAAGGTTCATAGGGCTTGAACCTTTCCCCATTTTTGGTGAGGAAACCCTTTTGGGTTTGAAAATTCTCCCAAGAAGGATTTCTAGGACATAAAGGAGGAATAAGGAGGATGAATGATTAGGAGGAATAAGGAGTTTGTAAACATGCTTTTGTTGGTGCTCCTATGGTTGGACACCTTTGATTGGGCATCCTATTTCTTCTCTTCCCCATTGTGAGGTTGACCTTGTTCTCCTCATGTTGTTGTTTTACCATGTGTAGTATGTCTAAGTGGTTAAATGGTCTTATGTGTTTCTTGTTGTGTCTTATCCCCATTTTACTTGTGCACATTATGGAATTTTGTTCCTCTCTCCCATGGGCTTGGGGAGGATAAGCATGGCTTCAACCATGGAAAGGCATGTGATGATGCCTATTAGTTGGGTGGTAAACAAGCCTTGTCTCTTATTTCAGCATCTTTGGAAGAACACTCAAGTTGGAGATAGTTGGAGCCTCTTTGCCATCTTGGTCCTCTTGTTAATCTTCATCTTTTGAGGGCATTACTTTCATTTTGTAAATAAATGTGACTTTGAGAATTTTTACATTCTTGTAAACACTTATTTTTGTATTTGATGTTATTGTAAACTTAAATCATTTTCTAAGGAAGTTTTCCTTCATTATTGCAAGAATCTTGTAAGATTATCATTTTGAGATCATAATGAAACCATGAGCCTTTTTATTTCAATGTCTTCATTTGGAAGGTTTTGTTTGTTTAGAAATATACAAATTATAGTTATGCAATATACATTAAATCTGAAATATTTAGTTTGCATACTTTCAAAAAAATATAAAAAATATGGCATTACTGAAAGCTTTGTAAATGCAATGAATTTTTAGATATGAACCTTGATTTCCCTAAGGATGACTTCCCACTTCCAAACATCAATCAACTTGTGGATCTCACCATAGGTCATGAGATGCTTTCTCTTATGGATGGTTTCTCTGGTTATAATCAGATTCTCATTGCACTAGAATACCAACATAAGACCTCCTTCATCACTTCTTAAGGTACATTTTGCTATCGCTTCATGCCCCTTTGGTTTGAAAATGTGATAGCCTTTTATTATTTTACCATGACTTACATCTTCCATGATCTCATCCATAAGACTATAGAGGACTACATTGATGATATTTTGGGTAAATCTAAACATTGATACGATCATCTTGTTGTTCTTGAGGTCCTTTTTGAGCATCTCATTCACTTATTTCTTCATCTTAATCTAGAAAAGTGTGTATTTTGAGTGTTAACTGGAAAACTCTTTGGATTTATTATGTCAATCAAAGGCATTGAATTCAACCCCGCCAAAATCAAATCCACAATTAAGATACCTCCTCCTTCCAATATTAAGCATCTTCGTAGTCTCCATGGCCAAATTTAATCATTTTTCATTTCATATCACAACTTTCATATCATTTCCAACCATTCCATCATATTCTTCACAAAGATGTGGACTTCAACTAGGATGATAACTACCAAAAGGATTTTGATGATCTTAAGAAGTATCTCTTGTCCCCAATAGTGCTTACACCTCCACGTGAGGGGAAGCCCATTTATCTATATGTCTCTACTACTGATCATTCTTTAGGGGATATATTAGCACATCATGATGACCAAGGTCATGAGAAGGCTATTTATTACATCATTCACACCCTCCATGAATATGAGACTCACTACACTGAAGTTGAAAAATTATGTTGCACTCTCTTCTTTGCCACTTCTAAGCTTCGACACTATCTTCTCAATCACAAAACTTATTTCATTACTAGCTTTCATCTTCTCAAAATAATGCATTCTAAGCCATATCACAATGATCGCATTACTCAATTGTTCATGCTCATGACCGAGTTTGACCTAGATTTTATCTCTTAAAATTCTATCAAGGGCCAAGTATTGCAGACCAATTAGTTGAAGCCCCTCTTCCTAGTACCCATATTCCTCACAAACAATTTCCAGATGAATCCATTAATCACTTTCATCATGAGTATGTTACTCTTAAGATGACCCCCTTATTTTATGATTGTAAGTGTCGAAAGGGGGAGGTGCTAGCATCTTTATCATTCTTCCATGGGATACTATTATTCCCTTGCAAACAATATTAAATTTGAGTGTACAAATATTATGGCTGAATATGAGGCCCTTATCTTAGGTCTTGAAACTGTTATCTTTCTAGGTGTGAAAATTCTTGACATCTATAAGGATTTTGAAATTATCATTAGACAAGTCACAAGTAAGTATGAGTGTAAAAATGATACTCTTCAAAAGTATCAAGACATCATTCATCTTCTCCTCGAGGCCTTTGATTCTTACACTATCTAAGTTGTTCCTCGATCATCCAATCATTTCATTAATATGATGGAATCCATCATAGATCTCATCCCATGGAAAATAGAGGAATCTAAAATTTCTATCATTTTTCATCATAGAGACTGACCATTTCATGAGTTACCCTAATTTAATATCATCGATTCCAATTCATCGATATTTGCTATTACCAAATCTTCTATTATCTATCCAAATCCAACATTCCTCCGACCTATCTAAGAATGGAAGCGGTTATTTTCTTCAACACACTAATAGCTATGTCATTCTTGGTGTATCCTTTATAAGCGTAGATTTAATGGAATTCTCCTTCGATGCCTTAAATACCATTGAGTCTTCTCATGCCATCCAAGAGGTCCACGACAACATTTTTGGAGGACACTTTAGTGGCTTAGCTATCGCTAAGCACGTTCTTTGTTTTGATTATTTTTGGCCTTATCTCAATCACAATTGATGTGAGTATGTTAAGAAATGTGTTATATTTCATTAGGATTCTAATCTTATTCACATTCCTAGTTAGGCCTTACAATTAGCTCAGAGCTTTGGGCTTCTAACAATGAGGTCTTGATCTCATTGGTCATATCAATCCTTGATCTTCATAATACCATCACTCTATCATCACCGCAATTGAATATTTCACCAAATGGGTGGAAGTAATTCCACTCACCTCAACTAAATATAGTCCAATTATTAACTTCATCTATCAACATATCATTTTCCACTTCAGCGTTCCTCATAAAATCATCACAGACAATGGAAAGTCCTTTAAAAAATATCTCAAGAAGCTTTGTGACTCATTCAATATCAATCTTAGCTTCTCTTCTCCATACTATCCTCAAGCTAATAGCCAAGCTGAAGTGACTAATAAAACTCTTCATAACATTCTTACCAAGACTATTGATCAATCAGGTTGTAATTGGCATCTTCATATCCCTTTTGCTCTTTGGGTTTATCGGACTAGTATTCGTTCTTCCATAGGTGTTACACCCTTTTCTCTTGTTTATGGCTCTAAAGTCATTCTTCCCCTTGAAGTTAAAAATTCCATCTTTGTGTGTTTCTCTTCAAGATTTCATCTCATGAGTTACCCTAATTTAATATCATCGATTCCAATTCATCGATATTTGCTATTACCAAATCTTCTATTATCTATCCAAATCCAACATTCCTCCGACCTATCTAAGAATGGAAGCAGTTATTTTCTTCAACACACTAATAGCTATGTCATTCTTGGCGGTATCCTTTATAAGCGTAGATTTAATGGAATTCTCCTTCGATGCCTTAAATACCATTGAGTCTTCTCATGCCATCCAAGAGGTCCACGACAAGATTTTTGGAGGACATTTTTAGTGGCTTAGCTATCGCTAAGCACGTTCTTTGTTTTGATTATTTTTGGCCTTATCTAAATCACAATTGATGTGAGTATGTTAAGAAATGTGTTATATTTCATTAGGATTCTAATCTTATTCACATTCCTAGTTAGGCCTTACAGCTAGCTCAGAGCTTTGGGCTTCTAACAATGAGGTCTTGATCTCATTGGTCATATCAATCCTTGATCTTCATAATACCATCACTCTATCATCACTGCAATTGAATATTTCACCAAATGGGTGGAATTAATTCCACTCACCTCAACCAAATATGGTCCAATTATTAACTTCATCTATCAACATATCATTTTCCACTTCAGCGTTCCTCATAAAATCATTACAGATAATGGAAAGTCCTTTAAAAAATATCTCAAGAAGCTTCGTGAATCATTCAATATCAAGCTTAGATTCTCTTATCCATACCATACTCAAGCTAATAGCCAAGCTGAAGTGACTAATAAAACTCTTCATAACATTCTCACCAAGACTATTGATCAATCAGGTTGTAATTGGCATCTTCATATCCCTTTTGTTCTTTGGGTTTAGCGGACTAGTATTCGTTCTTCCACAAGAGATACACCCTTTTCTCTTGTTTATGGCTTTAAAGTCGTTCTTGCCCTTGAAGTTAAAAATTCCATCTTTGTGTGTTTCTCTTCAAGATTTCATCTCTGATGAAGATTATCACCAGGAGCATCTAACACATCTTGAATTATTATATGAACATTGCATTCTCACTCTTGAGCATCATCATGTTTATCAAGAGTGCATCAAGCGTGCTTACAAAAAGCACCTTAGAGAGCACAACTTTAATGTTTGTGACCTCATCCTTAAAAAAATCAAAATGTTACTACTCTAGAAAGGATACAATGTGGAATGTTTACCCCCAACTAGATTAGACCATGCATTATCACACATAAGTATGGGCCGGGAGCCTATCATTTGGTCTCCTTGATGCTAAAATGAAAGTTAGACCACTTAACACATTGTACTTGTGACCATTCTATTGTTAGCATACCTACCAATAAGCACTTAGTCATATCCTTATATCATTCCTCCATCATTAGCCTCTTCCATCTATCATTGTAATGATTTGTAATTATGTAGTCTACCATCACTTTCCTAGATATGACCTTAAATATGGGCACCACGAATTTTTCCATAGCATTTTCCTTATGGATAGGTTCTCCCTTCTTGGTGATAACTCCCCAATAATTGCATGCACCACCATCTTATTTACCTCTTGGAACCATGCTAAGGGTCCTAACAATGTCACTTGTACATCTATTATTCCCTCCTAAGTGGTCTACCTAGTTATTCCCAAATATTCCCCATGTAATAGTCAAAATTCATGGATGCCCTTGTAAAAATTCAAAAATAGACTTCTCCTCAAGCACAACTATTCATGTAAACAAAAAAAAACAAAATAAGAAGAAGAAATCAAATCAAATAAATAGATCAATCCCTCGAAGGATGGCTATCATGTATATCATTCTTTCCATTAAAATCATATATGTATAAAGTAGACCATACCCTCGAAGGATGGATACTCTCTTGTATCATGGCAGTGAGGGCTTCCCACATTGATCAACCTTCTATTATATTAGCATCCTAAGAAATCTTCCACATAGATTAACTTTCTCATAGCAAACTTCTTGCATCGATTGGTTTTCTCTCTTTCCCTACCCAAAGATAGGGCATAGACTTAGGGACTACCGCTTATAGAGAACCCTCTTCCCATGTACATGCTTCATCTAAAACCCCTTTTTCATGTCAACATTAGGTTTATGAGATATTTTCATCCATACTTCTCTTATAATATTCAATGTAACTAACTATCATTGGTTATGTGTTAACACATGTTTTGGTCGCATGTGCATTGCGTTGCTTGGATCCCCTTCTCGCTTACCTCTAATATGGTTGAGGCATTGTTTACTCACATGCTCCTTGATACGACGTAGCATCATTTGTACCCATGGGTCACTAATCATCAAGTTGCATTCTATGTAGACATCTATCCCTAATTCCTTTACCATCATATCTACTCTATCTAAATCATTTACGTACCACCCACTAATAATCACACATCCAATTCACATATCCTATCTATCATTTATGTTTATCATATGTCACATATATTTTCAACTAAACATCACATATTATACATTAAAACATCCAATCACACATTTAAATTCACCATCACCATCAAATTTAAAATAAAAACATAATCATCATCATCATCATAAATCAAATAATAAAACATCACATAATTGACACATATTAGAACATGCCAAAATCATATATCATATATATCATCAAAATAAGATGTATCAGTACATCATTGACCTCTAAGGGTCCTCTCTCAAAGCATAGATGTTATCAAAATTAGTAAATTTAACATCAATAAGCCTAAAATCTTGCCCCTATGAGGCAAGTCCCTTTTTCTCGTCTCTCGGCCTCATTGCCTCCACCTCGGCCCCCTCCTTGATGCAGCTTATCCACACTCATTGTGCTCCCAGATGGTCATATACTACCTACTTCCCACCACCCACCACTACACATTCTTCCAATACCTCGTTGTCTACGAAACTTCTTGATCACAATCCCTTATAATACTTAGCCTCTGTGGCTAAGGATTTGTATCGATCCATGGATATCATACCATCCTTGTGATGTTACGGGTGCACCACTTGAAGAATTTGTGGCTATGATTATCATTAGATCTCCAAGAGGGTTCTATAGGAATCTCGCTACCTCATGTATTGATCTCTCTCCCCAATGACTTGGTCCTCTCCGTTAAAGGGTCAAGGACTCCCGTAATGTACTATCTCACTCTTGATGAGCGGAATCTCTCTAGGTGCTCACCCAAGATAACTTTGCATGTAGTTGTGCAATCTCTATGCACTGTCCTCTATCATCATCTCCATCTCCACCTTTAGGAAAAACCTCTAAATCAATATCATTCTCCTCCTCCTTCTCATCCCCTCTCTCCAGCTACCCTAGCCACCCAAGTAGTGGTCATATACTCAAAAAAACCTGCTCCAACCCCTACATTATTATCTCATCCCATGTTTTTGGTGCCTACCCGTCAGTCGACATGTAAGGAATAGGAAAATCCCTATCTATATCTTGACGCTTATAGAAGATGGGATCTCTGGTACCATCTAAATGACCCCAAATGGTCATCGTACTCTATCAAAATAAATGGCCTCAATCATCGATGGCATACAAACTTGTACCCACCTTATTCTCCTCATACTAATCAACTTTGCATCTACCCCTGAGCTATACGGGAAGTCCCTATAAGGATGTCATCGAATGTATTCTCCCTTGATCTCTACAAACCTATCATTGTACCACTCTGCATCCCTCACTCCTCCATATCTATGATCCTAGTCGGCTCGCCATCTCAAGAATCCCATTGTAAGATCTATATGGTCCCCTATGACCCATGGTATCCCTGGTGGCCTAATAACTACTATGTGCTCATAATCCCAATAGTGTAGGAGGAAGCCTACATCCATCCCTATCCTCCTCTTAGCTTTGTACATCGATAACTCATAATACACCTAGCTAGCAGAGTGGTACCAAATGAGAACACTATCTGATAATCAACCATATCAGCTAGTAATCCTACTAATGCCCATAGAAATTGGGCTCCACTTGAGTCTAGTAGTGCATAACAAGAAATGTCCATCATCAATAAACAAATCAATCTACTCCATGCATCCCCATGCTCATACCTCATCTCATAAGAGAACGCCTCTGATGCAAATGTAATATGGGGTGCATTCACTATAAACAACCGTGTCAACATTTTTAATTTGTTATCTATTGTAATGGGAACTATCTTCTCCCCTATATCAAAAGTCTAAGGATGTGATACACATCCTCTAGGGTGATTTTCATCTCACCCGTCCTGAACCAAGGTGTATGTATGCATATCCCACCTCTCAACTAATGCAATCATCAATCCCACATTTTGTGGGATATTTTGATTGTGTTTGAATCATCCTAATCCCGTAGCTACTAAGTGATCCCACTAAATGTCCACTACATCCCTATGATCTGGTCATACAATGCTAGGACTCGATCTCTCAAATACAAGGTCTCCTAGCCTGCAATCATCTAAAAAACAAGCAAACATCAATTTTTTATCATCATTTTACCCCATAAATTTTTTATCTATCAAAATCATCCATTTTGACACCATTCAAGGTGCTTAGGGGTTGATCGACGCCTATTAGGATCAGTCAATGGTGACCCTAGCTAGTGCCACCGACTACCCTCTCGAACCAATCCAAATTTCTACAAAATGTAAAAATAAAAACTTAAAATTTTTTTTTAACAAGCTACGGTTTCTGTTACTAATCATCCCGCAAACTCTCTAGTGTTTCCTAACTACTCCTCCGGCCTCCATCTCTCTCTAAATTGGGATATCATTTTATAGCCTTGAGCTCGAATTATCACTCGCAAGCGTGCAAATGAGATTTCTTGGCCAAATTTAAGGGTTATATAGCCGCTTAACCTCAATCGTCGCCGACTTGCTTGCGGCACCATCGAATCTCCTTGGGCATCTTTGACTGGACTCCCTTTGTCTGCTTTATGATCTTTTGATTAAGCCACCATATCTATCTTCAAATTCCACATTTTTGGTTATCTTTAATCTCCCCTTGGGGCATTTTATATCCTTAATTTTTCATATTTTGCCTTTTCGGCCATTTGTGTGTCCTTTATGAAGGCACCATTATTTCCGTTCTCACCCTTCATGGACGCATACCTCCCATAGATTCCTCATGTTTGAAGGATTTTGTGTTACCTTTGCATTAAGTTGCACATAATTTTTATGTGTTCCTATCACCCATTGGTGCCCACGACATGTATCCATTTGAGTGGTTTCCCATCGGATTCCCTCCATTTCACAGTGATTTTTTCCCACTCATTGGTCCATAAGACATTGCATCTATCTCCATTGAGACCATTATTTGTTCCTTACCAAAGTGATATCAGAATCACCACCATATTTTTTATTATTTCTTGAATCCTTCTTGCTTGGGGTATCTTGTCTTGCCTCATTATTTTACCCATATTTCTTTTCTTACCCACCCTTCTTCATCTATTTTTTTCAAACTTGTGATTGAAGCCCTACTATATCATCGATCTCTCATTTAAGGGGAGCACATCATCAATCCTCTGTCATCTTTCATCTTACCCTCTTCTCTCTCATCATTTTTGTCTCACGACTTATCCAACACAAACCGTTCATCAAAAAGGGGCAAATGTAGACACTGAAAAATTGATATCGCTACCCTTATCACATGCATTCACTTTTTTTTTATCACGGTTACCTATCTAGACCCCCTTCCTTCATTAATTCATATAATTAGTAATGTTCCCATCTTTCTCATACACTATCCTATCTATTCTAATTTATTTTTAATCCTCATCATTTACCCTCTAATCCCCATTATCTAATCAATCCTAATTATTTTAAAGTTCCCTTCCCTAATTTTTTTATCATCCCTAAACTCCTTATTTTCTAATCCCTAACAATTTCTAGCTTTTATTTGACCCATTCTTATCTCCCACCTACCCATATCACTTCTCTAGGAAACCCTAACCCACCTAAATGCTTTAAATCACTTATCCCAATCCATAAAAGCCCCATATCTCAAATAAATCACCCTTCCACCACTCACAAAGATGGTTCCCTTAGTTGGAAGTGACCCACATGGATCATCATCAACCCTATAAATCTGGTTTCACCCCCTTAAAAACAAGGCATAAAGATAGTTTCCTTGTGTTTTGTAAACTTATCTTCGAGCTTCATCTTCTTTGCAGTTGTTTCAGTCTTCTTGGAGTCCATTTGAGATTACTTTGCATCACTTGTGGAGAATTTGAGAAGTTTACATCAACTTTTGTTGGTCTATGTTATCATTGTTTATCATTACTATTATCTTCTAAAAACTAATGTTTTTAGGTTCGATTTCCATCAAAGATTCAGATAAAAAAATTTATTTTAGTCATTTTTTCCTACAAAGTTGTCCATTCAACCCATCTACCTTTTCTTTGTTTATCATTCTCGTGTCACCATTGCTTCGGTTAGGTCACCATCAACCTAGACCTATTATGTCACCTATTATGTCTTCTGATTCTCATTAGAGTGTTTCTTTGTTCTGTTTCTTTTTTCGGTTCTTAGATCTCGCTTCTACCTCTCTCGCCATCCTAAATTTGTTTTGTATGATTTCATTCACTTGTTGACCCCAAGCCTATTCCTTACCCAATGCACCCAAGTCTCTATTTTCTTTCATCCTTTGTGTTTCCTTGTCTTAGATATTCATGTGCATGTTCTATCACCGTGTTCTCAGATCTCTACAATCATCTAATTTGCATTGGTGTCCTCGGATCTACATTTTCAATGCATTGTCTAGATCCATCTATTCAAGTCATCGTTGAACTACCTTCTACAACTTGGGTCACCATCGACCCAGTCAGGTAATATTTACTTTGTGTTAGTTTATATTATATTTACACTTTTATCCTTTTTGTAATTTCTATATTTTGTTTAACTTCACTTATGCATGTTATTCAATCCTTTATCATTGATTTTATCATCTTTTATCAAATACGGGGTTGACATCCGCATAAGGAAGTTAACACTTCTTGGAACCGACTTTATCGGGCAACCCCCTCATCTACCATCTAATCCATTTTCCTCTTAGTTACCTTTGTTTTGTAGGTTCATCAAGTTTGCAGCAAGGAAATCTACTTTACGCCCGTCCTTCTATCACTATCTTCTTCTAAGGTACCTTAAACCCTTGCATATTTAGAGTTTCTTTATTTTATTTAGTATCTATTTCACTAATCTAAATAGGAAAGAGAAAAATTTAGTCAAAAATGGCTTTACACATCTTACAACTTTGTTAGCACTTGAGTAGTTTATCTTTTGATGACATCGGACACTAGTGCCTAGTTAGGATGGAAACTCCCAAGTGTTATTTTACTTTATGGGTGCTACTTCCCTTATTTATCTTCTTCTTCCTCTTTTGGGTCCTTTTTATCCTTTTGGCCACCTTTTAAAACTTTGGGTTGACCTTTCAGTTGTCAATTACGAAATTCAAACAAGGGAATCATATATATAATTAGTTACTTCTCTCGAATAAGGGTCCAAGCACTATAAGCATTATTTATCACCACATTAGCTTACACAAAGGCACAAGAGAATTAAAAGGCATACATCTAGCACATCCATACAATGGATAATGGATGCATTAATTTGTATACACAACATAGGAGAGGAGTTCATTCTATTTCATCAAACACATCTTGCAAACTTGGTATAGTCTACATCTAGCCTACTATCATCATGCAACTTGAACAAGGGAAACTTAGGGAATCATTTCACACACAAGAATGGAGAACTACATAGAGTTTGACATGTAATGTAGTTATCAGTTGTAAGTTCAATCTTTAGGTGACCAATGGGGTAAGTTTGACTCCGCATTATACATATTATTTATTATATTTGATGTGGTTTATGGGCATGTGTAGGTATACATTTGTTTTATAGTTATAGGTACAATTAGAGATCTGAGAGAGAAATTAGAGTGATAAAGAGAGATTAGTAGTGAAGCTTCTTCAAAGTGCTGAAAAATACTAGAACCCAACCATCCGAGAAGACACAGCACCCAACTCAATCACTAGCGCATGTGGAACTCCTTTCCTCCTATGTTAAATTATATCCCCGACATTTATAGTGTTTTGGACCTTCATCAAGCCTATTATACATTGTCTCTATCCTATTCCATTAGATACTCAGTCCATATCACTCCCAAGTTGTGTAAAATGGCTAAGTCATCTTCCCCTCTCATTTCCTTAGGGTTTTACATTATTAAATTCTTATTTCTTGGACATTATTGTAGTTTTTACTTGAATATTATGTAGTATAGTAAGTTACTCGAAATTAAAGGTTTAATTCAATTTATATTAAATCATTTGGTGAACCCATTTGATCGACCTTCCCTTCAAAACATGCACCGAAGTCTCTCTCCTTTTGAATTTATGAGCCTATCCTCTTATCCATCCTATGCACCAACCTGATTTAATAAAAATTACTTTTATAAAACCCTAATCACAAATTAATTGAATGTAGACAATGATATATAGTTGTTAGATACACTATGACATAAGTAATAAGCTAATAAAATATTCAAACCCTAAGTGAAAGAGAGAGAGGAAAGAACTTAGTTGATTTGTGCCTCGATCCCAAGATGTTTTGAAATAGGAAAAATATTGAACAGGAAGATGAAAGTGTCGCAATCACTTAGGATAAATTGGAACTATTAAACAAAGTTGGACTAAGGAGCATGGGTATCAAAGATGTCTATGGGTGTCATTGACCACATATATGGTCGAATATGATTTTTCGGTGTCACACAAGTGTCATTGAAATTCATGTGTGTGTGTCACACCTGATTGTTGGATTACATGTAACCTAAAAATAAATATTCACCTGTAAAATCCACAATACCTCATCAAATACAAAAATATGTGATGTGGGGAGTAAGAGTGACCCCCGTGGTCACCCGAATGAGTGAACTTATGACCAAGTGTTATACTACATCTCATACTCCATGTAGTTCTTGTGAGTGTGTGTAGAAATTGTTCCCTAGGATGCCCTTGTGCAAGATGCACTAGATAGTGGGCTAGATTTTCTAAAAGATGCAAATGTGTGTATGGAATAGAATGAACTTCCCCTTCCTATGCAAAAGTGTATGTAGAAAAATGCAGTCACATGTCCCTTGTATGCATACTAGATGGATGTCTTTGAGTGATTTGGATTCCTATGAATGTAATCATAGGTGATATATAGTATGCTTAGATCTTGGTCCTTTAGTTTGAACACATAACTATGTATTTGTATGATTCCTTTGTTTAAATTTTATAATTGATAACTAGAAGGCCAATCCATAAGTAGAAAATATTCCCAAAATATAAATGAGACTCAAAATAAGTGTGTAAGATAGAAAAGGGTCAAGGGGCACCTGAGATGGGACAAGAGCACTTGGGCACTATTGTCCTTGTTGTGCTAATGTATGAATCCATAAAAGATAACAAGTAAAATACCAACTAGGTTGTGGGGTATGAAATACCAAATAGAAAGCAAGAAACAAAGACAAGAGGCCAAAGACAATCATCAATTACTAGTTTTCTTGCTTAGGAATCATATGAATGCTAGTATGTATTTAGGACCTATAAATGTACCCAAGTGTGTGATTTTGTGTCTACATTTTCCCCACTTTATATTGGTGAGTGAATATTAGATAACATAAATCAGTTATAATATGTGTACCTTTTTCTTGTAGAGTGTGATGGCAATAGCATGATGAAGAGACAAGTGAAAGCATCAAGTGGTAAAAATGAAACGTGGAAACTAAGAAGATAAAGTGACCCTAAGGGTGAAGCGTATTTTATTATATCATGTTGTAATTTTTTTGTGCTTCATGTAGGGTTACTTCTTGTTGTGTGTTAAGGGACGAGACATACAAAAAAAGAGAAAAAGAGTAGTCAAAGTCATGTATTATGAAAACTATGTAAAAGTATGTAAAAGTGGGTAAAAGTATATAAAAAGAAAAGTGTGCACTGATGTATAATAGTGTAAATGATAGAAAATGTCCTGAAAATGTGGTGAAAAGTGATTTTTGGGTGAACTCATGCCAAAATTGATTTTTTTGGTGATCTCACGCCACCGTAAAGAGTTTTGGGAAGAGAGTTCTAGTATTACTCTCCTTCATTGAAATTGGTACAACTTGGAAATGATTTGTACAACTTAGAATAAAATAGGGACACACCATCTCGCATATTTTTGTTGGAGGATTTTTTATGTAATATAAAAACTAATCTATGAATGTTTTTGATATGATAAATTATTTGTATCACCTCCCAGGACATAGACACCTAGGGAGGTCGGGAGAGCCCATAAACTCCGGTGTCTATGTTGAATTGAGGACCCAAGTCATATTATGGGTAATTTTTGTAACTATAACCCATGTCAATTTTATATTGTGCATATATGAATTGTAGCTCGAGCTACTATATGGGGTGACTAATTCTTCTAATGTATTCCCCCGTCATTTTGAGTGCATGTGACACTAATAGCAGTGATGCGATCCAAAGGAGAGGACCCGATGTTGTGTTAAAATGAATCTCAGTAGGGGGGATGTGCATGGTAGAAACCAAGGCACATGTAAACAAAGTAGCTAGATACATGTGTTAGTAGCAAAAGAAACAATAATATCATATAAAAATAATGTAACAAGAAAATGTGAAAATAAAGTGGACCACAAAAATCGGGTTTCATACTTGACACATCACTCACAATGTCACAAGACAATGAGGGCTGAAGCAGCCAAAAGCATACAATGTACATACAAGACAAAGGGCATAGCCTGCAAACAATAGAAAACAATGAAAAAATAACAAGCAAAGTGTAATAGACAACCATGGTGGCATATAGTTTTGTCAAGAAAGTTTAAACATGAAGCACCCATGAAAGATATAAAGTATGTCAAGGCATGTATGTATTCATGAAACGAGTACTTTTATAGAAAGAATAGGAAATAGTATGTAATGAAATGATAATACTTTTGATGTGTAAGAGTAGTAAAATAATATGTCCCAAGGAGCCTCGGTGGGTTTGGTAAGAGGTACAAAGGTGCAAAACATCATTGTTGCATATAAAGATATGTAGGAATTTTGCATTCATAGCTAAATACCAAGTGAACACACATGTGTATATAGAAAATATATTTACATACTAAGTATTTGTTTAGCATGGGAAATAAAGTGTACATGTAAGTATAAACAAGAAAGAATAAGTACAACCAAGATATGCAAGTGTGTTGTGTATGAGTGAGATGGAATGGTATGAAATGTGAATGTGATAGGAGAAGTGTGCCCCTAATGGATGTGAATGAGTATGAGGTGAGGTTTATTTATAAAATACCCCTCAACAATCAAGAATGAACCATAGAACAAGAGTGTTTCATCGGAAATGGTTTGAAAATGTGTGTTATAGAGATAAATCATGAAGCATAGAGCGTAAAGAGTGAATGATGGTGAGATTCATTTCAGATTTAGACCCTCAACACTCAAGTATAAACCATCGAGCTAAAATGCATCATAGGGTATTAAATATTTTTATGCATAGTATAGTTTTAAATGTATTGCATTTAGTGGGATTTTAAGTAGCTTTACAAGGAGAGTGGTAAGATGATAGATGTTTCCCTATCCTATTTGTGATGAAATAGGGTGTGAGACAATTAGGATTGAATTTTCTTTTGAGATTTGCTTCGGTGGTTGTATTTTTCTTATATTACTTTAATAAAAGGTCACGATATTGAATTCATCTGGGTGAAGTTTTTATTTTAAGATTATGTAATGTGAGCCTGATATACTTAGAGGTGTTCAAGAGCTTGCATGTGGTGAGAATCAAGCATCTCAAGCTCATGGAGTTGGTTTTCATGATATTCATTATCTTTGAGAATGCCTTTAAGTGATACTCGCATGGAGGGTATTTATAGCTCTAAGGGAATTAATTCTTCAATGTCATAAATAAGTGAAAAGGGTGTGGTATTTGTGGGAGTGCGCACACTAGCGCGATAAGCCCAAAGATCATATATAATTTAATCTTGTCAACCATCGCCATTAGTATTAATGGTCTTATGTGATATTTTATCACCAATTGTCTTATTTTTGGCTTCTATTAAACCATTTCCCTGTGGATAATGAGTGGAGAAGTTTTTATTGATCTTGAATTTGGCACAAAGGTGCTTAGCATCTTTATTTTTGAAAGGAGATCCATTATAAGTGATAATGGTAGAATGAATGCCAAAGCGTGTAATGATGTGGGTAGTAATAAAACGAAAATTATCGAGACCAAAGTGGTAGTTTTCAAAGGTGTAGATTTGACCCATTTAGTAAAGTATTATGTAGCAGTAATGATGAACTTATGACCATCAGCTAATTCAGGATTAATTTTTCCAATGAGATCAAAACCCCATAAGGAAAAGGGTCATGATGGAGCAATAGGCTGGAGGTCATATGTGGGTGCATGATGGATATTGCTATGTTTTTGACACTTATCACAACGTTTGGCATATTCTAAACAATCATGTTCCATAGTAGGCCAATAGTATCCCTAACATAGAAGCTTGTGTGACATGGCTTTTCCTGAGAAGTGACCACCACATAGACTATCATGAATGTGAGAAATAGTTGTGGGGATGTCATCTAGTCCTAAAAATTACAAAAATGACCATTGAATGATATTTTGAATAATGAAGCACCAATGATTACATATATTGTGTCCTTGCATAGTAAAAACCATCCTCATGAGGTTGAAAACCTTCGAGAATAGCTTATCGATATAGAAAGTTATAAATTTGAGTGAACCATTCAAGACAAAGTCATTACTACATGTACAACACATGCTTCAAAATGCATACTATCGGTAGAGTATTGTCGTAAGTGTCAAATGATGAAGGTGGCCTGCTCATCATTGATATCTTGAGGAATGAGTGATGTTGCACTAGCCATAACATCTGCATGATTTTTTTTTGTATGGGATGGCAGTGAGAGAGTAGGATTCAAATGTAGCTAGGATTGTTTTTACCAATTTATTATATGGGACAAAGTGCTCCTCTTTTGTTTGATATGTATCGTTAACTTGATTTATAAAAGTGTAGAATCACCACGTATGTGGGTATTATGAATAATAATTTTATGAGTGACAGTGAGGCCAAGAATGAGGGCCTCGTACTCAACAATGTTATTTGTACATGAGAACCCTAAGCGATACGCAAAGGGGAGATGATCACCATGTGGAGTGATGAACACAATTCCATCCCCTACTCTTGAAAAGTGTCAGACCCATAAAAATATATAGTCCAAGTGTTAGTATCGATGGTGTAATCAATGAAATCATCTTCAAAATAATCACAAATAGGTGATGTATCTAGAAGAGGTGTGTTGGCTAGTTGATCAATGATAACTTGCATGTGATTCATTTTGCTGGATGAATTTGAAATCAAACCATGTAAGTAACATGACCCATCATGCAAGACATCCTAAGAGATGTGTGTGAGATAGGAGGTATCGTAGAGGATCTACCTTGGTAATGATATGAACCTCATTATTAAGAAGATAGTGGCGCAACTTGTCTGCAACAAAGACGAGGCTAAGGTATAATTTTTTGATGTAGCCGTGGGAGGTACTAAGAAGGAGGATTTAAGAGATATGCTTTAATATCTTTGAATTACCTTTGGAAATCATTATCCCATACAAATTTAGTGCCCTTTTTCATTAAACATACGGATGTATGGGTTTTTAAGCAAGTTGTGTGATAAACCGATGGATATCCTATATTTTACCTTATGGTGAGCTGAACTAATACAAATTGTGAGGTGGAGGCATGTCAATAATGGAAAGTATATTTGTAGGATCAATTTCAATTCTCGTGTTGAGAGATACTCAGTACCTAAGGATCTTACTATTTATAAACACCAAAAACACACTTCTTTGGATTTAAATGTACTTTTTATTGTCATAAACATTCAAAGAGTGTGCAGAGATCTTGAGCATGTGTGGAATGATGATGAAATTTGAAAAGTATATCATCAACATAATCTTCAAGGATTTTTTGAATATAGTAATGTAATATATGCCTCATTTCTCATTGGTAAGTGGTCCTGGTATTTTTAAAGCCGAAGGGCATAAATAAGTTATTTTTTTTGATTCTAATCATAAAATCATCCATAAAAGAAATAATGTCATGTCTAGCAATGGAATTTATAATGGCATCAATGTGTGGCTATGGGAAACTATCCTTGGGAAAATCCTTATTAAGATCATGAAAATTTGTGTAACAAACGACCCTACCATCCGGTTTCATAATTGACATGATATTAGACACCCATTCGGGATAATCCATAGAGAAAATAAAGCCAACATCAAATAGTTGTATTTATTCCTTGATTAGTAGTGTGACCTTCTAAGCATTTTGTAAATTTTTTCTTGAACAATTTTAGCACTAGGGTGGAGAACTATATTTTGCATGGCTATAAAATGATTGATACAAGGAATATCACTATAATCCCATGTAAATATATCAGATAATTCATGAAGGAATTTTTTAATATCATATTTCTAGGCAGGGGTAAGAGAAGCATCCAACAAAACCATTTGTGGGTTGGTGGTAGTGCTAAGGTTATATTGAATGGTTTCTTCATTTAAAATATTTGGCTAGTCCTCAATGTATGGATTGGTAGGAATGGTGTCAGAAGTATCAGTACTTTAATTAGGAATATATTATTCACTAAAGTAGGTGGAAGCATTAATAATTGATGGAAATCATTTCTTGTGATGGAAAGAGGGGAGGTGATCATAAGTCCCCATGTATTTTAAAAGAGAATCATCAAAAGTTAAAATTTCCAAATTACGCCAATAAGTAGAAGTTGAATATGTAACATTCCCATTTTAAGACTTGAGAAACAAGGGAATTTTTTTAATAATGTTCAGTTTTCTAAATAATCATAATTTAGAACACACATTCTAAGCCAATAAATCTCATAAAGAAAACCATAGGTGGCTATAAATGACGGTGAAACACCAATCTCTCATTCTATGA
The DNA here is from genome assembly GCA_018340775.1 of Taxus wallichiana var. yunnanensis. Lineage (NCBI taxonomy): Eukaryota > Viridiplantae > Streptophyta > Pinopsida > Cupressales > Taxaceae > Taxus > Taxus wallichiana. Next base: position 316,760,357 of record CM031239.1, read on the forward strand.
CTAGATCGGTATCATACCGAACTTAATGATTTGTATACTATGTATACCTGGTTCCCTTTACCATTTTCAAGGTATTAAGTGTTTTGTTTAAGAGGTCTATCTCGAATATCTCTGTTATTTAATATTCATCTAAAATCTCACTTCTTAAACTAGGTGACATAGACAACGCAACTAGCACCTTGTGATACTTTGGCCAAATATTTTAAAACATACTATTTATGTTTATATTCCTTCATACTCATCAAATGGCATACTTCATCAAATTGTCTTCGGATATGTCCTTCACCCCACTTCATTTTTATCTAGAATGGTCTTCACTAAGGGCACGACCCTCTAAGTCGATTGCATGTGTTAGTCTCATTGTGACTTGTTCAACTAGATTTAGCTACCTAGCCAAGGTTATTTATGTAAAATCATAGTCTGAAGTGTGGAGGACTGAAGAATCAAGTCTTCATGAAGGTGACTAAGGATACATAGACATACTCCTAATCACACCTAAGTCTTATTAAATTTTCCTTATTGTGTCTAGTTACCCTAATTAACCATTCAGTTGGTGAGTTGACCCCGACACTAGATCATACCCATAACTCTACCTAGGCCAGAATTGTGACCAAGTCATATTTATGTAAATATCATGATGATTAAAATTTGAAGGGTGGTTAAACAACATCTCATACCGGCGGTTCCCTTACACCAAGGGCAACATGGTATCCTAAACTCTCTGAGCGCTCCATGAAGACTCAAGTCTTCATGAAGGTAATGTACTACTACATTGGCTGCTCATATGCCCCTACCAACATCCAACCTGGAGTTCACCTCATCTAGATGAACATATCATGGAAAGAAGTTAAAGACTTATTAAATTTTCCTTATTAAGGGTTAATTACAGCAGCCCTACTAAACACTAGGTTCATTAACCATTAGGGTTTCAAGTGAGAAAGAGAGCAAAAGAAAAAGTTACAATTAGAGTTGGTATGCTTGGAAAAAGTAAAGATAGTATTGATCAAGAAGTAGTCCCGACTACTTTTGCTGGTCCTCCTAACCATTTCATAAGTTTTGATTTTTAATCCATTAAAATTTTAATTTATGTTTCAAATAACATATTCAACATACATAATAGTGTTGTTATTTACTCACCAACCCAAGCCTTAGCTTACATAAGGTCAGATAAAGTTATTTTATATTAGAATTCAATGGAATGAAGTCTAATCTCTTTTAAGTTCCTTTTTCTACATTCCTAATTCTAGTTAAGGAACTCATCAAGAGGAAGCACACCTTCCACTATCAAAGACAACTTTTGGATTTATTTCCAAGAGGTTTTAAAAATAGTCTAATAATCATTACAGGGAATTTGCCTTCCCTTTTCCTATAAAGGTTTAATGTTCATATAAAACCCCATAATATTTTACAAGTTATCATCATGGTTTCATTTACCCACATACATTGTTTTAGTAAATCCATAATGATTTAGTTGAATGTCCAATCACATATGTCAACTTTAATAAGTTACATTTAATTAAGAGAGTAATACATTTAGTACCCTTAACCTTTATTCATTTTAAACCAACCCAAGAGGGTATATTACTTATATATACATAAGGAAAGTAGAGATAAGCTTATCATTTCATTCACAAAATACCCAAAAATATTACACATCAAGTTCAAACAAATCCACAACTCTTTCATTCATCAAAATGGGATTCATACATTATAAGTCCAAGCACTTCAGACATTTTTAAAATAAAACAACAACAAGTTCCATTACAAGTAAAACTTTCTTTTCCAACAAATACATCTCAATAATGATACATATTTCATCATAAAAGATCCAATCTCTTTGGTAAACAAATGTAACATCCTAAAGATATTTTATCCTTTCATCACTTACAAGGTCCATCTACAAAATTGCTAGCATGGGTCGAGATCAAAGAACTCGAGCATGATAAGTGTTTCACCATTTTCTTTAAGGATTTAGATGAAACAAATAAGGGTATGGGACAAGGAGGAATACTTGTTGATGGTCGGGGTTTAAAGGTCGTTGCCGCATTCAGAATTTTGATCCAATGTTGAGTATGAGAGCTTCCTTTTGGCTAAGAGAAACTACCGAAATACAAAACAAGACCAGAAAAGAGAGTTAAATAGTATATGACAAAGTGGACTACCTAGCGTATGCTAGATCCGGGAAGTGTGATACTTCCTAGAAGGTTGTCAATCCACTGTTTATAAATCAATATAAAATAAATTAAGCATGTAAATAAAATAATCTAGTGCTAGCATTCTCATTTGGGTGCCTCGATTACTATTAGCGTCGATCTAGTTAAATACCAAAATTTTATACAAGTAAAGGTTTTGGGTTGGGTCATGTAAAGTAGCGCATGTGGTGTGTAGGTCACTAGATAGAGTCTTGGTAAGGTTGGGTAATATTTTGGGTTGTTTTGGGTGAGATAATTAGGTTGTTGGTCTAGAAAAGTGTTATCAGACATAGAGACCGATGCTGGTAAGGGTTACCGATGTCGGTTTAGAAATGACTGATACCGGTTTAGGGTGACCGATATCGGTCAATGTGGAAAGTGGTAGGGATTCAGGTGGAGGGTGTTTGGGCTCTCTTCTGTCTTGGAACAGAGTTGAAAAGGTCTCTATGGGGGAGGGTGAGGTGATAGGTCCAAGATAGGTGTGGTAAGGTTTTGAGTGAGGTTTGGGGTAGGCTAAGGGTTGAGTTGTTAGGTTGGGTTGACAATCATAGTGACTCGATATCAATTAAGTAGACTAATGTCGGTATAAGATGGACTGACCACGGTTAGGGTTGATCGATGTTGGTGACTGTGGGGAGATGGAAGATGTTGTAGAACGAGTTTTAGGTCCTCTCTGTGATTGCACAAAGAGTTTGAAGGGTGTTTGTGAGGTCTACGTGAGGGAGGTAATTTCAGGATATTTTTTTAAAATTTTATGTGGGGTGTGTAGGGGTGGTTGATAGAGAGAAAGCTGAGGGATATATCTAAGTAAGAATAGTGAATAGATGAAGGAAAATAGAGAATAAAATTGTAAGTGACAGAGGAGAAACCAATTTACTTGGAGTTTAGAAGGGTTCTAAATGCTTGTAGTGGTAGAGAGGTGGTTGGAGATGTTAGTGAAGGTTGATCTGTGGAATGGTTCTCAAAGTGTTATGACCATGCTTCAAAAAGAATGCTACCATGAATGCAAAATACTTTGAATCAGTCTTGATGTTGGCTATGGTTGTCTAGATGCACGAAAGGGATTTTGGTTATTACATGCAAGATATCCTTCGTTCCAAAACTCATGAATGTGGCCAACCTCTCAAACAAGGTTACCAAAAAAATATAAGGTAACCGACAATGGTTTAGGGTGACGGCGTCGGTTTAGGGTTGACCAAGGCGTCGGTTAAGGTGGGAAATCCTAGGTTTACTAAAAATGCCAGATCTTGGCAATCTTTTTGGTCCATCTGAGTCTATTCTCGTGGATAAAAATGGAATGTTACATTTTAATGAGCAGGAATGTGGTTAGAGGGAGAATAGGCATATGATTTTAGGGTTGCACTAAGTCTTAGTTCATTAAGGTAGGTATGACTAAGTCTTAGTTAGTTATGGTGAGTGAATGTTGAGTCCTAGTAAAGGGGAAATATGCTAAAAATAGGTTTGTGGTGAGGTGTCTAGGTGAGGTGGAAATTAGTTTTAATTAAGGTATTTAAATAATGAATGAAGTGAGGATGAGTATTAATTTAATTGTAAATAATTAAATTAATATTAATGTGGGGTATAAGAGTCATGGTTAGGTGAATATGTTTAAGTTAGCTATTTGAAAGGGGACTAAGGGGAGTGTGACCCAATTTTGGTGTCTACATTTTTCCCCTTTTTTGTGTATCTTGTATTGGTAAGTGACGCTAACAAAAATAGGAAGTGATTGCCCCATGTGTGGGTGAAGGTGATCCCTCTCAAACTAGGCACTGATGAGGTGTAATACAAAATCGGTGAGTGGTTTGATAAATGGGTAGTGGGTCAAGATATGTGGGGATAGGTTTGAGTATTGAGGGAAAGGGTAACTGTTAAGGTGGGTAATAGGTAGTAGGCCGGGGTCCAAATCAAGTCATGGATAATGGCAATCAAATGCACACACACGTATATATTGCAACACAATACCAAGTTGAAGAGCTTGAAACTCTACAACTTCCAAAGTCGATAGATTTATCCAAACAAGGGTGAAGTGATTCAGGTATCCAAGGTATAGGATATGGTCCAAACACAACGAGGTCAAAGGTGCATGAATGTTTAGGTATGTTTCGTACTCCAAAGCTTTGGTCGAGATAAACAACATGAAGAATAGGCAATGTATGGTTGGTAGGATAAAACAACATATAGATAACAACATCACAAGGTATAGCGAGTGCATAAGATCAATGGTCACACCAAGTAGGTTAGGTTTAGGAAAATAGGTCATGGCATGGGTAAGGCCAAGATATAGGTAAAATAACAACTCCTAAGATGCAACAAAGGAGATGTAGGAATAAGGTCATGGGGGTGAGGTGTAAGGTCAGGGTCAACTTTGGGTTAGGTGGGAAAAGGTTTTGGGCAAGTAGATGTGGTGCAATATGGAGCGAGGGGGTTAAAAAGGATAACCAACACTAGTTATGGAAAACTGATGTCGATCTATAGAAACCAACCGTGGTAGGCTAGAGCACATGATTTATGTTAGTCAAGTGAAACCGACATCAATCAAAGTAGATGTGGTGCATGGGTGGGGTAAAAAGTAGATGAAATCCATATATTACATATTCATTCTAAATTGTCCACTTTATAGAAAATGATAGAATGAATTGTTTTTAGAATTTTCCATGAAGAAAAGGACAAGGTGTTAGTACAATGCTAAGTTGGAGGTATCTAAGTGGTTGGAGGAGGTAGGTGGATGGGGCCATGAGATCATTCAAAGAAATTGGATTGGTCAGAGGACCGAGAGGTTGATTAGAGGCATGGAATCAGCGAGTGGAGGTCCTGGGAGATCTAGCAAAGTGGGGAGACCGGACATCCCGATGAGGAGGCACCTAGAGGTAGGATTCGATCCATTTGTAGTTTTGGATTAAAATTTTTAGGGAAAAATGAAAAGAATGGGGGGTTCAAAAATTTGAAAATGTGGATAAAATAAATGGATTTTGGTATGGGGAGAGGCCATATAGGTGATTTAGGTAATAAAAATAATTTTGGGTGGGTTGGTTGGGTGTTGGGGTAGGTTTTAGGGTCATTTTCAAATTGTAGAAAAGTTAGGGGTGTGGGTTTTGGTGTGGACCCAAAATAGTAGATCGGTGTCGATTGACTAATCCGGCATCAGTCACGGTTAGGTGACATATGCCGGTCATGTGTGACCGATATCAGTTAGTAATGTATGATATCGGTCAACATAAATGGGGTGAGGCTAGATTGGGTGGAAATGGGTAGAAATGGGATATAAGAGGGACCGAAAAGAGAGTAAGGAGGAAAGGGGTTAGGTAAGTGATGTCCTAGGTGAAGTATTATGGGGTTGGTGGTGTGGCGTAGGGTAGATGATAGGTTAGGGAAGTAGGTATATGATAGATAGATGTGTGGTACTTTTGACATGGTTGAGTTTTTTTGGTGCAAGCATGGCATCAACCGACGATGTGGGATAAATTCCACACCACCTTTGTTGGAGAAGATACGACCTCACGTCATCGTAGAGGAGTGGGGAACATTCAAGTGGTTGGCCTAGTTGGAATCAAATGGTATAGGTGGATCCGACAGATCATAGCCTCATGGTCATGCTCATCGATAGATGGGATATCGCGACCAACACTTTCCGCTTACCTACCGGAGAGATGACGATCATGCTAGAGGATGTCTACCGGATATTGTGATTGCCAATTTTTGGTGAGCTGGTGTATATAGTGTTGACCGATGTGGCCTTCGAGGAGATGATCATAGTGTTCGGGGAGATGGTGACCTGAGTTGACTAAGTAATTATCTAGCCTTGTATATAGAGCAATGTACACTCACACACCCGGAGGAGACATGATTGGCGGTACTGATGATGGTTGTAGTGGGGTGTTATGCTCTACCTGATTCAGAGGGTGGCTGGTTTCCCCAAGGTTTGATGGGGGTTTTGTGGGAGATGGTGGAGGATCGGGTCCACTTTTCTTGGGCACCTACCTATTTGGTGTAGTTATACAAAGAGTTTTGGGGTTATCATAGGATGTGCCACTATGGCCTATGTTGTACCTTCATGTTACATTGTTGGGCATATGAGCACATTGTGATAGTGCGGCCACAAGGATTTCTAGTAGTAGATTGGCATAGAGGTGGACAAAGAGCAGGCTACAAGAGGTGGGTGGCATTTGGGGATCACTAATGAGGAGAGGAGGTGACCTATGATGTTGTGCACTATAGACAGAGGTTAGAGGGGATTTATGTAATGGAAATTGTATGGTGGTCGTATGTGGGCTATCCAACATTTAGAGGTATGAGGCGAGAGTTGTCGAGGTTGAAGCTTGCATAGTGGATATAGGGTAGATGTGTTTGAGTGAGTATGAGAGGATTCCAAGTGGATAGAATCGGTGATAGTTTGGACTAGTCCAGATGTACCCCCACCTATTTGTTGACGGTATCACCAAGAGGATGTGGAGAGGCCTTTGGCTCTACCACACCCACAAATCCAAAGTCGAGTAGATATTCCAGTGGATCGCCAGATTGATGATGCAGGGGTGACTAATGGTTATAGATGGTGGTGGGTGTAAGAGTTACATGCGCAAGATTCATGGTGGGGGCATCAAGATTTGGCAAAAGTGATAGTGTGCAGAGAGATGCACTATAGGGACAAGTGACAACATTGGGAGTGTAGCTCACCACTGCATAGGCACAAGTAGTTACCTTAATGAGGTAGGTGACTATTTTACAGGGACAGTTGGCACATGTACATGTGTAGGGGTCGAGGATAGGATGGGGCACATATTATCACTCTGTAAGCACATGTCACGGGTTTGCAGAGCCAACTAACAGCATCATAGGCATAGGTAGCCACCTTATAGGGCTAGGTAACTACATTACATGGGAATTTAGTTGTTTCTCAGGATAGGTGGTTGTACATGTACCCACACATGGTGAGGAGAAGATTTATAGCACACGGGGGCCGAGGCCGAGTATCGTGTCACATAGTACAGTGGGCGAGGCCCATGGTGCCTCCATAGACAATATCGATGGAGCAGCTTTTTAGGAATTCCCTAAATGAGGCACTCTATTATATGGATCATTTAACGGATGTCGGGATAGATGTAACATCTTATGCAGAGCACAGTGGTACAAAAGGATTTGAGTGAGAGGACAAGATCTTACACGTATAGTGAAAAGAGTACAGGTGGCGGCGAGCCCATAGATAAGGTCAGGGTGAGGCCACTAGTCACTCGCAGAGGCCTTACCCAACTACAGGTCTAGTGGAGGCATGACCTATACCTATGGCAGGGGGAGAGATGCTAGCAGGTCACCAGATAGGAGGAGCAGAGGAGACATGTGAGATGGACCTAGAGATCTAGAGGGGCCGATGATTGATGTCGAGCATTTTGATTATGATTTTTGATAGATATCGCCTACATGCCAAAGATAGTGAGGTTGTATATGAGAGTTTTGAGATTTTTGATCATATACCGGCCTACATGCAAGATGGTGAGGCTATATATGAGATTTTTGAGAGATTGATATTATTTTATATCAGTGTATATTGGATGGATACATTGGATGGATACACAAACTTTTATGATGAGATCGATGATTTTGGATGATGTACTTGTGTTGAAAAATTTGATTGTTAGTTGTATATGGATGGAAACTAGGTGTTTTAGGCATGGTGGAGTCAGGTCCTAGGCATGGTTGAGTTAGGTTGGTTAGGCATGGTAGATTCAGGTCCTAGGCATGGTTGAGTTAGGTTGGTTAGGCATGGTAGATCCGGGTCCTAAGCATGGTTAAGTCAAGTTATAGGCATGGTGGAGTCAGGTATAGGCATGATGTAGTCAAGTCATAGGCATGGTTGAGTCATGGTTTATGATTTTGGTTTAATGTCCAAGTTATTGGTAACATGGGAAATAAATGATGAGTTATATGTATGTTATGGTTCCAATGTCCAAATATATGTTGTCTAGAAATATAAAAATGATAAATGAATTATTTGATAATGTGATGAAGATTTTTTTAATTGGTGCTTATGTGTTTTAATTTCCAATTATTGATATAAAATGAAACTAACAAGGTAGAAGGTAGAATGTGAATAGGAAAATGAAGGGTAAATTGGTTAGGGTAAAGAGTGGTATAACATCCAAGGGCCCCATGCCTTAGGATTGCTGCCTATATAGCCCTAGCGAAAAGGGACCTCTCGCCGATGTAGCTCTCCCATAAGCTAGAGAAGAATGTGATGAGGTAAAGGAATGGGTTGGTAGGCTTTAGGTATGACTTAGTGTAGGTCATATGCATGATTGAGTCTTAGGTGAAAGGAATGGTTGGAAGGTGAACATATAGGTGTCGATGCTCTGTTCCTATATAGGATAATCAATAAGTAATGAGGAAGGTGAATGTTAAGACATGGTAAAAGATCCGCTTAATTGATAAGAACCCTAATGAGTCTACCATACCCCATATGGGCTTATGAACGTAAGACCCTAAAGGCATTGCATAATGGACTATTCTAAGGGTGAAGAAAGTCACATGATCACAAAATGTCACATTTGCAGCAAGTCCCTTGAGTAGAGAGAAAATTAGGGTGAAAAGGAAATGAGGTGAAAGTGGGTGGTTTAGCGTAACTTAGTGTATGAAAATATGTTTACCTAGCAAAAAAACCCAGGATAAAAAAATAGGAAAGTCCATGACAAAAAAATTTATCATTTTCTTCATTTGTTTGTTTTTAATAGACTGATTGATGTTGGAAGTATATATAGGATGAGTATATTATCTCCTTGAGGTCTTTGTGAATCGATCGATGCGGAAGATTCTAAAAATTGTATGATATTTTTGCAATGACTTTATATAGTTATGTTTCAAGGGAGCAGTCTATTTATAGCGGCGAGATAGAGAGAAGAGATGTCCTATTTGAGGGAGTCATATTTTTACTAGAATTTTGACTCAAGGAGTTGAATCCCATTTTGTTTTTGGACGTTTTAAGTCATGGACAAGACTATAAAGGAAGATTAGGTTCTTGTTTAGAAGAAAAAACCATAGCACACATGGGTTAACTATGAAAGAGGTGGTTTTGAGTGATGAATGACCATGGGATTCCATCTTAAAAATACAAAAATTATCCATGAGAATCATGTTGTGAGTAGAGCCATGGTAGTCATATTGAAGATAAGGCTAAAAGGTGATGGGTAATCATGTGATTCTTGTTTAGTCATTGATCCTTAAAAATGGGTAATACGGAAGGTGAACAATGCTCAAGAGATGAGTGGTCAATTGATAGAAAGTGATTTAAGACTTGATGTCAACAATAAAATGGTCGAAGATGCAAGGAATTAAGGGGCTCAGGTTTGGGTTTACCTTCAAGTGAAGACAACCGATAAGCACCTGATCCATAGGCATGGGTAATGATATAGGGTCCAAGCCAATTAGGAGCAAATTTGCCTCATTTATTTTTGTCTTCTTTGGTTACATGTTGATTTTCCTTCAAGACGAGGTCGCTAACCTAAAATGTTTGTTTATGGACACATTTTTCATAGGCACATTTGATACATTTTTGGTAGATTTGGAGATGGTCAAGAGCATTGAAACGACATTCATCTAATAACTCAAGTTGTGCCAAATGATCTTGGTGAAAGTCATTGTCATTGAGCATGTCTTGTAGTGAGATGAGAGAGATGGAATCTGGACTTCGAGAGGTAAGACAATCTTGATACCGTAGACCAGAGAAAAGGTGTGGCGACAATTGAAGTGTGAAACAAAAGAGTGCGGTAGGCCAACAAGGTGAAGGGAATGTGCGTATGCCAATCCTTCCCAAAGATCATCAACTACTTTCATAATAATTTTTTTCAAGCTTTTATTGGTTGATTATGTCTTGCCATTGGTTTGTAGGTAATAAGGTGATGAGAAACTTAGTTAAATGCCAAAAGTGTCACACATCTTACATAGGGTTTTTTTTTGAATTTCTTTTCATTATCGGTGATGAGATGGTGAGGGGTGCTAAAGAGAAAATGATGTGATGGTTGATGAATTCACATATTTTCTCGATTTTGTAGAAATGAGGGGGATGGATTCTACCCATTTAGTGTAATATTCGAGTAGCGGTTATAATACATTGATGGCATTTTGACGAATGAGGATTGATCTCTCTGACAAGATCCAAGCCCCATTGAGAGAAAGGCCAAAGGTCTCGTGCGACTTGTAAGGCATGACTAGGTGTGTGATGAATATTAGAATGTTGTTGGCATTTAAAACAATGTTTGACATAGTCATAATAGTCACGGTTTAGGGTTGGCCACAAATTTCTTTCGTGAACTTCCTTGATGGTGTAGGGAATTTCAGAACTTGCAAGGCATCGTAAGAGAATACCATCGAAGTTGTGCTTATAAAGGAGACCACCCATGATGACATAGCGAGAGAAAATTTTAAGAAAGGTATGTTGTCCATTACGAGTGAGATCGGAAGGTAGAATGGAAAGGGAAAGATAGTATGTAAACTGCTTATACCAAAGGTCATGTGGGTCAGGTGCAATGGTTCCGATGGAGTAGACCTCATGAGGTAAACAAGAAGGTGATTGTAACCTTTGTATTAGGACAAAGATTTTAGAGTTGGCGGGAGAAGTGCGTATCTGAGAAGCCAAGAAGGCCATGTTATCCATAAATTTATTGGTAGAATGTGGGGTGGTTTGAAGTTTGTAATGGTCAAAGGTAGTCAAAATTATGTCTACATGATGCTTATAATTTTGCATTATTTCATTACAACACTGGTATATACCATTGAATTGGTTTACAACCAGTTGGGAATCACCAAAGATATTTATTGACTTAACATCTAAGGCATAAGCATCTTGGAGACCCAATACGAGTGCTTCGTATTTGGTGATATTGTTTGTACAATCAAAATCTAGTTTGAAATATAAAGGCATAGGTTCACCATCAAGTGGAATGAGGATAACACCAACCCCACCCCCACGCTAACACTTGGAGCCATCAAAGAAGAGTGTCATTTGGTAAGTGGTATCATCCAAGGAGAGGGTAGCTATGGATTCATCTGGGAAATCAAAGTTAGAGGGTTGATTCCTGGAAAGAGGTGCGTCTACTAGTTGGTCAGCGATGGTTTGGCCTTTGATGGATTTTTATGAATGAATTTGAGGTTGAGGTCTGTGAGAAGCATGAGCCAATGTGTGGCACGTTGATGTTGATAGGGTTTGGCGTACATGTAATGTAAGGGGTCGTATTGGTGACAATGAAGGTTTTTGGTTGAGTAGGTAATGGAAAATTTTGGTGGCGACAAAAACTAATGCTAAGCAAAGTTTTTCAGCATGGTCTATCTAGTTTTATAGTTGAAAAGGGTACGGATTATGTAATAAACCATTTTATCTCTATGTTGCTCATCGCGATGAGTGAACATGGCACCTAAAGAATGGTCAGTGGCGGAGATGTATAGGTAAAAGGGTTGGTCATCCTTAGGAGGAACAAGCACTGGTGGTTGAAGAAGGTATTTTTTAAGGCGTCAAAGGATTTGTGACATTCATCATCCCATTTAAATGAGACGTCCTTCTTGAGGAGATGATGAAATGGTTGACAGCGGTCGGAAAGCTGCGAGATAAAATGATGAATTGATTGTAACTTACCTTGCAAGCTTCAAAGTTTTCAGAGATTAGTAGGGAGGAATTTCTAGAATAGCCTTTAATTTAGTAGGATTGACTTTTATTCCACACAAAGAAATGATGAAACTAAGGAGTTTTCCTGAAAGTACCGCAAAGATGTACTTCTTAGGTTGAAGGTGAACACAATACTTGATGAGGTGGTCAAAGATGACCTTAAGGACTGTCAGGTGTTCACCCGATGTTTGGATTTGGAAATAAGGTCATCTACGTAATCTTCCAATATGTGATGCATGATGTCATGGAAGATATAATTCATGGCTCACTGATATGTAGCACCAATGTTTTTAAGGCCAAAAGACATGACGATAGATAGCATAAGGTCCCCAAGGAGTGATGAAGGTATTTTTGTGTTGATCTTCTAGAGTAAGTAATATTTTATTATAACCCAATAAACCATCCATGAGTGATAGCATTTCATGGCCGACGGTGAGATCAACTAGTTGGTCAATGCCTAGTAGGGGAAAATCATCTTTGTGAAAAGATAAGTTGAGGTCATGAAGTCTATGCAAATTTGGAGTCCCCCTGTTGCTTTTGTGATAGGAATGATGTTAGAAATCCATTGGGGATAGTCAATGGGTAGGATGAAGGAAACCGAGAGAAGATGTTGAATTTCTTCTTTGACAAGAAGAGCAATGTGAGGATGCATTTTCCATAGCTTTTTTTTTATGGGTTTGGCATCAGGAATGGTTATGATATTATGGACCATGATTTTGGGTCAATACCATGGGGCATGTCGGCATAGACAAAGCAAAGTGTTGTTATGGTCCCAGAGGAAAGAGGTAAAAGCTTATTGTTTAGTAACATCTAAAGACTAACCTATCTTTAAAATGTGTGGGTCATCTTGAGTATTAATGTTGATTTCGGTAGTCTATTCATTCAACATGGTTTACATCTCAGAGGGTAATGACCAGTGAATATAAGAATCTTCCGCACTAAGGTAGGTGAGGATGGACACATCATCTTGACATTGAATGACGTTAATAAAAGGTGTATCGTCATCAATCATGTCTAGATACATGAAGGGAATAGAAGAAGGAGCCTCATCATCGCGTTGATAAGTCAGAGGTCCTAGGGAAATCATGTTTATGAAAAAAAAAAGTTAGGAGGGATAGATTCGGGATCTATGGACTCGTGGGAGAAGGTGGCGATGTTGGTGAATGGGGTGAAGAAGGTTTTTCTTCCTCAATGAGGTTGACGCGAGCCTTCTTGGAAGGTGGTGTAGAAAATCCAATGCCACTATGGTCATTGTGTTTATGGGTGGTATAGGAAATAATAATATGACAAAGCATTGTTCATAAAACTTGAATCCAAATCCTTTCCATGCACAACGGTGAAGGAAAGTGGGACGAAGCAACATTAGTAAGGGATTAGAGGTCAAATGAAAATGGTCATGTTTGGGATGGAGGTTTGGGTGAATAGGTGGTAGTGTCAAGTCCCCCATATGTTAAGTTAGTGCGAAGGTGGGGAGGACCATAAGGGAAAACCTCGCCTATGTGGTAGTCATAACGAGGGTGTTGATGTAGGTTTCCATACTCTTGTAGAGTGAGGAATGTGTCGATGTTGTATAGAAGTACTCCCCGCAGTAAGGTGTTGAAAAACACCTTCTAAGGGATTGGTAGTAGGTATGCGGGTAGCGGAGATAGATGATTCACTAGATGATTAGACAAGAGGGGTATTAATTGGTTGGGAAGTAGAGTGGTCGGTTGTGGAAGCTGCAAGCGGCAGTAGGAATAGAAGAATTAGATGTAGGAGAGGTGGCGGAAGCATTGGTGGATGGGCTTGTGGGTGAAGGAGAAGTGGGAGTAGTGGAAAATTATTTGACTGGTATAAGTACATCGTTAGGTTGGTACAATATGTTACAAGTTTTGAATGGCAATGGGTTGGCGGGGATGGTGTAGTTATGTCCTTCATCCTCAAATTTTACACAACAAAGTGTAGAGTTGAAGGAACACAACTCGTGACGTGAATCCGGGGTCTACCAAGTAATAGGTTATACTGGAACTCTCCTTCTAAGATGTATAATAATTTCGGGATAGTGCAAGAGCCTACGTGAACGTGAAGGATAATTCTGCCAAGGGTGGAGATAATGGCATCGTTGAAGGAGCGCAACATAACTAGGTTATTATGCATATAGTTAGAAGGGATACATATTTGATTATACGCGTGGGAGGATATGATGTTAATGCTAGCACCACCATCGATCATGACACATTGTACACATATGTTATTGATATAGATAGAAATGAATAGGGTGGGATCAGGGTCATCTGACTGGAGAGGTATAATCTCCTCATCAAAGAAGTTGAGGGCGGTGATTTGAGGAGTGGGCATGGAGGTAGAAGAAGGAGATGATTTAGTAAGCGAGGTCACATGGTGAGGGGTAATAATGGAGGCCATTGGTGTGGAGTCATTGGGTAAAACTTCAAAGCATTGTAAAACCTTGATAAGGGCTTATTTCTCGGGATTGAAGTTTGGGCGAGATCATACAAAGACATCTTTAGAAGAGATTGATGTAATTGTTTTATCATTTCACTATGAGTTACCCCGTCAAAGATAGGGTATGTAGGTCCACTAATGGTGATTATGGGTGCGGGTGCAGATGGTATATTGGGCACACGGTTGGTTGATGGACTAGTTAAGTTTTTTTCCTTTGTTTTTCTAAGCGGGTAGCAACGTGAACCATGTTAATTTAAAGGGAGGTAGATGGAGAGGTTGTGTCATGAAAGGTATAATGACATGAGGGGAAAAATCCTAGTTGTGGATAAGAGCCTTGTGAAATGAGTAAGGTGCATTGACATTTAGGTGGAGGTTTGGCCAACTCTCTAATACGAACCATGTTGATCTCAAATTTTGGAGGTGGGAAAAATGGTTGTGGGGGTGGAGATACTGATCACTGAATGGGTAAAGGATGATGATGTGTGGTGATAGGTGAAGGTGGAACATGGTCCTCATCAAGAAAGTCCTCATTGTCGAAGTTTTTTTAGGAGGACAAAGTTGGAGAAGCACGATTTTTAGAGCCTTACAATTTTTGACATCATGTCCCAAGCACGTGATGATAGGCACAAATTTTGGTTTCATCAAACCCATTTTTTTGGGATTGAGAGGATTGTAAGGTTGAAGTGGTGGTAATGTGATGCAGACATTTCCAAGATATTGGTTAAAATGTTGGCGTAGGATCTCGCTAATGAATCACAATGGGAAGTGAGTGTGGGTTTGGGTAAAGGTGTGGATGATCGGGAGGAAGAGGCTTTATAGGAGGGGGAATGGGTTGGTCTATTGGTTTGATAAGTGGTATAGTCTTATGCTTTTCTCGGCATCTTCTTAGGTAAAGGTGGGGTAGAAGAGTTGGCAAAGGAAGGTTTTGTTGGTTTGACTACCTTATTGGAGGGTAGTAGATTTTTATCTTTGGGTTACACCTTCTTGGGTAAAGGTGACATGGGAGAGTACAAGATATAGAAGGGAAAGAAGATGGTGGAAGAGGATGGGTTACCCATGGAGGTAATCGAGTTATGGTGGAGGTGGTTAGTAGAGGTTGGGTAGATGACATTTGTTGAAGTATATAAGCAAGGTTGGGGTTATAATAATTGGTGGAGGTATAGGTGGCAAGAAGTGCAAAGGCAAGAAATCGTATAGGTTTGGTTTTGGGTGAATGAGGTGTAACAAAGGCTCGTGATGCAAAGTAGTAGGTTGTAAAATTTTTACTAGCCTTGGGTAGGAGATTGTTTGGTCGTGGTTGATGGATGGGGCCCAAAGATGGAAGGAAGGGAGGAAGGTAACAAAGGTGTGGTAGGCGAGACCGGTGTACATGGCCTAGAAGGTTAGGGTTTCCTTTTAGTCAAGAGGATAATGTTGGTACGGGCTTGGGAAGATGTGGCTAAGTCCAATCTGATAGGTGGGTGAGTAAGGATTTATGTTGGCATGACACCAAAAGTATTGATGGGTCTAGATATACGAGTGAGGGAATGGGTGTGGGTGGGTTTAAGGTGTTGGAACATTTTTAGTTGTGGGTAGAGGTTTCAATGTAGGTAGGGATGATGATGAAGAAGAAGAATCCATTCTAATCGGCATGGTCAAGTGTTGATTTGGTTGCTGAAAATACCTTTGGGTAGATCGTGGAAGTATCCTCAGGAAACATTTGCATTTGGGTCGAAACGGGGAGCCGAAGATGTCCCTAGAGCATGTAATGATCAACGTAATCCAAATGATCGACTAACCTTGAAAACGGGACTATGAAGAAGAGTATGGAATAGGTTGGGTGGAAATCCCTATGAAATATGTAGATGAGATAGGGAATTGGCTAGCTTTGGACTCTATAGATAATAGAGCTGAGATCACTTTAATGGGGTCCCGAGATGCGGGGAGAACTACCCCCAATAGGTAGTGTTATGTCTAACGAGTCTCCCATGGGTAGGAGAGATAATAGGTGGGGTGATGTAGACTTCATCCTTGGTGGAGGAGAAGGTGATGATGATTCTTCTGTGGATGGAAGAATTAAAAGTGTTGACTGTTTGGTAGGTTGTGAGGTAGACGGTGAAATGGCATTGGTAGAAGGTGTGGGTTCCTCCATGAGAGAAGTGGGAGATGAGGGGCACTCTATTGTGGGTGAAGGAGTAGAACTGGTATGCTCCTTATGGGTAGAGGAGATCATGCCAAAATTTCCTCAATAGATGAAGTAGGTAGGATTTGAGGAACGGTTGGTACGATATCAAAAACTGCATGGACTTCACAAACATTGTTGTCACTGGATGAAGGTTCACTATTTTGATTAGATGATGGTTTATGATTAGGGAATGGATTTTTAAAGATTTGAATATTTTTTTATTTTCTAGTGCATTCAGATTTGTCCACAACAAGGTCTCCATTATCTATCATCTCTTGGAAAATGTTCTTAAAAGTTATGCAGTTACTGTCACTATGGCCTTTAATGTGATGGTAATTATAGTAGTCATGTTCTTTATACCATGTAGGCATAGGATGAGTAGGATCAAAACCTGTATGAGGTTTTATGGGAGGAAGTGTAATGGCTCTAGCTTTAAGAAGATTTTCCAAGATTGAAGAATAGGGCTCTCCAATCAAAGTGTACTTCCATTGCTCCCGCCAGAGTTGAAAGGCTTGGATGGGAGAAAGATTGGAAGAAGGTTGGGCTTGATTAGAAGGATGAGGTGGTCCTTCCTTGAGGACTACCGCATTGGTAGATCCTTTGGGCTTTGAATAGTTACTTTGGGGTTTTGAAGATGAAGAAGAGTCATTTGATTTGAATGGGGTGTTCTTGTTTCATAATTGGATTTTCTTTTCTTCAATGGCATGAATTTCCAGTTTTTGTGCCATGGTGAATGATTCATCAAAGGTTCGGAAGGTTTGGACTTAAAAAGTTGGTGAGATGTGTCTTCCACAAGCTCTAGTGAACAACTCAATAAAATCAGTTCGAGGTAGCTGGGATGTCAATTGGTTAATAATACTCGCCAAATGAAAAAAATTTTGCAAAAAATTTGTCTTCATACTATTAGGTTGAATAGAGATCGGTCATGGTGACTTTTTTGGTAACATTGATTGAAAAATGATCTAAGAAAACTTGGGCTACTTGATTAAAGGAATAAATGGAATGTCCAAGTAGTCCACTATACCAATCCAATGTTGGTCCTATCAAGGACATTGGGAAAGTTTGTAGGATCAAAGCATCATTATGGGTGATTAGGTAGCACCCATGTTTGAATGACCACAAGTGTTGTTGTGGGTATTCTTTATTGTTGAAGTGATTGAATTTAGGAATTTCCTAATGCACAGGGTAGGGGTGAATGGGAATAGATGGATGGATAGGCTCATTACAGATTTCATCATAAGTTAAAGAATTACGGGAGCTAGAAACAGATGCTTCTAAGGTTTGCATCTTTTCCATCATCATCTTAATGAGGTCATTAGTAGGTTGTGATGAATGGGTGCCCCTGCGAAAAAGGGGGGTTGATCTTTGAATGTATGAGGTGGGTGGTATGCTAGTGTATGGTGGCACTGAGTATGATAACTACGTAGGAGGAATAGATGTAGGTGACACATAGCCAAAATAAGTGATAGATGAGGTTAGGGGTTGTTGGTAGTATGTGTAAGTGGGTGGGGTAGTCGTAATAACTCTAGTGGTGATTGGGGGTAAGGAATGTAGGATAGAAAGGACGAGGTTTTGAAAAGGGGTGTAGGCTGCCAACACCGGAGGTGGTTGTGATGCAATGGGTATATGTGAAGTGGAAAGTGTAGATGGGGTTATAATTAAAGTAGCTATTAGAGGGACAATTGATGTCGCGGGTGTGATAGATGACGTAGATGCTGCAGTTATAATGGTTGTGGGATCTAGCTGAGACACCACAGGTGGTAAAGTGGATGATGGTAGTGTCGAGCTAGTGATAGCTAATGCGGAGGTGGGGAAAGAGTAGGAGGGATAGATATAGAAATGTCATATATTAAGCGTCATCAAAGGATCCCGAGTGGAAGAATGACAAAGGTAGTCTTGGAGGGCAACGAGATTACGGTTGAGGAGTCTCACAAACTCCTTATCGCTAGTAGTGATGGGGATGAGTTGAGTCAGATCCATAGGTGATAGGATGGATGGTGGTGATGGACTAGGTGGTAGTGGCTGACTGATGGTATGAAATAAGATGGCATTAGTTTGGCTACAATTCAACACCATGTGAATCGGTGTATATCAGTGAACTGCACTATGTAAATGACATAGAGAACAACAGAGATGGGACAACATAGATTATGAGAGAGAAAGTTGGTAAATGTTTTGATTAAAACTAGAATAGAGTGACCGATGCGCAGTTGTACTAATTAATGACGGTTAAGGGGTGACCAATGGCGATCGGATGACCGATGATGTTACATGAACTAATATCAAGTTCTTGTGATAAAATAACAATTTCAGAAAATGAGGTAGAAAGCGATGGATCAAATAGGAAAGTTGTATTTGATGAATTAGAGTATATAGATTACAATGATACATAGAGACTCTAAATAGAAGAGAAGATGAGATAAGTGTCCTTTGGGTATACTAACAAAAGAAAAAGGAACTCGACATCGGTCGATGAACCGATGACGGTCAGATGTAAACTGATTTTGATTACTATGAAATATGTAAAATGAAGACAATTTTTCTTTTTGTGAATTAAAGTTGAATGAGACACTAACCTAGAAGTCTGAGTATGGTAAAAAAATGAGTCCTAACACACTCAGAAAAAAATGGAATACACCAACTATGATTATGGAGTGTGAAAGGAGAGAAAAATGGAGAATACGACCTTGCACCTCAAAACGTAAGTCAAGCACAAATCTAAGAAAAATATGTAATCCTATAAGTGAATTTAGTGTGTTTATCTTATGCTATTTAAAATACCTTGACTCATGAATTTAGAGCAGAGTTTTTGGTTGGGAAGGCTTCATATGAAGAAGGAAATTCTAAAGGTGAGATTTCAAGTTATGTTATGGTGGGAGCAAGCCGTTCTCGATGGGGGATGGACAGAGATAACCACTTGGTTTCCACTATCAATCCTTTGATTGTGTGATCGTTGCAACTCTTCTACGGGTGGGATGTTGTTTAAGAAGATGTATATATTCCAATTTGTGCAGTTTGGAAAAGAGAGAGAAGAAAGAATGTGCTTTCTATGATTCAGTTATGTCAACCATCAGCTGGGCATGAATTCTAGTGTATAGGTTGCCCTCAGTTTTAATGTGAGATATAATGCAACAAATCATAATGTTATGCAAGTTTTTTAAACCCAAATCAAAATGTGATATTTAATGTAGCAAGTAATGAATAGGAAGAGGGATGTTCTTTCACTAATGCAATACTAATGAAAGAAAAGAATTATTCTTTTATAGCACCAAAAACATGATTTCTTTTAGATAATAGAAAGATGGGAAGATTCTAGAAAATAAAATTAATGTGGAAGATTTCAGAAGGGAAACAAACACACAACTTGTTGGTACCCATATTTAATATCCTTCACAACTTGAGCATCATCATGGATTTTACAAGACACTCAGAGGTAGATAAATGATTTATATGTCATTTTAGTAGCTGGGAGCAATTTATCTAACTTGTTAGCACTCAGAGCTTTAAAGAAGTGGGTAACACCTTGAAATGATTTGATCTAATCCTCACTATTTTGGGTTGTTCCTTTCAACCAAGGTAAGAGAACCTATATTGCAGCCTTTGTTTTGTGAAGGAGGTGGAGATATCCTTATACTATGCATATTGTATGGAGATGGCCTTGGGAAAACATGATCAATTTTCCATTATTCAAACTCAACAGAGTTATCACTACCAAATGATGGAAATGATTTTAAGACAAGGTTGAGGATGCTAGAGACATGGTATCATCCTAATTTTCTTTGTGCATTTTTGTAAATGGATTGTGTTCTTTTGTTGACACACAATGCAATGCAAGGGTAGTATGGGGTAGGATTAGTTATTCTGAATGAAATTTTGGTGGGATATTTTAGACAAGACTAACTAGAATTTTCCAAATTCTTTGAGGACCTTTGCAAGAAATTTGTAACACCTAAACAATGAGAATAATTCAAAGGGGTTAAGGTACTCCTTCAACTAGGATATGTGCACCAAATGGAGGCCCAAATCTGCACTCTTCCACACAATCTTTGACAACCTACCAAAAATCTTGAAGCAGATGAACCAACAAAGTATCCAGAAATCTCTATTTTATCATGACCTAAGGTGCACCCAAAGGTTTACAAACAATCTCAAAATTCAAGGAAGGTAAAGTGATTTTAAATCTGTTTATCTTTTTATCAGATGAAAGCTCTTCTGAATGTGATACTTCAGATGCCACTAAACTATCAAAAAGAAATGAGACCATGTATGATCAAGAGAGATTTTAAAAACAAGATTGCAACAGGAGTAAGAAACAAAAATTGAAAACATTTGAAACATAAGTGCATGCAAATTCTGCCAAGAGACAACACAAAATAATCTAGAATGACCAAATTTATCAGTAGGGGAATGTTATAAGAACAATCTCAAAGCTTTTTGATGGCTTTACAACTGAAACCAACTCAACATGATACAAATCCGATGCAAAAAGGAAACATAAATGGTTCTCGGGTGGTTTCTCGAGAGAATGGGATTCTTTCAAAATTTTCCCATGAATTTTTATGTTTCTTCGACCTATTGCATGTCTCAAAACATGCATTATATAACTTTCAATTACATTTTATCCTTCTTTCCCAAGAAAATAATATGCCCAACATCAAGTTTGTCACAAAAATTCCAATAGATAGGGATATTTAACAAATTTGCAACAAAAGTTGCAGTGTTTCTAAAAAGGTGAATCATTACAAATCCTTCATCATTATGCATTATGGAGGCACGTTTTTTACTCTCCAAGCATGTAGGCCCCTTTCATTTCATTATTTCATCCATATCATTCCAAAATTTGATTCGCAACTTTATAGTCGATATTTCATGTTTTGTATGGGCTTGAGTAAAAATTATTTCAAAAACACCTCAAATCTACAAATTAATCCCTAAAACCACTTGCATTGGTCTTTGTAGGCACAAACAACAAAAATTCACCAAAGATTCGATGAAAAATGATGCAAAATTCACATTTACACACTTTCTGGAGCAAAAATGGCGGCCAAAAATGAAAATGTACAGTTACCCTTGATCTGCTCTTTCTCCTTTAATATGGGCTTTGCACGTGTCAAAATATGATTGGGAATTAATTCGGGCTCACTTATTGACTTTTTAACTTTTTTGGAAAAATGGAAAAATTGACTTTTTCTCCGCCCCTCCGCCCTTGAAATTTGGTGATGACACATGGCATATGGTGGGTCCCATTGAAATCATGGCTCCATTCTGTGCATTTTGCCCCTTTTTTGGAATTTGGAAAAAATTCACTTTTTTCCCTACAGCCCGCACCTCTGCCTTTGCCCTTGACACATGTCATCCTCTCTATCGCTAAAAACCACGGGCTTATTTCATGTTTTGACCCCTTTTTTCGCCAAGGGAAAATTTTCAATTTTTCTTCCATGGGCCCGCGCCTCCAATTCCTCCCTGCCACATGTCCCCTTGTGGTTTTTTTGTGGGCCAACACTTCAAATTTCCACACTGAGTCTTTTTGTCAAAAGGGAGAAAATTCCCTCTTACCTCCACCGGCCCACCGACCCGCTCTGACCGCCACGTGTCCATCGCTGATTGGAGCAGAGATGCATCCCATTTTTAAATTTGATCCATTTGAAGTTAAAACTTCAAAGTGACCCCAAAATCCACCCCCCATTCTGCCTTTTCAAGGCCACGTGTCCACCTGTGATTGGCCATGGGCTGCGCCTCAAAATTTCACTTTAACATTTTGTGCCTCCAAAGGTAAAAAAATCAAAAACCTACGCCATCCGCATACCCTCTGCCCTTGATTTCTACCACATGTCCTCCTCTGATTGGAATGGGCTGCATCTCATTTTTTAACCTTAGAAAATAGAGCTAAACAATCTCTAAGTCCTCCATCGGCCCACTCCTCCATTTTTGGTTTTTTGAGGACACGTGTCCACTGTGATTGGCTGCGGAGCTTTGGAACTTTTTGTGACTTTAAATTTTTGCAAAATAAAGTCTAAAAACTCTAAGGGAATCGACCACCCACCATCCCTTAGCCAATTATAACCCGCCACGTTGCCAATGCATGTTGAGGAATAATTTGACGTTAAAATGATGCTCGCAAGGCATCAAAAATAGAAAATGCCAGGGGTGCCCTAGAAATTGATTTTTTCGCGAAGGATGGAGTTTTTTTCAAATTAGAACTAGACAAAACATGATTCCGATCACTTCTCGACCTTAGAATCAGATTTTCAAATACATATAGGTATAAAACAATCATTTTTAAGCTTCCACGATCGAGAAAATGGAAAAAATGACATAGCCCACTAGATTTGAAGAATTTAGGGCAAAAATTAGGGCAAACTTGAGTATTCTTACAAAATGGGGCATGTCAAATGATTTTCAAATGGATTAAGGCATGGGAACAGAGGCAACAACTTCATCTTACCCATTAAAACTATATAAAACATTTTAGGAAATGTAGAGTGAAAAGAAAATTAGGGCAAAGGTGGTGTAAGATCAAAATGGACACCAACATCAGCTCCAGCTCGGGGATGGGCACTCCCTGTGAGTGCCACAAGAACAATAAGTAGACCAAGTGCCAAAATAATCCATTGGGAAAAGGATTCATGAGCCAAAATCACCAAAAAACCAACTAAGAACCCGACAAAAATGGCTACCACACAGTAAGGCAAACCACAAACCGATAAAACACCAAAAATAGAGAAAAATCCAAACACTATACATTGTACAAGTTTTGCATACCTCAAATTTGGGGATTAATCCAAGAAAAGATGCATTAACAAATAGTTCAAAACTATTTGCCATTATTAAAAAAACAAATAGTTCAAGAAATTCCCCATTTAAATCTTTGAGAAAAAGGTATTCGACCAATTCCGATATCAAAGGAGTAAGGGCCCATCCATAATGCATCAAATTTTCCATGTTTTCCCTTATCTTCATTTTTGTTATCCCATAACAAAACCAAATCTCTAATATTGAAGGCCCTAGGAGTGACCTTCTTCTCAAACAATCTTTTCAAATTCTCTCTAAATATGATATGTCTCTAGTGGGATGCTCTTCTCTCTTCATCTAGCTCACAACTGATTGATCCTTGCTTCATATGGACTGACCTCTTGATCCTCAAGCTGTTGAACAAACTGAAATGAAGACAACTGCAGATGTAAGGGTAGCAGAGGTTGAGTTCCATAAACCAACTCAAATGGACTCTTACTAGTAGCTCTCTTGGAAGTGATTCTATTAGCCCAAACTGCATATTTTAGTTATTCACCCCATTTTATTTTGTTAAACTCCAAGGTCCTCCTAATGATCTTCAATAAGTTCTTATTGTTGGACTCAACTTGTCCATTCCCTTGGGGATTATAGTTTGAAGAATAATTTAGATTGGTCCCATACTCCTTGCACATTGCCATCAAAGGTTTAATTATGAAACACATGGCATTATCAGCCACAATCTTGACTGGCACATCAAATCTGCATATGATATTATTTAGTAAGAAGACCATATCAACTTGGTGTGTTGCTTTCTTGGTGGGGATTGCCTCTACCCACTTGTTGAATTAATCTGTGGCTACAAGGATCCATTTATGTCCAGCACTAGAAGGGTTTGAAATCTCACCAATGAAGTCCATTCCCCACTATTTGAAAGGAGCTTCAATTGATACAGGCTACAAAGGAAGGGAGCTTGAAGCTTTCATTCTTCTAGAGAAATGTTGGCAGCTTTCACATTTTCTAATCAACATGGTTGCATCTTTGAAGAGAGTAGGCCACCAATAACCAGCTCTCAAAACTTTATGTGTTGTAACCCTTCCAGCAAAGTGTCCTCCACAAACTCCCCATCGAAATCAGCAATCAATTTGGGATCTTCATCTTCAGTTACACACTTCAAGAGGACACCTTCAGGGTTCTTCCAGGCCAGCCCAAAGTCAGTGATGATGTATTTTTGAGAATCCAGCTTGAGGGATCTTTTCTGATTTTTATTTAAATGATCAGGACAACATAGGTGTCGAGGTAAAATATTATATTCTTGTACCACTCAGAGAATTTACCAAATTCTCAAGAACATCTGCCCTTTCTTCCTCTACTTCATTCACTTCCACAGATCTGCAAGTTACTCTCAGCCATGAGCTTAGCAAGACCCAAACCTCTTACCAACTTTGTGGTTTGGATGTCCATATCATACTCTTGTAGTTTGTTCACTCATCTACATATTTTACTTTAGATCTCCATCTCTAATAAGATGTCTTTTACCATGTGTGTGGGGAACATAAGCAACAACTTTTGAACTTAAAATATAAGGCCTAAAAACCTTTGTTGTTTTCACCAAGGCAAATGCTTGTTTTTCCAAGATTATATATTTTAACTCGGTAGCTTGCAAAGCCTTGCTAAAGAAGGCAATAGGCCTCTCAGCCCCATCTTCAACCTTTTGAGCCAAAAAGATGCAATAGTATTTTGAAGCAAAAGAGAAGATTTGGAAAGGCCTTTTTGTAATTTGGGGCTGCAAGACAGTGCATGTTTAAGTGCCTCTTTGATTCCTTCAAAATCTTGAATAGCAGCCTCCTCCCACTTGATAACTTGATCTTTCTTTAACATGCATGTGATAGGAAGAGTCAACTCAGAAAAATTGGACACAAACCTTCTAATGAAATTGATTTTCCCAAAGAAAGATTGGATGCCCTTCTTCATTCTTGGAATTGGCACCTGTTGATTGCTTCTATTCTCTCAAGGTCAATCATGACACCAGCCTTTGAAACAATATGACCAAGAAGCTTGGCCTTTTACACCCCAAAGTGACACTTCTTTGGATTGAGAGAGATTCCAAATTCTCTACATCTGATCAACATTATTTCTAAATGCTGCAAGTGATCTTCTCTACTCCTTGAAAATATAGTCACATCATCTTGATAAATTGCAATGAAGTCATTTATATAGCAAGAAAAAGCAACATCCATTGCTCTTTGGAAAGTAGCTCCAGCATTCATGAGACCAAAAGGCATTCTCACATAAACATATGTTCCCAAGGAGTGGTAAAGATAGTTTTAAATTTTTCGACTCCTTGACAATAACCTGATTGTAGAAAGAGAAACCATCCAAGGTGGACAACAATTCAGATCCAGTCACTAACTATAGCATGTTCTCCATGTTTGAAAAGGATAATTGTCTTTCAATGAAGCTCTATTCAAATATCTAAAGTCTGCACAAAGTCTGATATCTCCATTCTTCTTTCTGAATGGGCAAGGTTTGCAACCCAAGATGAATACCTTATGGGATGACTAATCCCTCCCTCCTTTAGTTTCTTTAATTCATCTTACATTTTCATGGAGAGGAGTGGATGAATTTTTTTTCTTATTTCTGAATGGTTTAGCATTTTTATCAAGAGGGATCTCGCATAAAACAAGTCCTCTCTATATGCTTTCAGCTCTAAATATGACCAGCAAGGCAGTCTTGATATTGTTTCAACAATTAAAGATAGGACTATTTTTCTTCCTTGTTTAAACTTCTTCCCAACCAAACTCTCCTTTGTTTTTCCTTTGTTCCCAAGTCATGCTCTTCCACATCCCTTGAGGCAGATATGTTTCTATTGATGATGTAATCAACATTGCTAAAATTTGACTCAAGAGCAACAAGACCTCTAGGAATGGTGTTAGTTTTCAATTAGATAATATATTTTCCAAACAAATTCTCTCTTCCTTCAATCACACACACCATTGGTTCCCAATCAATATGTTGATCTACAAACTCACCTTGATTTTTCAAGAACCTTTTCACTTGAGCATCATCATTAAACACTTGCCAATGTTTGATGTTGTCAGGGACAACTAGCCTAGTTAACACTTCAACATTGTACTCACAATAAGGTGAAACGGTGAAAACTCCAAATCTTGACCCCAACACTACCAACTTTTCAATAGCAACATTCAAACTTCTTTCATGGTGCACAATATTGAAAGAATCAAACATCTCAATTAGATCCCAAACTGCATGCTTATACTGCTTCATCCGCTAATTTTTTGTAGCATACAATTTTCTTATTTGTTTGACAACTAGCTCTGAATCTCCCTTTGCAATGATGTCCTTGACACCATACTTCCATGCAATTCTCAGACCCAACAACAAGGCTTCATACTCAACAATGTTGTTAGTACATTCAAAATTAAGCTTGAAGGAAAAAACAAACTCTTCCAAGCTAGGAGAAAGCAAATTACACCAGCATCATTTCCAAATTTGGAGCAAGCTCCATCAAATAGCAAGGTATAAGGAGAACTCACTGTTCAAGGAACTTTTACTAATCCATTTTGTTTTATTTTCCATTAGCAAAACCAATAAAATTATCAGCATCAACATCATCAAATCATACTTCATAAGAAGCATTTTTGGGTCCTCAATTAGATGCAACATTTTCTTTTCTCCATAGATCTTAACAAGGTTTCCTCAATGGGAATGGTGGAAAAATACATATCCATTTGGACACTCCCTCCAAAACTTGCAGCCCACTTTCTTGACAATAACATACCCCATTTGGCAGGGCAATCAATAATCACAACATCCAATTTTAAATTCCTCTTGGGATAAGATGCAAGTTGCACAACCAAACCCTTCACACAACCAACAACCGGAACTTCTCTTGAGTCCATGTCAATACATTTTCTATAGGATGATGTCACTTTGATATCCAACTCATTCATGACTTCAAGAGGCATGAAATTACATGATGCACCAGAATCAAACATACAATTATGAAGTAGCCTATCCTTTATGATCAAAGTTGTGAAGAATGGATCAACATTCAATTGGGAATCAACCAAGGATGTCCCCAAATATACCTTAGGTGTCTCTCCAAGATCCTCTACTGTTGGTGGTGTTTCAAGGTCAACAATGATTTGAGGAGGAATCTCAACAACATTTACATTTCTTCCTGGAGTAGTCTTCTCTTCTTTCAACCCCAAGTACTCAAATGCTCTCTTCTTATGCTCAGGAATTCTAAGCAACTCAATGATTGGAACACTCACTTTGATTTGGCTCAATACTTGGGCTATGTCATAGGGAACACTCTTTGGTAAAACAACATTGGAAGGGAGACAAGAAGATTCATTTGATGGCAAGGGATTCTTGGCAGCTTGGGCATGAGGAGGACTATAATTTTTCTTGGGACAACAAAGCTTTTGGCAAATGTTTCTCTCCTAGGAGATTCTTTTGAAATGCTTGTGCTAAAGGGTGTTTTAGGTTTGGCTTGAGGCCCAACTCCCTTGACAACTTTGCTTCTAGTGTTATAGTCTTTCTCTTGAGCTACAATAACATTCATCAACAATTGTCTATCTTCCTCCGAAGGAATACCACCATCATACTTCTTAATCATCAAAGCTCTTAAGTATTCAAAGTCATTGTTAGGAATTTCAAAATCTTGCACTACATCAACTTCAAGATTATGAGGGGGAAGAAATACTTGTACCCATTTGATGTAATCCCAAAATTTGCAGCTTTCCTTGCACTTATCACTTCAGTAGATGTTGTTCCTCCTTGTGAGCTTAAAGTACAGCCCATCATGCAAATATCATCATCAGTACCATCATCATTATTAGCTTCACCTTATTGCTGGTCCACTTCACATGGAGGATGGGGTAAAAAACACCTATCACACCAATCAATATCAGTAACTTCTTCAAAGAGTAGCAATGATAGAAGTTAAGGGATCGGGGTAACACTCTTCCTTCACGTGCTTGAGGATTTCTATTTGCAGACCCCATGGGTCCTTTTCCCCTATCATCTACCCTTTGATCACCTCTAGGATGATTGTAAAATATGTCATAGTTTTGTGCTCTTGGCTGACCTTGTGAAGTTTTCCCAATTCCCTTCTCAGCTCTTGCCAACTTGTATGAGATTTCTTTGATAGCCCCTGCCAAAGTTTTCAAAACTCCTCTAAATCAGCACCCTTTCTAGCTTGAGGTTTTTTTAGGGTTTATCAACTTTACACCATCTCTCTTGAGAGGTTTCCCAATTGCTTTGATATTGTTTTCAATTTGAAGTGCCATGGTGAAAGCTTGTCTTAGATTGGTAGGGTTCTTGTCTCTTAGGTAATAGGCTGCCTTTTTATCAAATGCATCTACATATTTGATTAAACAAGACTCATCACAAGGCCTCAGACTAACAGGAAACCTTCTCAAATTTTTGTTAAACCTTGTGTTAAAGTCATGGACTGATTCATTGGGGTTCTTCTTGATATTCTCAAACTCAAACAAGAGAAATATAGGATCAGTCTTGTCACCATATTGTAACCTAAATGCATTCTTCATCTCAGTCCAAGAATCAATTGAATTATCAGGAAGATCCTTGTACCAATCCCTAGCATCCTCTTCTAGTGTATGAATGAACAATTTAATATACACATCTTCAAACTCTATCTCAAAATCTTCCATCATGTTAACAAAAAGTTTGAGATGCTAATCACCAGTTATTGCATTGTTACCTTGGAGTTTTGGCAATTTATTTCTGACATCTTGTGGGACATCATTTGGGTAACCATCCACTCCTCCAAAGTCTATAGGACCAAAGGTGTTAATAACAAATGGAGGTCTAGGTTGAGCCATATTGTTTGGTGGAGGTGATCTTGGGGGTGACACAAGTTGATGAGGAGTGCAAGGTCTTTGGGGCTCAAGAATTTGATTCACAAGACTGGTATTCTCTAAGTGCTGATTTTCTTGGAAAGTTTTATTTGAATTGAAACATAGAGGTGTAGATTGGAGAAGGAACTTACCTAGTACAGCAGAAGGACCTTCACTAGTTGAGGAAAACAAGTTTATGAGAGGATTTCTTGAATCAGAATCACTTGAAGAAGAGTGATAATCCTCTACCAAAGGATGATCTCTCTCACCAATGGATATATATTTTCCTGATGTCTAACCTTTATCAACCTTCCAAACTCTTCTCCTTCCAACTCGAGTTTTTGAATCTGTAAACAACTTCTAAAGCAGAGTCTCTAATGAAGAGAGATCTTATTCCTTCCATTTTTGCAGAGATTAGGAACACCAAAGTAAATGAGAGAAAGATTAAAACACCGGTACTTATCAAGATCAAAATAGCATGATGATTCGCCACTAAGGAATTTCACCCTAGTTGTGCAAATGCACTAAAATACTCTGTCAAATATCTATCAGCATTGAAAATATTGCCAAACTTTATAGATCAGACCTTCCTTTCTTTGAATTTATCAATCACAAATGCAAATGAAGTGCAACTACTATTGGAAACTTGATAAAATTAGGCAAAACTTATATCTTCAATTATTCCTTACAAGTCTGATTATAAAATGATGCTTCAACAACGTGTTTGCATGTAGAATTTGTAAGGGACTTTACTGGGTTTGATATGCATTCAGATATCTCAAATATGTATACACATATATCAGATTGAATTAAGAGAATATAGAACTCTAACTCTACTCTTCATTCCAATCTTATAAATTTGATCAAAAGATGATACTCAGATTTGTAATTACACATAAATCACACAAGAAGTATTACCAAGGATCTGAAATACTTAATAATGTCCCTGACAATACATTTGGGTGTTGGTACCCAGATATAATCTCCTTCACAACTTGAGAAACATCATGGATTTTACAAGAAACTCAGAGGCGAGATAAATGATTTATATGTCATTTTATAGCCGGGAAGCAATTTATCTAACTTGTTAGCACTCAAGCTTTGAAGAAGTAGGTAGCACCTTGAAACTATTTTGATTTAATCCTCACTATTTTGGGTTGTTCCTTTCAACCAAGGTAAGAGAACCTATATTGCATCTGTGTTTTGTGAAGGAGGTGAAGATATCCTTATCTTGTGCATATTGTATGGAGATGGCCTTGGGAAAACATGATCAATTTTCCATTATTCAAAATCAACAGAGTTATCACTACTAAATGATGGAAATGCTTTCTAGACAAGGCTGAGGATGCTAGAGACATGGTATGATCCTAATTTTCTTTGTGCATTTTTGTAAATGGATTGTGTTCTTTGGTTGACACACAATGCAATGCAGGGGTAGTATGGTATAGGACTAGTTATTCGAATGAAAGTTTGGTGGGATATTTTAGACAAGACTAACCATAATTTGCCAAATTCTTTGAAGACCTTTGCAATAAATTTGTAACACCTAAACAACATAATGCTTCAAAGGGGTTAAGGTACTCCTTCAACAAGGATATGTGCACTAAATAAAGGCCCATATCTACACTCTTCCACACAATATTTGACAACCTACCACAAAATCTTGAAGCAGATGAACCAATAAAGTATCTAGAAATCTCTATTTTATCATGACCTAAGGTGCACCCAAAGGTTTACAAACAATCCTGAATTCAAGGAAGGTAAAGTGATTTTAAATTTTTTTATCTCTTTATCGATGAAAGCTCTTCTCGAATGTGATACTACAAATGCCACTAAACTATCAAAAAGAAATGAGACCATGTATGATGAGAGAGATTTTAAAAACAAGATTGCAACAGGAGTAAGAAACAAAAATTGAAAACATTTTGAAACATAAGTGCATGCAAATTCTGCCAAGAGACAACAAAAAATAATCTAGAATGACCAAATTTATCAAGTAGGGAATGTTATAAGAACAATCTCAAAGATTTTTGATGGATTTACAACTGAAACCAACTCAACATGATACAAATCCGATGCAAAAATGAAATAGAAATGGTTCTCAAAGCGGTTTCTCGAGAGAATGGGATTCTTCCCAAATTTTCCGTGAATTTCTAAGTTTTCTCGACCTCTTGTATGTCTCAAAACATGCATTATATAACTTTCAATTACATTTTATCCTTCTTTCCCAAGAAAATAATATGCCTAGCATCAATTTTGTTACAAAATTCCAACATGATTCACAGATAGGGACATTTAACAAATTTGCAACAAAAGTTGCCAGGTGTTTCTAAAATGGTGAATCATTACAAATCCTTCATCATTATCCATTGTGGAGGCACGTTTTTCATTCTCCAAGCATGAAAACCCCTTTCATTTCATTATTTCATCCTTATCATTCCAAAATTTGATTCTACAACTTTATAGTTTGATATTTCACATTTTACACAGCCTGAGTAAAAATTATTTCAAAAACACCTCAAATCTACAAATTAATCCCTAAAACCACTTGCATTGGTCTTTGCAGGCACAAACAACATGAATTCACCAAATATTTGATGAAAATGATGCAAAATTCACATTTCCACACTTCCTGGAGCAAAAATGGCGGCCAAAAATGAAAATGTACAGTTACCCTTGATCTACTCTTTCTCCTTCAATTTGGGCCCTCCATGTGTCAAAATATGATTGGGAATGAATTCGGGCTCACTTATTGACTTTTTAACTTTTTTGGAAAAATGGAAAAAATTGACTTTTTCTCTACCCCTCCGCCCTTGAAATTTGGTGATGACACGTGGCATATGGTGGGTCCCATTGAAATTGCGGCTCCATTCTATGCATTTTGCCCTTTTTTTGAATTTGGAAAAATTCACTTTTTTCCCCACGGGCCCGCACCTCCGCCTTTGCCCTTGACATGTGTCATCCTCTCTATCGCTAAAAAACCACGGGCTTATTTCATGTTTTGACCCCTTTTTTCACCAAGGGAAAATTTTCAATTTTCTTCCATGGGCCCGCACCTCCGATTCCTCCCTGCCACGTGTCCCCTTGTGGTTCGTTCGTGGGCCAGCACTTCAAATTTCCACACTGAGTCTTTTTTGTCAAAAGGGAGAAAATGCCCTCTTACCTGCCAGCCCACCGACCGCTTATAACCGCCACGTGTCCATCACTGATTGGAGTGGAGATGCATCCCATTTTTTAACTTTGATTGATCCAATGAAGTTAAAACTTCAAAGTGACCTCAAAATCCACCCCCATTCTTCCTTTTCAATGCCACATGTCTACCTCGTGATTGGCCACAGGGCCGTGCCTCAAAATTTCACTTTAACATTTTCTACCTCCAAAGGCAAAAACTTCAAAAACCTCCGCCATCCGCATCCCCTCTGCCCTTGATTTCTGCCACGTGTCCTCCTCTGATTGGAACAGGGGATGCATCTCATTTTTTAACCTTAGAAAATAGAGCTAAAATATCTAAGTCCTCCATCGGCCCACTCCTCCACTTTTGGTTTTTTGAGGACACGTGTCCACCTGTGATTGGCTGCGGAGCTTCGAACCTTTTTGTGACTTTAAATTTTTTACAAAATAAAGTCTAAAAATTCTAAGGGAATCTGACCACCCACCATCCCTTGGCCAATTAGAACCCACCACGTTGCCAATGCATGCTAAGGAAGAATTTGATTGCAAATGACGCCCGTCTCAAGGCCAAAATACTAAAAGTGCAAGGATGCCCTAGAAATTGATTTTTTTGCCAAGGATGGAAATTTTTGAATTGGAACTAGAAAAACATGATTCCAATCACTTCTTGACCTTGGAATTGGATTTTCAAATACATATAGGTATAAAATGATCATTTTTAAGCTTCCACGATCGAGAAAATGGAAAAAACAACTTAGCCCACTTGATTTGAAGAATTTAGGGGAAAATTAGGGAAAACTTGAGTATTCTTGCAAAATGGGGCATGTCAAATTTTTTCAAATGGATTAAGGCATGGGAACAGAGGCAAAACTTCATCTTACCCATTAAAACTGTAGAAAACATTTTAGGAAATGCAGAGTGAAAAGAAAATTAGGGCAAAGGTGGTGTAAGATCAAAATGGAAACCAACACAAATTTCACCTAAGAATGAATAAAATGCAAAAGAACCCCTAATGGGTCCCACCGCGCTCGCCAAAATGTTTCACCATGTTCGTAAGGATTTAGATGAAACACATAAGGGTATGGGACAAGGAGGAATACTTGTTGTGATGGTCGGTTTAAAGGTCATTGCATGCGTTCTGACTTCTTGATCCAATGTTGAATGTGATGTGCATTCCTTTTGGCTAGGAGGAACTACCTGAAATACAAAACAAGACCACAAAAGAGAGTTAAATAGTATATGACAGTGGACTACCTAGCATATACTAGATCCGAGAAGTGTGATACTTCTTAGAAATCCGTCAATCCACTATTTATAAATAAATATAAAATAACTTAAGCATTAAATACAAGAATCTAGTGCTTAGCATTCGATTTGGGTGCCTGAGATTACTATCACATTGATCAATCAAATACCAAAATGCTATACGGGTAAAGGTTTTGGGTTGGGTTGAGTGGCTGCAGTAGCGCAAGTGGTCCAGAGGTCACAAAAAGAGTCTTGGTAAGGTTGGGTAATATTTTGGATTATTTTGGGTGAGGTAATTAGGTTATTGTTCGGAAAATTGTTATCAAACACAAAGACCAACGTCGGTCGGGGTTATCGATGTCGGTTTAGAAATGGATGATACTAGTTTAGGGTGACCAATATTAGTCAATGTAGAAAGTGATAGGGTGTCAGATGGAGGGTGTTTGGGCTCTCTTATGTCTTGTAATAGAGAGTTTAAAAGGTCTCTGTGGGGGAGGGTAAGGTGACAAGTCTAAGATAGGTGTGGTAAGGTTTTGAGTGAGGTTTAGGGTAGGCTAAGGGTTGAGTTGTTAGGTTGGGTTGATAGTCACAGTGACCAATATCGATTAAGTAGACCGATGTCGGTATAAGATAGACGATTTCTGCAGTTAGGGTTGAACAATGTCGGTGATTGTGGGGAACTAGAAGATATTGTAGAATACAATTTGGGTCCTCTCTGTGATTGCACAAAGAGTGTGGAGGCTGCTGTTTTGAGGTCTACATGAGGGAAGTGATTTTGGGATAGGTTTTTGTGAATTTTAGGTGGGGTGTGTGGGGTTGGTTGATAGAGAAAGATGAGGGATAGATATAAGTAAGAACAGTTGAATAGATGAAGGAAAATAGAGAATACAACTACAAGTGATAGAGGAGAAACTAACTTACTTGGAGTTTAGAAGGGTTCTAAATGCCTGTAGTGGTGGAGAGGTGGTTATATATATTCGGTGAAGGTTGATCTTTGGAATGGTGCTCAGTGTTATGTCCGTGCTTTTAGAATGCTACTGTAAATGTAAATACCTTTGGATCAGTCTTGATGTTGGCTATGGATGTCTGGATGTGTGAAAGGGCTCTAGTTATTGCTTGTATTTAGATCTCCTTCGTTCCAAAACTCAAGAATGTGGCCAACCTCTTAGAAAAGGTTACGAAAAAAATATAAGATAACCGAGGATGGTTTAGGGTGACCAAAATTGTTTTAGGGTTGACCAACGTCGATTAAGGCAGGAAATCCTAGGTTTACTAAAAATGCCAAATCTTGGCAATCTTTTTTGGGTCATCTCGGTCTATTCTCGCGGATCAAAATGACATGTTACGTTTTAATGAGTGGGAATGTGGTTAGAGGGAGAATATGGATATGATTTTAGGGTTGCGTACTAAGTCTTAGTTCATTAAGATAGGTATGACTAAGTCTTAGTTAGTTATGGTGAGTGAATGTTGAGTCCTAGTAAAGGGGAAATATGCTAAAAATAGGTTTGTGGTGAGGTGTCTAGGTGAGGTGGTGGGGTGAGGTGTCTAGGTGAGGTGGAAATTAGTTTTAATTAAGGTATTTAAATAATGAATGAAGTGAGGATGAGTATTAATTTAATTGTAAATAATTAAATTAATATTAATGTGGGGTAGAAGAGTCATGGTTAGGTGAATATGTTTGAGTTGGCTATTTGAAAGGGGACCAAGGGGAGTGTGACCCAATTTTTGTGTCTACAAAAACACTAAACATTAAAACGATGTGATTTTAGCTCTATGCAACAAGATAGACCAATGTAGAAAGACATAGCAAAAAAATCACCATTCACAAATGAGAGAGAAAGAAATCGGTGGTAAACTATATCATAATTAAGAATAATTCATGATATAAATAGCTTCAAATCTTATAAAATAATTAACATAGTATTCCAATTAAGTACTATTTCATCAAAAACATAATTTGCCTTTGATAGACTGTTTTACATGATTAACTTCTCAACCATTCCTATTTAACCTGAGAAGATAACTATCCCTACAATTTCTTAGGAAAATTTTAGCTTTAGATTGAACAATAGTATTTTCTATCCCAACATATTTAACCACCTAGATTTGTCTTAAATTAGGGATGCTAAGATCAACTCAAAACATAAGATTAAGTTTAGGATAGTCCCAACATTTTATCTTGGAAAGAGATTATGATGTAAGAATCCTATAATTCAAATTCAAAATAAGTTTTAAGTTCAAGTTTAGAATTAAATATAATTCAATAAAGGAGAGATCAATTTGGCATGTAATTGGGACTAAGCAAACAATCCCTAAAGAGATACATCATTACCAAAGTTTAAGTCAAAAGAGTAAAATAATGAGATTTAACAATCCGCTTCAGCTCCTTCAACCACTCCAATATTTTCTCCAAACAAAAGACTTACTCATAATAGTTTCCATCCAAACACAAAAACCATCTAAGTTACCTTTGTTTAAGCTTAACTGTCCTATCACAACCTGGATGAATTCCTCAAGAAAATTCCAGTGAAGGCACTATGAAACATACCAAATTGTTCAAATCCACATCAATATGGAAGCAGAAGGAAAATAAAAGGAGAGAGAGAGAGAGATTATTCACTCAAAGATCTAAGCATGTTAAGAAAGAGAACAAGATCAAAACAAGAACATAACAGACAAGTCTAGTCTCTACCGTGCTTAACCAAAATTCCAAACAAAGTAAGAGACATGGACCAAATTGAATGAAATTGTCCAAAAGTAATAAGAAAGAAGAAAAAAATTCACATTTTACTCAACATAGTAAGGATATGATGTGGGTAGATTCAATATCTGAAGCTAGTAAGTAATTCATTTTCCCTAGTTCAGAAAGAAAAGAAGGAGATTACTAGGAGGATAAGTCTACAATAGACTTCCAAAAACTCAGGTGCTCACAAGAAGTTAAGAATGAATAAAAATACCACTAAGCCAGGAACAAGCATTTCCTTTCAATGTTGATACACTTTCCTTAATCTAAGACCGAGCTAAAACCGGGTTTGATAGTTCATAGACTAGAAGCAGTTAACACTAAAATATCATTCAAAAGACAAGGGGTGAAGTTAAAAATGGAAACCTACCGATGCACACAGATCATTAATACCCCAGAGAGGTTTCCGTTCTTATCATCAGATTCCTACATTTAGAGGTCATACTATACCCCACGGAAGTAGGAGAAAAATAAAAATACATACTCCTATGATCTTCCCAAAAGAAAAAAAGGTATAGCAAATGAATGAACAATTCCAACGAATCAAAATAAGTATACATCACAGGCTTAAACACACAACCAAATGACTTAACAAGCCCGTGGAGCAATAACTATTTACAAAACAACTCCAAAAATTTGTTCCCTTAAATCCCCAAGTCGAGGTCTACAACTAGAAGCAACACAATAAAACCCATATTTGAAAATTATTGAAGAAAACCTTTCTCCGTAGAATCCAGATAGGTTTAATCAAAGCCAAGGTATTATAAAGATAGTTAAATACCTATAGTTTTCCAACATATGGGAAAACGAGATCAAGTTAAGGCAAGTGTAGACACCAAAATTGGGTCACACTCCCCTTGGTTCCCCATCGAATAACCAACTCAAACATATTCACCTAACCATGACCCCTTCCACCCCACACTAATATTAATTTAATTAACTTAATTAAATTAATACCCATCCTCACAATATTCATTACTTAATTATTTTAATTAAGCTAATTTCCACCTCATCCCTCCACCTCACCTAGCCACCTCACCCTAGACCTATTCTTGGCATGTTTCCATAACTAACTAAGACTTGGTCCCACTTACCTTAATGAGCTAAGACTTAGTTCAACCTAAAAATCAATGCCTATTATCCCTCTAACCACATTCCCACTCATAAAAAGGAAACTTCCGCTTTGATCCGGGAGAATAGATAGGTCTAGTGGAAATGATTGCCAAGATATGTTATTTTTAGTAAACCTAGGGAATCTCACCTT
This sequence comes from Taxus wallichiana var. yunnanensis, assembly GCA_018340775.1. Taxonomy (NCBI): domain Eukaryota; kingdom Viridiplantae; phylum Streptophyta; class Pinopsida; order Cupressales; family Taxaceae; genus Taxus; species Taxus wallichiana. The sequence continues at coordinate 316,797,838 of CM031239.1, forward strand.
AACCGACGCCGGTCACCCCTAAACCAACGTCGGTCAACCAAGAACCATCGTCGGTTATCATTTATTCACCTTAGCAACCTTGTTTTTGGGTTGGCACATTTTGATATCAAAGGAATGAGAAGATAACTACATGCAAGTAGAATAAGAGCCTTTTCACACCTACAGACATCCATAGCCAGCATCAGGATAGATCCGAAGCATTGCACTCACGGTGACATTCTAAGAAGCATCACTATTGCACCAAGCTCCATCCCACCAACCAATCATCACCACCACCCAACCATTAGACCTACAACATTGGTAAGTGTTTTTATCACTGATCATTTCCATTCTTATTCTGTCCATAGGGCTATTATCATTTTGTTATCATTCTTCCATTAATATTCCCATTCCTTCATAGTCTACTTTTTGAAAAACTCAAACCTCACCCACCCTTTTATCATATCACCTATCCTGGCCCTTCCACCTCTCTGAGTGTTCTCAACATTCCCACAGACCTTGTCATCCCCTCCTTTAGATCTATCTAGCCTCACCCAGAATTTCTGCAATAAGGTTTTTATGAACAACTATCACCCGACTATACCAACATACATTACCCATGACCATCATCATTGGTCTCTCCTAAACCATCGCCGGTTATACGGACCGACATCGGTATCTTTGTTTCATACCTTTTCCAATAGAGAACCTAACAACCTTTACCAAGTTACCTAAACAACCTAGAACGACCCTAACCCGACAGTTCAACCCAACACCTGACAACTACCTACCTTTCAAATCGACTATAGCCTAGCTTTGTTATGTTATATTTTCTTATTGTGTTTGAATGAAATACCTAAATCATATCAACTACAGTAGGAATTTGTTTATTTCTCGCATTAAGTTGTTTTAAATAGTGGATTGATAACCATCTAGGGAGTATCACACTTCCCGGATCTAGCACACGCTAGGCAATCCCTTGTCATCATATATTTTTAACTCTTCTTTTGTGGTCTTGTTTTCTATTTCAGGTAGTTCCTCCTAGCCAAAAGGAAGCTCTCACAATCAAGCATTGGATTGAGAAGTCAGAATGCGTGCGCAACAACCATCAACCGACTAGCATAAATAGGTATTCCCCTTGGCCCTTACCCTTATCTGTTTCATCTCAATAACATAAAGAAAATGGTGAAACATTTTGGCATGCCCGGTGGGACCCATCAGGGGTTCTATTGCATTTTCTTCATTCCTAGGAGAAATTTGTGTGTTTGTTTCCCTTTAAAAGGCTTACACATTAATATTCTTCTCTAGTAATCCTCTCTTCTTTCTAATTTCTCTAAAAGAAACATTTCTCTTGGTGCATTTAAAAAGAATCATTCTTCTTTCTTGCTTTCTACATTTAGTGAAAGAGCATACCCTCTCCTATTCATCATTTGCTTCATCGAATGTAATTTTTTCGATTTGGGCTTAAAATTGGTTGCATTACATTCTGATTTACTACATTTAGCTCACATTAAAATGAGGGAAACCTATATGTTGGAAGTCATGCCCAGTTGATGGTTGACACAAAGAATCATAGAAAGCACATTCTCTCTCTCTCTCGTGTCTTACCAAACTGCACAAAATTGAAATATACACATCTTTCTTAAACAACATCTTACCTAGGAACACCTGTCAGCGATCACATGATCAGAGGATTGGTAGGTACTCCCCATCTCATTACTTCTGTCAAGTCATTACCTCAGAGGACAGCCCACCCCGCCATAACATAACCTAAAACCTCTCCTTTTAGATATCCTTCTTCATAGGAAGCCTTCCTCACCAAAAACTCTACTCTAAATTCATGAGTCAGTCTTCTAAATAGCATAAGCTCAACACATTAAAAATCACTTGTTAGATATGTGTTTTTAGCATTTGATTGACATGCGTTTTGAGGTGTGAGGATATGTTTCTCCATTTTTCCATTCTTTTGCCTTACACACTCCACAATCATAGTTGGAGTATTCTAACTTCTTTTGAGTGTGTCAGGACTTCATTGCATCATCTCTAGACCTCTAGGTTGATTATTTATCTGACTCAAATTCACAACAATCCATTTTTCTACATTTTTCAATTTTCACAATAACCGGCATTGGTTTATCTATCGACATCGGTCCCCCTCGACTGCCGGCCTCAATTTTTCCTAACGGCATCAATTTTTTGTTCTTTTGGGTTAAATTTCCCAAAGAACACTTATTTCATTTTCTTTGTTTGTCGAGTTCTTGTGAGTCTCTATACTCTCTATGCTTTGATAAATAGTCATCATACAACTTGTTCATCTAACTATCACTAGTCTTTTCCTCATTTGGTAAAATTGTTCTTGTCTCACAGTAACGACAACGTCGGTTACCCCTGAACTGGTATCGGTCATCCTTAACCATTTTCGGTTACCTGTGTTGAATCTCAGCTGATACATTACCCAAATCCACCTATAAACACCTATTTTCTTCATTCCCACTACTCTGTGTCATCTATAGGATACAACATCACCTGATATACATTCATTCACATGGTGTTGACTCACAATCAAGCTAACACTCTTATATTCTACGTTAGTCATCAACCACTCCTATCTAGTCCTTCACCACCCTCTTGTCCTGTCACCCATGGATCTAACCTACCTACCACCATTTTCACAAGCAATGAGGAATTTTCATGAATCCTTGATCAGAATCCTGTGGCCTTATAGTTCTACCTTTCCCACTCTTCCACCCGGGACTCCTCAAGTCAGTTGATATATGACATGCCTGTATCCATCTCTCTTGCCCTTATTCCCACTTCTGCATTAGCCCCTAATAATGTGGTGTTACCTTCACCTGCTTTACCCCAGTAGTTTCACAGCTAGGCCCCATACCCACTATGACCACTGCATCTGCAGATCGAGTCACACACCTGTGAAGTATATTTGTTGTCCCCTCATTGACCAACCAGACCATAACCTCATCCACACCCATTGTCTCACAGATACCAATTGTAACACAACCTCCCATGGTGTCGGTGACCCCTACTCCATTCTAGAATCTTGTCCTCTCCATCCCATAATCTCTACCCCCAATCACTACTAGAGTCACTGCGACCATCCCACCTACATACACATACTATCAACAACCCCCTATCTTCTCGTCACCCATTCTAGATATATGCCCTCTATATTGGTCCCCTATTCTCAACCTTCCTATTCAACACCACCATACTGGAATGTCACCCACATCACATGTTCAGTACCAACTCTCCTACACCACAGGAGGAGCCCTTCCATCGTAACCTACCAATGACCTCATCAAATTAATGATGAAAGGATACAGATGCTAAAAGCATCGGTTTCTAGCTCATGCAATTCTCTCACCTACGATGAAATCGTAATGAGCCCATTCATCCATCCATCCCTATTTTCCCATACCTTGTACATTGGGAAATGCCAAAATTCAACTGTTTCAATAGTAAAGAAGACCTACAACAACATTTTTGGTCTTTCAAACATGGGTGTTACCTAATCTCCCATGATGACGCTTTACTCCTACGAAACTTTCCAATGTCCCTGACAGGACTTGCATTGGACTAGTATAGTGGGCTACCTAGACATTCCATCTACTCATTTAATCAAGTAGCCCAATCCTTCTTAGACCACTTCTCAATCAACATTTTTAAGAAGGTCACCATGACTGATCTTTATTCCACATGGCAGTATGACGATGAGTCTATCACTGACTTTATCACTCGCATATAGCACAACCTAATTAACCAGATCACATTTCAATTACCTCAAACTGAACTCATAGAGTTGTTTACTTGAGCTTGCGCTAGACACATCTCACCAACCCTGCAGGTGTAGACCTTTCACACTTTTGATGAGGCATTCACCATGGCACAAAAATTGGAAATTTGTGCTATCGAAGAGAAGAAAATTCCAGTTGTGCATAACAAGAACATCTCATTCAAATCAAATGATGCTTCTTCATCTTCGAAACCCCAAAACAACTATTCAAACCCAAAGGACATGCCAACGCCGTAGTTCTCAAATCTATCCCCCTCACCCATCAAACCCAACCAAACCTCCTTCTAATCTCTCTCCCATCCAAGCTTTCAGTTCAGACGAGAACAATGAAAGTACACTTCAATAGGAGAACCTTATGCTTCTGTTTTGGAAAATATTATTAAGGCTGGTGCCATTACCCTTCCACCTATAAAACCACACACTAGTTTTGACCCTGAGCACCCCATGCCTGCATGGTATAAAGAACATGACTTTTGTAACTATCATCATCATGTTAAAGGTCATAGTGACAATAACTACATCACCTTCAAGAATATCATCCAAGAAATGTTAGACAATGGAGATCTAGTCTTGGATAGCCCAAATGCACCGCTAACCAAAACCTACATATCTTCAAGAATCCATTCCCTAATCATGCCCCATCTTCCAACCAAGTTGGTGACACTTCAACCAATGATAGAAATGTCTGCGAGGTCCACGTTATTTTCGATGACATACCAATTTCTTCCCAATTTCCTCATGTTCCTTCTATAGATGAAATCTTAGCCCGAGCTCCCTACCTACATAAGAACTTATTTCATCTACTCCTCCACCCACAAAGGAACCCCCTTCATTTTATCCTTCATCCGTGGAAGAGCCTATAATTAATGCACATTGCCTTTGACCCCTCAAATTTTATGAGCGAGTTGTCAGTGGCACCTCTCCTACTCATAGGAGATACATGTCACAACCTACACCATCACAAGTAGAATTCACCTCTAGCCCATTATCTCCTCTACCCATGGAGGATCCTATAGAAATACCATTTCCTTTAGATGACCATTCTCCATCAGACCTTCAAGATTTTGCTTGATTTGCTTTCGGATCTCTTACCCACAGAATCTGAGGCTAGCCATTTCCTGTGTCTCAAATACATTTTGTGGGGATTGCTACTCGATCCATGTTGGTCCCACTTATAATAGTACCATTTTCATGCTTGGCTAATCACCTAGACTATGTTGATAGAGCCTTACTTTGGGGACGTCTTCTACTTCCTGCTTTAACCCAAACACACACTGTCACTCAACGACACCTCCATATCTATCCAAAAGTGTTTAAAGTGACCAAACCAAACAAAACCATGACTCTTTCAACACTTCTATGTCATCACCCACAACCCAACACACACCTACACCCCAACATACATCTACACCTTCTCATGCCTATATCATCTCCCTTACCTAAACCCATCACTACCTTAGGGGTCATGCCGACATCGAACCTTACTCACCCACCCATCAAATTAGATTTAGCCACATCTTCCCAAACCAACACTAAACTTATTCCGACCCCTAAAAAGAAGACCCAACCTCCTAGGCCTCATACACCAACCTCGCCTACCACACCATTATCACCTTCACCCCTTTCGTCCATCCTAGGACCTCACCCCTCGACCTTGGCCAAGCAACCTCCTTCCACTGGTAAACCAAGAATGCAAAGCAGCCCACCTCCTCATCACGAACCTCTAATATACCCAAGTGATCCACACAACCTCCACCATCACCCGTAACCTTCTTACCACCCATACCACCACTACCGTCCATAACTTCTTCACTACCCATGACACTTTCTTCTCTTTCACTCACACCTTCTACCCAACCTCTACCAACCACCTCCACAACAACTCGGTTACCCCGTGGGTAACCCATCCTCTTCCACCATCTTCTTTTCCTCTACATCTCATACACCCATGTCACCTTTGCCCAAAAAGGTGTAACCTAAAGCTAAAAATACGCTACCCTCCAATAAGGTAGTTAAACCAACCAAACCTTCCATCGCCAGCTCTTCTACCATGCCCGTACCCAAGCAGATGCAATCAAGACCGAAGACCACTCCACACACCAAACTAGTGGACCAACCCATTCCCCTCTTGTAAAGCCTCTTCCTCCACAATCAGCCATACCTGTACCCAAACCCACATTCACCTCCCATTATGATCCACTAGCAGGGTCCTACACCAAAATCTTAACCAATCTCCTCAAAAATTTTGTCATCACATTACCACCTCTTAGACCTTACGACCCACTCAAACCCAAACCAAAAGGGTTTGATGAAACTAAAATTTACTTACTACCATCGTGTGCCAGGACATGATGTAGAGAACTATAAGGCTTTAAAACCGCCCTTGTCCAATTATGTCCTCCTGAAGAAAATTTTGACGATGACGATCTTCTTGATGAGGACCCCATTTCACCTCCACCAATTTCCCCAAATCTTCTTCCATTACCTACTCAGTGACCAATATCTCCACCCCCGCAACTCTTTGATCCACCCTCGAGATTCAAGATCAACATGATCAACATTGCCACCCGTGCCCAGAAAGACAAAGGCAAGGAAAAGGCAACTGGCCCATCAACCAACCCTGTACCCAACATACCATCCGCACCCATACCCAAAGTCACCATTCGAGGTCCTGCATATCCTATTTCCGATGGGGTCACACATCACACAATGCTAAAAAAATCACCAATCCCCCTCAAATGTCTTTATATGACCTTGTCCAAACCTCTGAGTCACATCATCAAGCCCTCATATTGAGGTTTTACCAAATGATCATAGCCTCCCATCATTACCCCTCACCACGTAGCCTCTCTCACTGGTCATCACCCCCTACGCCTCCACCTACTCACCCTAGCACCCTATTTTTAGATGAAGAGATTGCTCCCTTTATCGATGACCTGACCCTACTCTCTTTTCATCTCCATATTTATCGATAATATATATGCATATGTGTTATGATTGATGGTGGTGCTAGTATTAACATCATCTCCTCCCATGCATACGACCAAATGTGAATACCTACCAATTACATGTATGGTAACCCAGTTATGTTACACTCCTTTAATGATGCCATGACCTCTACCCTGGGTACCATCATTCTCCATGTCCATGTGGGTCCCTGCACTATCCTGGAACTTTTCTATGTCCTAGAAGGGGAGTTCTAATATAATTTGTTGCTCATCTGGCCTTGGATCCATGCCATGGGTTGTGTCCCTTTGAATTTACACCGCTGCCTCAAATTTGAACACGAGGGACATAATTACACCATCCCTGCCGACCCATCACCTTTCAAGACCTGTAACATGCTATACTCGGCCCAATGATGTGCTTGTACCAGTCAAGGTATCTGCCACTATCCCTACTTCACCTTCACCTACAAGCCCATCCACCAAAACTACCACTACCTCTTCTACATCTAACCTTGTTATCCCCCTTCTGCTGCATGACCTCTACCATTGACTCACATGTTTCCCCATCATCTAGCGAGTCATCTATCCCCACTACCCACATATCAACTATTGATCCCTTAGAAGGTTTTTCAATGCCTCACTCTAGGGAATACCGCCTATACAATATCGACACCTTCCTCACCCTGCAAGAGTATGGGAACCTGTGTCAACACCCCAGTTATGACATCCGCATCGGTGACATTTTTCCTTATGGCCCTCCCCACCTTCACACTAATCTAACGTATGGGGACTTGATATTGCCACCTATAAACCCGAACCTCCATCCCAAACCCAACCATTTTCATCTGACCTACACTCCACGACTATCACTTCACTCACACTTTCCTCCACTTGGTGCAATGGAAAGGATTTGGCTTTGTATTTTATGAACAGGCCGCCATCTTCATCATTTCATGTACCTCTCGTAAACACAATGACCGTAGTGGAATTGGTTTTGATGCACCACCTTCAAGAAGGTTCATTCATTGACCTCATTCAGGATGGAAAACCTTCCCCACCTCATTCACCCACATTACCATCTTCACCCATGGAGTCCATAGATCCCGAATCTATTCCTCCTAACTTTTTTTCGTAAACACCATTTCCCTGGGACCTCTGACCTATCAACGTGATGGCGAGGCTCCTCTTCTCTCCCATTCTTGTATCCTGACATGATCGATGATGATACACCTTCTATTAATGTGTTCAATGTCAAGATGATGAATCCATCCTCACTTACCTTGGTGTGGAAGATTCTTATATTCACTAGTCATTACCTTTTGAGATGCAAACCATGTTAAATGAATCAACCATTGAAATCAACATTAACACTCAGGATGACCCACACATTCTAAAGATAGGCCAATCCTTAGACATTACTGAACAAGAAGCCTTCACCTCTTTCCTTTAGGACCATAGCAATGCATTTGCCTGGTCCTATGCCGATATGCCAGTATTGACCCAAAAATCATGGTCCACAATATCGTAACCATTCCTGATGCCAAACCCATCAAAAAAAGCTACGGAAAATACATCCTCGCATTGCTCTTCTAGTCAAAGAAGAGCTTTAGTGCCTTCTCTTAGTTTCCTTCATCCTACCCATTGACTATCCCCAATGGATTTCTAACATTGTTCTATCACAAAGGTGATAGGGGACTCACATTTACATGGACTTCCATGACCTCAACCTAGCTTATCCTAAAGATGATTTCCCCTACTAGGAATCGACCAACTAGTTGATCTCATTGTTGGCCATGAAATGCTATCACTCATGGATGGTTTCTCGGGCTACAATCAAATATTACTAGCTCTAGAAGATCAACACAAGACTGCCTTCATCACCCCTTGGGGAACTTTCTACTATCGAGTCATGCCTTTTGGCCTCAAAAACATTGGTGCTACATATCAGCGAGCCATGACTTACATCTTCCATGACATCATGCATCATATTGGAAGATTACATAGATGATCTTCTGGCCAAATCTAAACATCGAACTAAACACTTTCCCATCCTTAAAGTCATCTTTGACGCCTCATCAAGTATTGTGTGTGTCTTCAACCAAAGAAGTGCGTCTTTGCGGTACTTTTCGGAAAACTCCTAGGTTTCATTGTTTCTTTGCGTGGCATAGAAGTTGATCCTGCTAAAGTCAAGGCTATTCTAGAAATGCCTCCACCCACTAATCTCCATCAACTTTGAAGCCTACAAGGAAAGTTACAATCTATTCATCATTTTATCTCACAGCTTTTCGACCATTGTCAACCATTTCATCATCTTCTCAAGAAAGATGTTTCATTCAAATGGGATGATGAATGCCATAAAGCCTTTGAGGCCTTAAAACAATACCTCCTTCAACCACTAGTGCTCATTCCTCCTAAGGATGACCAAGCCCTTTTACCTATATATTTCCATTGACCATTCTTTAGGTGTCATGCTTGCTCATCACGATGACCAACACTAGAGAGAAAGTGGTTTATTACATAATTTGTACCCTTCTAGACTACAAAACTAGATATACCATGCCGAAAAACTCTCTTAGCCTTAGTTTTCATCACCACCAAACTCCTCCATTACCTACTCAACCACAAAACCTTTTCATTACTAATATTGACCCATTACACTATATGTATGCCAAACCCTATCAACATCAACATGTGCATGCATGTTGGCTTATGCTTCTTGCTGACCTTGACCTCAAATTCATTCATCAAAATTCCATCAAGGGCCAACTATTGTTGATCAACTAGCTGACGCACCTATTTTTAGGAATCAACCATCTAACTTGATTTCCCAGATGAGTCTATAGCTACCCTTTCCTAGATGAACCCGCTTACCAAATGACACTCTTCTTCGATGGCTCCAAGTGTTAGCGTGGGGGTGGGGCTGGTGTTATCCTCATTCCTCTTGATGGTGAACCTATGCCTTTGTCTTTCAAACTCGATTTTATTATACAAACAATATTTTTGAATATGAAGCACTCGTATTGGGTCTCAGGCTGCTTATGCCTTGGATGTTAAGTCATCAATATCTTTGGTGATTCTCAATTGGTCATAAACCAAGTCAATGGTATATACCAATGTCGTAATGAGATACTTCAAAAGTATAAACATCACGTAGATATACTTTTGACCACCTTTGACTATTACACACTTCAAACCACCCCACGATCTACCAATAAATTTGTGGATACCATGGCCTGCTTGGCTTCTTAGATACCTGCTTCCCCTCTTGACTCTAAAATCTTTGTCATAATACAAAGGCTACAATCACCCTCTTATTTACCTCATGAGGTCTACTCATTGGAACCATTTCCCCGACCCACGTGACCTTTGGTATAAGCAATATGTAGACTATCTTTCCCTTTCCATTCTACCCACCGATCTCACTCGTAATGGACAATGTGCCTTTCTTAAAAGTGTCTCCCATTATGTCATCATGGGTGGTCTTCTTTATAAGTGTGGATTTGATGGAATTCTCTTACGATGCCTTACAAGTTCTGAAATTCCCTACACCATTAAGGAAGTCCACGATGGAATTTGTGGAGGTCACTTTAGTGGTTTAGCTATGTCACAAAACACATTCTTCACCTAGGCTATTATTGGCCAACCCTAAACCATGATTGTTGTGATTATGTCAAACATTGCGTGAAATGCCAGCAACATGCTAATCTCCATCACACACCTAGTCATGCCTTACAGGTCACACATGAGACCTTTGGCCTTTCTCTCAATGGGGTTTGGATCTTGTCGGTGAGATCAACCCCCATTCTTCACAATGCCACCAATGGATCATAACCGCTACTGAATATTACACTAAATGGGTAGAGGCCATTCCCCTCATTTCTAAAAAAGCCGAGAAAATATGTGAATTCATCAACCATCACATCATTTTTCACTTTGGTGTTCCTCACCACCTCATCATTGATAATGGAAAGCAATTCAAAAACAAAACCCTATGCAAACTATGTGACACTTTTGGCATCAACTAGTTTCTCATCACCTTATTACCCACAAACCAATGGTCAAGCCGAATTGACCAATAAAACCTTGAACAAAATTCTTATGAAGGTAGTCAATGATACATTGGGAAGGATTGGCATACGCACATTCCTTTCACCTTGTGGGCTTATCACACTAGTATTCACACTTCAACTGCTGCCACACCTTTTTTCTTGGTCTACGATACCGAGGTTGTCTTACCTCTCGAAGTCCAGATTCCATCTCTCCGCATCTCACTACAAGACATGCTCAATGATGATGACTTTCACCAAGATCATTTTGGCACAACTTGAGTTATTAGATGAACGTCGTCTCAATGCTCTTGACCATCTCCAAATCTACCAAAAATGTATCAAACATGCCTATGAAAAATGTGTTCACGAATGAACCTTTTAGGTCGGTGACCTCATCCTGAAGGAAAATCAACATGTAACCAAAGAGGAGAAAAGTAAATGGGGAAAATTTTCTCCTAATTGGCTCTGGACCCTATATCGTTACCCATGCCTATGGATCAGGTGCTTATCATTTGTCTTCACTTCAAAGGTAAACCCAAACCTGAGCCCCTTAATGCCTTGCATCTTCGACCATTTTATTATTGATGTCAAGTTCTATACCACTTTTTGTCAATTGATCGCTCATCCCTTGAGTGTTTTCACCTTCCATATTACCATTTTGAGGATCCATGACTCAAAAAGAATCATGTGATTCCCATCACCTTTCAACCTTATCTTCAATATGAGTACCACGACTCTACTCATAGCATGATTCTCATGGATACTTTTCATCTTCTTCAAGATGGAATCCCATGGTCATTCATCACTCGAAACCACCTCTTTCATAGTTAATCTTTGTGTGCTATGGTCTTGTCTTCTAAACAAGAACCTAATCTTCCTCTATAGTCTTGTCCATGACTTAAATGTCCAAAAACAAAAAGGGATGCAACTCCTTGAGTCAAACTTCCAAAGAAAAGATGACTCCCTCAAAAGGGACATCTCTTCACTCTAAATTCCACCACTATAAATAGACTACTCCCTTAAAGGACAACTATATCAAGTTATTTCACAAATCTAATAAAAATATCCAGAAGCTTCCACATCGATCAACTTCACGAAGACCTCAAGGAGATAATATACCATCCCATATAGACTTCCCGCATCGATCAGTCTATTAAAAACAAACAAATGAAGAAAAAGATGAAATTTTTGTCATGGACTTGCCTATTTTTGATTATGGGTTTCTTGTTCCAAAAAACACATTGTCATACACTAAGTTACGTTAAACCACCCATTCTCACCTCCTTGCCTTTTTAGCCTAATTTCCTCTTTACTCAAGGGACTTCCATGCAACCATGACATTTTCATGATTATGTGACTTTCTTCACCCTTAGAATGGTCCATTATGCAATGCCTTTAGGGTCTTACGTTCATGAGCCCCTCTTAGGTATGGTCGACTCATTAGGGTTCTTATCAATTAAGCGGCTCTTTTACCACCTCTTACCATTCACCTTCCTCATTACTTATTGATTATCCTATATAGGACCAGATCATCGACACCTATATTTAACAATCACTCAACCATGCCTACGACCTAAACTCAATCATGCCTATAACCTACATTCAACCATGCCTCACACCTACCAACCCATTCCTCTACTTTATCATAATCTTCCCTAGCTTATGGGAGAACTACATCGGCTTGAGGTCCCTTTTCACTGGGACTATGTAGGCAACACTTCGAGGGCATGGGGCCCTTGGAGGTTAGCTCGGCCACTCTTTACCCTAACCAATTCCCCTTTCACTTTCCTATTCACATTCTACCCTAGTTAGTTTCCATTTTATATCAATAACTGGAAATTAAACCAAACAAGCATCAAATAATACACATTTTATTACATCATCAAATCATTCATTTATCATTTTCACATTTCCACTATAGCACATATTTGGAAATTAAAACCATAACCTATATATACATCACCATTTTTCCCCCATGTTACCTACAACTTGGACATTACCTCATACCTAAACCAACTTGACTCAATCACTAACTCAATCATGCCTAAACCAACCTAAATCATGCCTAAACCAATTTGACTCCATCATGCCATGACCCTAACTCAACCATGCCTGCCTACTGACTCAACCATGCCTACGACCTAACTCAACCATGCCTAAACATAACCTGACTCCATCATGCCTATAACTTGACTCAACCATGCCTAAACATAACCTGACTCAACCATGCCTACCACCTAACTCAACCTGCCTACTAAACTGACCACCATGCCTACCACACCTATTTTTCATCCATCTATACATAACAATCAAATTCTTCCATCACAAGTACATCATCAGCCAATCATCCATCTCATCATAAAAATTTATGTATCCATACAATATACACTGATGCCAAATAATAATCATAATCTCTAAAAAAATCTCATATATAGCCTCACCATCTTGGCACGCAGGCCGGTATATGATCAAAAATAAAAAAACTCCTCGTATACAGCCTCACCATCTTGTACACACATAGCCAAGTATATATATAAAAATGTGTCAACTATATGAAATAGATGCACTAATCATAAATGGTGACTAATCATCACCCCACCTGATATCCATCCCTATCTCATCAGTCTCCTCCATCTCCCCTCCAGTGGGGTGCCCTGCCAACCTCTCTCCACCTCACCTCGATCTTCCCTCTAATGGCCCTCACAGAGTTGGCCTCTGTACCTTGTGGTAGCCTCACCACGACCCTATCTCGGGGCTCATCGCCCCCCTACTCTCTCTACACTATGCATATGAGACTTGGTCCTCTCACTCGAGGCCTGTTGTGCTCTGTACTCTGCATAGGATGGGATGTCTATCCCTGTAGCCATCAAGTGATCCTGATAATATCGTGCCTCTCCTAAGGCATCCCTGAACCTGGCCATAGGTACTATCTATGGAGAGGTCCATCTTGGCCTCTCGGCCCTATACCTATCTCTCGAGACCCTTTCCCACTGGTACCTGTAAAGAGGGACCCTATCCCTATGCCTGTGCCTGTCCTGAGGGACCCTGTCCCGCCCTTGTCTATAAAATGGGACCCTGTATCTGGGCCTGAAGGGCCACAACCTATGCTGTGTAGTGGCCAACTGGCCCTATAAACCTATAAACATGCACCTGTAGGGTGGCCACCTATACCCCATCCCCATCTCCACCCTATGTGGGTACCTATCCCTGCACTACTGGGCTGTAGAGTGGCCACATGTGCCTGCAAAGTGGCAACCTGTGCCTCTAAACCTATCAAATGACCCCTACACTATCCCCAATTATGTAATCAGGGTAGCCACCTGCCCCTGTAGGGCATCCTCTTTGCTATGATGGTGGCTAAATCTAGCTACCCGGCCTCGGTGGTACTACTCGTAAATGTGTAGCCCACCACCTTTCTCAGTATCTATCAAGTAACCCAACATCATCAATCACCCGGTCTATACCACCTCCTCCTCCCCCTGTCAAGGACTATCATCGGTTGTGTGGTAGAGGCAGAGGCCTCTCCACGTCATCCCTCCTATACTGTGGGAAGGGTGGGGTATATCTGAAGTAGCCCAAACTATCCATCTAACCCTATCTATGGGTATCATCTCATGCTCTCCTACACATTGCCCCTCTATCCATCGGAGCAGTTGTAGCTCTGTAGCTCCTCGGCCATCCACCCATATGATGGGAAACCCACATATGGCCTCCAAATGATGTCCATGCTAGACAACCCCTCTAGAAAATACCTGTAATAGGCTACATCATGTGTAGCTCTAACATCTCGACGCTCCCCAATCATAGGCACCCATCACCTATGAAGCCCACCAAAAAAAACCCGGCTCAAATGCATCATCCTGAGGCATACCAACTGGACACACACACACACAATGTGCTCATATGCCCAACAATGAAGTAGGAAAGTGCAACATAGGCTAAACCTCCGTAGCCACCCATAAGCCCATAGCTCTCTATATAACTATACCAGGAATGTGGTGCCCATGTAAAATGGGTCTGTCCTCCACCATATCATCATGCAAACCCCCATCAATGATCATGGGAATCTCCCACCCTCTGCATCTAGTAGTGAAAAAACAAACTACCTCCATCAACAACACCACTAGCCTCATCTCCTCGGATGGGCCTGGTACATATCTTCGTAGCTCATACTGGTGCTATGGAACCTCAACTCCTGCCCCCCTCACCAAACACGGTCAACATCAACTCCTTAGATGCCTCTGAGGAGATAAATACACTGCATCCCCACTATCGGTAACCGTAGGATCCTGTACACATCCTCAAGGTGATTGTGATCTCACCCATCGGTAGATGGAATGTATTGGTCACCGAATCCCATCTGTCGATGAGGGTGACCATCAAACTTGGCTCCGGACTATGTGTTAGTAGCATCTGACCCCAATCAGGCCAACCTCTATGCAACATGGTGCCAATCATCAACTGTCGCACTCCCTCATACCTCCACGAGTAGGGTGGTACCCTATCTCACATCCGTAGTTGATCTCTCACCTGCATCCAACAAACCATCACATTAATACACCTTGACCATACCCACAATCACCCTTGACACCTCACCTATACCTATTACCCTACCTTTTTCCCTCGCAACTTACCTTCTTATCACATGTCCTATCTACCCACCCCAACCCTAACCAATTACCATTCCACCATACCTATTTAAACCTCTCACCCATGCTATTTTTCCATCCACAACATCTTCTTATACCATTACCTATCTCACCCACCCACCCTACCTCCTTTTTTGCCTAGTTTTCTCCAAATAATGACCGACACCGGTTTAGGTGAGACCGACCATGGTCTAATACAACCGGCATTGGTCACCTCATCTGTGACTATTTCAGCTCACACCAACCGACGTCGGCCAACCCTTGACCGATGTTGGTCACTATCAGGCAACCAAATCCGCGACACCCTACCCTATTTCCCCACAAACACACCATTTTACCCTCCCGACCTATCCTTCCCTACCCAAATCCCCCTAAATTCATCCCCACCCATCATTCACCTAAATATACCCTTCTCCCTTCCTATTTTACCCATTTTTCATCCCAAATTCAAATTTACCTTTTCCCCCAAAACCTATTTGCCCCTAACCCGATTTCTCTACACAAATCTACCTACCAAACTAGGAATGGGATTGAATCATACCTCATCACATTGTCATCTCCATGGTGGCACATCGAGCCATTGCACCGGTGGTCCCCCCAATCCCTCTCCTACCTCTACCATCACCAACCGACCTCCTCACCTCCAACCAACCGAATCGATCAAACAAGATCTAGTGGACCCACCTATCACCTATCGATCACCCACTACGAGGCTCGCCAACTCAGCTCTCCATCTCGCTTTCGGTCACTTTCCACCTTTTCCTCTCTCCTCTATCATTTTCTCCTATTTGGAAAATTACAAATGATTATGCAAAAAGTGGAAATTTCCTTTTTTAACCACCTCCCCGACTTGACCGACCGATGTTGGTTACCTACCTAGACCGACATGGTCTTGTGCCCTAACAAACCATGGTCATTTACCTAGATCATCATGGTTAAGCATGACCGATGTCGGTTACCTGTTTTGGCCCCATGGCAACCCATTACACCTTATCTACTTTCCCACAACCTTTTTCACCTAACCTGACAGTTGACCCTGACCCTCCACCTCATCCTCCTGACCTCATCATTTATCACCCACCCTCACCATCAGTTGGGGCATATTTTTCCCCCTCGTGGCCTTACCTATGCCACACCTTCTTTTTACCCACACCTGACCTCCTATGCCATGACCTATATGCCTAGACCTAGAACATTGTTAGTGACCTTTGAACCACTATACTCGTTATACCTTGTGACATGGTTACCCATATTTGTTTAGCCTACCGACCTTACCTTTCCTATTGTCATGTTGTTTATCTTGACTTGACCTTTGGTGTATCAGAACATACCTAAACATTCCTGCACCTGACCTCTATTGTGTTTCCACACCATATCCTATACCTTGGATACCGGACTCACTTCAACCCTATTTGGATAGACCTATCGACCTTGGATGATGTAGAGTTTGCAAGCTTTTCACTCTGGTACCATGTTGTAGTTTATACATGTGCATACATGTTTGACTATCACTACCTTTGACCCTGGCCCATTTCCCTATTTTCCCATTTGACCTTTACCCCATTACCCATTTTTACCTCCACCTACCCTACCCACACCTACCTACCTAACCATTGATTAGTGGATATTCCCATGTCCTCACTCATTGCATCTTGCGATGATGGTACTTATTTTCTCAGCCTAATAGCCTTACCTTGCCTATGGTCATGACCCTTATCCAAACAAACCTTGACCTTTTGACCTTTTGGATGTACCAGAACCACACCTACGTGTTCCTGCATCTTACCTCATTGAGTTCTTGGACCGTATCCTTTACCCTGGATACCGGACCTCAACAACCCTTGTTTGGATGACCTTTATGACCCTAGCTAACGTACATTTGTTATGTTGAGCAACCCTGGTATCTCATGGCATTTCACAATGTGTGTGTATGTCTGAATGCTCTACCTAATCACCCACCCTACCTCTTACAATCACCATACCCTCGACCATCACCTTCTTCACACCTAACCCTATTTTCTCAAACCACCCACCTCCTCATTTTATCAAACCACTCACCGCTTCCTTCTCTCACCTCATCGGTTCCTAGTTTGAGGGGGTTACCTTCACCCACGCTTGGGGAAACATCACCTTCACCCACACATGGGGAAACCACATCTTATTTTTGTTCAACATCACTTACCAATACAAGCTACACAACAAAAAGGGCAAAATGTAGACACCAAAATTGGGTCACACTCCCCTTGGTCCCTCGTCGAATAACCAACTCAAACATATTCACCTAACCATGGCCCCTTCCACCCCACATTAATATTAATTTAATTAACTTAATTAAATTAATACCCATCCTCACAATATTCATTACTTAATTATTTTAATTAAGCTAATTTCCACCTCACCCCTCCACCTCACCTAGCCACCTCACCCTAGACCTATTCTTGGCATGTTTCCATAACTAACTAAGACTTGGTCCCACTTACCTTAATGAGCTAAGACTTAGTTCAACCCTAAAAATCAATGCCTATTATCCCTCTAACCACATTCCCGCTCATGAAAAAGGAAACTTCCGCTTTGATCCAAGAGAATAGACAAGTCTGATCGAAAATGATTGCCAAGATCTGTTATTTTTAGTAAACCTAGGGAATCTCACCTTAACCGATGCTGGTCACCCCTAAACGATGTCGGTCAACTAGGAACCATCGTTGGTTACCATTTATTCACCTTAGCAACCTTTTTTTGGGTTGTACACATTTTGAGATCAAAGAATGAGAAGAGAACTACATGCAAGTAGAACCAGAGCCTTTTCACACCTACAAACATCCATAGCTAACACCAAGATAGATCTAGAAGCATTGCACTCACGGTGACATTCGGGAAGCATCACTATTGCACCAAGCTCCATCCCACCAACTGATCATCACCACCACCCAACCATTGGACCTACAACATTGGTAAGTGCTTTTATCACTGATCATTTCCATTCTTATTCTGTCCATAGAGTTGTTATCATTTCTGTTATCATTCTTCCATTAATATTCCCATTCCTTCATAGTCTACTTTTTGACAAACTCAAACCTCACCCACCCTTTTATCAAATCACCTATCCTGGCCCTTCCACCTCTCTGAGTGTTCTCAACATTCCCACAGACCTCACCATCCCCTCCTTTAGCTCTATCTAACCTCACCTAGACTCTACAATAAGGTTTTTATTGAACTACTATCACCCCGATGTACTCGATGCTAGTTACCCATGACCATCGTCATTGGTCCCTTCTAAACCATTTTCGGTTATATAGACCGACATCGATCTCTCTGTTTTTACATACCTTTCCAATAATAATAGAACCTAATAACCTTCTACCAAGTGACCTAAACAACCCAGAACCTAACTTGACCAGTTCCAACACCCTGACAACTACCTACCCTTCAGATTTGACTATAGCCTAGCCTATTATGTTAGATTTTCTTATTGTGTTTGAATGAAATACCTAAATCATATCAACTACAGTAGGAATTTGTTTATTTCTCACATTAAGTTGTTTTAAATAGTGGATTGACAACCATCTAGGGAGTATCACACTTCCGGATCTAGCACACACTAGGAAATCCATTGTCATATATTATTTAAATCTTCTTTTGTGGTCTTGTTTTCTATTTCAGGTAGTTCCTCCAGCTAAAAGGAAGATCTCACAGTCAACATTGGATTGAGAATTCAGAACACGCGCAATAACCATCAACCGAATAACATAAACAAGTATTCCTCCTTGGCCCTTACCCTTAAGTAGTCCAAACCAAGAAAAATGAGACCCAGATCCTTATTTCATCGGGGTCTAAAATTATATGCAAAAGCATTCACAAAATCACAAGCAGAGAGATTATATCAACAAAGAAAATCCAGATTATTTCCAAGAGTAGAGTTCTTTTAATGAAGACACTTAAGTAAAAGCAAAACAACTTAATGGGTAGATCCTATCATGCCTGATAGCACTTCTCCTTCACAAAAACTTCAATACCTTCTTCTTTGCCACAAATGTCAACAAAACCTTTAACTCTTTCCCATTCCTTTTATAGTTTCCATAGTGCCCATTAAAAGTTCAAAGCCATGCAAAAATTACAGTCATGTAAGAGTTACAACTATGCAAGAATCAAATTAGAGGTTCGAAGGATACAAAAACACCATGTAGAGTCTAAGATCGAAACAACAAAATATCAAAACAACTAAAACTTCTCATGCACTTTCCTAAGCCTTTTTTCACCAAATTCAAAAAAATTAAATGCAAAGGATAGATAGTGTAGACACCCAAAATATTCTTACACTTAGAATTTCATCCAATTCAAGTGATTAACGATACTATGTTAATTCCCCATTCTTTGCTCCATTCTCAAATGCCCATTTACGACACCTTCTTGGTCATATTCCTCCTATAAATCATCTAATTTGGTTAATATCTCTTTTATTAGCTAAACATTCTTCCTTTCGACCATTCAGAATCTCCCTAGTTCTATCTAGACCACTTCTATTGGCTTCCTAAGCCATCTATCGATCCAAAATTGGTTATCTAGAGCCCTCCCAACTCTCAATGAGTCTCTAATCACTTGCTAATCAATTTTAACTAGCCTAAACCAATCTTAACTAAGCCTAAAGCATGTTTATCCTAATCTAATCCTAAAGTACTTTTTAGACTTTAGTCCCACATGCACCCAAATTCCAAATTCTTCCAAACCAAAAACTATAAATACAAGGCTAAGCCTACCCATTCAGACTTACAACTTTACTCTCAAACACTTTGGAAAGGCATTAGAAACCATTTGTGATAGCTTTAAGCTATAGAACATTTGGATCTTGGCCATAATCCATTGTTAAGAGCTCCTCCATCTTGCATCCATCCATTCCAAATATAGTTAGTAAGGGAAGATCTAAATCTTGGCCATGTAGCCAACTTGGAGAGATCTCTTCACTATGTTTGGGAGTAAACAAAACATAATTTGATTGCTTAGGATCTAAACTAGGTTCAATTTTAATAAGCTTTCATAGAGTAGAGAGTAGTATACATGTTATTTTTTGATGTTTTTGTCAAAGTTATAATAATTTTATGTTAGTTTCTCTTGTTTAGCTCTAATCTAATGGTGCATGGTTGAGTTAATAAAGTTTTGATGTTCTTTAGCCTCACTCCATATCTTTTGCAACTTTCCATTGCATACGAGATAGTTTCCTCCATTTTCCTCACCACCACCATCTCCACTTTTGGTGAAGACTATATTAAAATTTACATGCAACTAAATTCAGTGGAGATGCCAACTCAGCTCTCCCCAAATTTTCCAATGCCCTTGCAAGGTTGGCAGTAGAAAAAGATAAGGATGCATTAAACCTCATTTAATTACCTTGAAACCGATGCCACCAACCACCCAATGTCCATGTGTTCCATAGGCCCCCTCTAGGTTAGCCACCTTTTAAGTTAGATTAACATAAGTTTAGGAAATCAACTTAGGTCCATAGGTAGGTCTTTAGTTAAGGTACTAACATTTTAATTTCAAGAGACCAAAGAGACATAGGTTAGACTTAGCTTAAGGGTAGTCACTAACATTTATTCATAAATACAACAGTTCCATTCAAAGAAAACATTACATGTTAATAAAAGAAGAACCAACCATGACATCTGCATACAATATACAACGAAGTCGAAGACCTCATCAATTCTCTAGCACAGTCCAAATCCAACGATCAACTGATCTAACAAACTTGGTCATTTTGACCACAATAATTATGAATTAAAAGAATACCTTGGATCAATGGAATTGATCCAAGGTAATGTTGTTCTGAAATAGGAAGTGTTTATAAAAATTGAACCCAGATTTCTCATTCAAGCAACAAACTAATTTTGCATAAGGAGGTGGGTTGTTCTTATTAAATACAGTAAAACACAACAAAATGTACCTACACAAAGGATGAATTATTTTCTATTGTAAACATGATTCCAAAGCCACGGGAGTACACTTTGTCTTAAGACCAAATCACTGTCACAATGTTTGCATCTTTTTAAGTAGAATTCATCTTAGGTATCTGTCATGCTAGAGGCATTACATACCTCCCTCCTAAAAATCATCATCATCCCGATGATTAACTTAGTCAATAATAGATTCAATCAAGATATAATTCTTTCCTTTGTATTTTCATAACAGAACCAGATTTGAGAAATTTCAATTTTCATAATTATTCAGCTTAAAATAGTTGTTTCAGTACTAAAGAATTTAGTTTTTCCCAAAATTGGTAGATTTATTGACATACAAAGAATAAACTCTTAATGTTTTATCAATCCACAGAATCAATTCTATTCAAACAAATATGGAAAAATAACTTTCATATATTCTAGGTTTCTCTAGGTTGCACTTTCTTCATTAAATTGGTCCCACTAGACCTTACATTGACTTATTTCATGATTTCTTAAGTGCATCTTATTTGGTGAGTTTCAATACTCAAATAGGTTTAACCACGATTATTCCTGGGTCTTGGACCTGTAAGGAATTCTAATTTAACACATGTGATAAATCTAAAACATATTTCTTAAGAAAAGAAATATGGAAAACATCATGCATTCATGATAAAGTAGGAGGTAAAGTTAAATGATAAGCTACAAGGTTAATTATTTCAACAATTTCAAAGGGCACCACATAATGAGGTGATAGCTTGGTAGCCTTGCCAAAAGTTATAGAACTTTTTTTGGTTTAACTCTGTAAAAAGACCTTCTCACCAAGTTCAAATTTCTTTTCAACCCTTTTTAATTCTGCATAACTCTTTTTCAATCTGTTGTTTCCTTCAAACATTCATGAATCATTTTAACTTGTTCCATTTCCATAAGGATTTCAGGTCCCAATTACTCTCTATGTCCTCAATGTTATCCTAGCTAATTCGAGGTTCTACATTTCCTTCTATATAATGCTTCAAAAGGTGTCATTTTCGAGAGAGGGGTGATACGTGTTATTATAATCAAATTCAACTAATGGAATATACTCTTCCCATTTATATTGTTGTTCATACAATACATTCGTAACATATCTTCAAAATTTGGTTAACTCTTTTCGACCGCCCATCCACTTTTGGATGGTATGTGGAACTAAAAATTGTTTAGTCCCTAAGGATGTATTAAGTGTTTGCTAAAATCTAGATGTCATTCTTAGATCTCTATCCGATATGATCAATTCAGGTACTCCATGCAATCTGAAAATTTCATGCACAAATATTTTTTCTAAAACAGGTGAATCATCCTTTATATTACCAAAGAATGAAATGTGCTACCTTTGTTAGTTTATCCACCACGACTAAAATAACATCATGTTTATTTCTTGACATAGGAAACCCTTACAATATCTATGCTAATTACTTTCCATTTATATTGCGGTATGTCATGAGTGGTACAATAAACACTAGGTTCAGTATGTTCACTTTAACACATAACATCGAAGGTGTCATAAAATCAATCACATCCTTTTTCATCCCTTTGGAATTTTTTTTTATTATTACTGGCTATAAAGAAGGCTCAAAAGCCAAGATTGATCATGGAAGCCCCACAACAAAACAAGCCGCTCGAGAAAAGTACATCCACCAACAACAATTCAGGTATGATGGAACCACATGCAAACTTTTTGAGTTTACAATCGAACTAGAATAATCATCGAGGCGGAGAAGTGTCATTCTTTAATTTTACGGACGGTTACCCAAATCCGATGAATCACGAATGGAGGGTTAGAAAAAGGAGAATTTTTCCACAAGTAGCAAAATTTCCAACCAGAAACAACCTCATTGTTTACATGAGATAATTTCTCTCTTTGCCAACAACGTATGAGATAAATTTCTGCAATTTCCTTGTTTTTGGCAATAGTATTTTCCGATAAAGGGGTTTTGTGGACAAAGTCGATTCAACCTCAAGCATTTGGAATGCTTCAAGGTCCTCTTTGCAATCGAAAACCAAATGTTCGGCGGGCATCCTTCCACTTTGCGTTTCTCGGTGGCGTTTTGCCAACCCACAAGCAATAGAGGAATGACCAAGACGAAACATCTTCTACATCGAAATGGAAACAAAGGTTGTGACCAAGTTCTCGCTATGCTTCGAGATCAATTTGCGGGGAGGTTTTTAATGTATATTTCCCAATATTTGAGCATAGGTAGTGTGGGTGTATTCAACATGAGAATCTATAAAAAGAGTATCATAGATTTCAAACATTTTCTTGTTCCAGTGGAAATCGAGGGGTAGTTGGCATCGATCCAAACGAGTTTGCATGAAAAAGACTCATTCAGTAAGTGGGTTAAAAGAGGGGGCAGGTTTAATGACCAGTACTTAGTTATCGGGCAAACCCAAATCTTGGAAGCTATGGAGTCTTTATTAGCTATTGCAGAAAAAGTGCAATAAAGATGCCTTTAGCACACGGATATAGATCTAACCTCCCAAACGAGCAAAGGAATCAAATTGCTTGGGGAAATCCATGCGTGTAGGTGGAAGGTGGGTCAAAAGTCCTCCGAATCTAAGATCGAGCATGTTCCTGATAGTATTTTTCAATCATGATGACTCCTCCCCAAAATTTATGCATTATGAGCTTTAGAGGAGAATCCTTGCCCCTTAATGCTTCCTTGAAAGAGGTTACAGTGCGGCCTTGAATAGATGCGCCATGGCCACAAATTGTCAAAGCGTGGTGAACTCCCGGCCACGGTGGCCCTTCCCCACCGAGGAAGCCTCCGACCGATAAATTTGTCGTCGTCCTCGAGAGGATGCAAAAGTGAGATTAATCCAAGAAAGGGTCGAATCCTTGTCCTCGGCCCTTTTCATCCATCGGCGAGTTTGAATTCTAGAAATATATGTTGCTTCGATCGGCGCCCGGGGAGAGAAGGAGATATTATGTCCACCCGTCCTGTTGCCTCGGAATCCAATCCACAAACCATTTTCCAGTGGAATGCCTTGAGAAATATTGTTGTTTTATGTCGAGAAAAGTAATGTGAATTCGAGAAAAAGGTGAATTATGAAATTTAGTTAACAATTTCTTTCTTAATTCATTTAACGAAGGTATGTATACTCTATTTTCAAACCTCAAGATTCCTTCGTCATCAAAGTGAAAACCTTTATATCTCACATCATTTGGATCTACAGTAAGTGTTGTTTTTACTTGCTGAAAATAAGAATTAGATTCCATGACGCTTTTTACTTCATCCTTAAACTGAGTTCTCAATGTTATAAGAGTGGAAATATGCTTCTTATGACTCAGTGCATCTATCACTCTATTTTCCTTGCCTTTAATATAAATTATGTCAAAATCATACTGAGATAGAAATTCTAACCACTTTCATTGTCTTGCATTCAAATTTATTGAGTGAAAATATACTTTAGCCCAAGATGATCAGTCTTTAGTTCAAAAGGTCTACCAAGAAGATAATGCCTCCATACTTGAAGTGCATGAATAATGACAAGCAAGCTCTAGGTCATGTGGAGCATAATTCAGTTCATATAACTTGAGTTTTCTACTCTCATAAGCTATAACGTGCTCATTTTGCAACAAAATACCTCCGAGACCCTCCCCAGAAGCATCTATTACTACAGTAAAGTCTCCATTAGGATCAGGTACAACCAAAATAGGTGCAGATGTTAACTGATCCTTTAGAGTCTTAAATGAAGATTCACATTTTTCATTCCACACAAATTTCTTATCTTTTTTTGCAATGAATTTATTGGTGCAGTGACTTTTGAAAAGTATTTAACAAAATTTCTATAATAACCAGTAAGACCCATGAAGATTCTAACTTCATGTACATTCTTAGTGCTAGACCACTCAGTTATTACAACAATTTTTTAGGGATCTACAACTATTCCATCCTTGCTTATGACATGTCCCAAATAGTGCACTTCTATCTCGTAGAAGGAACATTTGGAAAACTTACCATACAACCTTCTCTTTCTTAAGATTTCTAGAACTATTTTCAAATGCTCATGATGCTCATCAATGATTTTAGAATATATGAGAATATTGTCCAAGAATACAAGCACAAATTTGTCCAAGTATTCTTGAAAAATATTATTCATTAAATTCATAAAGGTGCAGGTGCATTCGTTAAACCAAATGGTAAAACTGTGAATTCATAATGTTTGTACCTTGTTCTAAAAGTTATTTTATGAATATCTTCATCCTTGATTCTTAACTGATGATATCCAGATCGAAGATCTATTTTAGAATAAACTGATGCACCACACATATGATTAAATAGATCATCAATTCTAGGAAGTGGATATCTATTTTTAATTGTTTCTTTATTTAACATCCTATAATCAATGCACAATTTAAGTGTTCCATCTTTATTTTTCACAAAAATTACCGGTGCTTCCCAAGGTGAGACACTTGGCCTTATTAATCCTTTAGTCAATAGTTCTTGTAACTATGCCTTAAGCTCTACCAATTCAATGGTAGTCATTCGATACGGTTCCTTGGAAATAGGTTTGATTCCCGGCTTGATCTCAATCATGAAATCAAACTCCCATTTTGGTGGAAGACCAGGTAACTCTTTCGGAAACACATCACTAAAATTTCATAACAACGGGTATCTTTCTAAGAAGTCACTACTTTCATCGGTCGTTCAGAAATTTTTACTACATACAAAGTGCAGCCTTTGTTTTTGGCCCTTTTTAGTTGCATAGCTGACAATTTCCTAACTAAAATCTCATGTTTTATCCCCTGAATGTCTGTTGTTTTCTGCAGGTCATCAAGACAACTAATGTGTTTTTCAAAACAATCAACCTTTGCCTTATGTTTAGCTATCCAGTTAACACCTATGATTACATCATAAGACCCCAAAGGAGCAACATAAATATCAACTTCAGTGGAAAAACTAGGCAAGTCAAGGACTGCTCCAAAAAGACACATACTAACTGTGTGGACAACATTATTTCCATAATGTACAACCCATGATTTATCCATTTTTCCATCTTTTCTTTTTAATTTTGAAGCTAATTTAGTATAAATAAAGCATTCAATAGCTCCAGTATACAAAATTTTGAATTCTACAGGGTATACCAAATAACTTACATGGCACTTTTATAGGCGTAACTTGCTTTTCAGCTTGTTTGTCAGCTACCGCAACATGAATCTTATGTTGTTGATTTCTGTCATCCTTCCTCAAAGGACACTGATTTGCATAATGATCCTTGCCACAATTGTAATAGCCTCCTACATGTCCTTTCTTAGGCTCAAATTTATTTCCATCCTTAAAGTTATCATTCTGACCCCCATAGGACTTCTATCTATTATTATTGTTCTTGACAAAGTTGTTTCATACATTAGTAGTAGGTTTATTTGCTGCAATTTTCTTGTTATTATCAGCAAAAAAAAAAATTCATACAAAATTTCTTCCATGGCCCCTTTTTGGGTGCAAGGGATGAAGAATAATTTGAAAATTTCTTTCTAATTTGTTCTTTATGGGAAGATATTGCTTTCATTTCTGCTCTTACCTTATGGATTTTTTCAACAACTCCTTCCATATTGATTGGGTTGTGAACATCCACTTTCACCAACTATAATGGGATTTAATCCCATTATGAATTTTGAATCTTAAACTTCTCGTCAGTTTGATACTGAGGTACATACTTGAGGAGCTTGGTAAATCTCTCCCAGTACTCTATTACGGTTAACTTTCCTTGAGCTAATTTATGAAATTTAGTCATTTTCTGATCATAGTAAAGTTGTGGCAGCCATCGTTGCCTAAAATAATTTTTAAATTGATCCCAAGTGATGTTTGTTTCATCAATGTTTAACTCAGCCTTACGGCTGTCCCACCAAGAAGATGCCTCATGGGATAGCTGATAAGCTCCCCATATGGCTTTTGTTTCCTTAGAGAAGTTCTTTATTGCAAGTACTTCTCCATTTCATTGAGCTAGTTCTCATCTCCATCTCCTAATGTAGTGCCATCAAACTTGGGTGGACTTATCCTTTTTATATCATTAGTGAGTTCAATTACCAATCTAGCCTTTTTATTCTCAGGATGATTAGGTGTATTTGCATTAACATTGGCTTCATTATTGTTAGCAATGCCCAAATTCCCAATATTGGTGTTGTCCACTGGAGGTGGTTGATTATTATTACTAGCATTTTATTCCTCCTCCTCATTTACCATTACTTGTTGTTCGAGTACATCCAGATGATCTCTTATTTCCAATAGGGCAACAAGGATCTCATCAATTTTTTTGGATTGCTACTTATCCACCAGATGGTGGGTTGTTTGTAGCATTTCCTCTCATTTTAATCATTTTCTCATTAACAATAAAATTTAATTTTTTATCGATTATGGACAAAATAGGTCCAAGAGTTGCAACCTTCAACTCGATACTAAGATATAACATTCCCATTTTAAGACTTTAGAAACAACGGAATTTTTTTTAATAATGTTCATTGTTCTAAATAATCATAATTTAGAACACACATTCTAAGCCAATCAATCTCATAACAGAAAACCATATGTAGCTGTAAATGACTCGATGAAACATTGATCTCTCATTCCATGACTCGGTATCATACCAATCTCTCATGTTAACTTAATTATTTGTATACTGTTTATACTTGGTTCCCTTACCCTTTTTAGGGTATTAAGTGTTCTATTTAAGAGGCCTATCTGAATATATGTTACCAATATTCATTTGAAATCCCACTTCTTAAACTAGGTGACATAGGACAATGCAACTAGTAGCTTGCGATACTTTGGCCAAATATTTTAAAACATATTATTCATGTTTATATTCCTAGATGGCATACTTGTCAAATAGAATATGTACTTCACCCCACTTCATTTGTTATCTAGAATGGTCTTCACTTGACTCTGTCAGTCCACTTGTTCAAGGTTTAGCCCTAGCCAAGGTTAGCAACATAGTCTAGTGTGGAGGACTGCTCATGGTGACTAAGGGTACATAGACATACCCAATCGACCTAAGTCAATTGCATGTGTCTAGTTACCCTAAGTCATCGTGAGTTGACCCTGGCACTAGATCATACCCCTAACTCTACCTAGGGCAGAACTATGACCAAGTCATATTTATGTAAATCTGGATGATTAAACTCTGAAGGGTGTTGCAACATGTCAACTGCAACATAGTATCCTCATGAAGACCCAAGTCTTCATGAAGGTACTATAATGTAGTTTTGTGTGCCAACATCGACTGAGTTCACCTCATATGGATGAACACATCATGGAAAGAAGTTAAAGACTTATTAAATTTTTCTTTTTAAGGGTTAATTGCAGCAGCCCTACTGAACACTAGGTTCATTAACCATTAGGGTTTTAAGTAAAAATATGCAATTAGAGTTGGTATGCAGATACATCTGCCTCCTAACCATTTCATAAGTTTTGATTTTTAATCCATTAACATTTTAATTTATGTTTCAAATAACAGATTCAACATACATAACAGTGTTGTTATTTACTCACCAACCCAAGCCTTAGCTTACATAAGATCAGATAAAGTTATTTTTATATTAGACTTCAATGGAATGAAGTCTAATCTCTTTTAAGTTCCTTTTTCTACATTCCTAATTCTAGTTAAGGAACTCATCAAGAGGAAGCACACCTTCCACTATCAAAGACAACTTTCAGATTTATTTCCAAGAGGTTTTAAAAACAATCTAATAATCATTATAGGAAGTTTCCTTCCCTTTTTCTTATAAAGGTTTAATGTTCATATAAAACCCCATAGTATTTTACAAGTTATCATCATGGTTTCATTTACCCACATACATTGTTTTAGTAAAGCCATAATGATTTAGTTGAATTTCCAATCACATATGTCAACTTTAATAAGTTGCATTTAATTAAGAGGGTAATACATTTAGTACCCTTAACCTTTATTCATTTTAAACCAACCCAAGAGGGTATATTACTTATATATACATAAAGAAAGTAGAGATAAGCTTATCATTTCATTCACAGAATACCCAAAAAGATTACTCATCAAGTTCAAACAAATCCACAACTCTTTCATTCATCAAAAGGGGATTCATACATTATAAGTCCAAGCACTTCAAACATTTCTAAAATCAAACAACAATAACAAGATCCATTACAAGTACAACTCTCTTTTCCAACAAATACATCTCAATAATGATACATATTTCATCATAAAAGATCCAATCTCTTTGGTAAACAAATGTAACATCCTAAAGATCTTTTCTCCTTTCATCACTTATGAGGTCCATCTGTAAAATTGCTAGCATGGGTCAGTTTAATGAACTGAGCATGATAAGCACTAAACATTAAAATGATGTGCCTTTAGCTAATTGTTTCATAAAGAGAACTCTATTATGAAATAGTATAGAGTAATACAGAAAGACATAGCAAAAGAAATCACCATTCACAAATGAGAGAGAGAGAGAGAGAAAACTGATGGTAAACTATATCATAATTAAGAATAATTCATGATATAAACAACTTCAACTTTCATAAAATAATTAAAATAGTATTCCAGTTAAGTACTATTTCATCAAAAACACAATTTTCCTTTCATATACTATTTTACATGATTCACTTCTCAATCATTCCTATTTAACCTAAGAAGATAACTATCCCTACAATTTCTTAGGCATAGTTCAACTTTAGATTGAACAATAGTATTTTCCATCCCAACATATTTAACCACCTAGATTCATCTTAAATCTGGGATGCCAAGATCAACTCAAAACATAGGATTAAGTTTAGGATAGTCCCAACATTTTATCTTGGAAAGAGATTCTAATGTAAGAATCCTATAATTCAAATTCAAAATTAGAAACTAATTTTAGTTCAAGTTTAGAATTAAATAAAATTCAACAAAGGAGAGATCAATTTGGCATGCAATTGGGACTAAGCACACAATCCCTAAAGAGATACATCATTACCAAAGTTTAAGTCAAAAGAGTAAAACAATGAGATTTATCAATCCGCTTCAGCTCCTTCAACCACTCCAATATTTTCTCCAAACCAAATACTTACTCATAATAGTTTCCATCCAAACACAACAAACCATCTAAGTTACCTTTGTTTCACTTAACTGTCCTATCACAACTGGACTTAATTCCTCAAGAAAATTCTAGTGAAGGCACTATGAAATAGACCAAATTAGATAGCTCCCACATCAAGATGGGGCGAAGACAAATAAAAGAAGCGAGAGACAAAATAGAGAGAGAGAGAGAGAGAGAGAGAGAGAGAGAGAGAGCAAGAGAGAGATTATTCACTCAGAGATCTAAGCATGTTAAGAAAGAGAAAAAGATCAAAATAAGAACATAACAAACAAGTCCAGTATCTACCGTGCTTAACCAAAATTCAAAACAAAGTAAGGGACAAGGACCAAATTGAATGAAATTGTCCCAAATAAATAAGAAAGATGAACAACATTCACATTTTACTCAACACAGTAAGGATATGATGTGGGTAGATTCAATATCCGAAGCCAGTAAGTAATTCCTTTTCCCAGTTCAGAAAGAAAAGAAGGAGATTACCAGGAGGATAAGTCTACAATCAGACTTCCAAAAACTCAAGTGCTCACAAGAAGTTAAGAATGAATAACAATACCACTAATCTAGGAACATGAATTTCCTTTCAATGGTGATACACTTGCCTTAGTCTAAGACTAAGTGAAACTAGGTTTGATAGTCCATAGACTAGAAGCAGGTTAACATAAAATATCATTCTGAAGACAAGGGGATTTCGTGAAGTTAAAGATGACAACCTACTCATTACACATATCATTAATACCCTAGAGAGGTTTCTATTCTTATCATTAGATGCCTACATTCAGAGGTTATACCAGACCCACGGAAATAGGAGAAAAACAAATTAATACATACTCCCTACGAGCTTCCTAAAAGAAAATAGGTATAAAAAATGACTGAACATTCCAATGAATCAAAATAAGTATACATCACAGGCTTAAACACACAACCAAATGACTTAACAAGCCCATGGAGCGATAACTATTTTCCAAGAAACTCCAAACAGTTATTCCCTTAAATCCCCAAGTCAGAGGTCTACAACTAGAAGCAACACAATAAAACCCAGATTTGAAAATTATTGAAGAAATCCTTTCTCCTGTAGAATCCATATAGGTTTAATCAAAGCCAAGGTATAATAAAGATAGTTAAATACCTATAGTTTTCCATCATATAGGAAAATAAATCAAGTTAAGGCAAGCTCCATAGTTTTAATTCAACCCCAACTTTCTACTTAACTCAAGCAGACCAAACAATGTTGTTTATGTGTTGATCAAAGAATACTTGTCAAAGATCACACAAGGAGTCCGCATGGGATAAAGGCCCGAGAACTAAGGGCACGGAAGGATAAGAAGGACTGCATGCGAGAAGATATTTTCAGATTTCATGACTTAGCTGATTTTGAGAATGAAGACCTATTTTTAGAAGATGGCGTGCGAGAACACACCAACGATGCAGAGACATGCACGCCATGCATTGTCTATCTTTGGAGAAGTGGATCAAAGCATTTATGCATGGAGACAAGCTGAGAATAGAATTGACACTTCAATTAACTGCAAGAGGACTATAGATAGGAAACTTGCATGTGTGGCTATGCTTGTAAACGGTGTGTGGCTATCAATAGCATGCGACCTATTTCTGGAATAGATAAGTGGTGAAGGGAAAGTCCCCACCCTATATATATGATGTTAGGTACATAGAAGAGATAGATATAGAGAGGTATGTATGGATGGTATGAGATATATGTCAAAGAATACATGCATATGACTGAATCACTATATCAGTTCCATACGTGCATTGGTATAGATTGACAATATTATAAGGAGCTTCTGTATTTACTAATAAATGGAAGATATTGGCTGAATCTAAGTATTATTTTGTGTGTAGTTGAATAGTGCATGTTATTAATTCAATCATGATTACTATTTAAGCTTGTTCTTTCATAGATATGAGGGTAGCATGCATTGTAGAATGATGGATTAGTTATGAATCTATATGTTTCTCCCTTCATCATGTTAACATCCTATTACAAAACAACCCTAAAGAGGGACCTGGTACCTTTGCGCACTTTAGGTGAGCACTCAGTCTAGGCTGAGTGATGTGCTAGCATGACTAGGGTGTTATCTGGTAAATTCTAGGCTACATCATTGGTTCATTGCCGGGACCTCTTTTCGTTTTTTTAGGATGGTTCGCAATGAAGACGTATCGGTTAACTCTAGCAAGTATTGAGGAATGGATACATGATCTAGAGGAAGAATATGCATGGTAGTTCAACAATGGATCTGAGTTTAATGTACATACTTGGGTAGAACAAAACCTTTATGACAGCTTATATGAGAGCTTTTTCGCTATCTTTCCAGTAGAACTATATGAGTGGCTTACTGCTTATGCATCTCAGAGGGTGGAGGTATTGCATACTTATCGGACACATGAATAATTTTAGGCCCTCTATGATGTTGATCTGATTTGGACTCATGCGGTGGATACGTGGTTTCATGGTGTTCTAACAAGTTATATTATGGAATATTCAATTTTGACGTACTCTTGCCCAGAGGTAGATGAATTCCATTTTTTGTTGTATCCAAGAGGAACATATTTGCAAGGTATTCCATTTGGTGATCTAGATCTTAATGGTAAATTTGAACCTAGAGAGTAAACAGATGGCTAACTAAGCTTTGCCACATGTGAGGGTAGGAAAAGGTTTGGTTTAAGATGGTAGACCTAGTGGCGAGAGAGAGAGAGAGAGGAAGGTGACTTAAGTATAATGAGGCATTTGAGAGGGAGATAGAGAAGTATCGTTCCATTGTAGAGAGTATGGCATGGAGGAGAGAGATGGTTTGTGAAGGATTTACTGACTCACGTAGAAGACATAGAGCCAAATCATCGGGAACTCCCCATCTTGGAAAGCATGATAGAGATCCCCCTTGGCCTCACATGGAAGTATGGCAATAGAGACTACCTATACCATGGCGCGCATCTTAATCTACACAGTAACATAGCCCTTGCGCTTGATTTTGTAGTATCTAGTATGACAAGTAGCCAAAAACTAACTTGGGAAGTAGGAGAGCAGGAGTAAGTTAGGGATCAAGAACATCAATGGCAGGATAGATGAATTTAATGTCATTTGGAGGAGCATTCTTAGGTGCATCATCCACATAGAATGTGAGCACGCAAAATGTTGGATTCACCTCTGGAAGTGGAACTACCTCACAGACTGTAGGGGTACAGTATAGTACTATTATCAGAGCACAGGGGAGTATAGTTATGGGCCCTATTCCAACTACAGGTGGCGGATCAGGAGGTATAGGTGGTTCTAGTTCTGGTGGATCTGGTGGTTCTAGAGGTAGAGGGAACACAGGAGGTTTCGGATCAGGTGGTCAAGGTCTCGCAAAGTAACCACATAATATCTATATGGAGATGTCTCTTCATCTCCCAGAGTATAGAGGTATAGAGGATGTTGCCGAACATGTGCATATGTGTGAAATCTTATGGCACACTAAAGGGATCACAACTGCTGAGTGAAAGGCAAGTCAATTTGCCACTACATTACAGGGGCACACACACAGCTGGTATAGGAAGTTTGACCCTGATCAAACTTGTGTGGATTATGCAACATTGAGAGATGATTTTTTAAAAGAGTTCCATATCCCTAAGTTTGAGTAGAAGAGTATAAGTGCACTCAAGGATATTAAGCAAGGCACTACTGAGAGTGTATGTGAGTATGATGCTCATTTTAAGGCACTTTTATCTAAGCTATCTTATGACATTCACGCTATCTAGCATGCACAAAGTGGTTCGTTGGAGGATTGGTTACAACTTTTAGAAAGGCGTTGTCACATAATATATACACTCGATCCGCGCAATACCTTTGGAAGAAGCTTTGCGTGCTGAGGTAGTTGGGAGCATTGACACTAGTGTTAGTCCATTCCTAGAGGCACAAATTACAGCTATGGAAAAGTAGTTAGAGAAGCTATAGCAAATTCAGCCCATGAAACACGCTCAGGAATTTGGTGTACAAATTGTGAAGTGGAAGGTCACACCAAGGATAGTTTACCTCACAGATCTATATGCTTGTTATTGTTGGACTATGAGATATGTCATTTGAATCATGATGCTAGCCACTGTCCTTTGTTAATGTATCTTGATTTTGTAAAAATTTTAGGTCCACGACCCATGATACTAAGGATTGTTAGCTGATTGGTCAGATCCATGATGCTATAGACCTTAGGGTACGACAGACAAGTATAACAGATAGTTCTAAGGGTAAGAATGAGCACCAAGATTGGGATCATAATCAAACGTGTTATGATAGGAATGAGGGGTATTTTGAAGGAGGTCATGGAAGGGGACATGGATATCATGGTGGATATGGAGGATGAGGCCGTGGTGGAGGAAGAGGTGAGTTCCCTTGTGGAACATGTTATACGTGCGGATCTCCTGACCACTATAGGTGTGAATGTCCTCAGAATATTGCATGTTCTTTCTATGGAAAGAACTATAGCTATGAAGAGTGCTTGGACTTATATGAGCATATGAGTAAGAAGAATAAGCAAGAAAACAAATGTGCCGGGATGGTTAGAATCTAGAACACGGTAGAAGATCGGTGGATGCCCAAGATAACGAAGGACCTGAGGCATTGATTGTGAAAATTACTACACATGCTGAAGTTACACACGTGAGAGAGGCATTGCACCAGAATCCTATGATCACCAAGGAGGAGGTTTAGCAAGTGAGGTACCTAGATCCTGCTCATCAGAAGGAAGTTTACCAAGATACCATGAAAGTGCTAACGAATCTTTAGGGTGAGATACAGTACCTACGGGAACAAAAAAGAAAGCATCAAAGACGGTCCAAGCTGATATTGATTATCGTGAGAGGTGTACAAGATGTTTTGTTAGGAGAACATTATTCCACTATTAGGAAGTTAGTTAATAGGTAACACTCCATGCACAAGTCTTGAGACCGAGACGAAATATTATGCATACAAATCTTCCTCCCGATAGTATTGACTATGACAAAGAAATTAATCAATGTTGTTGTGTATGGGTGGTTGTTGAGAACCATATTGATCGATACAGTGCGGAAGTAAATGTGCTTACATTAGATGCATGGGTATAAATGGGAGGCCTCCATTACAACCATCATCTAATGTGTTATTTATGGCAAAACCGGACTAAGGCCATTCCCATAGGAGTTTTGAAGGATGCATCTATAACTATACAAGGGGCCAAGTTCTTTGGGGACATTGAGGTAGTAGCACTTGAGAAGTAGAAAATTTTCCAGCCCTGTTTGGACTTCCTTGGTGTTATGAGAATAATGCTGACTTGAGATTCAATAAGGGGTATATTAGCTTTGAAAATAAGGAGGAAAGGGTTGTGATACCTTTGATAGATCGAAATTCTACACCATATCTTGAACCTGTAAGTGAGGAGGATTTAAACAGAGTCTATGTACATGCTATTCAGGACCAAGAGGTCAATGAGCCATAAAAAGAAGTCATCCTACAGTGGGAGGATTCTCATTCTATTAGTGATACTACGAGTATTTCTTGTGACAATTAGGCTTATGGTATATATGAATTAGTAGGGCACGAGGTGAAAAGCATGGTTGCACACAAGAATGGACTTTGTTCAATTTGACGGATAGGTAGCACAGTACCTTGGTATACAGGGAAAGAAGATCTTCCTGCCTTTCTAAAGGCCATGGAAACACAATGAACAAATTAAGTTAAAAGGAGATATATGTTAGTCTATACACTTTGCGGGATAGTAGCGCCTTTGGTGGGTAGTCCACGAGACATAATATTATACCTTTGGGAAGAGATTGGAATAGTTTTGTCTACCCGGTTCATAAGGAACCATGCACCTATGCAAATCTATAGTTATCATGGTGATCAACCTATTCAACATCACATTCAGCTAGTGTGAGAGACTCTAGAAAGTATGACAGGAAGAATTACCACCTTCACTCTGGGTGCATAGATTATATTCTATGCTACAAGGATGTGCACATGCTTGGTATGTATATGCAGAACTACATTGAGAAACTGGGAACTGGCAAGATTTGACTGCAGGAATGATCCAGACTTTTGACTACTTCTCGACTAAACCTCCTGTAGCAGAGGCATTAAAATTTGTCAAGCGCTTAACTATGGGAGATAGTGCAAAATTAGAAGAGCATATTCAGGAATTATTCAGTGAGGTAGAGTTCGGAGCATGTTTTGAAAAGGAAGAAGAAATGGACTCCTTACTACTTGAACACGCTTGCCTTGAGAAAGAGAAAGGAAAGATGGTTTACATTGTGGATGATGAGGAAGTTGAGAACCTAGATATTGAACATTCACAAGGAGTGCATGAGGTCTTGGATAGTTTAGAAAGGATACGCACACCTACCACGAACCCATGAAGACAAATAAGGTGAATATAGGTTCGGAGGATGAGCCTAAGGAGGCCATAATTGGAGATTACTGGTCAGATTTGGAGGTAGCAAAGATCATCAAGTTACTCAAGGATTATCAAGACTTATTCCCTCAAGGATATCATGAACTTAAAGGCGTGCATGAATCACTTGGGGAAATGAAGATCAAACTTAAGGATGGTGCATGGCCAGTTAGAAAGAGACCTTACAGAATGAATCCTAATCGTGTGAAAAGGTAAAAGAATAAATTGATAAAATGTTGAAATCTAGAATTATCAAGCCCCTTGATGAGTCAAAATGGGTTAGCCCAATGGTGATCAGTATCAAGAAGGACAAACGGATTAGGATATGTATAGACTACGGGGAGATGAATACTTTGAATGTGTCATAGATCCATTCCGTACACCATTCACTGAGGAAATACTAGAAGGACTTGTAGGGCACTGAAATATATTCCTTCACGGATGGATTTTCGGGTATCATAGGTTAGGATTGCTCAAGAGGATCAAGAAAAGACAACAATTACTACTAAATGGGGAAGTTTTTCCTATCTTTGTGATGCCCTTTCGATTGAAAAATGTGCACGATGTATTCTCGCATATAGTTGTTAAGGAATTTAAAGATTTTGTTCACAACTTCTTACAGGTTTATCTAGATGATTGGATAGTGTATGGGCTTGTGAAAGATCATTGTGAAAATCTGTGCTTAGTGTTTGAATGATGCAGACAATTGAGTATCTCTTTGAACATCAAGAAGTGCATATTTTCTATGCCATTTGGGATATTGTTAGGACATATAATCTGTAAGGAAGGTTTGCTAGTTGATCTAGCCAAGGTTACAATCATTTTAGGCCTGGAAGTGCCTACCAGTCAGAGTGAGGTGTGCAGATTTTTAGGTCATACAGGGTATTATAGAAAATTCATAAAAGGGTATGCCAAAACTACTACACCCTTGGAAGAATTATTGAAGGGGAAAGGTACATTTTATTGGGGATAACTGCAACAATGCGCGTTTGAGATATTAAAAGAGAGACTTACTACCGTGCCCATTTTGCACTTTCCCTCATGGGATAAACCATTTCATGTACATGTGGACGCTTCTAGCATGGCCATTGGCATTGTGTTAGCTCAACCTGGAAAAGGTATTATAGATCATCCAATCTATTTTTCTATTAGGAAGCTAAATTTTGTGGAACATAATTATACAAATATAGAGTGTGAAGCATTTTCAATGATCTATGCATTATAAAAGTTTCGATAGTACTTGTTAGAAACACCATTTATGTTTTATATAGATCACATGGCATTGAAGTGCTTGGTAAAAATATCATCTTACGGGGGAATATGTAGATGGGTGCTCCTATTTCAAGAGTTTGACTTCACAGTTGTGGTGAAGCTAGGGAAAAGCAATTCTAGACCAAATCATTTATCTAGAATCAATTCAGGAGAGAATGCATAGACAATTGAAGAGATAATTTTGGATGCACAGTTATATAGGTTACAATGCATGCCCATGGAATTAGAAGACATTGTTGTCTTTCTACGAAAAGGATTCCGCACCAGAAGGGATGAAAGCATTAGAAAAGAAGAATTTTGTTATACATGAGGCACCATTTATGTTAATTAGTGGTGACCTCTACAAGCTAGGAAAAGATGAAGTATTACGTCGTTGTGTATTGGAACATGAGCGTAAGGATATTATGGAAGAAACTCATGGTGGTATTACGGGAGGTTATTATGCGGGTGATGCGACTTTCGGGAAGATCCTACTTGCTATATTATGGTGGGAGACATTGTATAAGGAATGCAAAGAATATTGTAAGGTGTGTGATCATTGTCGATTGCCTAGGAAAACCCGGGGAAAAGAGATGAGATGTCTTTGAGACCAATTACAAGTGCCGAACCGTTTGAGAAATGAACCATTGATTTTATAGGACCTATTTCACCAGCTACATGCAGGAATGGATCGCGCTATATCATTACTTGCATAGATTATCTCACGCGGTGGGTAGAAGAAGCACCTACCAAGGACTGTACGGCAGCTACAACAACTAGGTTTTTGTGGGAGAATGTTCTTACAAGATATGGATGTCC
Organism: Taxus wallichiana var. yunnanensis; assembly: GCA_018340775.1. NCBI lineage: Eukaryota > Viridiplantae > Streptophyta > Pinopsida > Cupressales > Taxaceae > Taxus > Taxus wallichiana. The sequence goes on from CM031239.1 coordinate 316,836,766, forward strand.
CTTAAGCTTGACAAGTGATAGAGGTACACACTTTTTGAATGAGACAATCAGGATCCTATTAGATGAGTTTATGGTTGCACACCATAAAACTACACCTTATCATCCTCAGGAAAATGGAACTGCTTGAGGCCTTCAACAATATTTTGAGCTAGACTTTGAAAAAAATTGTGATGTTGGAAGAAAGGATTGGGATGACAAAGTATCAGTTGTGCTTTGGGTATATAGAATAATTTACAAGAGATTAAAGAAAGCCACACTATTTCAATTGGTGTTTGAAGTAGAATCTATTCTCCCTATATAATTTATGTTACGTTCTTTGCATATTACGCGCATTGGAGGTCTAGATGATAAATAGGCCTTAGAAGAGTGTATCGAAAAGATGATTCAACTGGATGAGCATCGGGCCATAGCAAGATGGAGCCAGAAATAGGAAAAGGATAGGCAGAAGACATGGCATGATAGAAACATAAGGGATAATAAATTTGAGATTGGACAAATGGTACTTCTTTATGACTCAAAGTTTTTCTGCCATCTAGGCAAGCTCAAGGTACATTGGTTGGGGTTGTATTTTATCACTTCTATACTTGAATCAGGTGTTTTCCAGTTAGAATAACTTGATGTAACACAACTACCCGATTAATTTAATGGGAGTAGGTTGAAGCCCTACTATAAATAAGTCTTCTTGGTGTTTTTAATAAGGAAGTATTGCCATTTAGTTTAGGTTTTCAATTATGTATTTCCTTAATGTATTTCCCTCATTGTCACTATGCTCTATTAATTTAGTTGTTTTTTTGTGTAATAAGTGTGCTTGTGCACATAAAGCTAATTATTGTATGAAGAATGTTTATGCACAGAGGACTACACATAATTTTTGTGTGGGGTGGTTGTAGTAATCCAAGATAAAGACTGGGAATTGAAAGGTGAAAGGAATAAGCTACTACGGGTGTGCTTTAAGTCAAAAGAAGATTACTTCTCAAAAGTGACCAAGGATGGAGATGAATGAAAGAATAGTATAATGCGAGGTAAGTAGAGGCCATGATATCTACCGGGATAAGGTACAATGATGATGTACTTGGGGTGTAGGAGCACGTCTTTGAAGAAAAGTCTCGTGACTGAGAGGGTAGGAGGGTGTACTAGAAGGTTATAGCTGGGCGTGAAGATGTACTACGCGGAATGAACGAATTTGTTCAATGAATGAGGGGATATTTGGTAGGTGAAGGAGAAATAAATATCCAAGTGCGAAGAGATGAGTGATCAAGTTAAGGTGCGAAGGGTGTGAAACGGCGTGACAACCAAATCTATGCAACAAGAAGCTTACGTCCCCGGTGGTGAAGGGTTTGAGAGAAGCAGGAGACAAAAAGAGTTAGGTTACAAAGTTTCCACAAAGGGCATAATTGAATCAAGCTAGGGTTAATTCACGGGGTTGCGAGTTGAAGAGGATACATTTGCGAGGTAAAAATGGCATCGAAGAAGGCATCTATAAGCGAGTAATAAAGGGAAGAAAAAGGTGGTCATCGAGGAAGAAGAGCTGGCACTGAAAGCCATTTTTCAGAGATAAAATATCTAGAAGGAGTCATCTTCGGTAAAGAATGGGATTCTCCCATCGAAATATTAAAGTGAGTGAATATAATCACATGACTTTGGAGAACAAGAAGGAGCTCAATTCCTTACTCACTGCTAGAACAAAGAAGCGCACGGAAGAGGACATGCCAGTACATGATGATGTGGGTGAAAATATTTTGAAGAGAATTGGGGTCTACTAGTTGTATGAGATTCCATATTTTGGGAAGTATGAGCCCTTGTATCAGTGGCTCATGAGTAGGGTGCACAAAGAATTCTTCTACTTTGTAGGACACAAAGTTAGAATCTCATCTCGCACTTGTCGATCGATTACGGTGTCGAAGGCCATAGGAGAAGATATAAAAGGTGATCTTGCAGATAAAGTTGTGATTGTAAAGACCAAATAGGAGTTGGGATACTGAAGGGTCCATGCTGAGAATGGACATAGACAAATTGAAGAACTATCTAGTTATACAAGTTGTAGCACACCTTGTTACCAAGTTGAATGATCAGGAGTGGTGGTATCAAGTAAATACTATGTGGTTACATGTGGCGCGTAAGATGTCAGAAGGGAAAATATATAACATTGCAGGCTATATTATAGAGCAAATAGTCGAAGAAGTGTGCACGGAGAGGGAAGATCATCTTTGCGGTTGTTCCACTATCACTGGTATTCATGGAGATAGGAGTACTAGATGGACCGAAGTAAAAAGTATGGGAATACCCCATGGAGAAAAAGTCCCTAGCTAAAAGATTCAGCAAGTACCTATGTAATGGGGCCATCACAGATGATGTAAAGCAGCGGGTGGAGAAGTGGTATGATAGGCTCATGCGGCATTTGGGGAAGAGTGGCGCATCCTAAAGGACCTACAAAGAATGGTAGGGAAATAAGTTCAATTTTCTATATATCAAATTTCTACATTACATGCTTCCCAATGAAAGATGGAGTCACGGAGCCCTTGGTGTAAGTTTCATTATGCATTCACTATAAGGTATTTCTAAGCATCTGTTCATATATTTGAGACACATGCATGTTGGTATTCAATGCGAGATAAGGTAGACTACGATTACCATACGCCGAGGAAAAGTAGGTGTACCTTGGGAGAAGTGCCTATCTAGAGAGGATCATTTCAGAAGTCGAATATCAAGCTAATAAGCGGCTATAGTGAGATGTGGGGGTAGCATTGGTATATCTTTAGTTAAAGCTAAAAATGGAGAATAAAAAATATGTGGAAGGTGATTTTGCACTTCTAGCACCACCAAAGGGAAAGAATACAATGGAGAACATCCCAATGCTTAAGCCCATAGAACTAGTTGAAGTGCATGATGAGGAGGGGCGCGAAGATAGTAGTGGTTTGGAGCTTATGGGTAGGAGACATCCTACAAATACGATTGAAGATGAGTGCGATGTTACACCACCTCAGCCACAAGAGGGGATGATGAGGACATGAATGCAGTCCAAGGAGCTTATTTTTAAAAGGGTATTTAGGAGAACAAGGACCCAAGGTGCTACTCCAACCACTATGCAGAAATAACCCAGAATCTCCCCATAAAAGGAGGCTACCACAGAGAAGGAGGAAACTGAAGTTGAATGAGGAGGCAAAAGAGTCAGAGGAAAGCACGCTTAATTCTCCTACACTTCAAAGAACATAGAAGAACAAGGTGAGGCATCATAGGAAAAAGAAGAGGAAGATAAAAGACCGGAGGAGACAACTACAAAGGATTTTCAAGAAATTGAGACACAAGTACCAAATTTGGAGGCTAAAGTTCCTAAGTAGAAAAGGTCAAAAAGAACAAGTGGAGAACACATTCCACCGGCCATGGGGTATTGTTGTCTCTGAAAAATGCTCTGCGTTTCCATATCCAAATTCATTTGTTTTTCTCAAGCTCATGCCCTTCGTTGGCATTTAAGCCAAGTTAGAGATTTAAGAAATTAGAAAAAGTCGTGCCCTAGTGCTGTTTAAATCTCTGTTGTGCTCATTTTGAGAAGTTCTCCATTTCCCGATCTATGCACGTGATATCCTCTTTGTAACTTCCATATTTTATCAAAATTGTTCATTTGTTCTATGGCACGGATCATCAAATCATTGTTTTCCTCCATGCCTCCGGTTCATGAAGGAAATTCAAAAATTGGGCTCAAAATGAAAAGTTCTCTTCCTCTCGTATATTTTTTCCACAATCGGGAATGATGGCCATTTCTTTCCTTATCAAATTTTTCCTCAAGCTGACCCCAAGTGATACATGGGTCTCTCTGATTAGATGTGGTTTGGTCATACTTCAAAACTCGCAGAGATGGCTCCACATGTTGCAACGACACAACTCTAGGGTAGGGTCCAAGGGAGAGTTTTCAATAAGTGGTAATTTTAAATTAAGCGCGAGCTTTCCACATGTCCCAGGTACAAAATGAAGGTAAAATCAGCTAAGTACGGAAGGCTCAAGGGATGACTCCACACATCCAAATGGCGCAACTCTAGGGGCACGGTCTAAGGGACAATTTTCAATTAAGTGTGAGCTTTCAACGTGTCCCAGTACAAAATGAAGGTAAAATTGGCTAAGTATAGAAGGCTCAGTGGATGGCTCCACGTGTCACAATGGCGTAATTCGAAGATGAGGTAGAAAAGGTCAATTACCAAAATAGTGCTAGATGCCACGTGGTCGAGTCATTGGAGAGGCAAAGCCCGCCATGGAAAATTCAAAGCGGATGAGCGGGCCATTGGGGGATTTGAGATTTTGAGTCTCTTTGTAAAAAAGGTGAAAAGTTAAAAATTAACCCATGACCTTGATCAGGCTATAAGGGAAAAATTCAAAGTTGAAGCTTGCAGGGAAAAATTCAAAGTGGATGAGTGGGCCATCGGGGCACTTTTGGAAATTTAACCAAATTCCCAAAAGTGAAGTAAAAGTTCTAATTTTCCCCGTGACTCCACCAAGGTCTCGGGCCCGCCGTTGAAAATTCAAAGCAGAGGAGCGGGCCGGTGGAGGAAATTGAGTTTTTGAGCCTTTTTCCAAAAAAGGTTAAAATCTTTGAAAAGGGTTGCGACCCCATTTCCAATAAGAACGTGCCACGTGTCTAAGTTGAAAATTCAAAGTGGGGTTGCGGGCCAATTTGTTCCAAATTTCCAAATCTCATGAAAAATCACAAAAGGTGAAAGGCTTCCCTCATAACCACTCCAATCCCTTCCTACCATGTGGACAACCCAATTTCAAAGTTATAGGAGCAAATCAAATGGTCTATATTTAAACTGGAAAATCGAATGTAACAGTTGCTTTGCAAGATCCGGTTTTTAACCCGCCATGAGCATTTTCTTCACAACAGAGGAATTTGAAAAGGTGTTGAGGATTTTTGAATTTGTAACAGTTTCTTGCAAAGAATATAATGGCTTCCCTAATCCATTCCAAGGTCTGGCGATTGATTTTGAAAAGAATAGAGTGCTTTGTACTTGGAAAAGACAGAAAATGCCATACTTCTTCTATTTTCCCTTCTTCTCAGATTTTCCTCTATTCTCAAGCTATGTACAAACTCTGCTCGAGCTTCAATAATAAAAGAATGAATTTTTCCTCTTTGATTGAGAAATTGATTGGTACTTTGTGACCAATGAGTTTCATTCGAGTCTTGTAGCTTCTCCTATAGATTTGTTTTTCTTTTGACTATAAATGCATGTAAATGAAGTTTCTAATTAATGTGTGTGGGCATCTAATATTCTAATCACAACATTAGTTTCTCCTACCTCCATTCTCACTCCCTTTCCCCTTCTCAGACAAATTTCTTCTCTAGTGAGAAATTGCTAGCTTTGCCACAGGGTTAGTGGAGTGCCCCTATTGGATCTTTGGTTGAAAGGCCACCATTGAAATCCACTTTTTTACACATGCACATACTAAGCTGCCTTTGTTTAAGTAGAGGGACTTATATTCCCATAATTTAGGTTTGAAACCCACAAATTTTTCCACAAGACAAATTTTATCGCCAACGATTTTGTGCCCACCGTGTGGCATATTTTTGTAGCATATGCACCTAAAAAACGACCTCAAGGTCATAAAATACAAAAAGGAAATTTCAAAAGAATTTTTTTTGAAGATTGAATAGTCATATGACCTATATGGATGTAAATCATGGCTATCCGGGAAATCCTCCAATTGAGGGACCGATTTATTCTTTCACATCCAAGAAGACATTACTTCTGATCTGAGAGAAGCTATTTGGCATAATAGACAAAGTGTCAATCAATACTTCATTGTTATAAGGATTCTGGACTTGGAAGAGGAACATGATGTCGAATTGGAAAGGCAAAGAAAACTTCCAGCACCTAGAGGAGAGCATAAACTTTCAAGTTGGTTAATAGAAGATACACCCAACAACTGAGGCAAGGAGGAAAAATTGATCCCACATTTGAAGAGCTTGAAAGAGAGGCAGTTGCTGAGGAGGAGATAAGGGCTCAACTTGAAGAAATAGAAAGACTCCAAATTGAAGCAAAAGAAAGAGCAGCGTGAGAAATGCAACCTTAGTGAGATTGGATGATATAAACAGAATAGAATGGGTGATCATGAGAGTGAGGAATGCATGCCTAATGTACCATGGGGAAGAAATACCACTTCGGTGGCTCTTTCTCAACCACTCCATGAGATCCCAAGAGGATCAATAAAGAACTTGGAAAAATTCAAAGGGAATGGTTCTCAACTCCCCAAAGAACATGTAGCAAAGCATTCATCACCGCCTATGGATTGTTGGGAGTTGAAGATGAAGATGTTTGATTAGGCTCTTTGTGGATTCACTCCAAGAAAAATCTCTTGAATGGTTGTACATGTTGCCCCCAAGATTTTTCACATGCTAGGAAGATATAAGAAGTGCATTTGAACATAGGTTCAAGAGCACAGAAGATTGTTAGGATCTGCTAGTCCAATTAGTTCGAGATGAAGAAGGAGACCTCTGAATCAATGAGAGATTTTGTAGCAAGGTATAATATGTTGAAAAGAAGGATCCTAGAAGATGTTATACCCCTTGAAAACAACTTGAAAAGGTTCTTCATTAGTGATTTGCCACCAATATTTGTTTTCTTCCTCAGAAGAGCCCAACCAAGAACATTGAGGAAAGTTCAAGACTTTGTAGGTGAGACTGTTGATGAACTAATTCTTTCTGGAAAAGTGAAGGGACCAAATGGGAAGCAAAAGGTCAGAGTTCAAATTTAGTCACCATTGATCCAATGTTCCAAAAAATGGAAAATGACCTAGTTGCTTTGAAGAAGCAGCTGTCACAAATCACAATGAGGAATGCTCCAAGGAGACCAAATCCTCCTGATAGACCAATAATTTCTCCACCTCCTCGTAGGCTTTCTCTTGAAGAACCACCAGTCAATGCCATCTATGACACTAGGGAATCAGAAGAAGGAACATACATTGAGGAAACTGAAGAATAAAACATGGATGACTATGAAAACTATCTTGAAATTGAAGAGGTTGGCATGCACAATGGCCTGATTGAATATGTTGATGATGAAGAGGAAGATGATGAAGAAGCTCTAAGTTTTTCATGTGTTTTTTCACTCGTGCACAATCCAAGAATGGTGTTTCAGCCTCAGTCAGTTGTAGCAAATGATAGGAAGAATAAAGAAGATTGCTCTCCAAAGCTTCCACTAAACAAGATCATCAGCAGAGGATCACCATTACCACCTTCCATGGAATCAACCAAAGAGAAATCAGATTCACTAGTTGTAAAGGATCACACTGTTGTGTCAAGTAAGTTATCTAATTCTTCTCCCAACTCAAAAGTTGTTAAGAGCAATTCTCCTCTAAATATTGGTTATGTAAGAACATCTAAATTTCAATCAATGGTTGTACCCTCACCTCCTTCCAAGCCAATTGCTACATTTGAAAAGGAGAACATAACACCAAAAGTAACAAAACCCCTATCATTTAAATCCTCTCCCACTGCTGGAACCTCTTCCTCATCTACCATAGCTCCATTTTACTTTGTGGAGCATGAAAACAAATTCAAATTTTAGCTATCTCGAGATTAAATACCTACAAACACATCCTACCCAATTTGATAGATTCATCAAGGTAGTTCATGGTAGCAACCCATTTTCTTCAAGCTCAAACTCTAAAGGCCTATTACCCACACCATCCATACCACCTTCTCAAAACATGTTATCCCTTAGTGCCTCCAACACCAATAGAGTTGAGCCTTTTTACCTGTCACTTCTCATCAAAGGCTTCCATTGAACAATTGCATCATAGACTTTGGAGCCTCAGATAATGTGATGCTAGAAAAAGTTACAAATGCTCTTGGCCTCACTTTTACCTAAGAAAATGGCACATGCTATTCAATGGAATCCAAACAAGTTCCATTGGTAGGAAGAATCAAGGATGCTCATGTTACACTAGCTGATTATCCAGACAAGAAGATACTCCTAACCATCTTGGTGGAAAACATCTGACCTCTTTTGGTGTTTTGTTGTGCATAAGTTTTTCTAGAGATCTAGGCAGAGAAATAAAAATGGATTGGTCATCTGCAACTATCCCAGTGAAAGGAGAAATGAAGAAGTTGTTTCCAGTCAAGAAAATGAAATTCATAGTAAGGAAATCTGATGATCCAAGAGCTAACATCCTCTTTGAAAATTGTGGGTTAGGAAACTACTTCCTTACATCAAAAAAGGAAGATAAATTTCCACTCCTCATGGAAGAAGAAGGAGATCAGATTTAGATAATGGAGTTTGATGGTAGTCATTCCAAAGCGAGTTCGGGAGCTGGTGTAGTATTATACTTGTTAGGTTGTGGAGCCTATTTTCATGTGAGAAAGTGTTGAAGCTGTACACTAAGAGTACTTGTACACTTTCCACAGATTATCCCATGGTTTTGGCCCATAGGTTTGTGGGATGGTTTTGGCCACGGTTTTGATACCCATGGTTTTGTAAAAGCAAGCTTAGCAGTTGTTTATTTATATGGTTTTGTGCATATGGTAGGAATAATGTAACATTGCAGATGTGTTTTGAATTTAGGTGTGAATTTGTAGAGTTTTTGAGCATATCTCCAAATATATCTAGGTATTGTATTGAGAGAGCGGCGGTTTGTAATAAAATATGAGAAAGTGATTCTTGGTGGATGTAGTGCAAATTGGGTGAACCACATTAAATATTGTCTCTTTGCATTGTGTTATTTTATTTTGCAATTTTATTTGAGATCCGTAATATTTTCTACATATTCGTTTCTACTGTTGTGATTCTGTGAGGGATTATTCCGCATATTTAATCCCTTATTTCCTAACAATACTCTCCCTCTAATGAGGTATATCGTTTTGCCTACAAGATGCAATTTGACAATACAAATAATACAATAGAGTATGAAGAATTAATATTAGGCATGAATGTAGCAGAGGAAATGGTAATCAAGAAATTGAGATGCAAAGGTGATGTAGAGGTTTTGGTAAAGTAGGTCCACCAACAATATCGGGTAAAAAACCCCCCTGCCTTAGCACTATAGAAGAGAGTGCGGGACTACATTGAATCCTTTGATGCATTCTCCATTGAAACTATCCCTAGGGAGCGAGAATGAAAATGCTAATTAGTAGCAATGTCAGCCTTCCTTACTAACATCCTCATCCTTCTTTTGGCAAGGATAAAGTGAGCATTGAGATGGTGTTGAGCCCATTGTATCATACAATGTAAATCATTGGTAGGTTTTCAGTGATGACAATCAAATCCTAGCCTTCTTATAACAAAGGGATAACTTCAATAATCTTTTTATTGAAGGAAGTGAAAACCACACCGTGAATTAGTCCCCAAAGAAGAGAAGGAAGGAATTGGGGAATTGATGAAGAGGGAGTAATCAAGCTGAAAGGAAGCAATATCCCCAAAGGCCTAGTTTTTTTGGAATATCTCTTTGACAAGCATGACAACTTCATCCAAGAGAAAGAAAAATAGTCTTCTCGGTTTCCATCTGATTTTGATCAAGAAAACATTGGCACTTTAGAGAATCCAAGGGTGGTTAACATTGGTAAATTTTTCTCATGAAAAGAGAAGAAAAGGTTTGTTTCTCTACTAAAAAAGTACTCAGATGACCTGGCCTATTCCTATGATGAACTCAAATATTTTCAGCCAAAGGAAATGCATCAGTCCATTCCTTTGAAGCAAGGAGCTAAGCCCTTCAGGAAGAAACAAAGGCCCTACAATCCAAAGATTTCTGATGTTATCAAAGAAGAGGTGATAAAAATTCTCAATGCTAGGATCATCTTCCCCATCCACCATTCAACATGGGTAGCTAACATTGTGCTAGTAAGGAAGAAGAATGGGGAAATAAGGATTTGTGTAGACTTCCAAAATTTGAATCAGGCATCTCTCAAGGAAAATTATCCTCTTCCAATCATGGATCACATTTTACAAGTAGTCACTGGATCTAAGATTCTCTCTTTTCTTGATGGATTCTCAGTGGTACAACCAAATCAAGGTGGCGAAGAGGATTGCAACAAAACAACCTTCACAACACCTTAGGGAAATTTTGCATTTATGAGTAGAATGCCTTTTGGCTTGATCAATGCTAGAGCCACTTTCCAAAGAGAAATGGACTTGGTATTCAAAGATTTGAAATATTACATTGTCATTTACCTTGATGACCTCATGGTTTTTCAAAGAGGAGGGGAGATCATATCAGTCATTTGGAGCAAGTCCTTGCAAGGTGTAGGAAACATGACATTTCTCTAAATCCAAATAAGTGCATTTTTGGAGTCACAAAAGGTAAGTTTTCGGGACACATTGTGAATAAACATGGAGCACACATTGATCCTGAGAGGGTCAGAGCTATCCAAGCACTATCCTTACCAACTAGCAAGAAGCGATTCATTCATTCTTCAAAAAGGTAAACTTCCTTCGTCATTTTGTGCTCCGAGTTTTATAAACTAACCAAGCATATAACTTCCATGATGTAACCTCAAGCAAGTTTCAAGTGAAATAAGGAAGGAAAAATAACATTTGAAGAGATCAAGAAAGCCATTGCCAAAGCTCTAACTCTTGTATCTCTAGATTTCAACAAGGATTTCATCATGTATTGCTATGCATCAGAACATACACTCTCTACTATCCTTGTTCAGAAAAATGATGAAGGTTTGGAAGCACCCATTGTTTTCATGACCTGTCCTTTAAAAAATCATGAGTTAAAGTACAGTCAATTGGAGAAACATGCCTACGCAGTGTTCAAATTTGTTAAAAGTTTCAGATTCTACATTCTCAATTCCCATACAATAGTGATGGTCCCTAGAAGTGCAATCAAGTCCATTTTGACTCAACAAGATCCTAGGGCTAAGAGAGGAAGTTGGATTGCAAATACCCAAGAGTATGAATTGGAGATTAGACCCTCTAATCTGGTAAGAGGAAATGGTTTGTGAAATTTAATTGTTGTAGATGAAGCTCTCAAAGCTCAAACTGGGAGAAAAAGATGATGTTTTCTCAACCCGTTTAGGATATCCATGGTGCTCTTTGTCACCACTACTGATGAGTGGTATGCTGACATTTCTTACTACCTCACTTATGGAGAATTCCCTCCTCATCTTGATTACAAACAAATAAGGACACTCAATCTAAAGGAAGATAAGTTTGTGATCTGGAATCATGCACTTTACAAGAGAGGCCTAGATGGTTGCTTCCTCAGGTTTGTAGATAAGGAGCAGCAAGAAAAGTTGCTCAAGGCATATCATGATCAAGCTTGTGGTGGACATTTCTTAGCAATGGTCATAGCACATAATATTCTAGGGGAAGATATTATTGGCACTCCATATTTATAGACACTCAGGGATTAGGTTTCCAAATGCAAAGCATGCCAACAATTTGTTTGAAAGCCACAACTAGTTGCATTTCCACTCAGGCTTGTGGTGATTGAAGAACCATTTCGGAAATGGGGACTAGATTTTATTGCTGTTCAGAATCCTCATTCAAGCGTAGGGAATACTTATGTACTCAATGCAACTGATTACTTCACTAAATGGGTGGAATCCATTCCAACCAAGCAAAAAACTCGAAACAGTCTACATGACTTCATCAAGGAGAATATCATTGTCCATTTTGGAATACCACAAAGAAAATTGTTGTAGACAATGCAACCTATTTCTCTTCCAAGGATCTCATAGAGTTTGAAAGACAGCAAGATTTTGTTATGGCTTTGGAATCTCCTTATCTCACTCTTCTAACTACTACCCATAGGTAAATGGGCAAGTTGAGTCAAGAAACAAGAACATTGTTACCATTGTTCGCAAACTAGTAGATGAGAATCAAAGGAATTGGCACATGAAGTTATATGATGCATTGTGGGTTGATAGGATCACTCCTAAGAAGGAAATAGGTATGTCACATTTCCAAATGTTGTATGGAGTTGAAGCAGAGATTCCCCTCACAATTGAGATGCCAGATCTCAAGTTACTACAAGAAATAGAAGATGGTCAATATAAAGACTCCATTGACAAGAGGATCCTCTTCCTAGAGAAGCTGGAGGAAAGAAGATGCCAAGTGGTGGATAGAATTAAAGAACACCAATTGAAAGTGAAGAATATCTTTATAATTTTGGTTCTAAATGACATAGATAAAAGAACTCACTAATCAAATTAACATTCATATCAATGATGCAATATGCAAAGAATGATTACGGACATTACCGATCTCAATTCATTCCATGCAAGAGGGAAAAGGCAATAGAATTCAAGGTTGGAGACTTTTTTCCTGCTATGGGACAAGAGAAGAGAACCAAAGGAAGCCATGGAAAGTTTGATTCATTATGGCTCGGCCCATTCCAAATTCATGGAGCTTGTGGTGAGAATGTTTTTATCCTCTCATACTTGGATGGAACGCCATTGGAATTGAATCGAAGTGGGAAATAACTGAAACTCTATCATCAAGTGAAAGTGTGTTGTACCCCACCTTGTACCATAGTTTTTTTTTCCTGGTATGTTTCCCTTTTCTTTTGTGTGGTTTTGGTTTTGTTTTGTTTTGTTTTTGTTGTGTGTAGTTTGGCTTGTGTGTTTCCTCCTTCCTTTCTTTCTCAAAATTGTACATGAATCTACAAGGCCCAATGGATAAGGCACTGGTCAATGTAATATTTTTAAAATTTGAGATTTTATATCTTCATGTCTTGCCTTAGCCATGCCTGGTTCACACCATGTCCCCAAGATAGAGCCATTGTTGTCTCCTCGAAAACCGCTTCTGCGTTTCATAGCCAAATTCATTTTTTCTTGATCTCATGCCCTTCGTTGGTGTTTAAGCCAAGTTAGATATTTAATAAATTAGAAAAATTCATGCCCTAGTGTTGTTTAAATCTATGTCCTGCTCGTTTTGAGAAGTTCTCCATTTCCCAATCTGTGCATGTAATATCCTCTTTGCAACCTCCATTTTTGATCAAAATTGTTCACTTGTTCTATGGTCTAGGTCAATAAATCATTGTTTTGCCTCTCGTGCCTCTAGTTTGTGAAGGAAATTCAAAAATTGGGCTTAAAATGACGAATTTCTCTTCCTCTGTATATTTTTTCCAGAATGATGGGCATTTCTTTCCCCATAAAATTTTACCTCAGCATCCATGAGTGATACATGGGTCTCTCTGATTGGATGAGGTTTGGTCATACTTTAAAACTCAGCGGATGGCTCCACGTGTCGCAATAGTGCAACTCTAGGGTGAGGATCCAAGGGATAGTTTTCAATTAAGAACGGGCACAAATGCGAAATTCCCAAGAAACAAAGAGGCTCCGTGGTACCCTTACCAGCATTCATATACGGAAAAGCGTGAAATCCCGAAGTTTAAACCACAAATTCTTTTAACTGACAAGGTAAAATAACAAAATTGTTCCACATGTCCCAAGTACAAAATGAAGGTAAAATTGGCTAAGTATCAAAGACTTAGTGGATGGCTCCATGTGTCCCAATGGCACAACCTCCGGGGGGGGGTCAAGAGGACAATTTTCATTAAGCACTTTGGAATCCATGTGTCCTAGATTCAAAATGAAGGTAAAATCGGATAAGTATGGAAGGCTCGGTAGACAACCGTGTATCACAATAGTGTAATTGTATCAGTTTCAAGATGAGGTAGAAAAGGTCAATTACCAAAATAGCACCAGATCACCATGTGGTTGGAGTCATTAGAGAGGCAAATCCCACCATGGAAAATTCAAAGTGGATGAGCGGGCCATCGGGGGATTTGAGATTTTGAGTCTCTTTGTAAAAAAGGTGAAAAGTTAAAAAGTAACCCGCGGCCCCGATCAAGCTATAAGGGAAAAAGTCAAAGTTGAAGCCCACAAGGAAAAAATCAAAGCAGACGAGCGGGCCATCAAGGAACTTTTGGAAATTTAACCAAATTCCCAAAAGTGAAGTAAAAGTTCTAATTTTCCCGCAACTCCACCAAGGTCTCGGGCCCGCCGTTGAAAAGTCAAAGCGGAGGAGCAGAGGATGGCGAAGGAAATTGAGTTTTGAGCCTTTTTCCAAAAAAGGTTAAAATTCTGAGAAAAAGGGATGTGACCCCATTTCCAATAAGAATGTGCCACATGTCTAAGTTGAAAAGTCAAAGTGGGGCTGCGGGCCAATTTGTTCCAAATTTCCAAATCTCACAAAAAATCACAAAAGGTGAAAGGCTTCCCCTGTAACCGCTCCAATCCCTTCCTGCCATGTGGAAAACTTGATTTCAAAGTTATAGGAGTAAATCAAATGGTATATATTTAAACTGGAAAATCAAATGTAATGGTTGCTTTGCAAGATCTGATTTTTAACCCGCCATGAGCGTTTTCTTCACAACAGAGGAATTTAAAAAGGCACCGAGGATTTTGAAGTTCAGAATTATAAGTTGTTCCATGATACAGGTCAATAAAATTGTTTTTGTAAAGAATATAATGGCTTCCCTAATCCATTCCAAGTAAAGAAATATAATGGTGGCGATTGATTTTGATCCAAAAAAGAACAAAGTGCTTTGTACCTAGAAAAGACAGAAAATCTCATACTTCTATTTTCCCTTCCTCTCAGATTTTCCTCTATTCTCAAGCTATGTACAAACTCTACTTGATCTTCAATAATAAAAGAAGGAATTTTTTCCTCTTTGATTGAGGAATTGATTGGTACTTTGTGACCAATGAGTTTCATTTGGTCTTGTAGCTTCTCCTGCAGATTTGTTTTTCTTCTGACTATAAATGCATGTAAATGAAGTTTCTAATTAATGTGTGTGGGAATCTGATATTCTACTCACAACATTAGTTTCTCCTACCTCCATTCTAGCAACCTCATCGCATAAAATTTCACTAATGCATTTCTAGCTTTTCCACGGGGTCAGTGGAGTGCCCCTGTTGGATCTCTAGCCAAAAGGCCACTAGTAAAATCCACTTTTTTACACATGCACATACGGAAGCTGCATTGTTTAAGTAGAGGGACTTATATTCCCATAATTTAGGTTTGAAACCCACAAATTTGTCCACAAGAAAAATTTTCTCACTAACAGGTATGCAGAGGATGTAGGAAAAATTATCCGTGCCTACTTCCAGGCAGCACATGTGAATAGCGTAGAAGGATTTATTCAATTGGAAGTTAATGGATGAAGATATGACAACTATGCACACTCAAAAGAAACTATCATGGTCAATGCACACCCACATGGATGATCCCTGAATCTGATGTGTGCAAAGAATCATGCATTTTGAGATGACTAAAGAAGGCACCTCAAGCCTAGACACATGACAGTAAAGCCTACTGTCATGTCAGATGAGCAAGTCAGCAATGCATTAGTGAAATTTTCTGCTGAGGTGGCTAGAATAAACATGGACAAAGCTACCATGATCAGAGTGTTGCGTGAGGAGTTGAAGATAAAGGACGCAGAGATAGCACACATAACATAGGAAAGGGACTTCGTGCGTAAGAAGAATGAGGTGTTTATAAGCATCGCGAGAGGAGATTGGGGACAATATAATCAAAGTAAGGCCATAGTTAGAGGCTAAGGTACCACAAACATTTCCTTCAGTGATACACTATGTGGGAAAGTTGGTGGACTTGGTACTTGAAGATGAAACTCTGCATATGCAAGTGCTAGAACAATGAGAACAAGATGCCGATTGGGAGAAATCATCTATGATGATAAAATTGCATCTTATGAAGGGATGTTGTAAGGATTACAGGAAGTATTGAAGAAAGCAGACCAAGCTTTAAATGTATGCACAACTCCAGAGGCACTTATCAACATAAAGACCCTCAAAGAGAATAACAAAGTCCAAAGAGAAATGAAAGATGAGACATTGGGCCACGTAGAAAGGTTTTCAATGGTTAAGCAGAAGCACAAGGTCCCATGTCAAAGAGCACAAGAGTTACACAAGACTCAACTAGAAGATCTTGGAAAGCTAATTGCACTGAGAAAAAGGACCTTTTAGAAAGTAGAATGACATCAATTTCAAGTGTTGTGTTGGTTCTACAAAATGAGAAAGGAGAGATTGTGAGGGATGATTTGGAATCCATTACTATGGACATCCCGTAAAAGCAGGCAAGCACTCACCGACTAGCGGTATTAGAGGCTGAAATAAAGGAGGAGTATCCGAGTTGATCTATCGCAAACCGATATAGAGGATATTGCCTAATAACCTCATCGAAATTCTTTATTTTATCTACATTCTTTTATTCTTATTCTTTCCATTCTTCTATTCTTTCCTTCAATTCTTAGCGGTACCCATTCTTTGGGATGACAATGACATTAGTGTGGGGTAATGTTGATCAAAGAATACTTGTCAAAGATCACGAGAAGGAGTCCATGCGGGATAGAAGGACCGAGAACCATGGGCGCGGAAGGACGGGGAAGGACCCGTGCGTAGAAGGAAAAGTCAAATTTCATGACTTAGCTGATTTTTAGCATGGATATGTATTTTTAGAAGATGGCATGCGAAACACACCAATGATGTGGAGACGTGTGCACCATGCATTGTCTATCTTGGAGAAGTGGATCGAAGATTTCATGCATGGAGACAAGATGAGAATAGAATTAACACTTAAGTTAAGCTCGCAAGAGGACTATAGATAGCACACTTGCATGTGTGGCTATGATTGTAAATGGCATGTGGCTATCAATAGCATGTGACCTATTTATGGAATAGATAAGCGGTGAAGGGCAAGTCCCCACCCTATATATATGATGTTAGGTACATAGATGAGATAGATATAGAGAGGTATGTATGGATGGATGGTATGAGATGTATGTCGAGAGAATACATGCATATGACTGAATCACTGTATCAGTTCCATACGCGCATTGATATAGATTGACAATACTATAAGGAGCTTCTGTATTTAATAATAGATGGAAGATATTGGTTGAATCTAAGTATTATTTTGTGTGTAGTTTAATAGTGCATTATTAATTCAATCATGATTACTATTTAAGCTTGTTCTTTTATAGTTCGAGGGTAGCATGCATTATAGAATGATGGATTAGTTATGAATCTATATGTTATTCCCTTCATCATGTTAACATCCTATTATAACAACCCTAAAGAGGGACTGGTACCTTTGCATGCTTTGGGTGAGCACTTAGTCTAGGCTGAGTGATGTGTCGGTGCGAATAGGGTGTTATACGGTAAATTCTAGGTTACATCATTACATTTCAAAAAAGTTCTATTACATTTTTGACTTCAACTCAAGCTCGTGCTAAAATATTTAAAACATAATCTGAGAAAGGCAAACCAGAAAAACAAGACCCAGATCATTATTTCAATAGGGTCTAAAAGCATACGCAAAAACAATCACAAAATCACAAGCAGAGAGATCATATCAACAAAGAAAATCTAGATTATTTCCAAGAGCATAGTTCTTTTAATGAAGACACTTAAGTAAAAGAAAAACAACTTAATGGGTAGAGCCTATCATGCTTGATAGAGCTTCTCCTTCACCATTTCACAGAAGATCTCTAAGAAAAACTTCAATACCTTCTTCTTTGCCACAAATTTCAACAAAACCTTCAACTCTTTCCCATTCCTTTTATAGTTTCCAAAGTTCCCATTAAAATTTCAAAGCCATGCAAAAATTACATTCATGCAAGAGTTACAGTTATGCAAGTATCAAACTAGAGGTTTGAAGGATAGAAACAACACCATGCGAGAGTCCAAGCTCGAAACAACAAAAGATCAAAAAAATAAAACTCCTCATGCACTTTCCTAAGGTAGTTTTTTTCCAATTTCAAAAACATTAAATGCAAAGGACAAATATTTCCCTCCATTTTCCTTGCCACCACCATCTCCACTCTTGGTGAAGACTATATTAAAAATTTTAAGCAACTAAATTCATTGGAGATGCCAAATCAGCTCTCCCCAATTTTTCAATGCCCTTACCAAGGTTGGCGGTAGAAAAAGATAAGGATGAATTAAACCTCATTTAATTACCTTGAAACCAATGCCACTAACTACCCAACATCCATGTGTTCCATAGGCCCCCTCTAGATTAGCCACCTTTTAAAGTTAGATTAACATAAGTTTAGGAAATTGACTTAGGTCCATATGTAGGTCTTTAGTTAAGGTACTAACATTTTAATTTCAAGATACCAAAGAGACATAGGTTAGAATTAGCTTTAGGGTAGTCACTAACATTTAGGCATAGATACAATAGGTTCCATTCAAAACAAACATTACATGCTAATAAAATAAAACCAGCCATTACATCCGCATACAATCAACAACATGGTCTAAAGACCTCATGAATTCTCTAAGACAAATTGAATCTAATGATCAACCTGATCTAACATAATTGGTTGTTTTGCCCAAAATAATTATGAATTATAAGCATACCTTGGATCAATGGAATTGATCCAAGGTAATGTTGTTTAGAAATAGGAAGTGTTTATAAAAATCGAACTCGGATTTCTCATTCAAGCGGTATTGCAAGCGTTGACATGTGATTTTCTTGAATGAGGTGTGTTCCCTTGATTGATGAAGATCATGCTTGTTATGGATAAATCATTTTTGCTCTTGGATTCATTAGACTAAAATGATATGGCTTGCAAGAATCCATTTTCACTTTTGATAGGTGAGTTGCAATCTGGTTTTGAGGGTTGCAAACTTATCTCTTTAACTGACTCATCCTTGGATCAATTCTAGTGATCCAAGGAATGTTTTAAATCTCCTTACCAGACTGAATGGTAAACTGACATTCATAGGTTGAGAGACGTAGTGGACTGAAATTTTGTATGTTTACAAATTATTTTTGTCTTGTAAGATCATACCTACATTCGGTTGTATGTTTTGTGCTCGGATATTTGGGATTGACCTCTTAGGACATTTAATGGCGTAAGTAAAATGAAGCCTACTTCACGACTATGAAGGGAATCTAAATCCTAAACCTATGGGATTATCCTAACGTATCCTAAATGAAGGTATTATACCTACCAGCTAACTATATCTATTTTGTTGGGATGGTATCCTAACCTAAGTTGTTGTACTAAATGGAATAAGGGAGAAATAACCTAAGGTAATGCTAGGCTATTTTTAACCTAATACCTAATACTATTTGGTTGTAAATTTTGATCTAACCTAAGGTGGAAATTACTTATGAAATGATTTTGATTAAACCTAAGGTTATAACCTAAGTTATGGAAATTTATCCTAAACTATTGAAAGGGACCTAGGGTCGCATGGCATGTTGGTAATGGTTCCAAAGGCATTTATTTGATTTGATTTGTTTGAATAAATGGGAAGTACTTCTAGTTTTGGAAAAGGCATGTAAACTTGGTGGAAGCTTACGTGGAATCATAGTTAAACTTGGAAATGCATGAAGTTGAAATAACATTCACCAATTTTAGGAGGTGGTGGCAAGGAGAGATAGGTGGGATATTGGGAGTAATGCATTAATGAACCTCAAATTTTGTGTGCAAACCGTCTTGGAAACAATGAGGGTGGATTTTTGGAGGTTGTTTGGTCTTGCATGCCTTGTGATTTTTCTCTGCATGGAGCTATCTGGTTCTTCAAACCAGCAGTTTAAATTTTACTTTGTGGCTATTTTTGGTTTCTCTGGTCTATTTTCGATCCAAGGAAAGTATATGAGGCATTGGAGGAAAATATGTTTGGTTGTTGATCTTTCTTGGAGGAGAAAAAGAGTTAGAAGCTCGGCTGGAAGTCTCCTTCGAATTGGCAGAAGCACTTATCGGCATGATAGGCTCTACCCATTAAGATTTATTTCTTTCTTCTAAATGTTTCATTAAAATAACTCTACTCTCATGAGATAAATGGTTTCATGTTTTGTCTGGTTATTTACTTTCTTGATTGAAAGAATCTCTGTGATTTTTGGATATGAATCCATTGCATGATAATGTAAGTCTTTGGATGTTTCTCTCTGTGCAAGTTCAATGGTGATATGCATGTGGAACTTTTAAAGGTTGTGTTTTTTCTGAAATCGTATTCAACTTCGAACTCGTATTCGAGATTATGTTTTTTCTGAACTCATATTCGATATTTTGTTTGTTCTGAAATCATATTTGAGGCTTGTGTTTGTTATAAACTAGTATTCAAGGATTTGTGTTGTTCTGAACTCGAATTCGAGGCTTTGTGTTGTTTAGAACTCATATTTGGGACTGTCTTCTTGAAAAGAGCTTGATTAAATGGCTTTGATTTGAGTCTCTTTTGGAATCTTCTCCTGGACGTCTTGAGTTTGGAAGGGTTGTAGAACTTTTGTCCCAGACTGTACCATTACTTTGAGCATATAATGGCGTGTAAACGTTGAGGATATTCTGCTCTATTCTGGGTAACCCACATCTTATTTGAAAGTCTTTGATTTTTAATAGGAGGATGTTGGACCTTTTATGGAACTGTATCTTGTTGTGAGGATATAGAACCTCTAGTTTGAGACTGTATTGTTACTTACCCTTCGGTGTGAATTCAAACTCTTTTGGAAGCGGTCATTAATGGGTTTTTGAAGTAAAGGGAAGTGTTGTGTCGTACTTCTTCTTGTGTTAATTGATTGGAACAATTACCTTCTCTGCACTGAACTTCTTTGTCTCGATCTTATGTGATAGATGGAGCTGTGAAAGTTATTTTAGTTGGTATTTCTGTTACTATTGAGTTTGTGAGTATTATAGAAACTTTTCTTAGCTTAATACTTGTGTTGGGTTTTAGTATTCTCTTTTAGATTCATTTGAATGGATTTTAGGTCTTTAAAAGGAGAAAGGAGTAGATTACTCTTGTGGACTATATCTTGTTTTTTCCAGATTTTGTACTTCTGCCTTGGGACTGTACTGTATACTTTTCTCTATAGAATGAACTCAAACTTGTGTTTAAACAATGTGGAATAGATGAACCAGGTTAGTGTTGATATTGTTGTTTGATAAAGTATGAATTCATAAGGAAAAGAAGTGTTGTTTCCTATAAACTTGTGTGTTTGGTTTGTATTCTCTTTTGGGAACTAGCGAAAGAACTTCTGAGTTTGAAATAGAAATGGGAATTCAATTGATAATACAAAGAAATGAATTCTTGATTGGATCTTTTCTATTTAAGTTTCCTTTAACTTTTGTAAAGTTAAGTTTAGTTGTTCAAACTTCTCTGTAGCTCGATTCTCTTCTTTGTTGTAGAGTGATTACTCTCTTAGGCCTATTTGACTTCTTGAATTCAGATTTTCTGTCCCTTCTATCTTGTATGAAATAGTGTGAACTCACTCTTCTAAAATGGAAACTTCCTTGTGGAATTGTTTAGTTTTATTTGTTGCTAGTTGACTGTGGAAAGTTCATGGAAGTAGTTGTATGTTTAGAAAACTTTGGGGCTGTCATTCTTAGTACTAGAAAAACCCAATCATCCCCATTTGATCTTTCTTGATCTCAGCTAATTTGTATTGAGTCAATTGTTGTATTGATGTGGAAAGTGAACAGTTGAGTTTGTCTGTAGAAGGGGAAAACATAATCATGTTAGACCGATTGCTTTGTTTGATTGAGTCATGCTCCATTTGGATTTTGTTATTGGAAGGACTCCTCTTTTTGCACTCTTTCATATTATGAATCTTCCTGGATGGACATGAGAAGAGATATTATCCTTGTGTAAGTCTTGCTTTGATTTTTTGAACATATGGTTTTAGATATCTTTGAATGATATCTTCTATAATGTAGAATTTATTTAAGGCTTGCAAGTAGACTATTTTGATTCTCTCCCTTCTCGGATTGATTTGGGATTCTTGTATTAGATGTTGTCTCTTAAATGGTGAATCCTTTTATTGGTTTCCTTGATTGATGCAGCTATGTAGGTAATCAGTTATGTACTTTCTGAACCAGTTTTCTATCTTTCAGATGAATAGTGAATCATGGATAGTCTGTATTGATTCTTCTTCTTATTTATTTAAGTTGTAGGATGAATCATCCTAAATATATGTACTATGCTGAAAGTAACTCTTTTTTTACATAGTAAAGATAAATTATGTATTTCAATTCAGAAAGAATTATGAAATAATTAGATGACAAGATTTGTTGTTTTTTAAAAGTAATTGATTGGGTCAATTAAACTATATGTTATAATGTAGATGTTGCTTGATTATATTATGCTCTTTTCTTAAAAGTGAATTTAGACTCATTATTTTACTTCTTTTTGGTTGTTATTACTTATGCTTATTTGTATGATATATTAATTGTTTCATTAAAGCAGAGTTGTTTTAATGGAACAATTAGTGGAATGCACTTCATTTTAATGCTTAGTGTTTATCATGCTCAGTTCAATGAACTGACCCGTGCTAGCAATTTTTGTAGATGGACTTCATAAGTGATAAAAGAAGGTAAAAATTTTTTATGATGTATTGGCTTATTTAAGTCTGGATCTTTTGTAAAGAATTTTGATTCATTCTTGAGTTGTATTGAAAAAGAAAAGTTATGTTCTTTTATGATCTTAATGTTGATCGACATGCAGTATGCCTGAAATGCATAGTCTTGTAAGTGTATATTTTATCATGATGAATTGAAAGGTTTGGAGACTGACTCCAAATTGTGGTGTAAATTCTCTTGTACTTTGTATGAAGGAAATAGTAATGTTATCTTGTCGATATTCTTTATATTTGTTTGTATACTATTATTGTTATCAATTAATAAGTTGGATTAAGGGGATAGTACAATCTCCCTTACTATAGTGAAACTTGTTAAGTTGCAAAAGATGTTGATCTCTATCTAAACAACTATAGTTTAATAATGAAATATGTATTGGATATACAATTAAACTATATGAGTGATGAATGATAAAAAGGTTATGTTAACCCTAACATCTAACCATGTGGAGGAAGACTCTTCCTCTCTCAAAAGAATGAAAAATAAAAGGAATGGTGGTTATGATCTTTAATCTTTGTACTTCATTTATATAAAGTAAACACTAGCTAAACCTAGGTGGATGATACACCTTCTTTGGACAGCTAGGTTGCATTAAAATTAACCGTTTGATGTTTGCTGCCCTATTTTTGGGATAACTGCTTGTTATGCCAAGTTAATGAACATCAATGCAAACATGAGTTAATGAAGTTCTTAATATCAAATCAGATTAATTATGGATAAAGAACTTATCAATGTTGGAATTAGGGTTAGGCATGGTTTTGCTGTAATCTGAATCTTAATCCAAATTTAATTATGAATTAATGACCACCAAGGGGTATGTACATCATGATGAATCAGTTCTAATAGATGTTGGCACACACAACTGCAAGATTATACCTTTGAGAAGACCAAGGGCTTCTCGAGGATACAAGTGTTATAGTTGACATGTGGCAACACCCTTCCATATTTTTTCATCTAGATCTACACACATCTAGACTTGAACTTAGTTTCTCTCTAGGTCAAGTTAGTAGCATGTTTAGAATAGGAAGTAGCTTTCTATGACTTAGGGTACCTAGGCACATTCGGTCGACTTAGGTCATCGAGTATGCCCATATGCCCTAAGTCATCGTGAGCATCTTCCTATAATAAATTATGTTGCTAACTTGGGTTAGGGTCAAACCTTGGGCAAGTGGACTAATAGAAGTCAGTAAAGACCATTCTAGATAACAATAGAGTGAGGTGAAGGACGTATTCCGAATTGATGAGTATGTCATCTAGGAATAGTAACATGAACAATATGTTGAAAATCTTTGGCCAAAGTATCACAAGCTTGGTTGCGTTGTCCTATGTCACCTAGTTTAAAGAAACATGATGTCAGATGAATATTGGTAACAAATATTTAGATAGGTTCTTTAAACAAATCACTCAGTACCTAGAATAGGGTAGGAAAACCAAGTATACATAGTATACATAAAGTATTCTATACTTTAAGACAAACATGAGAGATCGGTAGTAACCGAGTCATGGAATGAGAGATCGGTAATTTACCGAGTCATTACAGTTGCATATGGTTATTTGTTATGAGATTGATTGGCATGGAATGTGTGTTCTAAATGATGTTTTATTTAGAACAAGAGAACATTATGTAAAAAAATCCCTTGTTTCTAAAGTCTTAAAATGGGAATGTTACATCTTGGTATCAAAGATAAAGGTTATAGCTCTTGGACCTATTGTGTCCATAATATGATGAAACTTAAATTTTCTTGTTAACAAAAAATGGTTAGAATAAGAGGAAATGTTGCAAATAATCCTCCACCTGAGGAAGGAGTAGCAACTACCCAAAAACTCGATGAGATCCTTGCTGCCTTGTTGGACACAAGGGATCATTTGGCTGTACTTGAAATAGCAAGTAATGGGAAATGAGGAGGAAGAAGATGTTGGTAATAATAATCAGCCACCTCCGAGGACAACACCAATTTAGGTGTTGATAATAACAATGTGAACATACCTAATCATCCTGAGAACAAAAAGGCTAGGTTGGTAGTTGAACTCACTAATGATATAAAAAGGATAAGTCCACCCAAGTTTGATGGCACCACATTAGGAGATGGAGATGAGAATTGGCTCAATGAAATGGAGAAGTACTTTACAATAAGGAATTTCTCAGAAGAAACAAAGGCGATATGGGGAGCATATCAGCTTTCCCATGAGGCATCTTCATGGTGGGACAACCGTAAGGTTGAGTTGAATATTGATGAAACTAATATCACTTGGGATCAATTTAAAGGTTACTTTAGGCAACGTTGGCTACCACAACTTTATTATGATCAGAAAATGACTGAATTCTAGAACTTAGCTCAAGGAAATCTAATTATAATTGAGTATTGGGAGTGGTTTACTAAACTCCTTAAGTATGTACCTCAATATCAAACTGATGAGAATTTCAGGATATGAAATTCATCATGGGATTGAATCCCGTTATAGGAGGAGAGGTGGATGTTCACATCCATGAACAACCCAACCATGATGGAAGGGGTTGTTGAAAAATCCATAAGGTAGGAACAAAATTGAAGGCAATTTCTACTCATAAAGAGGAAGTAAGGAAGAAAGTCCCCAACTCCTCTTCATCATCTCTTGCACCTAAGAAAGGACCATGGAAGAAATTTGAATGAAAAGTAAGTTTTCAGTTGATAATAGTAAGAAAGCAGCAACAAATAAGTCTACTGGTAATGCACGAAACAACTTTGTCAAGAATAATAATGGACAGAAGTCCTATGGAGGTCAGAATGATAACTCTAAGGCTGGAAATAAATCCGAGCCTAGAAAGGGACATGTAGGAGGTTGTTATAACTGTGGAAAAGATCATTACAAATCAATGTCCTTTGAAAAAGGATGATCGTAATCAACAACACAAGATACATACATGTTGTAGTAGCTGACAAGCAAGATGAAAAACAAGCCACCCATAGAGGTTCGGGTAAGTTATTTGGCATACCTATAACTATTCTTTTTGATACCGAGCTACTGAATGTTTTATTTCTAGTAAATTAGCATCAAAACTAAAAAGAAAAGATGGAAACATGGATAAAACATGGACTGTACATTATGGAAACAATGTTGTTCATACAGTTAGTATGTGTCTTTTTGGAGCAGTCCTTGACTTACCTAGTTTTTCCACTGAAGTTGATCTTTATGTTACACCTTTGGGGTCTTATGATGTAATCATAGGTGTTAATTGGTTAGCTAAACATAAGGCAAAAGTGGACTATTTTGAAAAACATATTAGTTGTTTAGATGACCTATAGAAAACAACAGAGATTTAGGGTGTGAAACATGAGATTTCGTTAGGAAACTGTCAACTATGCAACTTAAAAAGGCCAAAAATAAAGGTTGTACCTTATATGCAAGTAAATATTTCTAAAACTGCTAAAGAGAACAACGATGTCATGGAACGATATCCATTATTACGAAACTATAGTGATGTGTTTCGGAAGAGTTACTAGGTCTTCCACCCAAAAGGGAATTTGACTTCACTATTGAAATCAAGCCTAGAACCGAGCCTATTTCTAAGGCACCATATTGAATGACTACTATAGAATTAGTAGAGCTTAAGGCTCAATTGCAAGAATTTTTTCTAAAGGTTTGATTAGACCGAGTGTTTCACCTTGGGGAGCACCAGTAATTTTGTGAAAAAGAAGGATGGAACACTTAGATTGTGCATTGATTATGAATGCTAAACAAAGCAACAATCAAGAATAGATACCCACTCCCTAGAATTGATGATCTATTTGATCAGATGCATGGAGCATCGGTATATTCTAAGATAGATCTTGATCTGGATATCATCAATTACGGATTAAGGATGAGGACATTCATAAAACAACTTTTAGAACAAGGTATGGACATTATGAGTTCACAGTTTTACCTTTTGGATTAACAAATGCACCTAAAATTTTATGAATTTAATGAATAATATATTTCAAGAATACTTGGACAAATTTGTGCTTGTATTCTTGGATGACATTCTCATATATTCTAAAAGTATTGAGGAACACCATGAGCATTTGAAGATAGTTTTAGAAATTTTGAGAAAGAGACGGTTATATGGTAAGCTATCTAAATGTTCTTTCTATGATGACATAGAATGCACTATTTGGGACATGTAATAAGTAAGAATGGAATTATGTAGATCCTTCTAAAATTGTAGCTATAATTGAGTGGCCTACACCAAAGAATGTACATGAAGTTAGAAGCTTCATGGGTCTTGTTGGTTACTATAGAAAATTTGTAAAAGATTTTTCTAAAGTGGCTGCACCAATAACTTCATTACAGAAAAAGGATAAGAAGTTTGTTTGGAATGAGAAATGTGAATCTGCATTTAGAACTTTGAAGGAACAGTTAACATCAACACCTATTCTAGTGGTACCAGACCCTAATGGAGACTTTACGGTTGTAATAGATGCATCTGGTGAAGGTCTAGGAGGTATTTTGTTACAAAATGATCATGTCATAGCTTAAAAGTAGAAAACTAAAGTTACATGAGTTGAATTATGCTCCACATGATTTAGAGCTTGCTACCATTGTTCATGCACTACAAGTTTGGAGGCATTATCTACTTGGTAAACCTTTTGAATTAAAAACTGATCATCTTGGGCTGAAGTATATTTTCACTCAGCCAAATCTAAATGCAAGACAACGAAGATGGTTAGATTTTTTGTCTCAATATGATTTTGACATAAATTACATCAAAGGTAAGGAAAATAGAGTGGCTGATGCTCTAAGTCGTAGGAAGCACATTTATGCTCTTATAACATTGAGAACTCAGTTTAAGGATGAAGTAAAAAGTGTTATGGAATTTGATTCTTACTTTCAGCAAGTAAAAATAGCACTTGTTGCAGATCCAAATGATGTGAGGTATAAAGGTTTTCACTTTGACAATGAAGGAATCTTAAGATTTGAAAATAGAGTATACATACCTTCGCTAAATGATTTAAGAAAGAAATTGTTAGCAAAATTTCACAATTCACCTTTTTCTGGACACCCTAGTATTACAAAGATGCTTGTTGATATAAGACAACAATATTTCTAGAAGGGGATGAAAAAGGACGTTATTGATTTTGTGACACATTGCTTAGAATGTCAACATGTTAAAGCTGAACATATGCACCCATCCGGTTTATTGTATCCTCATAGCATACCGCAGTACAAATGGAAAGTAATAAGCATGGATTTTGTACAAGGGTTGCCTATGTCAAGAAATAAACATGATGTTATTTTGGTAGTTGTTGATAAACTAACAAAAGTAGCACATTTTATTGCTAGTAATCTGAAGGATGATTCTCCTATTTTGGCAAAGAGATTTGTACATGAAATTTTCAGATTACATGGAGTACCTGAATTAATCATATCTGATAGAGATCCTAGAATGACTTCAAGGTTTTGGCAAACACTTAATGCAGCTCTAGGAACTAAGCTGAATTTCAGTTCTGCGTATCATCCAAAAAATGGATGGACAGACTAAAAGAGTTAATCAAGTTTTAGAGGATATGTTATGAATGTATTGTATGGATCAACAGTATAAGTGGGAAGAGTACCTTCCACTAGTTGAGTTTGCTTACAATAACACATATCATGCCTCTCTTAAGATGGCACCTTTCGAAGCACTATATGGAAGAAAATGTAGAACCCCATTAGTTGGGACAACATTGAGGATAGAGAGGTAATTGGACCTGAAATCCTTACGGAAATGGAACAACAAGTTAAAATGATTCGTGAACACTTGAAAGAAGCAGCAAGATAGGCAAAAGAGTTATGCTGATTTAAAGCGGGTTGATAGGAAATTTGAACTTGGTGAGAAGGTCTTTCTTCGGGTTAAACTGAAAAAGAGCTCTATAACTTTTGGCAAGGCTGCCAAGTTATCACCTCATTATGTGGGACCTTTTGAAATAGTTGAAGTAATCAACCCATGTAGCTTACCATTTAGCATTACCTCCTACTTTGTCATGAATGCATGATGTTTTCCATATTTCTTTGCTTAAGAAATACATTTCAGATTTATCACATGTGTTAAATTGGAATTCCTTGCAGGTCCAAGACCCAAGAATAATCATGGTTAAACCCATACGAGTGCTAGAAACTCACCAGTTGCATTTAAGAAATCATGAAATAAGTCAATGTAAGGTCTAGTGGGACCAGTTTAATGAAGAAAGTGCAACCTGGGAAAATATGGAAGATATGAAAACTACTTTTCCATATTTATTTGAATATAATTGACTATGATGACTGATAAAAATTTGTGATTTTATCTTTATATGTCAATAAGTCTGCCAATTTTGGGCAGATAACTATTTATTTTTAAATAAACAGCTATGTGAATGCTGATTTCTAGAACTTTAAAATTTTGATATTGTTGCAAACATATGATAAGAAAGTGAATAAATTGATTATCCTTAATGCAATGGTCAAAATAAGATAATCATTGGGATGATGATTCTTTTTAGGAGGGAAGTATGTAACACCTTTGACAAACTATTATATTTCTCTTTTGCATTGCAAGCGTTGACATGTGATTTTCTTGAATGAGGTGTGTTCCTTGATTGATGAAGATCATGCTTGTTATGGATAAATCATTTATGCTCTTGGATTCATTAGAATGAAATGATATGGCTTGCAAGAATCCATTTTCACTTCTGATAGGTGAGTTGTAATCTGGTTTTGAGGGTTACAAACTTATCTCTTTTAACTGACTCATCCTTGGATCAATTCCAGTGATCCAAGGAATGTTTTAAATCTCCTTACTAGACTGAATGGTAAAATGACATTCATAGGTTAAGATACATAGTGGAATGAAATTTTGTATGTTTACAAATTCTTTTTGTCTTGTAAGATCATACCTGCATTCGGTTGTATGTTTTGTGCTCGGATCTTTGGGATTGACCTCTCAGGACATTTAACGACGTAAGCAGAACGAAGCCTGCTTCATGACTATGAAGGGAATCTAAATCCTAAACCTATGGGATTATCCTAACGGTATCCTAAACAAAGGTATTATACCTACCTGCTACCTATATCTATTTTGTTGGGATGGCATCCTAACCTAAGTTGTTGTACTAAATGGAATAAGGGAGAAATAACCTAAGGTAATGCTAGGCTATTTTTAACCTAATACCTAATACTATTTGGTTGTAAATTTTGATCTAACCTAAGGTGGAAATTACTTATTGAAATGATTTTGATTAAACCTAAGGTTATAACCTAAGTTATGGAAATCTATCCTAAACTATTGAAAGGGACCTAGGGTCACATGGCATGTTGGTGATGGTTCCAAAGGCATTTATTTGATTTGATTTGTTTGAATAAATGGGAAGTACTACCAGTTTTGGAAAAGGCATGTAAACTTGGTGGAAGCTTACGTGGAATCATAGTTAAACTTAGAAATGCATGTAAAGGTTGAAATAGCATTTGCCAATTTTAGGAGGCGGTAACAAGGAGAGATATGTGGGAGATTGGGGAGTAATTGCATTAATGAACCTTGAATTTTTGCATGAAAACCATCTTGGAAATAATGAGGGTGGATTTTTGGAGGTTGTTTGGTCTTGCATGCCTTGTGATTTTTTCTCTGCATGGAGCTATCTAGTTCTTTGAACCAGCAGTTTAACTTTTACTTTGTGGTTATTTTTGGTTTCTCTGGTCTATTTTCGATCCAAGGAAAGTATATGAGGCATTGGAGGAAAAGATGTTTGGTTTTTGATATTTCTTGGAGGAGAAAAAGAGTTGGAAGCTCGGCTGGAAGTCTCCTTCAAATTGGCGAAGCACTATCAGGCATGATAGGCTCTACCCATTAAGATTTCTTGCTTTCTTCTAAATGATTCATTAAAATAACTCTACTCTCATGAGATAAATGGTTTCATGTTTTGTCTAGTTATTTACTTTCTTGATTGAAAGAATATATGTGATTTTTGGATATGAATCCATTTCCTAATAATGAAAGTCTTTGGATGTTTTCTCTGTGCAAGTTCAATGGTGATATGCATGTGGAAATTTTGAGGTTGTGTTTGTTCTAAACTCATATTCAAGGCTTGTGTTTGTTTTGAACTCGTATTGAGGTTGTGTTTGTTCGAACTCGTATTCAAGATTGTGTTTGTTCGAACTCGTATTTGAGGCTTGTGTTTTTTATAAACTAGTATTCAAGGATTTTGTTGTTATGAACTCGAATTTGAGGCTTTTTGTTGTTTAGAACTCATATTCGGGACTGTCTACTCGAAAAGAGATTGATTAAATGGCTTTGATTTGAGTCTCTTTTGGAATCTTCTCCTGGATGCATCTTGAGTTTGGAAGGGTTGTAGAAATTTTGTCTCAGACTATACCATTACTTTGAGCATATAATGACATGTAAATGTTGAGGATATTCTTATTTGTTCTGGGTAACCCACATCTTATTTGAAAGTCTTTAATTGTTTGATAGGAGGATGTTGGACCTTTTATGGAACTGCATCTTGTTGTGAGGATATAGAACCTCTAGTTCGAGATCAGTATTGCTTACCCTTCAAAGTGTGAATTAGAAATCTTTTTGGAAGTGGTCGTTAATGGGTTTTGAAGTATAGGGAAGTGTTGTGTTTGTACTTCTTCTTGTGTTAATTGATTGGAACAATTACCTTCTCTACACTAAACTTCCTTATCTCGATCTTATGTGATAGATGGAGCTGTGAAAGTTATGTTAGTTGGTATTTCTATTACTATTGAGTTTGTGAGTATTATAGAAACTTTTCTTAGCTTAAGACTGGTGTTGGGTTTTTGTATTCTCTCTTATATTCATTTGAATGGATTTCTGGGCCTTTAAAAGTATAAAGCAGTAGATTACGCTTATGGATTGTATCTTGTTCTTTCCAAATTTTGTACTTCTACCTTGGGACTGTATTGTATACTTTTCTCTATAGAATGAACTCGAACTTGTGTTTAAACAAAGTGGAATAGATGAACCAAGTTAGTGTTGATATTGTTGTTTGATAAAGTATGAATTCATAAGGAAAAAGAAGTGTTGTTTCCTATAAACCTGTGTGTTTGGTTTTGTATTCTCTTTTGGGAACTAGTGAAAAGAACTTCGAGTTTGAAATAGAAATGGGAATTCAATTGATAATACAAAGGAAATGAATTCTTGATCAGATATTTTCTATTTAAGTTTCCTTTAACTTTTGTAAATTTAAGTTCAGTTGTTCAAACTTCTTTGTAGCTCGACTCTCTTCTTTTTTGTAGAGTGATTACTCTCTTAGGCCTGTTCGACTTCTTGAATTCAGATTTTCTATCCCTTCTATCTTGTATGAAATAGTGTGAACTCACTCTTCTAAAATGGAAACTTCCTTGTGGAATTGTTTAGTTTTATTTATTTTTCTAGTCGACTGTGGAAAGTACATGGAAGTAGTTGTATGTTTAGACAACTTTAGGGCTGTCATTCTTAGTATTGGAAAAACCCAATCATCCTCTTTGATCTTTTTGATCTCAGCTAATTTGTAAAGAGTCAATTGTTATATTGATGTGGAAATTGAATAGTTGAGTCTTGTCCATTTGTAGAGAAGGGGGAAATGTAAACATGTAAGATCGATTCGCTTTGTTTGATTGAGTCATGCTCCATTTGGATTTTGTTAATTGGAAGGACTCCTCTTTTTGCACTCTTTCATATTATGAATCTTCCCTGGATGGACACGAGAAGAGATTATCCTTGTGTAAGTCTTGCTTTGATTTTTGGAACGTATGGTTTTAGATCTTTGAATGATATCTTCTATAATGTAGAATTTATTTAAGGCTTGCAAGTAGACTATTTTGATTCTCTCCCTTCTCAGATTGATTTGGGATTCTTGTATTAGATGTTGTCTCTTAAATGGTGAATCCTTTATTGGTTTCCTTGATTGATGCAGCTATGTAGGTAATCAGTTATGTACTTTCTGAACTGGTTTTCTATCTTTCAGATGAATAGTGAATTGTGGATAGTCTTGTATTGATTCTTCTTCTTATTTATTTAAGTTGTAGGATGAATCATCCTAAATATGTCCTATGCTAAAAGTAACTCTTTTTTTACATAGTAAAGATAAATTCTGTATTTCAATTTAGAAAGAATTATGAAATAATTAGATGACAAGATCTGTTGTTTGTTTAAAAAGTAATTGATTGGGTCAATTAAACTATATGTTATAATGCAGTTGTTGCTGATTATATTATGCTCTTTTCTTAAAAGTGAATTCAGACTCATTATTTGTACTTCTTTTCTAGTTGTTATTACTTATGCTTATTTGTATGATATATTAATTGTTTCATTAAAGCAGAGTTTTTTTAATGGAACAATTAGTGGAATGCACTTCATTTTAATGCTTAGTGCTTATCATGCTCAGTTCAATGAACTGACCCGTGCTAGCAATTTTTGCAGATGGACTTCGTAAGTGATAAAAGAAGGCAAATTTTTTTATGATGTATTGCTGGCTAGACCTTCTTGGGGTATAACAAAGGAGGATTATCATGGTCCCCCTCCCCTATCGGGAGACCCCCTGGGGAGGGATTAAGAGGATTACCATGGTCCCCCTAGCCCCTTACGGGCTAGACCCTCGGGGGTAGAGGAGGATTATCGTGTCCCCCTCTCCGGTATACACCAAGATACAAGCTAAATCCTATGGAATGACAATATACTATCGTTCGACTCCCATATCTATATATAGGGGAGAGAAGGGCTCGATTTGAATCTTTTGTAAAGAATTTGATTCATTCTTGAGTTGTATTGGAAAAGAAAAGTTATGTTCTTTTATGATCTTAATGTTGATTGACATGCAGTATGTCTAAAATGTATAGTCTTATAAATGTATATTTTATCATGATGAATTGAAAGGTTTGGAGACTGACTCCAAATTGTGGTGTAAATTATCTTGTACTTTGTATGAAGTAAATAGTAATGTTATCTTGTCGATATTCTTTATATATGTTTGTATACTATTACTATTAATAATGAATAAGTTGGATTAAGGGGATAGTACAATCCCCTTACTTTAGTGAAACTTGTTAAGTTGCAAAATATGTTGATCTCTATTTAAACAACTATAGTTTAATAATGAAATATGTATTGGATATACAATTAAACTATATGAGTGATGAATGATAAAAAGGTTATTTTAACCCTAACATCTAACCTTGTAGAGGAAAACTCTTCCTCTCTCAAGATAATGAAAAATAAATGGAATGGTGGTTACGATCTTTAATCTATGTACTTCCTTTATTTAAAGTAAACACTAGCTGAACCTAGGTGGATGATACACCTTCTTTGGGTAGGTAGGTTGCATTAAAAATTAACTGTTTGATGTTTGCTGCCCTATTTATGGGATAACTGCTTGTTATGCCAAGTTAATGAACATCAATGCAAACATTAGTTAATGAAGTTCTCAATATCAAATCAGATTAATTATGGATAAAGAACTTATCAATGTTGGAATTAGGGTTAGGCATGGTTGCTGCAATCTGAATCTTAATCCAAATTTAATTATGAATTAATGACCACCAAGGGGTATGTACATCGTGATGAATCAGTTCTAATAGATGTTGGCACACACCACTATGATGGCAGATGCACTTCGAGAAGACCAAGGGCTTATCGAGGATACAGTGTTACAAATGACATGTGGCAACACCCTTCCGTATTTGTTCATCTAGATCTACACACATCTGGACTTGAACTTATTTTCTCTCTAGGTCAAGTTAGTAGCATGTTTAGAATAGGAAGTAGCTTTCTATGACTCAGGGTACCTAGGCACATTCGGTCGAATTAGGTCGGTTGAGTATGCCCATATGCCCTAAGTCATCGTGAGCATCTTCCTATAATAAATTATGTTACTAACCTGGGTTAGGGTCAAACCTTGGGCAAGTGGTGATGAAGCGAGTCTAGACCATTCTAGATAAATGAGAGTGAGGTGAAGGATGTATTATGAATTGACGAGTATGTTTTCTAGGAATAGTAACATGAACATTATGTTGAATATCTTTGGCCAAAGTATCGCAAATTACTGGTTACATTGTCCTATGTCACCTAGTTTAAAGAAACGTGATGTTAGATGAATATTGGTAACAAATATTCATATAGGTTCTTTAAACAGATCACTTAGTACCCGGAATAGGGTAGGAAAACCAAGTATATATAGTATACATAAAGTATTTTATAATTTAAGACAAACATGAGAGATCAATTAGTAACCGAGTCATGGAATGAGAGATCGGTAATTTACTGAGACATTACAACTGCATATGGTTATCATTTATGAGATTGATTGGCATGGAATGTGTGTTCTAAATGATGTTTTATTTAGAATAGAGAACATTGTGTAAAAAAATCCCTTGTTTTTAAAGTCTTAAAATGGGAATGTCACAAAAAATGTACTTAAAAGGGATGAATTATTTGCTCTTGTAAACATGATTTCCAAAGCCACAAGAGTACACCATCTTAAGACCAAATCACCTATCAACATTTTCATCTTTTTAAGTAGAAGTCATCTTAGGTACTGTTATGCTAAAGCTGTTATAGAATCACCGATGAGTTCTATATATAAGAGAGGAAGAGGAGAATTATGTAAAACAACATAAGCCTATAAATAATATGTGCATGTAAAATTATATCCAAGGAAAAGTTTACTAGATTGAGTGGGGAGATCCAACGGTTCTATGACTCCTTGACTATGTTGGCCTAAACCAGCACTAGAAAATACATAACAAATAAGATATTTATAACCAAGACCATACCTAGATAAATGTGGATTAGATGTAGAACGGATGGGGTTTCTATGGAATGCTCAATAGAATTACAAAATGTGAAGGGGTGTATTTGATAAAACTTCATAGACAACTCCTTGATAAAGGAATTTAAGTCAAGTGTGAAGAGTGGAAGGAACCACATACACGGTGTAGATCCAAGGTAGCCCAAGCATAATATTATAGTTAATATTATTGGGCATCGAAATGGAATTAGTATAGTAAATGGCCCAACAAAGAATGGGTAGTGTAATAGTACATAAGACACACTTGGGAATATTATCAAATCCACTTATAGAAATAGATGAGGGAGCCAAAGAGGCTTCAGAGAGGCCAATTTGATGGAGAAATTCTAGATTAAAATTATTTATCCCCGATCCACTATCAAATAAGGCACGTTTCACCCCAACATTATTGATAAAAACATGAATATAAATGGGGATCATGATCTTACGTGGCTTAAGAAGGAAATTCATCTTATGTGAAAGTAATATGCTCCTCACCGAGGGATAAATCTGAATTAAACTTAAATGATGCATATATTTAGGTGAAGTATGAGGATGAATGTAAGTATTGGCCAAATAAGATATGATTTTATTTACACAACCAAGATTATCCTGCAAAAAGGAATAGATGGAGACATCCATGGGGGGAGGATCTAAGATATCGATTCTATGAAGAAATGAGGATCAAGAGTGTTCAAATGTGGGCTCACAAAATGATTTTACAAAACTAATAAATTTCAAAACCCTAATTGTAGAGAATTTGAATGTAGACTATGATATATAGTTGTTAGATACACTATGACAAAAACAATAAGCTAATAAAATATTGAAACCCTAAGTGTAAGAGAGACAGAAATGGAATTTTATTTGTGCTTGATCCCTATATGTTTTTAATCGGGAAAATTCTCGAACAGGAAGATGAAAGTGTCACAATCACTCAGGATAAATTTTAGAACTATCAGATAGAGCTAGACTAGGGAAAGGGTGCATAGGTGTTAGATACCTCTATTGGGATCCCGTGACTATGCAGGTGTTCAAAATTTTATTTTTATTGTTTCATAAAAATGTCGTTTATAGTCATTTTTAGTCACCTATGTGTCACATCTTGATCGTTGGATGTACCTATAGCATGTAAAATAAATATTCACGTGTAAAACCCACAATACCACATCAAATTAAAAAAAAGATGCAATATGGGGATTTGGACGAACCCCAACGGTCACTCGACCGAGTGAACTTACGACCGAGCAAAGTGTGCTACATCTCAAACTCCATGTAGTTATTATGAGTGAGTGTATAAATTATGCTCTAGGATGCCCATGTGCACGATGCACTAGATAACAAGGTAGATTTTCTAAAAGATGCAAATATGTGTATGGAATAAAATTAACTTCCCCTTCCTATGTAGTGTACGTAGAAAAAGAAGTCACATGTCCCTTTTATAAATGCTATATGGATGCCTTTGAGTTCTTTGGATTCCTTTGAGTGCAAGCTTAGGTGATAGATAATATGCTTAGATCTTAGTCCCTTATTTTGAACACATAACTATGTATATATATGATTACCTTGTTTGAATTTTGTAATTAAAAACTGGAAGGCCATCCCATAAGTAAAAAGGATTCCCAAAAGAGACCAAAAAGAAGTGAGTAAGATAGAAAAGGGTCGGGAGTGCCCTGGAGGGAACATAAAGGCACGAGCACTACTCTCTTGGTGGGCGTTGGTGTCTCGATGCCATACAAGATAAACAAATAAAATATCAAATGAGTTATGGGGTATGAAAGACCAAATAGAAAGCAAGAAACAAAGAGAAGAGGCCAAAGACAAAGTCATCAATTAAAATTTTCTTCCGAGGAATCATATAAATGATAGTATGTATTTAGGACATAGACATGTACCCAATTATGTGATTATTTGTCTACACTACCTGGGGTTTCTAGTGCAACTTCCATCGCCACTTTTTTAAGAAAATACATACCCAACATGCTCCCTTATTCAACACTCCAATGTCTAACCAAACTATTAATGTGGTCACATTTTGATGCAATCGAAATCCACGGCTCCACCCGTCTCTATTCCACCACTTATCATCTCTACAGTTCTTATCGAGACTTCTAAAGGTTATGATATTATTGAGAAACTAAAAAATATAGTAGAAAAAATATCCATTTATGATTTTTTTCAAAATGCACCATATTATCATCATACATTAGAGATTACCCTACATTCCATTCAAATTATAAGTTACAACTCCCATGTTTCCTATTCCCATCTTACTCAATCCCTCAAAAACCTACTGCATGTTATATCCTTCAATAATGAGGATATCCCTCCTACTACCCTAGTGATCCTTCATCACTTTTTCTTATTATAACTACTATTGGTTTACATTATATCAAGCACAAACTAATTGAAAATGGTTCCACTATAAATATATGGTGCCTCTCATTACTCATGTAGTTACAAATTCTTGATAGTCAAATCACAAAATCCTCTACCCTTGTGTTATCCAATTTTGCACACATGGAAAAATTTGACAATGGTGTCCTATTGTGCTTTAGGACTGAGAAAGGTCTTCATGGGAGAAATTTGGGCATATAGGCAAGATTTTTTGCTTTAGGGATATTTTTAGTATTGTGGTCAGTTTCATAATCATTTTAGGAAGTTCAGGTTGTGCTCGAAAGCAAAACATTGGTTTTGGTGGGCCCACTTTTGTTCATCATAGAGATAAATTAATTAAAATCGATAAATTATGTTAAGGAGGTCTTATTGTGTTCACATTATTTCCTTATTTTCAAGAAAAACCCCAACAAGATAAAAACAAGGATCAAACTCAAATGTTGAAGACACCATAGTTATAAGATAAAACAGCTCATTGGGTTTATATGAGTGAATGAGCCTAAGGCCCTATATCTCGGGAAAATTAATTTTTTCATAAATGTATTTTAGGGTTGAATTATTAATGATCTCGGTGATGGAGTTTAAGAGGAAATCGATAAAATATGATTTCACGGGGTGGCTCGATTTATTAGGTTTAGAAGAAGTTGGATCAAAAGGATTGAACATAATTACATGGGAGATGGCCTGAGTTGGAATTGCACAACTCGATGTTGGGCCAAGAATATAATGAAGGAAGTGGCCCATCAATCCATGCACGTGATCATGCATCAAAGGATGATGGTGAGTCTCAAATCAAGCTTGGTAGTGACTGATTAGGCAAAGGTGTGATCATGGAGTTTGAACACATCTCGTGGTGGGTGTATTAGAGTTTTCCTAACTCGGGATCAATATTTTAAGCAGACATGAAACGTAGGATTCTCTTTGTAATATAATAGACTGATCTCAAATTCAAAGGGTAAACATCAAGCTTAGTTCACATTTCATGGGGAATCTATTTATGCTTTGAAGGACAAGCCATTTTGGTGTGCATGAAAGAGAACTTGGGGAAAATGAAGCAGATCTTGACTCAAGACATTCGGGCATTGAGTTCATTCGACATGAGGCGAGTTTTGGTGGAGATGAGAAATGACTTTATATTGAGCTCATGATTGGCATGATATATTGGAAGGTTTGTAATAATGGTGGAAGCTACGAATGACTCATTTGATAGTAGAACAATTTGGATTGAAAGTGACATAGGAGATAACCAAGTTCGGTGGTAAAAGAAGGGAAGTTCCTCAAGATCCATATCGATCTCAGTTGAAAAGATCCGAAGAATCGAGGCATGTGAGTTGGATGCAAAACTCTCAAACCAAGATAGGAAATGGTGAAAGGTCATCAATGTGAGGTAGAGTGTTGGCCCGGTATGGAGCTCGATGCAATAAAAAGGTGTAGCTCGATAGTTTTTCAAATTTCGGGAAAGGAAAAGAGACACAGAGGATGATCTCGTATTTAAACCACGGTTGAAATAGTTTGTTTCAAGAAAGTATATTTAGGCTCATAGAACAGCTCGAGTAGGAAGGCGAGGTGCTCACCAAGTAGAGATCGTTCACTCGGATGGAGCCATGACAAGATACACCAAGTAATAACCCAAACCTATGGAGGAAGATTCGAGGGAGCTTGGGAAGGTGAGCCATGAAAGTGTGCATGAGGAAGAGATCAAAAATGGATAGTGTGAAGGATGAGTTGTAGTGGAAGAGCCAAATCATGGTTCGTAAGCTTCAATCTTGAAGAGGAATGAAGAATGGCTCAATTTTTTAACCATGGTGAGCTAAGATGGGTATAAATCTTACAATTAGAGCTCATTCAACTCAACATGATAGGAGGGGTGAGTTCAATATCGATTGAATTGGATTGATCGGTTCAAAGTGTTACTAGGTGAGGATTATGAGTTCAATGTGTTTCATGGGAATGCATGGGTGCATTGGAAGAAAGGTGGAAATTATATGCGCTCTGGGAAATCTAGGGATTCATAGACATTAGAAGAGTTGAACATTGACACCATGACATATAGTCTCCCATGACCGA
The DNA here is from genome assembly GCA_018340775.1 of Taxus wallichiana var. yunnanensis. Classification (NCBI taxonomy): domain Eukaryota; kingdom Viridiplantae; phylum Streptophyta; class Pinopsida; order Cupressales; family Taxaceae; genus Taxus; species Taxus wallichiana. The sequence continues at coordinate 316,876,302 of CM031239.1, forward strand.
AGTTGACGCAGGTATGCCTAAATGAGCCAATTCGAGAAAGAATGGGCTTCAAGATAATTTTTAATTTATTTCCCGGTTAAGTGGGAAAATGGCACTTAAAATCCTACACTCAAAGCCTTGGCATGGGAAATTTGGGGAATTTGTGATGGAGTGGGGTAAAATTTGAGGTAATTTACATTCAAGTGGAGTGGTTGACATAATGAATGAGGAGACCGAGAAACAAGGTAGGCGGTTATTCCAATATAGTCAGCCACGTATTCGTGGAGCTCTTGAAAAAATTGTTTTGGATTTGAAAGGTGATACGAAATATAACCCCATGCGAATGAAATGCTAAGAAACATGGGGAGCTCAATGTGAAGTATCAAACGAAGTGATCAACACCAACTATTCCATGAATATTTTTTAATGAATGAGGAAACCATTAAGTCAAATGTCAATCAGTCAAGCCATCACGATTGGGAAATGAAGAGTCACCGGTCGAGCTATCCAGGGGTAAAAATGTGGCACGAGCCCAACGTGCTATGAGGAGCTCAACGGATAACAAGGAGATGTAGTAAATTTTTTGATGGATGAGCTTATCTCAAGTGGGAGGTTGTTAAAACATAGGGCTCACTGACACAAAATGGAATGGGGAGAATGTCATATAGGCCAAGCCATGTGTGAAGAAATGAAGGAAACGTGGAGCTCGCCAACAAGCCGACCAAGTTGGCTAGTGAGCTGGTTGGTCAAGTCAACATTAAAATCCTATCCCCAAGAAAAAATGAACCTCAAAGGAAAATGATATTTCTATTAAAATATTATTTTATTAAAATATTTAATCAAAAATATTATTTTTAATTAATGAAGGATAACTTCAATTTTTGAATTTATTAGGCATGATGGATAGGTGTAATTAAATTATTTAATTATCTTGAAGGCCATCATGTGCCCTTATTCATGCACTAGACTTTAGGATTTCTCCATTCTTTCTCTTCAATGATATTTTCTATATATGTAAAGGAGAAGCTCATTCTAGGGGTTAGACAAAAATAAAAGTGTATATCTTTCAAGAATCCCTCTCTTCTATAAGTTAGCTTTGTGTATGGGGAACTCTCAAGCCTCCTTTCTAATACTGTAATGGAAACCATTGCCTCTTTTGAATGTAATGATGCATTGTGCACATTGTTGAAGTAATAAAAGTGTGTGTTTTGTGACTATTGTTAGTCCTTTCATCATCCTATATACTTCTTTGTGCCTTTCTCATGCTTACAAGTACATTGTGCAAGTTTAAGTTTCCATTGTAGGTTCTTGGAGTTCTATGCTTATCAAGTGGTGGAGTTATGCATGTATTTGAATTGTGGTGCTTGTTCACCCTTCTTAGTTTCATTCTTCTTCACTGGAAGACCGAAATATTGTTTTTCGAGTTGAGTTTAACAAAGGGAACACACACTTCTTAGTTTGTGGTATTTTGTTTACCCTTTCTAAGTTGCAGTAGGTGAAGTTAGTTTGTGGTGTACAACACCCTCTTCAAAAAAACCTTTCCCAAAGTCTAGTAATACCCTTTATTTGGTGCATCACCATCCCTAGTATAGCTTTATTTTTGCAAATCTCTTTCCCTAAAGCCCATGAAAATATTAGTATAGGTCTAGATAACTATTTTATTGCACTAGGAGTAGTATAAAACTTATTTTAGGAAGAGGAAGTTGGCCTTCTTCAATGGTTCACCTTGAGCCCAAGTCCCACATATTTAGTGGTGATCTCATGTTACCCAATCAAACTAAATGTCATGTTCACATTCTAGCCGATCGAGGGTGCAGTGATTTACCGATAACGCTTTTGGCATGCCGGTGGGACAACAAGTTGGTACTTCTCTTCTCACTTACATGAATCAAAGTACCTAGTGACTCTACATCTCTAGATTTCAAACCTCGGTGCGTTAACTTATGAAAAGAACTCAAACAAGAGCTTATCCAAAGTAAGGAAATTATCAACACATCAAACCATCCTTGTCTCCTCCAAGGATAAGGAGAATAGGTGTCTCAACATCACCCGTTGCAACATCACCTCGTAGGGGTCTTTTAACTCCTCCTTACAGAAGGTTTCCTCCATCCAGGAACAATCAACCTCTCGTTGCTATGGCGAGGAACCAATTTTTTCCCATTTTTAATGTTGGAAGTCCTCTTGTTGGCATAGTGTGACTCTATACCTATTATAGCACTCAAAAGTTTACACTTCTACATAGGGGAAACTCATGTTACTTCAATGGAACATATTCTTGATGTAGCTATCATTTTGCATTACATAATATCATAGAGGGAAACATTGTGGTTATACTTATTGCTATTTCTTTTAAGGGAAAAGCACTTTAATGGTTTCGAGGGTTAAGTGCTGGTACTATGACCACTTGGGATGTATTAGGAGAAAAGTTATGTAAATAGTTTGAAGACAAGAGTGATCACTTGTCACTCTTGGAACATCTCACTACCATAAAGAGAGATCCCCAAGAATACATGAGTGATTTCAACTTCCAATTCCAAAGGACTTGGAATAGGATACTAACACTCATAAATCCTTCTCCAAATAATGCATTCATGTACTATTTGCAAGCCTTAAACAGTGATGTATTTGTCATGATCCAGTCCATGGGAGGGACTACACTACTTGATGCCTAGCAAGTTGCCATAAGAGGAGAATTCCTTAATCTAGGATGGAAAGATAGCTCCACGACCACCAATGTCATTGTCTCTAGATCTTACAAACAACTAGTCTACCATTGCTCCTATTCCAGTAGCCTCCAAGCAATCAGTTCATTCTTCCCCCTACCCTTTAAATGATTTATTTGAAGTCAAGTCACTACTACAAAGTTTTGGGAATGATCTTGTTGCACTCAAGAGGAAGAAATTTCAATGTAATTGCCCATACCAGCCAAAAAATCAGTAGTATCAGGCTAAATTTCCTCCTTTTCAAGGGAACAATCAACCTCAAAATCAAACTTCATGTCAAGCTACAAATGTCGGGCCTATCAAATTTAGAAGTCCTCTTATTGCTCGCTCTTCCAAATCCCTAGTGCCTATCTAGAATAATCTATTTCAAGACTACGAATAGTGTTATCCTTGTTCTAAACCCCATAATAAAAATATTTTCCCTAATGGAGTTCTTAGTCAGACTCTTATGGTTCAAATCATATGTTCCCCTCTAAATCCAATGGAAAATTCATCTACACAAGAAATAGAAAATCAACCACAGGCACCCAAAGAAACCACTTTGTTGAATTGGAAAGTAGAATATTTTTTCGGTTGAATACAGATTCCTCTTCAGTGGTGGAAAAAACTCATTCCAAAAAGAGAGCAATGGAATCTCAACCTTCTAAATCCAATCAAGCATCCACTTCACAACCTCATCCACAAGCGATGGTTGATAAAGATGTAGGAAAGAAACCGTTAGAAACACATACTAGCCAAGCTGTAAGAAAGAAGGTGTTTTAGGCATCATGGTGCCCAACAAGCACTTTCCAAAAGAGGATTATAACACCCAAAGAAATTTCAGCAAAGTAGGAGCAATCCCCTTCAACATTATAGAACAAATGAAGAATATCGACTTGAGTGTTACTATGTGGGATGCACTCTCAATCCCTTCTCAAAGAAACTTGTTATGAGAGGCTCTGAATAGTTTTGGCACAACCGACAAATCATTGAGTCATGGGGCACCAACTACTATGAATTTGTTTCAACTGGAAGGGAAGTGTATTCTTGCAAAAAACAAACCACCACCATTATATATTTACTTGATGATTGGTAACCACTTGGTACAAAATTACATGATGATTCTTGTACTAGTATCTCGATCATGCCCAAACAAATTACGGATGTACTAGGCATACAATATGCATCGGTTACAAGAGGATTTGTTTAACTCAATGGCATATCCATTAAAACTATTGGAGTTATCAAAGGAATTCAACTTACCATCCATGCATGCTCGATTTTTTCATTCACCCAAGACATATCAGTCATTGATCTCCCTCCTCTCTTTTCCATCTTCCTATCACAAGATTTCACTACCAAGATGGGCGGTTATCTATCAGCCAATTGGTCACATATGATTCTCAGGACTCGATCTGAGAACCAAAGTGACTATAAGGGCGGAACCAATCTGCCATAATCATGTAGAACCCTACACTACTAGTCCTATAAATGGGAATTATACCATCGGTGATCTAGAAGAAGAATATGTTGATCATGAACCAACCACTCTTGTTGAATAATTCCCTGATACTTATGCTAGATGAAGTGAGTGGAGATCATCAATACAATCCCTACACTGATGTGTTGGTAGAGGAAGAAGTTGGTTTGCTACTGTTGGAAGAGACGAGATTGGGTACATACTACATTCATGAAGAAGGTATGATCATACCACAACTTGTCAAAACACAAAATAATTTGAAGGATTGTGGAAATTATTTTTTGATGGCTTGAGGAGTAAGAATGGATCCGACGATGGTGTTATGTTAAATTCTCCAAAAGGGAATAAGTACTTCTCATCTTTCCGGCTGCAATTTATTTGCACTAACAATGTTGTTGAATATGAGGCCCTGTGCAAGGAATTAAACTAGCTCAAAAGAAGGGAATCAAAGCCCTGACTATTTTTGGAGACAGTGAGTTAGTTGTTCATCAAGTGGTGACATGCAGTGCATCCAAAAATGATATTTTAAGATCATACAAGAACCGAGTCTGGGATTTGATTGAATATTTCAATCTTTTGGGATCCACATTGTTCCTAGAAATCAAAATCGAGAATCTTTGGTAGGCTTGCTACAATTGGCTCACAATATGACATACATGTTGATATCATGAAAGAAGGGTGGTAATATGTCAAAATGGTGTTTCGACTTGTAATTCGATAATGTGAGAAGTTGGAAAGTTTTTATAGTGACAAACAAATTTTCCTTTTTCCACAAGAAGAGGCAGAGTTTGCTACGAAAAATCAAGATAAGCTGCAATAATCATATGGTGATCAAATCATACAATTGAAAAGCAATAAGCTACCAAAAGGTTTAGTTACTCTAGAATCCATCTTCAATTCAAATGATCAATCCAAAAGACAAATATCTAACATGGTGGTCAAAGAAGAAGATTTTGAGGAAGTCAAGGTAGCAAATGAAAAGTTTATGAAGATCGGAAAAGTGTGTACCCCATAAGAGAAAAAGGATTTTGTCAAAATTTGTCAAGAATATAATGATTTTTTTGCATGGAGTTATAAAGATTTGTGTGGCTTTGATCCAGGTCTAGCACAGATACCATCAAACTAGATCCTAATGCCAAGCCTAGTTCACCAAAAATAGAGGCCAATTAATCCCAAAATTGAGCCACTAATGAGAAAGGAGCTAACCAAACTCATCGAGGCCTGTATAATTTTTCCTATCAAGCATTCCTCTTGGGTAGCCAATTTGGTCCCCGTAAGGAAAAAGAATGGAGAGATTTGGTTATGTGTGGACTTTAGGGATTTGAACCGTGTGTCATTGAAAGACCATTATCCTCTTTCGTCGATGGAGAAAATCCTTCAAACAATGGTAGGAGCTCAAATATTTTCTTTTCTTGATGGATATTCAAGTTACAATCAAATTCTAGTCCAAGAAGACGATGAATTCAAAATGGATTTCACTACCAAGTGGAGCACGTACTCTTACAACAAAATTTCATTTGGATTGTCCAATGCTAGGGTTACTTTCCAAAGAGCCATGGATATGGAATTTAAGGGACTAATCAATGAAATCATCTTGGTTTACCTTGATGATATAATTGTATCCTCTAAGTATGCAAAAGACCACATCACGTATCTACGAAAGGTTTTCTGAAGATGTAGAGAGTTTGGAGTTTCACTTAATCCCAAGAAATGTATTTTTATAGTGCATAAGGGGAAGTTGTTGGGGCATGTTGTTTTAGTAAAAGGATTGTTAATCAATCTAGCTAGGATTTGTTCGATTATGTTCTTATCTCTCCCAAGCCTCAAAAAGGGACTCCAGAGTTTTCATGGCATAATAAATTTTGTATAGAGGTTTATACCTAGTTTATAGCTTTGGCTAAACCACTAACAGACCATCTTTGAAGAATAATATTCCATTATCATGGATAAAGGAATGAAGTGAGAGCTTTGAAGCCATCAAAACAGCCATTTCTCAAGTTCCCATGCTGGTGAACTCCAGGTTTGATTAATTATGTATGCTTTTGCAAGTCAAGAGATCATTTTAGGTATCCTCACCTAGAAAAATGAAAATCGATGGATAAACGAATTGCTTTCTTCAGTCAATCCCTCAAAGACTATGAGCTCAAATATTCATTCGTTGAAAAACAAGTCTTTTTGGTTATTCGAGCTTTGAATAAATTCAAGAACATGTTTTTCAGCAACAAAATTCATCTGATGGTGTCTCATCCAGGTGTGAAGGACTTTTTCTGAAAAAAGAGATGAACAAAAAGCGTGTTGGATGGATCACAAAAGTGATGGAGTATGACGTACATATTAAAGTTACCAAACTTGTCATAGGTAAAGGTTTGTGTCAAAAACTTGCTATAAATATGGAATCAAAAGGTGGTGAGGATGTGACACTCCTAAACATTAATGAAAGTGATAATTTGGTTGACTAGTTATCCAAAATGAATATTTTTCTTTTCTCGTGAGTATATCATGTGAACATGGATAAAAAATAAAATATGGACTTTTTGTCTTCAATCTAATCCATATTTTTTGGTAGGTAATGTTCTCTTTCTAAGGGATTTGAACGGTAATCTCCTTCGGTGTGTTGGACCGAATAGGTAAGTAAGATACTAGAAGAGTTTCACAATGGCCTATCTGGAGGACATTATTCTGCACAAAAATTGCTACCAAGATCATGTGATCCGGTTACTATTGGCCAATTTTTTTCAAGATGCCCATCTCTGGGTAAGGAAGTGTAAGGAATGTGCCCTTTTCACTAGAAAATAGAAGTTGACAGCTCTTCCACTGCATCCAATTCAAGTGGATCAACCCTTCATTCAATGGGGGTTGGATTTCATTGGAATGATTAATCCTCCATCCAGTGATGAACATAAATGGGTCCTTACTACAATGGACTATTTTACTCGATGGAAAGAGGTAGTAGCATTGAAGGAGAGAAATGAGAAGGCAATTCTTGATTTCTTAGAAGGTATAATGACAAGGTTCGGTGTTCCATTTACAATTATTTCAAACAATGCAATGGATTTTCTTGGTCTAAAGTTGAGTGAATGGGCTATTAAGAATGGGTTCTACCTCAAGACTTCATCTAATTACTATCTGCAAGGAAATAGATTGGCTGAGTCTAGAAACAAAAACCTCACAAGGATTATCAAATGCATTATGGAAACCAATAGGAGGACTTGACACACACAACTCAAAATTAATTTATTGGTAGATCAGATCACACAAAAAAGGGCCATCATAAATTCTCCTTTCATGCTTGTATACGGAAGAGAAGCAAAACTTTCACTCTCCTTGGAGTTACCTTCTTTGGAGTTATCTCATCAGCTTGAAGTTATGGAGAATGATCCTCTGATAGTCAAGTTTTTGAACTCATGGAGTTGGAAGAAGTACAAAACAAGGCTATGAAGACTTTGGAGCAACATCAGGCTCAGGTTAAGAAATATTTTGACAAGAAGGCATCTCGAAAGGCATTTTCAAGAGGGAGATTTAGTTCTCAAATGGGATGAAGATAGAGCCAAACTAGGAAAACACGCCAAGTTTGACGCTCTTTGGAGTGGGCCATACATCATCATGAGTTGTAAAGAGGTGAATTCATTTCATCTTTCTAGGCTCAATGGAGAAGAACTACCCATTCATGTGAATGGGATACATCTCAAATCTTGATTTTGAGATCATTTCACCCCCTGTACAATTTAGTTAGGTGTTTTCCTCCAAGTGCTTATGCACATTGTTATGTGTTGTTGTTCTTTTGATTTTCTTCTTGTTATGTGTTTTGTGTTGTTCTTGCACATTGTATCATCATTGGAAGTTTTCAAGAAGAATAAGGTCCAAGGTTTCAAAAGATGTCCAAGATTTCAAGAATGTTGAGTATTCATCAGTTTTAGTATATTTCCTGTCTAGTATTACTAAAGAGTTCAGGATCATGTATCATAGAAGATCAGATCATCTTCGGGTTCCAATATTGATTCCATTCCCAATGGATGACTTAAGACTACTAGAATCATGCTTAGTAGGCAATCATCCCGAGAGGTCACCAAAATGTTATGCAATTTTGCACACATGGATAACTTGGACAACAGGGTCCTATTGTGCTCTAGGATTGAGAAAGGTCTTCACATGAGAACTTTGAGCATATAGGCAAGATTTTGTGCTTTAGGGACATTTGTAGTATTGTGGTTAGTTTCATAATCATTTTAGGAAGTTCATGTTGTGCTCGAAACGAAACATTAGTTTTAGTGGGCCCACTTCCATTCATTATAGAGATAAATTAATTAAAATTGATAAATTATGTTGAGGAGGTCTTATTATGTTCACATTATTTCCTTATTTTCAAGAAAAACCCCAACAAATCAAACTCAAGTGTTGAAGACACCATAGTTATAAGATAAAATAGCTCATTGGGTTAATATGAGTTAATGATTCTCGAGGCCCTATATCTCGGGAAAATTAATGTTTTCACAAATGCATTTGAGGGTTGGATTATTAATGATCTCGGTGATGGAGTTCAAGAGGAAATCGACAAAGGCCAAGTTCATGGGGTGGATCGATGTATTAGGTTCAAAAGAAGATGGCTCAGCAGGATCGAGCCTAATTACATGGGAGATGTTCCAAGTTGGAAGTACACAACTCGATGTTGGGTGAATAATTTAATGAAGGAAATGGCCCATTGAGCCATACACATGATAATGCATCAAAGGATGATATTGAGTCTTGAATCAATCTCCGGTAGTGACCGATTAGGGAGCACGATCGTGGAGTTTGAACACAACTTGTGGAGGGTGTATTAGAGTTTTCCAAACTTAGGATCAATATTTAAAGAAGACACGAAATGTAGGAGACTCGTCGTGATATAATATATCGGGATCAAATTCAAATGGTATACATCAAGATTAGTTCATGTTTTATGAGGAATCTATTGAATCTCGGAAGGACAAGCCAAGTCGGTGTACATGAAAGTAAATTCGGTGAAAATGAAAATATCTTGACTCGGGACATTTGGGCATAGAGGTTGTTCAACACAGGTGAGTTTGGGTGGAGACAATAAATGGATTTATATTGATCTCATGATTGGCATGACATATTAGAAGGTTCATAAGATTGGTGGAAGCTACGAATGACTCATCAATGGTAGAACAAGTTGGATTGAAGGTGACAAAGGAGATAACTGAGTTTGGTGGTAAAAGAAGGGAAGTGCCTCGAGATCCATATCGAGCTCAGTTGAAAATATGTGAAGCATCGAGGCATGTGAGTGGGATGCACAACTCTCACACCAAGATGAGAAACAGTGAAAGCTCTTCATAGTGACATAGAGTTTCGTCCCGATATGGAGCTTGATGCCATAAAAAGGTGTAGCTTAATGGTGTTTGAAATTGCAAGAAAGGAAAAGAGACACGAGAGAACAAGCTCATATTAAGCCCAAAGCAGTTGAAATAGCTTGTTTGAGGTGAGTATACTTGAGCATATAGAATAGCTCGGGTAGGAAGGTGAGGTGCTCACCAAATAGATATCATTCACTCGAATGGATCCATGACAGATGCACCAAGAAGTAACCCAAACTTGTGGAGGAAGATTCAAGGGAGCTTGGGAAGGTTGCACTATGATTGTGTGCATGATGATGAGATCAAAAAATGGATAGTGTGAAGGATGAGTTGTAGTGGAAGAGCCAAATCATGGGTCGCAAGCTTCGGGCTAAGCGACGAACGAAGAATGGCTCGATTATTTAACCATGGCAAGCAAAGATGGATAGAAATATTGCAATTGGAGCTCATTCGGCTTAGCATAATAGGAGGGGTGAGCTCAATATCAAGTGAATCGGCTTGATCGGGTTGGAGTTACGAGGTGAAGATCACGAGTTCAACATTTTTCATGGGAGTGCATGGGCGCAATGGTAAAAAGGTGGAAATTATGCGGTCGGGAAATCCAAGGATTCACGGCCATTTGAGGAGTTGAGCATTGGCACCATGAAATCTTGTCTCCCATCACCAAAGTTGACATGGGTATGCCAGAATGAACCAAGTTAAGAAACAATGAGCTTCGGAGAATTTTAAATTTATTACCCGGTTAAGTGGGAAAATGGCACTTAAAATCCCGTACTCAAAGCATTGACATGGGAAATTGGGAATTTGTGATGAAGTGGGGTAAAATTTAAGGTGATTTGCATTCAAGTGGAGTAGTTGGAAGAATGAATGAGGAGCCCAAGAAACAAGGTAGGTGGTTATTCTAATATGGTTAGCCACTTATTGTGGAGGTCTTCAAACAATTTTTTTGGCTCTGCAAGGTTATACGAAATACGACCCAATGCGAATGAAATACCAAGAAACATGAGGAGCTAAACATGAAGTAGTGAACAAAGTGATCAACATGAAATTTTCCATGAATCTTGTGCAATGAATGAGGAAACCCTTGTGTCAAACGGCAATCGATCAAGCCATCACGATTGAGCAATGAAGATTCACTAGCCGAGCTATCTAGGGGTAAAAACATGGCACGAGCCCAACGTATTACAAGGAGATCAATGGATAATAAGGAGATGTGGTAATTTTTTATGGATGAGCTTATTTCAAGTTGGAGGATGTTAAAATGTAGGGCTCTTCGACAACAAATGGAGCGGGAAGAATGTCATAGTGTTCAAGCCATGTGTGAAGCAATGAAGGAAACGTGGAGCTTTCCAACCAACTCGTCGAGTTGGTTGGTCAAGTAAACATTAAAATCCTATCCCTAAGAACAAACTAAACCTCAAAGGAAAATGATATTTCTATTAAAATATTTTATTTAAAATATTATTTTTATGAAAATATTTAATTAAAAATATTATTTTTAATTAATGAAGGATAAGTTCAATTTTATTAGGCATGATGGATAGGTGCAATTAAATGATGTAATTATCATGAAGGAAATCATGTGACCTTATTCATGCCCTAGAATTTAGGATTTCTCCATCCTTTCTCTTCAAGGAAATTTTCTATAAATGTAAAGGAGAAGCTCATTCCAGGGGGTTGGACAAAAGACAAGTGTATATCTTCCAAGAATCCTCTCTTTTGTAAGTTAGCTTTATGGATTGGGGAAATCTCAAGCCTCCTTTCTAAGACTATAGTGGAAAACATTGCCTCTTCTGAATGTAATGATTTATTGTGCATGTTTTTGATGTAAGAAAAGTGTGATTATTGTGACTAATATTAGTCCTTTCATCATCCTATATACTTATTTGTGCCTTTCTCATGCTTATAGGTACATTGTGCAAGTTTAAGTTTCCATTGCAGGTTCTTAGAGTTTTGTGCTTATCAAGTGGTGGAGTTCTGCATGTAGTTGAGTTGTGGTGCTTGTTCACCCTTCTCAGTTTCATTCTTCTTCATTGGAATACTAAAATATTGTTTGTCGAGTTGAGTTTAACAAAGGGAACACATGCTTATGAGTTTGTGGTATTTTTCTTACCCTTTCTAAGTTACTAGGTGAAGTTAGCTTGTGGTGTACAACACCCTCTTCAAAACAACCTTTCCCAAAGTCTAGCAATACCATTTATTTGGTGCATCACCATCCCTAGTATAGCTTTATTTTTTTCAAATCTCTTTCCTTGAGCCCAAGTCCCATAGCTTTAGAGGTGATCCCATGTTACCCAATCACACCGAACATCATGTTCACATTCTGGCCATTCAGAGGGAGTAGTGATTTGGAGATAACACCTTGTTTGTGGATATGATTCTACTACTCAAACATGCATTCACACCATCACCTTACCTTCAAAGGTTGGACCCAAAACCCTTCCCACTTTGGTCTATATCATTGATACATCATTCTAGTTCAATTGTTTACTTAGTATACCATGGATCCACATTATGCATGTTGTACCTTCTACAGTTCATCGATGCACCAAATTCTTATAAGATGGATATGAATATACTATTTCCTCCAATATTGATCCCTTAAATTACTACCAATAGACCTAGTCACTCCTATGTCTATACCCCCACTTAATCTAATTCCCTACCATATTATCTATACATACGATGTTGTGGAATCCATTACTTCCATCACCTCTTCTACCTCCACACACACCCCTTTCGTCCCTTCACATATCACTTATCTTACCTCCCCTACCGCATCTCCCTCCATCACTACCACTATTACACCCTTTACTACTTCTCTTGGACCTACATGTGTCACTCCTAATATCCTTGAGAATGTTATCCGGCAAGATAATGTCCACAGAGAAAATTTTGATGATGAGGTCAATGTCATAGAACTCACTAATGAAAAGTTGTACAACCTCAATTTTTATCCTCTTGATATAGAAAAATCATATGTCCAAGACACCTTCATTGTTACTAGCCCAGTGACTATCATTTGAAGAAACAACCTCCCTCAACTACACCCATGATTCCTTTCCAGAAACTATACATGTACACTAGACCTCATGTCACCTCCTTCCTTCCTTTTCAAGTCACCCTGGTCTACAGCTCGATCCATTCACATGCACCTTATTCATACATGACTCTTATTGGCCTCATATTCCATTTGATACCACTTGCCTTGACACTCGTTTTCACACATGAAGCCTTACCATAACTCGGGTTCACTCTTGTTGACCTCCTCCCCCCACCTCATTATCCCTACGTGTATCATGTATATGTACTCATTGTACTATTTTTATGGCCTCTATATCTTCCAGTCTTCCTTTCCCAAACACACCATTACTCTCCACTCACCCTCGGACAATATTAGATCAACTATATTGGTGGAACCCTTCACCTCAGCCATACCACTATTACCTTTCCTATTCCTTTTGACCACATATTTATTTGTAATGATTCCTTGGCTATTCCTAAAAATTAACCCATTGGTACGCACATGATTTCGTGTAGCCCCCTTTACGAGATGAATAATATGCTATGGGAATGTATAATTTATGTTGCATGGGCTATTTCTATGATAACCCTCACACTATCACATATTATGTCTCCAATCCAAATCCTATCGTTATGAATCGACACCGATGACCTCCTAGATGAGTTTACTTGACTCCCCACCTCGTAAGTAATTGGGGCACACTCGACTCCCCCTCATTGTCACATCCTCGGTGACTTTATCTATATCTATCACGCTCTATGTTGCATGTCTACCATTCGAGCACTATCACATCTCAATCTAGGCTACTCATGCTCCATGTTTCCCATCTATATTTTTTAGCATCACCACATCTCTGGTAAACATACTTTACCTTAATTACCTAATGACACACTCTTATTCCATGGTTCATGCTTGAATATTAAGGTTGAAATTCCTCCATGAACCTCACTTGTCACATCATGGCTACTCATGATCTGTTTTTCCTATTTATCTTTATGAGCATCACCACACCTCTGATAAACATACTTTACCTTCATTACCCGATGACACACTCTTGTTCTATGGTTTACATTTGACTATTGAGGATCATTCCTAAAATGAACCTCACCTCACATAATGCACATCTATAGGGGGCAACATGTATCCTCTCATCTACACATCTTGTATATTGTAGCACACCATCACAATCACAAAAATATGCACATCTTTTTGGTGCTTACTCTTGCTAGCTTATCCTATTTACATGTTACACTTTGTTTCCTATACTAGTTAGATACTTAGTATGTCATTATATTTTTCTATACACACATGCACGTTCACTTGGTATCTTGAGGTGAATGAAGGAATTTTACATATTCTTACACAATGCATGATGCTTGACACTTCTCTTTACCAGTCCCACCGAGGCTCCTGGGGAATCTACCTTTGCTACTCTTGTACTTCACGTAACCCATGTCCTAATGTTACAATATTTACTACTTCTTAGTAATATCACTTAATTTTCACTTATCTATACATGCTTTTACATACTATTTATCTATTTAACATGATAATGGATGCCTCATGTGTAGCATTTTCCTTGCAGGATTCTATACAACCATGGTTATCTATTACTTTTATATTATTATTTCTAGCTATTGTTTATGGGCTATGCCCTATGAATTTATTTCTCATTGTTTTCTTATGGCCACTTCAACCATGATTTTCTTGTGACATTGTGATTGATGTCCCATGTTTACAACCCACTTTTTGCAGTCCCTCTTATAAGCACATTTACTTGTTACACTACCTTTTATTGCAGTGCTAGTTATTTTTCACTAACACTTGTTTCTAGCCCATAATGTTTTCATGTACCTTGGTTTCTACCAAGCACATCCATTTACCCCCTATAGGTATCCAATCTCATATATGCATATCAATTTCATGTCCTCTCATTTGGGCCACTTCCTCCTACATTCATCACGTGCACCTAAAATGAGGGGGCATCGATTGGGTGAATAAATTACCTTTTCGATAGCTCAAAGTACCAAAACAGAACAACACATTACAAAGGAACACAATTATAGAATGGTCCATAATCGACTTGGATCAAATCAAACACTAATGTCTAGTATCGACAAGAATGGTGGTCACTTTTGTCCCACCTAAGCACTTGTGTCCTAGGGTAAAATCAGACATTTCTCGGTTCAACATAATTTCTAGTAGTTTACAAGACGGATCTATATTATCATGAACTTGTCTTAGTTGCAAAATTCACTTAATTGGCTACAATTTGGTTACAAATCCGACTTTCCAATCAGAATGGCACTTTGAGAAAGGTCATGGAATGAGAAAAATATATACCTCTCTCCCCAATACTCTTCTCTTGGCGTGAGATTGCCCAAAACTTGCTCTTGGCGTGAGATCATAGAAAAACTTGGCCTTGGTGTGAGATCACCGCAAAAACTCACTCTTGGCATGAGACCCCCAAACACCTTACCTTTGACAACAAAAACTCAAATCCATTAACATCTCCAAGAAAAACAAGACAAATTTCAAACCTATACTCTCTCCTACATCATATGCACTCTTTCTATTAGGAAATAAGAGATAAAATATGCGAACAATCACTCATAGAATAGCAAAGAGAAACTAATATGCAAAAATATTACAGATCTCAAGTAAAAGTGTAGAATAAAATAACACAACACAAAGAGACAGTATTTAACGTGGTTCACCTAATTTTGGGTATGTCCACTAAGAATCACTTGCTCATATTTTATTACAAGCCACCTCTCTCTCAATACAATACCCAGATTTGTTTGGAGCTATGCTCAACAATCTCTACTGAAATTCACCCGAATACAAAACACATCTGTAATATTACATTATCCCTACCATATGCATAAAACCATATAAGTAGACAACTACTTAAGTAGTTTTACAAAACCATGGGTATCAAAACCATGGGCCAAAACCGTCCCATAAACCTATGGGTCAAAAATGTTTCTGGTATATCAAGCACGTTTTAAGGCAAAAACAAATTTCTGGGGCCACACCCCGAACCTTCTGCTACCGAGGGCTATCACCTGGACCCTACTCAAGGCCCGGCCTAGCCCCGAACCTTGGCGAGACAACTGTGGAAAGTGTATAGTACTCTTAGTGTACATTCTTCAACACTTTCTCACATGAAAACAAGCTCCACAACCTAACACTTTCCTTAGCTACTACTTTTACATACTTATAAATAGGTTACTCTAATACGGGAATTTGACTACTATTTTTCTCTTATTTTATCGGTCCATCCTTAGAAGCAACAAGAAGCATCTCACATCTACAAGGAAAAGCTCTAATAGCATGCTACTATGTATACACTTCACCCCTAAGGTCTACCTCCCTTTCCTAGTTGCCACACTTCACATTATGATCACTTCATGCTTCATATGGCTACTTGTCCACTAAGCACGCTATTAGCTACACTTATCTTTGGTTTACAAGGTATGTGTTTTCTATCTATTTTATGTTATCGAGTATTCACTCAATAACATAAAGTGGGGGAAATGTAGACACAAAATCTATGCATTTGGGTACATTTCTAGGTCATAAAACATACTAATGTATACATGATTCCTAAGTAAGAAAACTAGTGGTTGACAACTCTTTTTAGCTCTTTGATTTATTTATTCATTGCACTTTGTTATCCATTTTTACACCTATTAAGAATGGAAATATTGAGAGCTTGGACTTGGGTAATTGACTAAGATTCAATGAAGAAATGGTGTACGAGCATGCTCCAAGATCTAATACTTACCTAAAAATGTATAAAAATGGGTAAAATTGAGAAAGTGGTTTTGGGGTGTCTTTTCTTTATTTCCTAACTCCCCTAGTTTGGAAATATTATAAAAGTTGGAGAAATATGAGGAAAAAATGAAAAAGAGTTAATTATAGTGTATTGCGGGTGAATCGTCTCTAGTAGGCTGGATGAAACATGCACTGGGAAACCAAGGTTCCCCGCATTTCTCTAAGGACCAATTTACTAAGAAATTCAAAAGGGTTCTTTATAGTGTGGATATTTTGGCTTCGTGGTACTTGGGAGGAACTTGTTCTTGGTGGTTTGGTGTTCCTGCAAGGGATTCATGCCTAAAATGTAAAGGCAAGGGTGGGTGTAGTTGAATGCGGGTGAATCAGAATTTTGGGTACAAAGGAGGGGGTCATGGGACATGGGTTACCCGAACTACCTAAGGAGCCGCAGAGTGAAAGGTAAGGGGAATTGGTGAGCTCACCAAGATTTTCAAGTGCGTATTTTGTTGATTGTGGGAGTTGTGGGCCCTTCGGGTCTGTGTGGAACTCGAGACCCACTCCCTAGTTCCTAATCAACCCAATTTAACTAACATAGCTGAAAATCAAAGGAAAAGGGGACAAAGTTATATGTGGACTACAGATGAATTAAAGGAACAAGATTGAACCTTTTGAAAATGGGAAAAATGAGACCCCCAACTCACATTGACATATCTTCTCCCACCAACAATGAAATCTAGAAAAATTATACTCGTTAGATTCAAACTTCAGAGCCCTTCATCATGGAATCATAAAAAATGGAATATAGTTGGATTTGGTGGGCCAAAACACAAGAAAACTTTCCCATATTTAAAATGTAATGTCTAGGTAGGTAAATGAGATGTTAATGGACTATGGGCATTTTTTTTCCTCCTCAAGCAATGGTACAAGAAGGAATTTTTTTGGTTCATCCATGTTGTTTAAGCCATTTAATGAATTTTATTGGTGGGTGAAGCCCAAATTTTAGGATTTCCCTCTTCTCTTCTCTTATCTTTTCTTTCTTCTATATATTATAATGGAGAGCTCATTTTAAAGGTTGTTGAACATTCTCTATTTGCTCCTCCATTCTTCTACATGTTGTTGTGAGCTTCAAGCCTCCATTTTAGGCACTTTGCAAAAGATTCATGCCTCTATCTCTCATTGTAATGGACTATGTGATCATATGAAGTAATAAAATAAATTTTTGTGGCTATTCTTCAACCCTTTCTTGTGTTTCATTGCATTCTCTTACCTCTACATTGCATTTGAAGGTATTTTTGTGCATTTTATGGTTTCTTGCAAGCTCTAAATGGTTGTGTTTAATGGAAATGGTGTTATGAATGTGTGTTTCTAGACTGTGGTGTTCTACATACCCTCTCTATCTCCATTTTTCTATTTTCATTTATTAGAGAGTGTCCCAACCACCCTTCTCTTGGTGTTATCACCCTCTTAGTGTAGTATTTTTAATCTTTTTATGCATTTTCTCTTCCCTAGTCCTATGGAATCATAGAATATGAGTATATAGTTGCATTTCCTTCATTAGGAGTAGTTTAGTGCTTAGATTAGGAAGAGGAATAAGACTTCTTTGGAGAATTGTCTCATTTTCTTGGTCCCACACCTAGAGATAATTTCATGTTTCCCAAAAACACTGATTACAAATTCCATTCACATGCAAGAAAATCAGAGGGTGTTGTTTTTCGATGATAATAGTTATGGCATGCCTAGTGGGACCTTGGGAGGATCTCTGCAACAACATTTCTAGTTTTATGAAGTTTGGATGTGTATCTTGGTAAAATTCTATCCTTTGGAGGCTCAGTAACAACACATCTGATAACTCCAAGCATCAAAATCTATTGGTTTTCATCATTTTAAATGTCTCAGTTCATGAGAAGAATCCAAACAAGGTCTAGGACAAGAGAAGGCATTGTTGATGCATAACCACAACACCCTTGAATGTCTACAACTCAATGGGTTGAAACTCTTAGTGTGATTTCATAACATGGAGATTTTCCCAAAGTGTGGGAATTTGTAATTGGGAAAGCTCTCTGGATGAAGGCCGATTCATATTCCTCCTGCTCGATACACACACTTAAATTGTAGAGGATCTACTCTAACTTTCCAAGGAGACAGGGTTAAGAAGATTACAAGAAATTAAACATAAACTAACAAAGGTGATGTACCAAAGGAATGTTGAACGCTTTTTTCCATTAAACACAAACCATTAAAAATTTAATATAACCACCATGCACAGATAACCAAGATTGCAATGAGAGATCGAAGACAACAATGAACACAAGAGAGGGCTGAAATTCATCCACAAACTTATATTATTGCTCCACAGATTTGATACAAGTGCATTACAATGGCCAAGAGGCAAGATTTCATTTACAGTTTAGATGGGAGGTTTGAACTCCAAAAATTCACTTACAGACTAGAGAAGAAGGGAGGGTGTGAAGAAAAATTATCCCACTACGTAACAATGCCCCTCATTACAATATATATGAAGAATGAGAGAAGAAAGAGAGAGGAATTAAAAATCCTTCTCCAACCACCCTAAAATGCATTGAATTCACCTTCAAAAATGATAGGTTCTTCTACAAAACCCATATATCCATGTACTATGTCTTTTCGGGCAAGACAGAAGCCCATAATGCATTATTGTGGTAGGTGAGAAACTTGGAACATCCTAAAAAATGGCGGACTATTTTTCTTCATTTTTAATAACTTAGTCCCACTCAAATTAAGATAACACTATGGTAGTTGAGTAGAGGACCTTGTGAGCTTTCCAAAAGGTCCTTTCATTTGGAATTCTGAGCTCCCAATCAAAAATTATGGCCATCTTAAGGTTGGGGGTCATTCTGCAAAAATGTGAATTGTTGGTCTTCCTTTTTCAAAGTCCAAAATGTATGCGACCTCTAAAATCCTAAGATTTGGAATTTCAGACATTTTGGGTTTGGAAGTTGGGTTACTATTCATCTATTTGGGTGTGTGAAAACTCTCGAAACCTAGAAAGTCTCAAGTCTAAAATTTGGACATTCAGAATTCAAAACTTCGTAATTTTTTTTTATGTTTTTATGTTTTGGGGATCCAAATTCGAAACTCGAAACTCCATAACCCAAAAGTCTAAAATTTCCTCTGTGTTGACCCCGAAACCAAGTTTGAATTCCAAAATCTGAACCCTTTCAGACTTTTAGACTTTGGGATTTCAAGCTTTTGCTCACTTTTTCCGACCGATCATTTCCTATCTCTCGAAACTCTAAAACCCGAAAGTCCAAAATTTAGAATTTTGAGGTTTTGAACATTTTTATTTTCAGGCCTAAGGCATTTTTCACTTGGCCACACTCTTTGAGATCTTGAAACTCCGAAATCCCAAAATTCTGAATTTTATACTTTCAGACTTTGGGATTTTAGATTTTGTTGAAACCTTTTCACCCTTCTTTTTCTCCAAAATGTCGAATGTCGATACTTTGAAGTTTTGGGCCTAGGCCACCATTGTTTTTTTGACTGAAAAGTGAGCCACTTTCCTTTGACATTCCCATGGCCATGTTGGCCCTTGTTCATTCCTTTTCTAACCTCGCATGTCCATTTTGAGCTCGCCTATAACCTGATTTTCAAAACCAAAATGTGAGCTCCCCCGATTGCATCAACCTCTCTATGTCCTCTACGTGTAAGGTCATGTTTATCCAATTTTTCTCCTAAGTGGAAAAATTAGATGACATGAGTATTTGAATACATACATCTATCTCTAGGTAGAGGATGAAGGGGGAGACAAGTTCAAAGATCACCATCTCCACCAAATAGAACTCTTTCAACACCTCCACCTGGTAGGCCCTTCTTGTAGTCCACTAGAGTTCTTATAATCATCATAATGGCTACATAAGGATGAAAACTAGAATTTTTTAACTTCACAAGAATTAGTACATGTTCTCTTAATGTACAAAATCTTATTCCAGTGGTAGCCTTGAAATGCATTCCATTCTTTACTGGAGAGAATCACACCACTCCAGCTGATCATATTCATGACATTGCAAATGTGCATGAAATCCATGAAATTATTGACATGGATGTAGCTGTGAATATTCTAGATTCTTCATTCAAAGGGAAGTATTTACAATGGTTCATGAGTGTGACAACAAGGTCAATTCAAATTGGAATGCACTTTGTGCACATGCTCTTTACAACTGTTTGGAGAGAGGTGGGATAAGCTATCTTTATTAGAACAATTAACCACCATAAAGAGGGCTTAGAATAAACTCATGACAAATTTTAACTTCAAGTTCCATAGGACATGGGATATAATTCCAGTTCATGTAAGACTAGCATCCGAAGGTGCATTTATTTACTTCTTAAAAGTCCTTAATTCTGATATTGATGTTATGGTGCAATCTATGGGAGGTATAACATTTCTAGGAGCCTATGCACTAGCTATTAGAGCTGAGAATTATCTAATTCAAGCTAGTAAACTTTCCCCAGACCACCTATGCCTATTTATCTAGAGATAGGAAATCCTAACTCTATCCAAACACCTAAGTTAGCCCCTATCCCTACTCCCATAAATCAGAGTTCTAGTGAGACATCCACTTCATCAAGCACATCAGTTGAGATCTAAGAGGTCATGAAGCAATTAAAAATATAGCGAATGAGATGGTGACAATTAAGAGGTAGGAGACCCAAATTTTACCATTTACCTTAATACCAACCAAACAATCCCCCATATCAGTCAAATAGACCTCCTACTCAAGTTGCAAATCGAACCAAAGTTAGTTTCCCACTACTAGGCCATTCCAACCTTATAATCCTAATACATCCTCTTCATCTAAAGCTCTGGTTCCTATTTAAAATAATTTGGTATAAGACTATGAGTGGTGTTTCCCTTGTGGTCACCCACATAACCAAGCAACATGTCTTAATGACATCCTAAACCAGGATTTAATGGTGCAAAGTGCTTATGCTTCCCAAGAAACAACTAAAGAAGGAAAATAGCAACAAAAATTTCCTAATAGGCACCCCAAAGTGAAACTTCACTCATGAATTGGCAAGTAGAGGATTTATGTGGGATGAATCAGTCTCTTCCTCGTGGTGTAGTCCAAACATAAGATCTAATAAGATTGATATAGGAAAGGGTCAATCATTAAATGTGAGTCCTTCTCTCACACTCCAAGCAATTGGCAGCTAAAGTACAGTCCCATATTCACAAAAACATCCTAAGGGACCTATTGTATCATCTCATGTACAAGAGAAAGTCAAGGTGAACAAAGGGCAGGAAAAAGACCATCCAGCTCCATTCACTATCATTGATCAAATGAAGAAAACAAATGTAAGTATTTGTATGTGGGAATCATTGGCAAGTCTAGGGTAGATAAATTTATCCAGGGTAGTCATGTCAAATTTTTCCATCTCAAACAAGTCATCTAAAGATCAGAAAAGGTCCTCACCAATGTTATACAACAAAGAGGTCAACCAAATAGAAACATGAATCCTCCACCATTCTATGTGTCCTTGATCATCGAGAATAATCTAGTGCATAATTGTATGGTTGATCATGTGTCAACCAATGTTATACAACAAGGAGGTCAACCAAATAGAAACATGAATCCTCCACCATTCTATGTGTCCTTGATCATTGAGAATAATCTAGTGCATAATTGTATGATTGACTCAGGGGGTAAGCGCCTTAGTAATGCCAAAGCAGATTGTGAGACCAACCTGGATCTTGAGTACGATCTAATTTCTAAAAGAGTGGTCAGCTGATGGGACAACAATGGGAAGGCTCACATGATCATTAAAGGTCTAAACCTTACACTGAATGCATGTTCCAATGTCCGAGTACTTCAAGATATATATTTGATTGACCTACCCCCACTTTTTGCTCTATACTTATCTTGGGATTTCATTGCTAAGATTAGAGAGTACTTGTCATTTGATTTATATCATATGATCTTCAAGACTAGATATAGAGCTCAGGATACTATAAGGTCTAAGACAATTTTTACGTTCCACATTAATCCTTATGTGATAAGTCTAATCAATTCCAATTGCACAATCTTTGATCAAGAATATTTCCCAAGCCATCGAGAGGTAGATACTGGAATTAGAGGCATTAAAGACTTGACACTTGATGAATGTGCAAAAAATTACATAGATATGATCCATATAAGGAGATTGAAGAGGATTATTTCCCTTACTGAACTGTGAGTTTGAAGAAACAGTCTAGGATTCTATTACCGCATGAAGAAAACACAAATTTTCCTAGTATCACCAAGCTAGATGATGAATATGAGAATGAAGTTTGGAAAATGTTATTTGATGGTTTAAGGAGTAGACAAAGTGTAGGAGGAGGATTAATTCTTGTGTATCCTAAGGGAACCAAATACTACTCATCCTTTAGGTTCTAATTTAGCTTCTCTAACAATACGGTGAAATACGAGTCTCTCATTCATGGTCTACAATGGGAAAGAAAGAGAAATATTAAGAAATTACAAGTATTTAGTGATAAAAATCTAATTATGAATCAGGTTAGAGGGATAAATGCAAAAAATATATTTACTTAAAGCCTATAAGCATAGGGTGTGGTATCTCATAGAATACTTTAAAGAATTGAACATCAATTCCATACCAAGGAAGAATAATGAAGCTACGAGATAGGCAAAGTAAATAGGGTAGAATTTGACATTGGTGTGGATATCAAACATGACAAGACTCAACCACACATCAAGTTGGTAGTGATGTTAAGTGTTCCGAGATAATAACACAAGTCATGGCAGTATTTGAAAATGATATTCATATCATCAACTTCATTCAGGAAGAATTTGAGTTCTCTTCCCGAAACTAGGGAAAATTGGATAAGCAGTATGGGGATCAGGTGGTCCATCTCAAGTCCAATAATTTTCCTAAGTTTCTAGTGACTATGGAATCCATCTTCAATCCCAGTGACTAGTTCAGGAAGAATAAATCAAACATCATGGTCAAAGGTGAAGATTCAGAGCCCATTTATGTTGGAGAAGGAAAATTGCTTCAAATTAGAAAGGTAAGTAATCAACAAGAGAAACATGATTTTGTAAAACTTTTTCAAGAGTTCCCTAATATATTTGTGTGGAGTTATGAATATTTAAGGGGCTTTGATCTTATTTTAGCTCAACATATGTAGTCAATTACTCATACCCAATTGCCTAGGCACACTAGTACTTCATTCATATGAGTCGAATGGTCACTCAAAGTGCGTGAAGCCTAATAGGTCCCTCCTTTGTGTTGTATTCTCAAAATGTTGGCATGCATGTTGATGATTATCATTAAAATTTCATAATCTCAAATGTAAATCATTACATTCATCACAAAGTAACACATGTAATAAGGAAAAAAATAGATCAAACCATTACTAAGATCAAATTAATCATGCAAATACCATGATCAAATACATCAATTACCATAATCCATCCATATTTATCCATTATATTAATTCATCAAGTAACAGAAGTTGAATACATCATAATACTATCATAGAGTCATGCGTGCATATACATCCAAGAAGCATAACTCTAGTACAAGTCGGTCTCTTAAAACTATGTAGATTAACTAACATATATAAGAGAGGACTTTCCCTCACCACCCATATATCCCCAAAATAGAGTGCATGCTCAAAATATCCATGTGCTTATAAATTGCATGATTTTACAAAAAGGATAATAATATATTAATCTATAAATAAAATCTACTTTAATCTTATTATTAGTGTGAACCATGCATGACCCTTTATCTCTACTTTAGTCCAAATATAGCTCTTTTTTGGTCACAAACTCTTCTAGCTTTTATCTTTTCTTGAGCCACACTCTAACTGTTTTTCCTATTTTTGGCCCATTCCATGCAAAGTCGGCTAAGTCCCGAATTGATCTTCCTAGGTGCACACCTCTTTATCATGTTCTTGTGTGCGCTTATAGACCCCACTTGTGTGACTCAACTCTCCACGTTCTCTTCAAGTACTTATCCATTTTTATCAGCCCAATATTACCCCACACTAATTACATTGTCATCCTTGGAAATGGGGCTTCTCAACTTATCTCTCCAATTATAATGAATAAAGAATGAAGATTGAATATACAAGGAATGAAAAACATTTCAAAGTGTGTTGTCTCCCTTCTCCTTTGCTGGTACCTAAGAGCTCAAGCTACTCTTTATTGATATCAACTTCTAACTCGTTCCACTCTCCTAGCTTGAGTTCTTTGCTTTATTTGGGACATATCCAAGCACTTTATGCATCTCTTCCAGGGTCATATCTTCACCCTTATTATGCAATTCCTCATTACTCTAGAAAAACCTGAATTCATTCCCTCCATTTAATCCATCCTTTTCACGATCAGTTACCCTAGTTCTTTGATCTACACTTTATGAGGGTATCTAGTGGCTTTAAGCGCATCACGCTTCTTCGCTACAAATTCCAAATTTTCTACTCTGCTCAGGTTTTTATCCCTTTTTGCTGCAAGGACTCCATTTCCTTCTTGAAATGTCCTTGTCTTCGAGGATTTTTCCTCATCCCCATAGTTAGCCAATGCCCAAACAGCCTTTTTAATTCATCCTTTAAAGTTTTGAGTATGGAATCATACTCTACAATTCTGCTTGCAATCAATTTCTTCATTCTTTCCTTCCTGGCCATGGTACTTTCCTATGTCTCTTTTATCGTGAACAAATTCTTCTCAACCAAAATCTGAACATAGTATTGCAAAAATGCAAGGATGAATTGTAAGTTTTATTCATTTGTTCATCAAATTTTGGATGTGCCTCGAGAATTTCATCCCCGATTTCGTAGTAAAATCCGAAGCTATTGTTTATATTATTTATCCCTCCTACATGCCTCGGTTAATATCTTAATTTGTTCCTTCGTGTTCTTATTATCATCGAGCAATGTTTTGAGTGTAGCTAATTTTTCTAGGTTCCTGCACGCCAACTCATTTGTCATCTTAATCAAGGAATTACTTGCATGTTCATCGCTTAATTTTGTACGATTTATTGTCATGTGCACTACTTGGATCCATTTTTCATTTTTCTCCTAACACATTCTTCTTCCTCAACATCAAACTCTAGTTTTTCCATATGTATTTGCATGCTCCAATACAACTACTTCCTTTACGCATATTTACATTCGGGATCCATCAACTCCCAACCATAAAATTTCTCGGGTGTAAGGGTACTCTAAAATTTGGCACGAATAATATTCGAAGGGTCATTAGCATACCCCAACTCATGAATCTTATACATTTCTTATCCTTTATGTGCACCGATTACTTTCCCTTGGGGATGTGTTTCTTTATATTCAAAATTGGGCCTTCACGTATTGCACCCCCATGCTTTGCAAAAGGAATTCTGATGGCCCACCGGCTCTTTGTTCCCTTTCTTCACCTCCTCTCACACACATCATGCACCTATACATTATACCAAGTCTCCTCATCTCTATGATTCTATCCACTTTCTACATCAAAGAGTGATGTATCCCCACCGTGTGCGCAACCTCATCAGAAAATTCTTCTTCACTTTCTTTCCAAGGCACATACTTGCACATTTTCTTTGTCTCCTTCTCGTGGGCTCAATTTAACATGTGAGAGTCTTGGAGAACTAATTTTTTCTCAAAGGTTCCATGCCATTTCTCGAGTGTCTTAGTTATTCTTAATACTCTTGTAAATCCTTGTTCTATCGCACATCCTTCCTCTCTCTCTGTCTCCTTAACTTCGGTCTCTATCCTTGCTTACGCATTTTCTTCTTTCATGTGAAGAGTATTCTCATGTGACCTCTTCACACTTGTATTTGGTTTCTTTCTTATTCCATGATACAATGTGCCACTATCTTCCTTCTCCTCCTCCTCTTCCTGAAGTTCTTCCTCATTTGTGTGAGGAGGATTGGGCTCATCATCCTTAATAGTTCCAATTGTATGTTTTGCGTTTTTGGCATCTCTAGAAGATTAAATTCATTCTCAATATATTTTCCATCAACCAACTTGGGCTTAAGGTAAATGTATACCCTATCCATGCCCAAATTTTCCACTACCAATTTCATAGAGTGTATTCCAATTTCATCGATGTCAAGTGCTCAATGTATGTAGACTTACCTATATAAACATAGGTTTTCTAGAGGGTTATATATTCGCAATCAACCTTGTCTACATCAATTATCATCTTGTGTGCATCCAAAGAAATGTTCATGGAGTCTTGAAAGTAACTCTTGGTGAAATTATAAAATAGCTCGCATAAAGAGCACCACTTTCCACTCTTCATCCAAAATTTTCCAATGTAGTAAAGCTAAAAACTATAAATTGTTCCTTCTTTTCCATTGTGGTAGGTAAATCCTTTAGTATTCTACGCTCATTCTCAAAGGCCTCGCACATTCGCCAACACCAAATCTCCATCCTTTTCTTATATGGGCCACTTATAGCACCTTTACAAGTATACTTCAAAAACCTTTCTACAAGAGACTTCTCTTCAGTGGAATTGCCATATATTTTATCTTTACAATCGTCCAAGACCCTAATTTCCATAAATACAATAGAGAAAATGATGGCACCCCTACTAATCTTATCTACCTTGTGCACCTCCTCAATGATGTTTTCTATTATAAATGCAAACAAGTTATACACGGTTCTTCCACCATTTTCTTCACAATGTGGAGCCACTTTTGTTTATCTATCCCCAACGCTCCTAATTATTTAACTTAATGAGGAGGTATGTAGAAATTTTGATCACGGGATGTTCATCTAATTTTGTAATGTCCATCGCATGCCCTCCCTTCACGTATGTCAACTTCACAGAGGTTTCTTCCATACCTACTTCATCATCAATTTCAATCAAAAAAATTGTCCCCTGAACTCCTCGATCATGTTAATTTTCCAATCAAGGGTGCGGTGAGGCACACCCACCTTCCTAAAAAATAAAATAATTCCTCATGGAATCTAGACATTATCCATTGGTAAAGTTTCTCTAGCTTGCCAATATATGACAACTTGTAAACTTGCAAGAACCCAAATTTCTCTAACATCTTTTTCCCCTCATCATCATAAATGGATTTATCGTCTACAGTCCTCAAATTTGTCCTCTTAACCATCTCCTTTTCAATTTGGTCTGAGTTTGTAGTGGTGTGGTGATTGTAGTCTCTCACCTTACTTCTTCTTATATGAGACTCCCAATCCAGCCCCATAATGACTCCCTCAGGGTATTTCATCTCAGATAACTCACTTTCAGGTGCATCTTCCACTTCCACCTCTCATTCTTCCTTCTTCTTGCCTTGTGTGGTCACCCTAGATTCTCTCTTGGGTGCCATTATGATTTTTACAATGCTTCTTTGCACTCATTTGACCTCTGTAACTCCACTTTGTGTGCCCTATTTGCAATTTTGTTCTCTTCAAACCCTAGCCCGGAAAATGTTCATTTCACATGCCTTCTACTAGCTCAAACAACCTTCCAATGGAGCTTTGTTTTGGTCATGACCAAATATAAACTAGTTTTCTACTTTATACAATCACTCTCGTACTTCGTGTTATTTCGTAATTCAAAAGCACTTCACATATCGAATACTTAAACACGCAAGGTAAGAATGAAATTACCAACACCCCTTTATATATATTTTAAAAATTTTTCGCATTAATTTATCCTCACCTACTACCATACCCAGCTTTTAATTACAATTTTCTTCTTTTTCGTGCTTTCCATTTCTTTTTTCATGCCCCAATTGTAACCTTCTAAGTGCACCTAACATTATTTCTCGAACAACCGTGCATCTGAAATTGTTTCCTCAATGCTCGTGTGTCCTTGTTAGAATTGATCCTTGATAAATGGTCAAGCCTAAATTACTTTTACCTAGTTTTAAAAAATTATAAACCCAAACTCCACGAAATATTAATATCCATCTCGCAAATGTGCCCTTGCAGGATAGTCTTGTTGACCAAATACTTAAGTGTCATATGATATTTAAAGAAAATAAATGGTGTTTCAAATAAGTATTTTTTAATTTTTACAAAGACGTAGATCATGGAAAAATCCCCACGCTCAAGATACTTGTATAATTTTGCGTCCGCAGTATCAACTTCCCGCTTGTAAATCAAATGGAGTGGTCTACTATTACTTATAATGGTTGTACCAACATTCCACTAATTTCTATCCCGAAGCATCAACATGAACATGAAAGGGTTTTTCCCACAAAGGAAAGTGCAAAATCGGTGTAGTGGTCATATGTTCCTTCAATGTCTCAAACACCGCTAATGCACGTCACCCCAATATAATTTCCTTTAGCTTTCAAAAATTATTCTAATGGCATGGAAATATTTACATATCCCTTGAAATTTTTGTAATAACATGTATGTCCCAATAATCTGCGCACTTCACTCGGTTTTAGGTTCTTCTAATTCCAATATCACAACTACCTTGGCTAGATCTACCAATAATCCTTCTTTACAAATTATATTCCTAATAAAAGTGCCAAACAGATTGCAAAGATGCATTTCTTAATGTTAAGGGAGATTTTCAACTCGCCCACCTTTCATACATGAGCCTTATACTATCATAATGTTCCCTAACTAATCCATAAACTATCTAATTATCTAAATACACCTGCAAAAACTTGTGAATCTAGTCCTAAAAATCTTGCACAACAATGTACGAGAACATCGGCTGGCACATTTTTAGTCCAAATGGCATAACTATATATACAAAAATTCCCCACTCGGTGATGAAAGTTATCTTTTCATTATCTTCCTTTCGCAATGTGCACTTGATGGTAAGCTGAAAATCTATCTATAAAATAATATATTTTGTGCCCAAGAACTCCTTCAAGAATTTATTACGTGAATGGGGTGGGAAAGGGATCAATAACACCTTCAATATTTAATTATATGTAGTCCACATGAGATAGTTATCCTCCCATCCTTCTTAATTCTTATGACCATGGGACTAACCCACTCATATTTCTCAATAGACTCAATTATACTAGAATCGAGCATTTTATCAATTTATTCCTTTACCTTCATGTGTAGATTAGGATTCATCCTGTAATGCCTCTTTCTAATTGGCCACGCACCTTATTTTAGATTCATTTTAATCTCACAGAGAGAAGGATGCACTCTTTTTAACTCATGATAGCCCCATGGAAATAAGTCCTAAAAGTCACACAAGATCTTAATAATCTTAGATACTTCTTACTTGGACCAGTAATCACCAATAATGGCCTCCTTAGGCTCTACATTTGTACCAATGTTAACCTTTTTTATCTTCATAGGGGCATGATACGTGCATGCCTTTTCAAATGCAATATGCATTACCTCGCGTGCACCTTCCATGTGGTTAACATCCAAGTTATCAACCTCATCATCATCTATCATGTACACCAATTTACCCTTTTCCTTTTCTTCCCAGGAACATACCAT
The DNA here is from genome assembly GCA_018340775.1 of Taxus wallichiana var. yunnanensis. NCBI lineage: Eukaryota > Viridiplantae > Streptophyta > Pinopsida > Cupressales > Taxaceae > Taxus > Taxus wallichiana. The sequence goes on from CM031239.1 coordinate 316,906,030, forward strand.
CTCTTCTTCGTATGTCTCATTCAAATCATGGCATGCCTCTAAATCCAACTCTCCAAACATCTCTATCATAATTTCCTTGGCTTTTTCACTATCCCCCAAAGTAAGGAACTTCATAATCTGTAGTGCTTCATTGACCGGAGGCTTAGTATAAAAATAATCAAAAGTATGAATCATACCTAAGGTCATCTCGTGCCAATTAATTATTGTTATTGTTAGCTCTATATATACATACCATGCACATTCATAGCCACTTAAGGTGGAGTAGAACTTATGTACTCATAGTGATGGTGGCAAGGCCTCATGTCCCTCCATCCAAAGTCTCTCACAATTTTGAACGTGATGTAAGGCAGGGGTCTTCCCATGAAATTAACATATTTGAGAAGGTGCATTACTCCTTAGGAACCTAGAATAAAAGTTTATTCTCACTTCTCATCATTCTAGTTTTTTAACTCTATGTGTAACCCACCAAAGTGTAATTTTTTCCAGCGTAGAGTATAGACCAAGATATTTCACCTATCTCTTGCATTAGTCCACATGGCCTACATGGCGTATGAAAATACATCAGGGTTTCCCTCACTAGTATATCATGGTATACAGTTACATCTTAACAGCCTCACCATGTGTGGCCTACTCATTCTAATGAAACTTCCTTTTACCTCGCACCCAACCATTTCATACATCATATGAGCCCAATTATCATAAGAAAAACTAGTTGTGTCACCGACGTAATGCACATTTTCCCAATGAAGCACACCCTCCTTTGATGGTTCTAAATTCTCTAGATCGCACACTGATTGTGCATATATTTTGTTAAGATCTTCCAAACTCAATGGTTCAACATAGGGCTCAACCTTCTTTTCAAACAAAGGTATAATCATGCGTTCCTCATCATTCTCAAAATTGATGTAGATTTAATAAAAGCGTAGATCTATTTTGTTCACATAATACCAAGGTCACCCAAGTAATGCTGGAAAGTTGTCTACTTCAACAAGTTCCAACACCTTAAAGTCTCCAATAAACTTGGCCCCGAATAATAATAGATGCATCCTTCAGTAACCCAATAGGCATGGCCCTAGTCTTATTTTTCATATACAACACATTCATATATGGTTACAATTATGGTATACCCATCTGATCCCAATCATCCAAAGTTAGCACATTCACTTTGACTCTAGTATCAATAAGTATTGTATGCAATAACCAACCATCAAGTGTAATCTCTTTGTCAAATTCATGATTTTGAGGTGGTAGATTTACATGAAGTATCTATCTCTCACACTCAAATGTGTGGTTTCTTTTTCAAAACCATTCCCATTATAATGGAATGATATTCTCCTAATGAAACATCATACATACCTCTTTCAATTCATCCGCATCCTTCTATGGGAGCTCAATGGTATTTGTTTTCTCTCTCTCATGTGCTTCCTCTTTCAAGAACTATATCTCACTATGTAATCCTATAATAACTCCCATGGTATCCTAGTAAAATTCCTTCTATTGCACCACATCTGGATACTTAGAATGTACTACCTATTCCTTGTAATGAGTGGCTTAAACTTTAGGGGATCACATGTGTGCCTAGCCTCAAGCACGTGTAGTAACCATTAATATCTCGTAACTCATTATCGTGTGTGTTCTTTGGCATCCATTAATCGGAAGCATAACACTCTACTTTAATCATTCCCACTCCCTTTTCCTTTTTCCGAGTCTTACACATGTTCTCATACAGACTCCAGATAGACTTCTAACTTGTGTTACTTTCTGCACCATGAGAAAGTAATATTCAGAGGGCATCCGAGTTGATAATGATCAGGGGATCCATAAGTATAACAAGTCCTTCGCAGAAATATGACTCTTCCTCCACCATGATCTTAGCCTTTATATCCTCCTCTAAAGTTGTCATTCTTGTTATTTCCATCGTACCCTTCATGGTTATGGCCTTTGTGCTCCTTTGGCATATTAGCCACACTAGTCTTGTGCACTCCTATCTTAATGGCTTCGTGAATGTGGTCAATAAACTTGTATTTAGTGGTGTCATGAGTGTGGGACTTGAAAATATTACAATACATGGACACCTTCTTTGTAAGTGCATGTTGTAATAGTGGGAAATCTTGAACATCATGATTCAAGTTAAAAACCTCACAATCTAACAAAGAACGTGTGCACCAACCTATGTGGGAAATTTTATTTAGTATGTCCTTTCACCTCATAATATGTATACCAGATTCCACTACGCATCTCATGAGATGAATTAGCTGAAAGCTTCTCTAGATGCTTTTCCATAGATGTAATTTGTGCTTCCAAAAATAGGATCATTCTAGTATCAACGTTCCCAAATACTTGGCACATAGAATTGCTTCCAAAGCCTCACAATGGTCCACATATAAGTCTTATAAGGTAGTGCTCTATGGAATGGATTCACTAATCCTCTAAAAAATGATTTTTTATATCTTGAATGAGATTAATGTCATAAGACAATTTGAACAACAAAGACTTGAAACGTGCATCATATTCTCTCACACTTCCAGCTAAACCTTGCTTGATGTCCTTGAGCCCACTAATGCTCTATTGCTCTAACTTTGAAATGTGAAACTCTGCTAAAAATTCAATGCACAAATCATTATAGTCCACCACAGTCTGATGTGGATCATACTTCTTGTACTAGATATGCACGCGCCTTAAAAGAGTAGTAGAAAAAAAAACTTACTTTTCTATCTGAGGTTATGATTCCTTTAGCACGATATAGTAGATCACACTTATGCACATGCTTCACTACATTTTCAATATCCCTATATTCTGGAAAATAGAGTGACATCTCATAGTAAACCTAATGAGGTTGATGTGGTGGTTACTGGGAATGTGGGCCTTTTCCACCTGATCCAGATGTAGAACCTCCACATTATTTCCTCCACCTCCAGAACCTCCTAATCCACTTGATCCCAATCCTCTTGATCCACCTAATCCCCCAGACCCTCCTGTAATGAACATTAGACTAGTGGATGTACTTCCTTGCATTCCCAATGTTGTACTAGACTCGAACTCCTATAGTCCATGAAGTTGTAATGCTTCCAAATGTATTCCCAACATTTTGTGTGTGCCTAAACTCTGTCCTAATGATATGCCAGAAAATATTCCTATAATTGAGCCTCTTAACAATGACGTTGATTGTGTTGTCATGGGTGCTTTAGGAACTCTATCTCTCGAATTCAACAAAAGACAATATCTACTTATCTCTACTTACTTACTTGCAATAGCCTAATTCTCAATACCTATTGGATCTAAAACATCAAGCCCAAGGGATAAGTGGCTAGGTGGGATTATATGTGCACTGTGGTCCTCATGTTTCCTTTTAACGGGCTCTCATCTAAAGCTGAAGGGGATTCTCTACTACGCTTTCCCAATATTAGGGAAACCAGATGTGCATCTCCTCATCTTCTACGATCGCTCCAAATCCCTTATGGGCCATCTCTTCCCTCAAATCCATTGACTCTATAAATTCTCATACTATCTCCCTTTCCCATACTTCATTATATCTAAGTCATCTTTCCTCTCTCTCAATTTTTTCTGTCAAGTCCACCATCTTCACCACACATATCCATGTATCTCGCGCACATCAGGGATTTATCTAGCCATAGGTAGGCACTCTAAACCAGATCTACCTTCAAAATCTTCATTGATAAAGGTATAGTGCACAAATAAGATCCTTTGGGCTTGTGCAAGAACTTGAATTCAGCTTCCTCAAGACATAGATACATAGAAATAATGCACTCCAAAATATAACTATGTAACATTCCATCCTACCAATGATCTACAGCTCTAGTCCACTCCAAATTAGCATCAATAAGAGTTTGGTAATCTCTTCTTCCAAGGTCTCCGTCTATAACTATATCACTTCCTATAGCATACTCGATAGCCACTCGTATAATTCTATGAGGAATATGAAAATAGATTATTATAGAGCTCATGATAAAGGTGATCTTCCACCAATTTTTGTGAATTAAAATTAGATCTAGTGTTATATCATTGTGTAAGCTTGTCTTTTCTGTCATATATCCAACTCCGAACAATACTCTCCAAATTCAATCAATACGCCATCTACAAGCAACCTGAAAAATAGTTTGAAAAGAAGTCCCAGTAATGGAACCAATATGTAGTCAATTATTTATACCCAATTTCCTAGGCATGTTGGTACTTCATTCGATAAGTCGAATGCTCACCCAAAGCATGTGAAGCCTAACTAGTCCCTCCTTTATGTGTTCTTGTCAAGATGTTAGCATGTATGTTGATGATTACCATTAAAATTTCATTATCTTAAGTGTAAATCATTACATTCATCACAAAGAAACACATGTAATAAGGAAACAAATAGATCAAACCATTACTAAGATTAAATTCACCATGAAAATACCATGATCAAATACATCAATTACCATAATCCATCCATAATTATGCATTACATTAATTCATCATAATAGTGTCATGGATTCATGTGCATAGATACATCCAGAAACATAACTCTAGTACAACTCGGTATCTTAAAACTATGCAAATTAACTAACATATATAGGAGTGGGGACTTTCCCTTCACCACTCATGTATCCCAAAATAGACTTCATGCTCAAAATAGCCATGCACTTACAGCTGCATGCTTATACAAAGATACTAATAATAGATTAATCTATAAATAAACTCTTCTTTAATCCTATTATTAGTGCGAACCATGCACGATCCTTGATCTATACTTTAGTCCTAAAATAGATCTTTCTTTGCTGAAAATTATTCTAGCTTTTATATTTTCTTGAGCCACACTCCAACTACTTTTTCTATTTTATCCCATTCCATGCAAAGTTGGCTAAGTCCTTAATCTGATCTTCCTTCATGCACACTTTTTATCCTACTCTTACTTTAAACTTAGCACCCCATTTGCACACCTCAATTCTCTACGCACTCTTCAAATACTTAGCCAACTTTTATCAAACCAACAACATACTATTGAACTAGATCCAGAAGCTAAACCTATTAGGTAGAAGCAAAGGCCAATGAATCCACATAAAGCCTCTTATGAAGAAAGAATTGAATAAGCTAATTGAGGAAAGCATCATTTTACCTATCAAGCACTCATCTTGGGTTACAAACCTTGTGCCAATTCGGAAAAGAAATGGGGAAATCAGGTTGTGTGTGGATTTCAGAGATTTAAATAGAGATTCCCTCAAGGATCACTACCCACTTCCCTCAATGGAGAAGATTCTACAAGTAGTAGTTGGTTCGAGAGGTTTTCACTTCTAGATGGCTACTCAAGCTACAACCAAATCATGGTGAGAGAAGAGGATCAATACAAGACAGATTCCACCATAATTTGGGGCACATATGCTTATAGGAAAATTCCATTTGGCTTATCCAATTGTAAAGAAATATTTTAGAGAGCTATGGACATGACATTCAAGGGACCTGATTAAAAGATAGTTTTTGTGTACCTTGATGATATTACAATAATTTTAAGAATACGGTTGACCATCTTTCCCATCGTAAGCAAGTGTTTAAGACATGTAGGTAAATTTTGAGTTTCCCTAAATTCAAAGAAATGCATATTTTTATCTTGTGAAGGTAAGATCCGGGTCACATTATTTTGAAATAAATATTAACTATCGATCTAGTGATATTCATCGCCACTATTGCATTGTCATTGCCTAGTCACAAGAAAGCTCTCTAAAGCTTCTTGGGAGGATAAAAATTTTAGAAGGTTTGTGCCTAATTATGTCAACCTTGTTAAGGAATCGACACTTATGTTAAAGAAGAGCATGGTGTTTAAATGCACATTTGAGGGAAAAGATATTTTCAAGGCTATTAAGAAAGTAATATCACAAGATCTAACTTTTATCAGCCCATACTTCTTGAAAGAATTCATTATGTTTGCTTTTGGTGGCTTGGATACAATATTTGTAATATTGGTATAGCTGAACAAAGAAGAATATGAATAGCTAGTTCCATTCTTAAGTCAACACCTAGAGAACTATGAGGTGGGGTTTTCATTCAATGAGAAACATGTCCTTATTTTCATAAGGAGTTTAAAGAAATTCATAAATCTAGTTTCAAACAACAAAATTCACTTTCTAGTTTCTCATACAGGAGTGAAATATTTCCTACTTGAACAAATATTTAAATGAAAAAATGGTTTGTTGGACTACTAGAGTGATGGAGTATGATATAGATATCGGGGTGAAAAAATTTGTGTGAGGCAAGAGCTTGTGTGATAAACTAGTTTAAGATTAACATCTTGAGTCAAAGGATGAAGAGGGGGATGTTCTAATGCTTTGGTATGATCAAGAATAAATAGCTGATGTAATATTCACTCCTTGTTGGACTCAAGATTTGATGAACTTCCTTCTAATAGTTTAATGCCCTCATGGATTAAAAAAATCCAAAATATGGTATTTCAGTGTTCAAATCTATTACATATGTTATTATTGATTGTATTTTTGCAGGAAGGATGTAAATGGAGTCCTCTTAAGGTTTATTATAGCAAATTAGATGGAAAGGGTGTTATATGAGTTCCATGATGGGGAAGATGGAGGTCTCTTTGCTCCATGGGTAACAACCCTCGGGATCATGAAGGTTGGTTACTACTGGCCTAATCTTTTCAATGATTTCTATGCATGGATCAAGAAGTGCAAGAAATGTGCATTTTTCACAGCAAAGAAAAGTTGGCAGCACTTCCACTCCATCCAATCTTAGTTGACCAGTCATTCATGCATGCAGTGGGGATTATATTTCATTGGGGTCATCAATATAAATTCAATTTAAGGCCACAAGTGGACTAAAGCAGAGGCACTCAAGGAAGAAAATGAGTCTAGTATATTAGATTTCTATGAGGGAATTGTGACCTGGTTTGGTTTCCCATCCACTATCATTTCGATAATGCTCTAGCATTCCTAAGCACCAAAACTTTTGATTGGGACATTAGAAACATAATATATTTGAAGACTTCCTATAACTATTACCCCAGGATAATGGTCAAGTTGAGTCCAAAAACAATAATATCTTAAGAATTATAAGGATTAATTTGGATGAGAATCAGAGGATATGGCATACCAAACTGAAATCAACCTTGTGGGATGATAAAATCACACCCAAGAAATCCATCGACTGAGCCTCTCCTACATGCTAGTCTAGGGAAAAGAAGTTAGGCTGCCCATATATCTTTAGGTGCAAGCATTGGAGCTTTTCAAACATCCGGAGTTATCGAGTTTGAATCCATAGATGTCATAAATGTGGATCTCATGGAGTTGGAGGAGCTAAGAGATCAAGCAATGTAGACCATGGAGAAGGATCAAGCTCTAATCAAGAGGATTTTTGACCGAATAGCCAAATCCAAAATATTCTACGAGGGAGATTTGGTTCTAATGTGGGATGCCGACAAGGATAAAATAGGTAAACATTTGAAGTTCAATGTTATATGGAGTGGTCCCTACATGATCTCAGGATGCAAGACAAACATTTCTTTCTAACTATCAAAGTTATATGGAGAAGAACTACACATTATAGTCAATAGAATCCATATAAATAATTGTTTATTGAAGTAAAATATCATCCTTGTACATATTATTTTAGGTTTATAACTCCTCTAAGTGCTTTCAACATGTTGTTTTGTTAGTAGAATAGGTTTAGTTTCCTTGAGTTCTTTACATAGGTTTTATTACTTTTTATGGTCTCCTCACACATATTCATGAAGGGTTGCAGAGGTGTTATCGAAGAGGCTCAAAGTTATAGGAAATAGTTTCCATCTTCAAGAAATATCAAATGTAAAGCAACTAAAATCAGATTTAGAGACAGTTTTAGGTTTCATATTCTTTTGTCTCTTCATATCGCTTGTATTTTAAGCTTCTAGTTCCTCTTCCTTGATCAAAAATCACTTTCAAGGGAATTTGAAAGAATTTTGGGGAATATGTTTTGTATCACCTTGCATATTCTCGGCCTCGATAGAACCCTCCTCGATTTTATTCAAGGTCCTCCTTGGTTTCGAGGAGAAGGCCAGCCTCAAATAAGTTTTCCACACTCATGGGATCTTGTTCAAAAGGAAACTTATAAATATTTTAGCATCTCAAATAGTTCCAAGTTAGCTTCAGCTACAGGAAGTGTTCCATACATATTCAAGGGTGAAAGATTCATCTTTCAAATCATGTTGCAAAGGGAAAGAAGGTGAATCACAAGATTCAAAAAAAAACTCCACTCGATGAAAATTTCAAGAATTTCTTATAGAAGAATGGAAATTCAAGCATAAGAGAAGTTCAATCACAAACAAAGTGTTTCAGGCTTGGTTTAGTGGTGGGTTTAGATCAGATTTTATATCATTAGAATGACTCCATACCCAATGGATGTTGCAAGGCTACCGATCACTTCATCTGCCGAGTGAATAGCCTCATTGAGTCATTAAATTGTTATCCATTTTTACCCCATAGTAAGAATGGATAACTTGAGATCTTAGAATTGGGTAGTTGACTAAGATTCGGGTTAGTAAATGGTGCATGAACATGCTCCAGGATCTAATACGTAGCTAAAAATGAATAAAAATGGGTAAAATTGAGAAAGTAGTTTTGGGGTGTTTTGTCTCTATATCCCTAACTCCTTGGTTTAGAAAAATTCCAAAAAGTTAGAGGAATCTCGAGGAAAAAATGCAAAATGGGTTAAATTATAGCGTATTATGGGTGAATCAACTCCAGGAGATTCGGAGAGAACACCTACCTAGGAAACCAAAGCTCCTCACATTGCTCTAAGGCCCAGCTTTACTAATGAATTCAAATAGTTTCTTTGTAGTGTGGCTATATCGGGCCTCGGGTGTCCAGGAGGAGCTTGTTCTCTTCGGGTTGGTGTTCCCGCATGGGCTTTGTGCCAAAAATTTGAAGTAGGGGATGGGTGTAGTTGAATGCAGTGATTCGGCATTTACGGGTAAAAAGGCCCATGAGAAACTTGTTCCCGCATGGATGGGTTATCTATATGGCATTGTGGGCTACAGTTCAAAGGAGAGGCTGCGGTACACAAGTTCCCTGAAGTACCTGGGAGCCACAGAGTGAAGGAAAAAGGGACTTAGTAAGCTCAATGAGCTCATCGAGTAGGTAGTTCATTAAGTGTGGAAGTTCATGAGCCCTTCGGGACCATGTTGAACTTGATACTCGCTCCCCATGTACCCAATCAACATGATTTAAGCGATACCAAAAATCAAAGGAAAAGGGGACAAAGTTATACGTGGATGGTATATGAATTAAAGGACCAAGCTTGAAACTTTTTTAAATGGGCAGTAAAGGAGACCCCGACCCACACCGACATATCTTCTCCCACCGACCACCAAATCTATCAAAATTATACTCTTTGGATTCGAGATATAGAGCCCTAAATCATGGAATCATAAAAATGGAAAGTATGTGAAGTTGGTGGGCCAAAACACAAGAAAAATATCCCGCATTTAAAATGCAATGCTCAAGTAGTTAAAGGAGGTGTTGATGGAGTATGGGAACTTTTCTTCCTCCTCAAGCAATGTTACAGTTGAAGGAATGGGCTTGTAGGGTCATCCATGCTATTTGTAAGTCATTTAATGACTTTTATTGGTGGATGAAGCCCATATTTTTGTATTTCCCTCTTCTCTTCTCTTTTTTTCCTTCTATAGATTGTAATGGAGATCTCATTTTTAAAGGTTGTCTAACATTCTCTACCTACTTCCTCCATTCTAATACAAAGTTGTTGTGAGCTTCAAGCCTCTATTTTTAGGAACTTTGCAAGAGATTCATACCTCTATATCTCATTGTAATGGAAGGTGTTATCATATGAAGCAATAAAATCATGTTTTTTGGTTATTCTTCAACCATTTCTTTTGTTTCATTGCATTCTCTTACCTCACATTACATTTGAAGGTATTTTATGGATTTTATGGTTTCTTAAAAGCTCTAAATGGTTGTGTTTAATGGAAATGGTGTTTTGAATGTGTGTTTTTAGGATGAGGTGTTCCACATACCCTCTCTATCTCCTTTTTTCCTATTTTCATTTATTAGATAATGTCCCAACCATCCTTCTCTTAGTGTTATCACCCCATTAGTATAGGATTTTCATCTTTGTATGTATTTTCTCTTCCTTGGTCCCTTAGAATCATATAATAGGAGTAGATATTTGTATTTCCTTCATTATGATTATTTTAGTGCTTAGATTAGGAAGTGGAGCCAACATTCTCTAGAGAATTATCTTAGCTTCTTGGTCCAACACCTAGAGATAATTCAATGTTCCCAAAAACACTAATCACCCATTCCATTCACATGTAATAAAATCGAGAGTGTTGCTTTTCGGTGATAACACACTTTATTGGTTTTACACATCTTATAGATATGTCAGCACTTAATTGATTTATATTTTTATGTCCTCGAGAACTAGCCCCTAGTTAGGAAAGAAGCACCCAGAGCTCCCGTATCTTCCGATAACTCTTATCCTTCTTTATCTTCTTATTTCTCTTTTGGGTCCTTTTTCACCTTTTGGTAACCTTTTAAAAATTTGGGTTGGCATTTTAATTTTCAATTACAAAATTCAAACAAGGGAATCATATATATAATTAGTTACTTCTCTCAAATAAGGGGCCAAGCACTATAATCATTAACAATCACTACCTAAGATTGCACAAAGGGAAAAAGATCATTACAAGGCATACATCTAGCACATCCATACAAGGGACAAGGTTTGCATTAATTTTTATACACAACATAGGAGGGGAGTCCATTCTATTTCATCACACACATCTTGCATACTTGATACAATCTATATCTAGCCCGTTAGCATCATATAACTTGCACAACCGAAACCTAAGGCATCATTTCCCACACAAACATAGAGAACTACATGGAGTCGAGATATAGTACAATTCTTGGTTGTAATTTCACTCTTTAGGTGACCACCGAGGTTAGTCTGACTCCAAATTCTACATCTTTTATTAGATTTGATGTGGTTTGTGGGCATGTATAGGTATACATTTTTTACAAGATATAGGTATGATCCATGATCTAAGAGAAAACCAGAGTGATAAAGAGAGATCAGCATCAAAGCTCCTATAAACTAGAAAATAACATAACCTAAGCATTTGAGTAGACACATGCACCCAGTTTAGTCACTAGTGATTGGGGCACTCCTATCCTCCTATGGTTTCTTTTTTCCCCAACAATTCTAGGGTTCCATACCTTCATCAAGCATGTTCGACACTTTGTCTCTAGCATGTTTGAGTAGATATTTAGCCCAAATCACTCCCGGAGTTGCATAGAATCAGCTAAGTCATCTTCCCCTCTCATTTGCTAAGGGTTTTACATTATTAAATTCTTATCGCTTGGATATTACTATAGTTTTATTAAGTGAATATCATGTAGTATAGTAACTTACTCTAACATTAAAGGTTTAATTCAATTTAGACTAAATCATCTGTTCTAATCAAGGAGGTTGTTAATTAAAGTTACAAATAATATCATGTAAAGAATAACACAAAATCAAGGTCCCTCGGACAACCAAATGAATCAAGGTATGAGAATTCTTTCAATGGATATTGTTATGCTTGTAATGAATTTTTCACAAGGAAAAGGAATGTGAAAGAAGATTCTTAAGGAATGAATATTCATGGGGTTATGAAAGATCCTTTAATAGTTACCATTATGAATGCAATGAATATGGTCATAAGTATATGGATTGTAATGGAACCTCGGCTCATAAGCTGTCAAGAGATAAGAATAATGTGGTTTGCTAATTGTCTAAATATAGGGCACATAAGAAGGTTTTGTCTTGATAGGTCATCTAGACGAAATAAGGGTGTTCAAGAAGGTAGACAAGTCATAAATTTGTATACCAAAAGCTATAAACCTATGAATTAAGTGAATAATGAGAAAAATCATATCATGAAAATAGAATTTGAAGACAAGGAATCAAAACAAAGTGAAGAAAACTAAGGAATTTGATCATTAAGATCCATCTAAGTAGGATAAATCAAAGGTGGTGAAGCATATCATGAAGCTTAATCGTATAAATTTTTTCAAAGAAGGATAAATTTCAATCAATGAGCTGATTAAGAAAAATATTGAAATAAATAAATGCTAAATCTAAATATGTACTAGGGCAATGATATAAAAACTTAAGCAGATTTGACCCAATCTAATAAGGAAATCAAATTTTAAACCCTAGTTACAAATGAAGGGATAAAAAGACTTAAGCTGATTTGCATTGATCTTGAAGTTGTGCTAAGTTGGAAAGCTATTGGAACAAGAACTCGGGGCATCGCAACCAAACTAATAAAGCTGCAGAAGTTTGGGGAGTGCTGGTAATAAAAATATGAGTGATAAAAAGCATGGAGTGATAAAAATATGAAGCGTGGAAGCTAGAGAACATGAAGTTAAAAATGATGACCCTGGGGGTGAAAGTGTATATGTAAATGTCACATTTTACTTGTTATTAATGTCTCTTGATGATTGATGATGTGTGATTGATGTGACTACCACTTCTCATAAGGATGGACCTACAACAGAGAAGAATGAATAAGTAGTCAAATACGTGTATATGAAAATTTTGAGAAAAATGAATAAGAAGTATGTAAGAAAGTAAGTAAAAATGTGAAAAGGAACATGTGACCCCAATCCATGATGAGTAAAGAGATAGAAAGGGTCCTAAAGATGTTGTAGAGTAACGCATTTTCTAGGAAATCTCATTTGAGTTCATACTGAGTGTGATTTTTTTGGGCTATCTCATGCCAATTGTGCCAAGTATGGAAGAAGTTTAGGGAGAAATGTTTGTTGTTATTATCTAACCTTTGACATTTTTTCAAGAGTAAATGCCACCGTAGATGGTCTATGTAAATTTGATCCATTTCAATCAAGCCTAATCCTTTGTGAAAGTAGAAAATAAGGTGTAATGCATGCATGTCAAGTGATGAAGGATTGTGTGTCTTATAAAAGCCACTATGTAAAGCGCCAAAATTGTATTGAATCGAGAAATCATGTGTCAATAATACCCTACTCACTGAGTTTCAAGGAATGGTCAAGGGCACGCAAGTGCTACTATTTATGTTTAGATGCTAGTTTCTATGATGTGTTGAGGACCCAAGTCGATTCTCGGGTCATTATTGAGTTTGAAGATTATTTTATACTAGTATTGAGAAGTGCTAAATCGCGACTATAAACTATTTTATGGGATGATTAATTCACCCAATACTACCCCCTTATTTTGGGTACATGTGATGTCGTTAGGAGGATGCAGCCCAAAAGAGGACCCGATGTTGAACTTGTAATTGATGCCCTACAATGAGAGGGAATGTTATTGGTAGAAACCAAGGCACACAAACAAAGTGGCTGAAAATAAATGTTATCACAAACCTGGATAAACATGCATATAGAAGACAATGTGTAAGCTAACAAGCTGAGGAGACGCAGTGTAGAACGTAAAAAATCGGTTGCAAATATGGGACATCACTCATGATGTCACAAGAAAATTGATGGTGAAGTGGAAAAAGTGTATAGTTTGCACACTGATAAAGGAAAAATCCCACAAACACTGGCATATAATGGAAAAAAATGAAAAGCAGGAGTAAACATCAAAGACAACCATGGTAGGAAATAGTTATTATAAATAAAATTTTGCACATGAAGCACCCATTAGCATATTAAAAATATATAAATTATTTCAAACGTGTATGATCCAATATAGTAGTGTGCTAGTATGAATAATAAGTAGTATAAAATGAAAAAATATCACCTGTGATGTGTATGAAAGTGGATGCACCTAGGAGCCTATTGTAAGACTGGTAAGAGGTATAGTTCCAAGCATCCCTATTTCATGTAATGATCTCAGTGTAAATTCTATTATCATAACTAGAAGGAAAGTGAATGTTCATGTTTGTGAAGGAAAGATAATGACATACAATGTATCTAGATAGCATAGTAATCAACGTGTACATGTAAGCATAAGTAAGCAAGAATAAATGTGAACAAGATATGCAAAGATGTTGCGAGTGTGAAATAGAATGAAATGTAGTGTGAGTGTGATAGTAAAGGTGCCCCCAAGTGAATTTAAATGAGTATGCATGAGATAACGTTCATTTATACATTCCTTAGCATTCAAGAATGAACCATAGAACAAGAGTATGTCATCGGGAAATGGTTTTAATTATATGCACTAAAAAATATGATCGATAAAGTGTAGAGCTTAGAGAGTGAGTGAGTGAGTGTGGTGAGGTTCATTTTAGATTTAGACCCTCAGCATTCAGTATGAACTGTGAAACTAGAGTACATCATAGGGTAGTGTGTTATCATGAATGTGTTCTAGAAATATGTGTTGTGAATGCGTTGAGTGTGAAAAGTTTCATGTGATGTGATGTGATTTTCATGAATGTAGTGAGCCCTCAACATCTAAATTTTTACCATAGCACATGAGAGTGCTTCATTGGTTAATGACAATACAAGTGTATTAATTAGTTTGTATTGATGATTAGGAGATATTTGACACTAAGTTCATAGTGTCAAGTGCATGGTATGATAGAGATATTTGATAACAATGCAAGGAGGCAAAGCTATGGTGCCCTCAAGTATGTAAGTGATGTAGATCTAGTCAATGACGCTAAGTGGATCAATGTAAGGATTATTTTCCTTTGGAATCTGAAGTGGTGATGGCTTAGGATCCTCAAGCAGTAGAATTTGAAAGACATCGGCTAGATTTTTCTTGTCTTGCGTAGGGATTCTCTGCTTGTTTAGTAGCGTCGTAGAAGAATTGAGAGGAGTAGATGTTGGTTACTTAGTAATGTTGTAGATGAATCAATAGGAGTAATGAAAAATGTACCTTGAGAGGTCGGTTATTAGCTAGATTGGGTTGAATACGCGGCGCTTGACTGACCAAAGAATACATATTAGAAGAAAATTCATCATGTTTATGATACGTATAAGGAGCCCTTTTGGATTTAGAATTTTTAGATGGACATGTAATAGAATTTTTTAAAGTGAATGAGATAAAACCTGATGCTAAATATTCTTGATTCTTTGTTGTAAAGTATAACAATCATTTTCATTATGTCCATTGATTCAACGATAATCACAAAATGGGAGACCTTGATATTTGATCATCCAATAAGGAGGATAGAAATGAGTAGTTAGAAAAATGATCAATTGAAGACTAAGTAACTCAGTAAGAATATCATGTTTCTTAGCATTGTGATCAAAACAAGAGAGGCTCGTGATTGTTCGAAATTCAGACTACAGAATGGTGTTATGATTCAATAACAAACCAAATCATTCACATACAGAACTAGATAACTCCCAAAAATTACAGCACTGGAAGTATAAACTAGAAAATCCAAATCAAAACAAAGTACACACACATAACACAACATGTATCATGGTTCACCCAATGTGGGCTATATCCACCAAAGATAGATATCTCAATATATATAATAAACAAGAGTACAAATCAACTCTTCCCATAAGAGTAGAATGCATCTCTCTAAGAGTATCTCCTCCTCTAGATCTCTAAATGGATCTACCTAAGTACACTACAACCATGCCCTCGAACCACCACCGGATCTCACATAACCACGAACTACTATACCTCCGAATTGCAATGAATATCTCCTATGAATTTGTAAATAAGACCTCTCAAATAGGTCTACCAATGTGCAACCATAACCATGTACCAAGAATTAATTCTCTCCTCCATCACTGCATTAACCTATGTAAACAAGAAGATAACCTCCTCTACAATACTAGATCTCTATAGATCAAAAATATAACATGATCTCATGGATCTACAATACAAGATTTGACAACAACATGTGGATCTACAAGAAGAAACCTTATGTGCTTTGTAGACTATGAAACCCATTACAATGAGACCAAACAATACAAAGGAAATACAGTAGAAGACATTACTCTCTTCTCACCATTCAGATGTACCTAACATTTCCTTATGTCCAACTTCTCTCCATGGAAGCTCTATCTTCATGTAACCTTCTTTCTTTTTTTCTTCTTCTTCTTCTTCTTCTTCTTCATCCTCTCAACCAAGGAGAATCAAGGATCTTACTCAATCCTTCTCAATTCTAACTTCTAACCCTAGCTTTCTAGCTTATATAGGCATATACAAACTTAGGGCATATTAGCTATGAATTTATAACCTTTAGATCACCTTTATAATTAAAGGTTGGATCTAATCCCGCATCTAAAATAAAAACATTCATGCATGATAACCAAGTGTCGGTTCCGGCGTTCTAGTTCCTCCTAGGTGACCGATTTCAGTTCCCTTACTAATGTTGGACTCTTTGTAAACCACCAACCTATAAATCATGTTATCTCTCAGAAGCAATTTAGCTCCACAACTCAACAAAATCCCACTTGGAGATAAATTTTTGAACTTGTACTTATACATTACCGTCCTCTACATACCGTGAAGACCAACTATCCTTTTCTTCAAAAATTATCTCAATAAATAGGAAGATTAAACCGTCTTCAAAAAAAAAAAAGATAACAAACCCATTACTTACCATATGCCTAAAAAAGCTACTACTCGATCTCGTGATACACGAGCTATCCATATATCAATCTCCCATTGAATCATAACACCAATCCTCTCACGTAACCAAACACCATGACTAACACACCGCAAGATCTCCCACTCAAACCTGAAATATTGAGCTTCAATCGTAACCATATCCATTACTATAACACCAACCATTTTCTCTAACCATCTATCCATGTCTCCATGCAATCACCAATGAACCGACCAAAGACAATTTAAACCGAGAATATGCAAAAGCAAAACAAGATCCTAGGTAAAGATAACCCAAATGAGTTCTACGTGCAAATAGTGGGTGATCAATCCACAACACCTGCATAACTCAAAGAATCCAAACACTGGATTCTAAAAATCTAACCCCGCATAAACAAATTGCATGTCACGAGAGAATCATCTTTAGAAAATATATCTATCATGGAGTAACATAGTAATAAGAGGAAATACAAACATCCCCTACTCATGCTCAAGGGCATCTAAACCATGCTCATAGGAATCCATGTGAAAAATAAATATTTGCATCATCATAGACTCACAAAATAGAATCTATCCTCATGTACAAACTCAGCATGTACATCCATCCATATCACCAGGCTCTCCATAAGCTCCAAGTCTCTCACCGAATAACTCCAAGGCCACATATGAATCGTATGTTCATTAATGTCAACAACAACAACCATGTTAACCATGTCATCAACATACTCCACAACCATCCAAGATGAAAGAAAACAAGGGAAACATCAATAAACTATAAACACACACTACTATCACACAGTAACTGACCAACCACGGTATATCATGCCGACACTAGTCACATGCCTACAATACCGGTGGTTGAAATAAAAATATTTTCCTTCTTTCACCCTTAAAACTCTAAAACATTGCTCTCTCTTCTTAACCCAGCTGAACAACCATCAACTGCCATCCCATAAGTATATCCAGAACTACAAAATAAAACTAGAAGTGATGTCACCATGCACTTGAACAAAAATACCTACAAAACCATGCACGTCTTCCAAAATAGCTTGTGCCTCATGTCACTTTGAATAGTATCATTTTTTCTCACTCACATGTCCATATGTTTCCAACCTGCAATGCCAACAACCATGGCTTTCTCCCACTCAACATGAACTCCCTGCACTTCTTCTAATCACCAAGCTCAAAAGCTCTAATACATATCGGAGAAATAAAACAAATGAAAGAAAATATAAAATTTATTCCCTTCTTATCAAAGAATACTTCTACATCACATAAGTTTGGACTTCTTGTGAAGTAGGTTGAACCACCTTCTTTTCATCCATGTGTACTCAACATCTCTCGTTACCTATAACTGTGTCTAAACATGAATTTTCATTAAGGATCTCATCCTTAGACTAGATACCCTTGTCCTTAAGATTCAAACACATCCCGAAATAAAATCCATCTTGACCAAATATTCATGGCGAATATTTTTCTCAATGTCTGAGAGAAGCCAATTATAATAATAGCTTTCTTCAAATGAAAGAAATAAAACATGAACCGTATAGAGATACCTGAATTTGACCCAAGTCTCACTAGACTCATCGAGCCAACTCGTCCTCTTTCTGATTCAAACATTGAAGTGATCTACTTCATTTCTTCCCGTACATATCATGTAAGAAACCGATCCTCAAAACTAGACACTAAACCTTTCATGCCCTCTTCGCCACAATAAACCAATACATATTTATCGCCATAGAGACCCACCACGGTCTTTTCCGATCTACAAGTTTCCTCTATGATTTTCATTAAATCCTCTGACCGACATCGATGTTCTTTGGAATGATCACAAGACCACATATTTACATAGTACACCAAACCATGTGCCTAACTCAACCAAATCGATAGTTGTGTTGAGCCAATCATTTTAAGAAGCACCCAAATATTACACAAAAAACTTTGCAGCAATAATGCATGCAATAAAACTGCACCAAGATGAAATACATCACCTTACTAAAGCACTAGAAACTCACCCGCATCTTCAACTAAAGTACTTGCCTCTCTGATGGAAGGCACATCTTCATTTTTTGATATTATATTCTTCCTCCCTAACGAATCTTATTCATCTAAGCGCACCAAGGATGCATAATTGCTCCTTTATCTCTTACTCAAATCTACAATCCCAAACATGCATATACAACCAAAACATACAAGAATTTCAATACCAAGATAACAAAACTATACCTCTATAATCAGGATCTGTAATTTGATCAACATGCTTTACCTCCAAGAACCATGGACACCTTAGAAATCAAGACACATTCACTACATCTTCTCAAATTTCTTCATATCTGTGATTTTCTATTTAATAGGTCGGCGACGTTGGTTTCTTACTAACCAACAATGGTCACCCTACCAACATCAGCTAAGGAATAGTTCCGACATCGGTATAGCATACCGACATCAGTCACTATCACTTTCCAGTAACATTACATTTCCATCTCCCACTTGATATTAAATCTCTCCCTGTGATTTACTCATCAGGAAAAACAAAACCATGCTCTCATACAACTATCAATACTTACCACTAACAAAACCCTAAAGCAAACCCTTACTCAAAACTAAATCCATTTCTTTGATACTAGTTGTTGGGAATTTGGACTATGGAATGGTGTTATGACTCAATAACAAACAAAATCATGCTCATACGGAACTAGAAAATTCCCCAAAATTTACAAAGGTGGAATTATAAACCAGAAAATCTAGATCAAAACAAAGTACACACACATAACAACATGTACTATGGTTCACCCAATGTGGACCATGTCCACCAAAGATATATATCTCAAGTACATAATAAACAAGAGTACAAATCAACTCTTCCCACAAGATTACAATGCATCTCTCCAAGCGCATCTCCTCCTCTAGATCTCTAAATGGATATACATGAGGACACTTCAACCGTGATTACGAACCACCACATGATCTCACATAACCATGAACTATTACACCTTTGAAATGTAACCAAGCTCTCCGTGAATATGAAAATAATACCTTTAAAATTAGTCTACCAATGTACAACCATAACTATACACCAAGAAGTAAGTCTCTCCGCATCACTGCATCACCTTGTGTAAACAAGAATACAACCTCCTCTACAATACTAGATCTCTATGGATCAAAAATACAACATGATCTCATGGATCTACAATACAAGATCTCACAACAACATGTGGATCTACAATACAAGATCTCACAACAACATGTGGATCTACAAGAAGAAACCCTATGTGATTTGCATACTATGCAAGCCATTACAATGAGACTAAACAATACAAAGGAAATATAGTATAAGACATTACACTCTTCTCACCATTAAAATTCAAATATACTGTCATTTCCTTATGTCTAGATTCTCTCCATGTAATATTTGTCTTCATGTAACCTTCTTTCTTTTCTTCTTCTTCTTCATCATCCTCTCAACCAAGGAGAATCAAGGGTCTTACTCAATCCTTCTCAATTCTCACTTCTAACCCTAGCTTTCTAGCTTATATAGGAATATACAAACTTAGGGCATCTTAGCTATGAATTTACAACCTTTAGATCACCTTTATAATCAAAGGTTAGATATAATCCTGGGTTTAAAATAAAATAATTCATGCACAAGTAACTAGTGTCAGTTCACTGACTAATTTCGGTTCCTCTCGGGTGGCCAATGTCGGTCTCTGTGTAAACCAGCAACCTATAAAGCATGATATCTATGAAGCAATTTAGGTCCACAACTCAACAGTAATGGAAATACTTGAGGCTCACTAATTTGAGCACATGTAGAATGCATAGAATGAGGATGAGAGTAGTAAATAACATGTTCTTGAGAAGTGTCCTTAAGATGTTGGATTTCAGATTTTAGAGATGCAATTGTGGATTCCATATCCTGTAATTTATCTTGAAATAAATAATATACAACTTGAGTTGACTCAAATATAGATTTATTGGATGGAGGAATAGGAAAAATAGACTCATTAGATATAGAATCAAAAATAGCACTCACTTGAGCGGGTGGTGTATCTCTAGGGAGATACATGGTGTTTATGGATTTTTGAAGAACCTCTTTGCAAGGTGCATGCATTTAAAGTAATTGAGACGAAGATTTGATGAACCTTAGGAGCCATGGTAGAGAAGGTTATATTCCAAAGAAGGATCCAAATGACCAATTTCATGAGTGGGGTTTACCAAATAATTAACCAAATATTGAAATAAATAAATGATAAATCTACAAATGTACCACTATAATGATATAAATAATTAAGTGTAGATTTGACCCAAGCTAATAAGAAAATAAAATTTAAACCCCTAGGTTCAAATAAAGGGATAAAAAGACTTAGCTGGTTCGCAATGATCCATATGTTGTGTTGATCTAGAAAAATGCTAGAACAAAAACTCAGTGCATCACAAATGAACCCAAAAAAATGTAGAAGTGTCGAGAATTCTGTGACTAAAGCACCTATGTAGGTACAAGGGCACATCGGGTGCCGAGAGACCTATTTTGGGTGCTCGTGAGTAGCTCAAAAGATGTGAAACTCAATTTCACATGGTCATGAGATGTTCTTTGGTTAACATTATATGTCAATGCACTTCCTTGTTATTTTCCTAAAACCTATAAAACCCCAAACACATCAAATCCTAAAAATAAAAATATGTGAATGGGGAGTCAAAATGACCCCGGTGGTCACCCGACTTAGTGAACATACAATCCAGGCACTACACTATGTTTCAAACTCCATGCAGTTTTGTGTGTGTGTGTAGAATTATGCCCTAGGTAGTTTTGGTGTGATTCGCACTTGATAGTGATAAAGTAGCTAGATGTAAAATATGTAAGTAGATGTGTGCATGGAAAAATGAACTTCCCCTCCTATGAAGTGTATGAAGAAAAATGCAGTCCCTTTCCCTTATATGGATGGTATATGGATTCTTGAATCCTCTTATAAATGCCTTTAGATGTAACCTAAGTTGGATATAGTAGATTCTTAGTGCTTAGTACTTTATTATGATCACATAAATTTGTATTTATATGATTCCCTTATTTAAATTTCATAGTTAAACACTAAAAGGATAACTAGTAATAAATTAGATGTCTAAACGGATAGAAGAGACCTAAAAGATACAAGAAAAGTACAAAGAGGTTGGGGGCACCTAGAGGGGATGATGGAGCCTAGGCACTAGAATCCTAGCTTGCACTAGTATTCGAGTCAAAATTCCAAAGTATGAAAATACAAACCGGGCAAGAAGTAGCGTAAGACCAAGAAGAAAACCGTAAAGCAAGTAAAGAGGCCAAAGACAAGTGGTTAATTAGTACATTTCTCTCTTATGAACTATATGAATAGTAATATGTGATCAGAATAGTTAAATACATGTTTCACTCGGAAATGCTTCGTTCCTTTTAGAAAGAGATAAGGTTAGGGGCTAGGAGGAATACCTTTTGTGTAGAATGTCGAGATGGTGTGTACGTACCATAGAGAAAGATCAGCCGATGCGAAGAACTCCTTTTGTCTTGGAAGGACTACCTGCAAATAAGAACACAAGACCACAAGATTTGATTAAACAATAAATGAGGAAACTGCCTTAGGCCCAGGAAATATAAAACTTCCTTTCGAAGGTGGTCAGTTTCCCTGTTAATATGATTTAACAAAAAAGACTGCAAAGTATCAATTAAGTTGTTTTGGTGAACTGGGTAGGGAAAAGGCTTTTTCTGGTTTTGATCAGAGGAACCGATGCCGGTTACTGATAACCGATGCCGGTTACTGATAACCGATACCGGTGGGTTCTAGGATCTTCTGGGCTGGTTGTGGTGTTGGTAAGGCTGGTTTATGGATGTTATTAGGAAATGAGATGATGAGAGGTAAAAGAATAACAGTTAGATGCAATGGCACGTTGGGGTAGTGGGCTCAGAAACGGATTTAAGAGGACTGTGATTCAAAGATCATAAGAAATGTTATAACAGAGGACATGCAAGATGTAACTTACTGGTTTTGACGAAGGTGCAAGTTGATCTCCTTTGCTGTAAACACTTCTGGTTTGGACTCTGTTCTTTGCTCCTAATATTCTCCGTTGATCCAGAAATCCTTCGACTGATCTCCAAAATGAAAATTCCGATCCGTTGTTTTGGTTTAGGGAGCCCATTTACAGGGAACCGATGGCGGTTGCGTAACCGACAATGGCCGAGTAGAACCGCATCGGTCAGAAAAAGTAGGCTATTTTTAGTAAAATAGCCCACCTTCCCTGCTTTTCTCCCGAGAGATCAGCTGCGGGCTTGGTCAAGTGGCTAGAAGGTCGGTTTTGGGTGCGAGTAAGGAGGCATTAGTTATGGGTGTAGGTGTAGACCAAGTTTTAGGTTTTAATTAGGTTAGTTTAGGATTAGGGCTAGGTCATGATGAGGTGGCAAAATGAGGTGGCAGGTGAGGTGATGGGATTTATCAATTACAAGGTAATTAATAAATAATTGTGTAAGGTTTAGGTAATGAGGTTAGGTTGCGAAATGGGATGCGGGTCACAAGGGGTCGTAAGACACGAATTTGGTGTCTACATTAGCCCCTTATTGTTGTGTAGCTTGTTTTGTAAAAGTCGCGCTGACAATAATATGAAGTGGTTTTCATGTTAAGGATATAGGTAATCCCCTCAAATCTATCATGAGATTGAGATCGAACGGGAAATCAGTGGATAGGGTTGATAAAGGGTACATGTTGTAGAGAGGATGGTAAGGTGGTAGGGTAGGTCCAAGGAAGCAGACGCATGTTGAAATGCAACAAGACGACTAGGGTATATGATTTCGACGACAAGCAAACCAAGAATGTATAGGCAAAGGTCGATAGTTTATCCAAACAAGGGTGATATAATCCCGGTATCCAAGGCATAGGAAGTAGCTCCGTGGTATATAACGGGTAAGGTACAGAACGTTTAGGCATGTTCGGCAAGCACTCAAAATGGTTGGTTTGGTTGAGATAAACGCCACGGTCTCAGGTTCAGGCAAAGTTGGTCGACAGATCAAGTCAAGGACCCTAATCATGCTAAAACACGAACAGTGAGCTCGATTGAACAAAAGGTACATGATGGATGGACAAAATAAAATGTTGATTGTGGGTATGGTATGGAAGTGGATACGGTCGTGGGTCGGGCCTAGTTGTTGGGTTACGGCCTTGGGTCGGGCGGATGGTTAGGGTGAGGCCTTGGGTCGGGCCAAATAGGTAGATTGAGGCCTTGGGTGGGGCCAATAGGTGAGGGCGAGGCCTTGGGTCGGGCCGAATAGGTAGGTTGAGGCCTTGGGTCGGGCCAAATAGTAGGTTAGGCCTCGGGGGCGAGGCCTGGGTCGGGCCAAATAGGTAGGTTGAGGCCTGGGTCGGGCCAATAGGTTAGGCGAGGCGTTGGGTCGGGCCAAATCAGGTAGGCGAGGCCTTGGGTCGGGCCAAATAGGTAGTTGAGGCCTTGGGTCGGGCCAAATAGGTAGGCCGAGGCCTTGGGTCGGGCCAAATCGGTAGGGCGAGGCCTGGGTCGGGCCAAATGGGTAGGGCGAGGCCTGGGTCGGGCCGAATAGGTAGGCCGAGGCCTTGGGTCGGGCCGAACAGTAGGTGGAGGCCTTGGTCGGGCCAATTGGTGGGTTGAGGCCTTAGGTCGGGCCGAATAGGTAGGTTGAGGCCTTAGGTCAGCCGAGAGGTAGGTTGAGGCCTTAGGTCCTGGGCCGACAAGTGAACAAATGGTGTTCAAAGAAAGGTGGATAGAGGCGAGATTGGTGAAAAAAGGCAAAGGAGTAAATAAGGGCAAAGAATGGGTGAAAGTGGGGTAGAGAACCGATGTCGATTCTGCATGACCGATATCGGTTAAGGGACCGATACCGGTTCTTAGGGCAAAATGAAACCGATATCGGTTAAGGGCGAAAAACCTATAAAAAGAAAAATACGGCTTGTCATTGTCACTTTTGTTATTTGCAAACCAAATTGACTTGTCTGACGTGGAGAGTTGAGATTAGAGGCTTGATTGAGTGAGGTGGAGCTATTGTATTGGCGGAGAGAGTTGATAGTGGGCCCGATTAAGGAGGAGGCAGCAGTTGATTGGCCGGGGACCCAGCAGATCAGGATTGGAGCCATGGCACAGGCAGGAGGAGCTGGAGGGGCTGGACCAGCTGGACCGCTACCACCCATCCCACCACGACGACGTGTCGTCGTTCGGGTAGATTCGAAACTCTTTAATTTGGTGATTTGGTTGTATTATGCTAAATTGGGGGTTTGGGTAGGAATTAACCTTTTTGAGGAAATAATGAGAAAATGGAAATGATTTGAAAAAGGGAGAGGGTAGATAGGCTAGATAGGCTAAGGTGGGTAGGTGGGTAAGTTTTTAGGGTATTTGGGTGGGTAGATGGGTAAAAATAGGTAAAAAATGGGTTTTGGGGGCCGCGCGGGGGTTCGGCCCGGAGAAGATAGTGACCGATGTCGGTCACAAAGCGACCGGCATCGTCGCACAATTTTAGGGAAAGGGAGTCTTGTTGTGACCTGGCCGGTCATTCATGTATCGGCCGGCGTGGTGGCTTTGGTTGTTTTGGGTTTTTGGGTGGGGTTGTGGGTGGGAGTGGGGGTTGGGTAGGGTTGTGGGTGGGAGTGGGGGTTGGGTTGGGTTGATTGTTTTGGGGTTTTGGGTTGGGTTGGTTGTTTTGGGTTTGTGGGTTGGGTTGGTTGTTTTGGGCTGTGGGTTGGGTTGTGTGGGGTGGGGTGGAGAAGGGTTTGGTGTAGGGTTGGGTTGGGTGTGGGTGGGAGGTGGGAGAAAGGTTTGGTGTAGGGTTGGGTTTTGTGGTTTTGGGTTGGGTTGTGGGTGGGAGTGGGGGTTTGGGTTGGGTTGGTTGTTTTGGGGTTTTGGGTTGGGTTGTGGGTGGGAGGAGAAGGGTTTGGTGTAGGGTTGGTTGTTTTGGGGTTTTGGGTTGGGTTGGGTTTTGTGTTGGGGGTTGGGTCACGTGTGTTTTGTTTGGGTTTTGTTTTTGTTGGTTTTGGGTGGGATGGTTTTGGGTTTTTAGGGTGGTAGGTTCCTAGAGGGGGGTGGTAGAGAGTCGGGGTATGGTCGGGGGGATAAAAAAGGGTATTTAGATGATAAAGTAGATGTTGTAATAAAGAGTAGGTCTAAGGATGTGGGTTGGTTTTGCAGCAAGCACGCGCAGATTGACGATGCGGGATAGGATGCCCCCACTATTGGTGCGGATGAGGCCACACGTATCTGCGGCTCATTGGGCCATCATGCGCGAGGTGGGACTCGGTGGAGTCCAGAGGTACAGAGCGATAGAGAGAGATCACAGCCTGATGGTCGCCCTCATCGAGAGATGGGATCCGGCGACCAATGTGTTCCATCTCCCGACTGGGGAGATGACCGTCACATTGGAGGATGTGTATCGCATCCTTCGGTTACCTATCGAGGGAGAGGCAGTCTTCCAGGTAGATTCAGAGACTGCCATGGACAGCATACTGCAGGTTTTTGGGGATGCAGCCGCGCTACTGACCTACCATAGCGCGAGTATCGGGTACGGTGACATGTACCGTGCGCATCGACACGAGACACGACTGGCTGTGTTGATGATGGTTGGGATCACCTGCTTCGCCCTCCCGGACTCAGAGGGAGGCCGCTTCCCACGAGCATTGATGGGGGTGCTGCTGGAGATGGTGGAGGAGCACACCTGTTACGCCTGGGCACCAAAGATATCCGTGCAATTATACAGGAGCTATGGGGCTATCACGTGAGGAGGTGATTTTGGTATTTGCTCTACATTTTTGTCAAGACATTGTTGGGCATACGAGCACATCGTATGCATCAAGTGCCAAGAGGGTTACCCCAGCACCAGCCTGTGGCCACAGTCATATACCGATATGGCTTTCGAGGTGGTTGGGGGTCGTGGGCCAGCCACGAGCAAAACTTGTGCAGTCGGGATGTGGCATACTATAGACATTTGCTAGAGGGCCTTACAAAGAAGAGACATTGTATGGAGACCCTACAGAGGTCACCACCCCGGCAGAGGAGCCCGCCTACGGCCAAGCGCCTAATCCAAGACACATTCGGATACAAGCAGGAAGGAGGCCAGAGAGTACGAGCGATACCCCCGGAGAGGGTACGCAGCAGATGGGGCCGCGACAGATGAGCCACCCCTTCCTCAAGACAGAGGGATGATGTAGAGGCCCCACCGCCCGCACCCACGCCTTTGGATCCAGATTGGGCAGCGGAGAGGTCACAGTGAGGGTGTAGATGATGCTGGGTGCACGGGAGCATACAGGGTGTGGTGGGCTGGGCAGAGAGCAGCCAAGATAGTACCGCCTGCACAGCCAGACTTGGCTGCAGTGACGGCAGAGAGAGATCAGCTTAGGGGTCAGGTGCAGCTCTTACAGGGGGCAAATACTTGTTGCCGCAGCAGTACGATAGGGGTCTTACAGTGGGTAGCCTTAGCCTGTGCTCAGTGCACGTGCATGTGCAAAGACCACCACCAAAGAAGACCCACAAAGCAGTGCAGTGCACAGTGGCAAGATCAAAGAGCAGACACTCAAACACAATGCACACAGTAAGTGTACAGTACATTCCAAAGAAGAAGATACCGTGCAAACGCCCCAGATACCACCACGGCCACAGGTGCACCACCAATGGCAGACAGGTATTGGTAGGTAGGAGTCCGGGGACCAGCCCCAGTACCTACGGTGGCACGGGACAGATATATGGAGGTTAGAGCAGAGGCCCGATATTATCAGGATATTCTTGATGGTACCGGAGTCGAGTATCAGGCTTATGCAGCGCATAGGGCAGAGACCTCTCACAGCCAGAGATCTCAGGGAGGTGCAGCCACAGCTGGCGTGTCCGTGACGGGCAGGAGGCGAGAGGCACCACAGGGACCAGCGGGGAGAGGTGCCGAGGGCGGTGGGGAGAGCTGAGAGATCCCAGACATGGTTGTTGTATTTTAGAGATGGGCACCGGTCTGCGAACCGGGTGTATTGATAGAGGCCTGCGTGCCTATGTATTATTCATGTATTCATTCATTCATTTATTGTATACCGGCCTGCGAGCCGAGTAGGGGTTGTATAGTGGATACCGGTCTGCGAGCCGAGTATATAGCTATTTTTGATACGAGGGACCGGCCTGCGAGCCGAGTCGAGATTTTTGGTAGGTATTATGGGCCTCATGCGTCGGTTTTGTTGTATGATGAGATCACAGAGGCCCCGATGTAGGGCACATTGTATTTTTGAAAACTTGTATATATATATATAGACGATGTTTTGATCCACATGCAGTGTTCAAAATGTGTTTAAATATTTGGTTAATGGCTGGTAATATATAGAATGTGTGATGAGTTTAATTGACATGTTGATAGATGGATGATGCTGATGTTTTTGTTTTTTTGTGCGTATATATGAATGTCGTGTTATGTGATGAATTGGTGGTTTTGTGACATTGCGATATATGTAATCGATGAGTGGATCCAAATGATGTATAGATTGATAGTTTCTTGATATCCGTAGTTTGATGGTTTGTGTATTTGTATAAAATAAATGATGTTAATGAAATTGTAATGCTATGTGTGGTGGATGAACAAATGTGGTAAATTGTGTTGTTTATGCAGAAAAGAGGCGGGCGCTAAAAAATTTGGTGAGAAATGAAGAAAAGAACGTTGTTGAGAAAAGATAGGTATGTAACCGATATCGGTTAAGGAACCGATATCGGTAGTTGATAGACCGATATCGGTTAAGTAACCGATACCGGTTATTTAGGTATGAGTTTTTCTAAAAATAGAAAAGCTAGGGTGGCAACTTAAGTTTTAATTTTAGAGCCATGCAAGAGGTTAAATACGCGAACGCGACGCTTTTTGACGACTGAGACAGGTTTTTGCATGAGAGATTTGAGTGATAAGGAGAGAAGAGACAAGGAAAGTGAATGTGATCCGAGATTCGAGAAGGCGTAAAGACAAAGTTGAAAAGGGTGGTGATCATGGCGTAACGAGGAGAAGCATCCAGCAGCAGGACAAGAGGGAAGACAAGGGCCACCTCAAGCCGCCGCAACCCAAGAGGTAAATCACTTGTTTGTGATTTAACTTTTGCATGTTTTGGGAATAAGAGAGGAGAATAGGTAAGTAGATATGAGAAAGACAACATGATAGCCAAGGGGTATAGTGAGGTGAGTGTTATGGGGTAGGTAATTCGGGGTTTTGGGTATGTCCGGTATGTATACAGAAAGGAATAAACGATCAATTTATTGTCGTAGGTGGTTGTTTTTTAGGAAGGTGTATGTAATTGATAAAGGATCGGAAGTAGCGGTTAGGGAGAACCGGTATCGGTTGCATCGAACCGATCGTTATGTATAACCGATACCTAAGCATCGGAGGAATTTCCGAATGTTTGAAAACCCCTGACGGATTGAATGGTTGTTTGTTGTTTTGGTGTATGCAGCAGAGAGGGTGGTTGAGGATGAATGATAGTGTGCAGTTGCTGTTGTCACTTAATCCGAGCGGATGTAACACCAAATGGAATGGACATTGATAAATCGCTTGGGGTTAAGTGGAATCCGTTATTATTCACGAATCGCACGTAACCATGGTATGTTACAGCGTTGATCGAGAGATGGAATCCCGAGACAAATACCTTTATCTACCAACATGGGGAAATGACAAGAATATCGAAGATGTGTTCCGTATTTTGAGACTCCCTATTACAGGAGAACCAAGATATCGTGCACTACCTAGCGCGGGGCGGGCAGCGATATATGAAGTGTTTGGTCCATATGCACGAGACTTAACACACGAGGTTTGTCATTCACATATGGGGTAATGTATGCAAAGACACCCCGAGGAGACAAGGTTAGCAAGTGATATTAATGATAATGTAGGGTATTATGCTACCGAGGGCGTAAGGGGGAAGATTTCCAAAGGCATTGATGTGTGTTATTTGGGAGATGATAGAAAGGAACGTGACTTTTGCATGGGCACCGCATATTTGGCGAGTTATACAGGGTTTATGGGTCAGTAGGCGAAATCACAGACGATGACACTTTGGATTGTTCATATTTATTACACTGTTGGGCCTATGAGCACATTTTGTGTGCGACCAATAGGCCGATCCATCCAGCAGGAGAGACCGGAACGAGGTCGGGATTCGGGCATTACCGGGAGCATGTAACAAGAGGCAAGATCCCGTGCCGTGACGGTGACATTGAGTATTACAGCAGGTGTATGGGAGAGGGTGACGATATGCGGATATCATCTGTTGAGGCCTTACGGAATTATATGGTAACCGAGAACATAGCCGAGGAGTTGAGGGTGTAGAGCGATTGAGGTGGATCGCGGGGCACAAAGCCAGTGAATATGAGAGGATTCCTATAGATCACGTGCGTGCGACAATTTGATTTGTGCAGACATACCGCAGCTTATAGACCATATATGAGGATCGATGCCGAGGCAAAGATTCTCACCTCCCGCCAACACCTCCGTAAGGGCCCGAGGAGATAAAGCAGTTGATGCGATCGCAATGTAATGGATGCCGGAATGACAAGAGGCCTATAGGTTATGGTGGGTAGCAGAGCTGCGAGGTGTACGCGATCGCCCGACATAGCCGTGATTACAGCAGAGAGGATCGGCTGCAGCGCTTGGTTCAAAGAGCTCCAAACGCAGGTGAATGAGACAAGAAGATTGTTAGCGGTCATGAGTCACGAGCAATGAGACTAGAGACTGGAGTCCTCCATGCGAGAGGGCGTATTCATATGTTACAGGAGAGATCGGGCAGATCGCTGGGGCGGTACCAATAGCCATGGTACCTTTGAGGACAGAGAGGCTCGGCGAGAGGCGTCGACGATCACGATCATCACCTAGTTCGGGATGAGGCGTGAGGGTCTAAATAAATGCTAGCAAGGTATAAGAATAAATAAGAGTACCGACCTGCGCGTCGATGATATAGAAGATGTATTTGTTTAACATCTAAATAAAACGAGATATGTATGTTGATTTGCGTTATAATAATAAGAATGTTGTCGTTTTGACTTTCGGTGTTTTGAAAAAGGATAAAGAGGAATGTGATTAAATAGAAATACAAAAATATTTATATTTACCACACATGATAGGTTATGGTAGGGGATGGTCGAGCTAACCTTGGGAGACCCCATGTCTCCTAAGTGTCGCCTACATAGCCCATCGCACAAAGCAAGGAAGGGCCTCGATCGATGTAGTTCTCCCTTAGGATCGTGGAGGGTGAATTTAGGCAATTTGGTATGGTTTAGGCAATTGGTTGGTTGGTAAAGGTATTGATAGTAATATTGGTAAGGTAAGGTTGATGGTGTTGGTAATGAATTGGTGATGTTGTAAAAGGTATAAGGGAAGTGAAAGTTAGCCTACCCAAGTAGAAGGGAACCATGTCCTGATTAAGATCAACACACAATCCTAGATGCGAGGCAAAGCGGAAAGAGTGCTCCGTAGGTGAAAAGAGCTAAACAAACCACACAACGTAGAACGAGCTTGAAGCCCTAGGTACCGTGCATAGACGAGAAGTCCATAGGTGAAAAGAGTTGTATGATCACAATATATCGGGTGTACGTTACGTCCCTTGAGTTAAAACAAATGGTGAGGTGAGGTGGATGGTATAGCTGAGGTTCAGAGAACTTATTACAAAGTGAGTGTTCTGACGAAAGAGAACCTACCCTAAATAGACAAGTCCATGACCCAAAAAAGTTCTTTTTGAATGAGGCTTTTTTATTTGATCGAATATAGACTCGATCGATGCGGAAGTCTACAAGGGATATTGATTGTACTATTCTTGAGGTCTTCACAAAGCCGATCAATGCGAGAAGCTTCTGATAAAGGGTCGACTGTGTATAGCCTGTCCTTCGGGGAGCAGCCTATTTATATAGCAGATATGATTTTAGTGCATAGTTGTCCTTCTGGGGAGCATCTATATAGAATAGCAGCAATAATTTGGCATATAGCTGTCCTTCGAAGGAGCAAATCTATATATAATTTAGATAGCTAGATGTTCTTTTCGCGTGAAGCATCTAGTTTGATAGGAAGTGTGACTCAAGAAAATCCCATAAGAAGGTGGTATTTTAATACTTTGAAGTCATGGACTAGACTAAAAATGGGAAGGCATCGTTTAGGTGAGGTGAGAATCAAACTATGTGAGCTTGATTTTTATTATGAGGTGTAGGAAACAAGTGTATGTGGTGTCCTTCGGGGAGCAAATCTATATAGAATAGTAAGAATAATTTGGCATATAGTTGTCCTTCAATACAGTCTATATATAATTTAGATAGCTAGATGTTCTTTTCGCGTGAAGCATCTAGTTTGATAGAAGTGTGACTCAAGAAAATCCCATAAGAAGGTGGTATTTTAATACTTTGAAGTCATGGACTAGACTAAAAATGGGAAGGCATCATCAAGGGAGGTGAGAATCAAACTATGTGAGCTTGATTTTTATTATGAGGTAAGGAAACGAAGTGTATGAAGTTTTCTGTAAATGAGCTCAAGGGACGAGCAGGTAGGTAGATAAGAAGTGATATAACACTAGATTCAACAAGAGAATGGTCGAAGATGCAAGGCATTAAGGGGTTGTGCTCAGTTTACCATTATTGCGAAGCCAAACGATAAGTGCCCCGATCCATAGGTGTGAGTGATTATATAAGGCCCAATCCAATTGGGAGCAAATTTTCCACGCTTGCTCTTTTCTAGTTTGGTGACATGTTGATTCTCTTTGAGGACAAGATCACCAACCTTAAAGGTACGCTCATGAAGTCGCTTATCATAAGCACGTTTAATGCATTTTTGATAGATTTGAAGGTGATCGAGAGCTGTAAGACGTCGTTCGTCAAGAAGCTCCAATTGGGCTAACCGCTCTTGGCGAAAATCATCGTTGGTGAGAATATCCCAAGAGATATTCTAAGGGAGGGTATTTGTATTTCGAGAGGCAGACAGCCTCGCACCATATACCAAAGAAAAGGTGTGGCATTAGTAGAGGTACGAATGCTAGTACGATAAGCCCAAAGGGCAAAGGGAATGTGATCGTGCAATTTCTTCCGATTCATGACAACTTTCATGAGGATTTTGGTTAGGGTTTTATTAGAAGATTCACTCGACCATTGGCCTCATGGATAGTAAGGCGATGAGAAACTAAGTTTGATACCAAAGTTGTCACAAAGGTTTCAGAACAACTTGTTTTTAAAGATTTACCATTATCTCGTTATTAGGCGATGAGGAATGCCAAAACGATGATAATGTGATGGTTAATGAATTCGACAATTTTTTCTTTTTTGATTGAAATGAGTGGAATGGCCTCCACCCATTTTGTGTAATATTCGGTCGCTGTGATTATCCAACGGTGACGTTGTGAAGAGGTCGGGTGAATCTCACCAATAAGGTCTAAACCCCATTGTGAGAAAGGCCAAAGATCTCATGCACTCAGAGCGGGTGGCTAGGAGTATGTTCAAGGTCGGGGCATGTTGTTGACACATGACACAACGCTTAACATATTCAGTAGCAGTGTTATTGAGAGTAGGCCAATAATAACCTAGGCGAAGGATTCGTTTAGCCACGGCAAGGCCACTAAAATGTCCACCACAAATCCCATCGTGTACTTGTTGGATGGTATAGGTGACCTCCGCGCCGGTTAGACAACGAAGGAGGATGCCATCAAAGCCACGTTTATAGAGGAGTCCTCCCATGACAACATAACGCGAAACACTTTTAAGAAAAGCACGTTTGCCGTTACTAGTAAGGTCAGGTGGGAGAACAGAGATTGTAAGGTAGTCGTGAAATTGGTGGTACCAGGTATCCTGCGAATTAGTAGACATGATTTATCATGCAAACTACCGGGGTTGAATAGGATGGTGCAAAAAGTTGCTGGACCACAACGAATAATTCAGAGTCAGTTGGTGCGGCGGGAATTTGCGAGGCTAAGCAAGCCATAGTATCCGCAAATTTGTTAGTGGAGCGGGGAATGGTTTGGATAGAATAGTGAGTAAATAAGGCTAGAAGTGACTCCACGTGGTGTTTGTACTTCTGAAGTTCCTCATTTTTACATTGGTAGATGCCCATAACTTGATTGACTACCAATTGAGAGTCACCAAAGATATTGATAGATTTGATGCCTAAGTGTATCGCAACTGGAGACCTGAATCAAGGGCCTCGTATTCCGCCGACATTATTAGTGCAGGGAAATCAAGCCGAATGAAAGAGGCATAGGTTCAAAGGTCAAGAGGGATGAGAACAACGCCGGCTCCTCCACCGCGCTGGCATTTAGATCCATCGAAGAAGAGGGTCATTTGATACGACTCTTCTCCGAGTGAAAGAGTGGCGATGAGTTCGTCGGGGAATGTAAAATTGGTAAATTGTTCCCCAGGTAAAGGGGCCTCCGCAAGTTGGTCTGCAAGAGTTTGTCCTTTGATTGACTTCTGTTGTATAAACTCAAGGTCAAGGTCGGCGAGGAGCATGAGCCATCGAGCGATGCGTTGGTTTAGATGTGGTTTGGCATACATATAATGAATGGGGTCCGTGTTGGTGATGACAAAAGTTTTGTGATTCAGGAGGTAATGTCGGAGTTTGGTGGCTACGAATGATAGGGCTAGGCACAATTTTTCTACATGTGTATACCTAGTCTCGTACTCCACGAGGGTACGACTTATATAATAAACGGCCTGTTCTCGGCGTGCCGAGTCCCGATGTGCGAGCATAGCTCCTATAGCATGGTCAGTGGCGGAAAGATAAAGGTAGAAAGGGCGGTCGTCCTGGGGTGGGATAAGCACGGGTGGCTGCAAGAGATAAGTTTTTAGAGCTTCGAAGGCTTGGTGACACTCCTCACTCCATTGAAAGGCAACGTCCTTTTTTAGAAGGTGATGAAAAGGGTGACATCGATCCGAGAGTTGGGAGATGAAACGCCGGATGGATTGAAGTTTACCCTGCAAACTACGCAATTGTTTGAGGTTCTTGGGTGGGGGCATTTCTAGGATAGCTTTTACTTTAGATGGATCGACCTCAATGCCACGCAAAGAGACGATAAAACCAAGAAGTTTTCCCGAAAGGACACCAAAGACACATTTCTTTGGTTGAAGACGAACAGAATATTGCAACAGGTGATCAAAAATAATGGTTAAAACATCGAGATGTTCACTGCGATGTTTAGACTTGCCAAGAAGATCGTCGACGTAATCTTCAAGGATAGTGTGCATAATGTCATGAAAATGTAGGTCATAGCCCACCGATAGGTCGCACCAAAGATTCTTAAGGCCAAACGGCATGACACGATAACATGTAAGGTTCCCAAGGAGTTATGAAAGCGGTCTTATGTTGATCGGCGGGGCAACCAAAATTTGGTCAGATCCTCGAAAAGCCATCCATGAGAGAAAGCATTTCATGGCCCGCAAAGTGAGATCAACAAGTTGGTCATACCGGGAGGGGAAGTCATCCTTAGGGCAAGCGAGGTTAAGATCCTGGAAATCCGTGCATATCCGAAGTCCCCCCGTCGCTTTCGTGATAGGCACGATGTTAGAAATCCATTGAGGATAGTCAATAGGCAAGATGAAGGAAACAGAAAGGAGTCGTTGGAGCTCCTCTTTGACCAAGAGAGCAATGCGTGGATGCATTTTTCTCAATTTCTGTTTGACTGGTTTGGAATCGGGGTTTAGGTGATGTTATGGACGGCAATGGTAGGGTCAATTCCCGGCATGTCAGCGTAGGACCAAGCGAAAGCTTGGTCATGGGTACGGAGAAAGGTAGTAAAGGCGGCTTGTTCTGATGTGTTAAGGGATTGTCCGATCTTCACAATGTGAGGATCCTCCTCCGTGTGGATGTTGATTTCTATAGTAGATCGTTCGCTCAAAGATGGTTTGAGTTTCGGATGGTAAGGCGGCCAAGATAGGAGTTGTCCGCCCAAGGTAAGTGAGGATGGAGTCGTCATCCTGGCACTCAACAACATTAATCAAAGGCGAATCCTCTTCGATCATGTCTGGATACAGAAGGGGAAGAGAAGATGGGTCCTCATTATCGCGTTGATAAGTGAGAGGACCTATGAAGATGGCATTTATGAAAAAAAAAAGTTAGGAGGGATGGATTCAGGGTCTATAGATTCTGTGGGTGATGATGGCAAAGTGGGTGATGATGGTTTGTAGTAGGGCGACGTCTTCTTCTTCCAGATACAAATGTGTGAGGTGTCTCCTGTGTAGGTGTTTCGGGAAAACCGAGACCACTGCGATCATTATGTTTACATGTGGTGATGGGGATGAGCGTATGTCGGCCTTGTTCGTAAAGACCAAAACCAAAGCCTTTCCAAGCACAGCGAGTCAAGAAAGTGAGGGCGAAACGACGATTTGTCAAGTATTGAAAATCGGATTGGAAGGGGACCACACCAAGAGGAGGTTCAGGGGTAATGGAAGATGCGTCAACACCCCCATATGTTAGGTTGGTGCGGCAATGGGGTGGTCCGTAAGAGATTACTTCCCCACGCGACGGTCGTAGGTGGGATGTGCATGTAATTGTCCGTACTCCTGCGGGGTAGGGAAAGAACTAACGTTATATAGGCGGTACTCCCCAAACGTAAGGCAATGAAAACATCTACTAAAGGGCCTGAGGTTGGGATGTTAGCTGCATGGAAGAGAAGTGGTTTTCAGTGCGACGGTGGTTTCATCACCAAGGCGTAGGTGCGGTTGAGGTGGAGGATTGAGATACATTCAAGAGGATGATTGGGTTGAATGTATGGGTGCCTTGATTGGTATAAGCACATCGTTTGGGCGGTATAACATATTGCAAGTTTTGAAGGGGGGAGGATCAGCTTTTACAGTGTAGGACTTCCCCTCGTACTCAAATTTTATGCATCTATGTAATGTTGAGGGAACGCATCCCATGGCCCGGATCCAAGGACGACCCAACAATATATTATATCGAACTCTCCTCAAGGACATAGAAGAGTTCGGGTAAAATACGTGGTCCTACACGAATGTTGAGGATCACGGTGCCTAAGGTAGAGGTAATAGCGTCATTGAATGACCACAACATGATGGGATTCGGGCACACATGCAACTAGAAGGGATATTCATTTGTTGGAAGGCTTTTCAAGAGATGATGTTTAGGCCGGGCACCCCGCCAATCATAACACGACATACCCGGATATCCCGGACGTAGGCCGAGATGAAAAGGGCAAGGTCAAGGTCTTCAGACTAAAGTCAACAATTTCATCTTCCGAGAAACTAACCGCAGCAGCTGGGTCATGTTGTACACGCATGACAAGTGGTGGGGAGATGGATTGTTGGGTGAGAGAGGCAACGTGATGGGTGTTAGAATGGAGGCAACGGGCGTGGTTTCATTAGGTAAAACCTTATCCTCAAGGATCTCAACGAGAGCTTGTCGATGAGATTCGTAAGTCCAATGAGATCATATAGTGTCATTTTTACGGGTGATTGATGAAGTTGTTTGATCATGGTTCGGTGGGCAACTCCATTAGAGACGGATAAAGGGTCTCGCGAATAACCACTTTAGGTGGTGGTGTAATCGGGATGGTCAAGGAGAAAGAGATGCCGCAGGTGTGTTTTCTTTCGCTTTCCCATTGTTTTTCTGCCCTCGAGTAGCGACACTAATCATATTAATCTCGTAGACCTGAGATGAGGAAGATGGTTGGGATAACTCATGGTCTTCAAGAGGTGGGGTTGTAATAATGATAGATCTTGGTGAGGCGGGGACAGATGATATAGTAGAGGGAATTGAAGCTAAAGGTCTCTCCCTTCGTAAGTTGTCTTTCTTAACCTTTCTATCCGGGAGAGGTGACTGACGAAGGATGGTTTTTAAAGCTTTGCATCCCTCCACATCATGTCCTGGTGTGCGATGATAGGCGCAGATTTTAGACTCATCATAACCTGCGGGTCGAGGTTTAGACGGGTCATAAGGTCTAAGTGGGGGTAGGGAAATGGTCGCATTCTCCACCAACATAGCAAGGATTTTGGCGTAAGATCCTTTGAGGGGGTCAAAATCGGATGAGGGTATTGGTTGTGCGGGTTTTGGTAATGTTTGGGCGTGGTTGGTTTCAGACGGTGGTGGTTTAGCCGAGGGTGCCGACACGTGTTTTTCACTAAACGTGGTTTCTTTGGCACAGAAGTTACGTTCGGCTGGTTAGATGATGAGGCTATGGATGACGTGGTAGCGGGAAACAACCACGGAGAAAGGGGAGTGACAGAAAATAAATCCTTTGATGATGGGATTGGTTTAGGGTTGATAGGTGGACAGGATACGCGGGGTAACGATGTTGTTATACCCTTTGATCTCTCAGATAGGTGTAGAAGCGTAGGTCGTTTTGAAGAAAACACCGGAGGTATGATATATTGATGTAAGGTGGAGGGATGAGGTCCCAATATGGAAGGTGGGTGTGACGATGAGGGTTTTGATTGTGATAGAGGCACGGATTGCGTTTGTCTCCTAGGTGGCGGGGCGGGTTTATTTTTGGATAAATCGAGTCGCTTAGGCGGGTGTGTTAGACTGGGCATTGGTGAGGTCCCAAGCGTAGGGGAAGATTTGGCTAAGTTAATAGAAGTGGAAGGGGCATTTGGTAGAGGTGAGGGGGGTGAAGGTGAGAACATGGGCATTTTAAGCTTTTGTAAGCACTTCGGGTATATGGTGGAGGCATCAGGATTGGTCATTTGCATTTGAGTAGAATATGGCGTACTCAAACGTTCCCATAGGACTCGTCTATCTTCTGGAGACTGACAGTCCTCACGTGTGAATAGGAACTTTGGTATGGAAGAAAGGTGGGTTGTGATTCCAGTCCACTGTGGGTGTGATACAGGGGGTAGATGAGGCACTGTATCAATAGATGTTAAGAGGTCGACCGGTCGTTGAAAAGATTTAGGTGATGAGGGACTAATAGGTAGGAGGGCGTGTTTGAGGGGATCTGTTATGGTTAAAGAATTTGGTGATGTTGGTGTAGGAGATTTCTCGTCTAAGGATGTCAAAAGGAGTGGCGTACCTTCCTCTTGTGCGGCAAGAGCGGTAGAAGGAGACGTCTGGGAAATGGATAGATTAGATAACATCCGCTCGCAGCCTCAGAGGGATGTGGTGTAAGAAGACTCATGATGGGAAGAGAAGCCGGCGCTTAACTCTTCTATGGGTAAAGGAACGATTTCGCTTTGGCTTGATGGTGGTAAAGGAGGTTCGGGCTCTGTGTTAGTGAAGAGGCTTGATTCAAAATTTTCTCGATAGAGGCTTTTGGCTGGGAGTCGAAGACTGCATGGATCTCATGAACACTCTCCTCGGCTAAGATATCCTGGTTTACGTTACTGTTGGATGAGTGATTCGGGAATGGCTTGTTGAAAATTTTCAAATTTCGGTTAGCAGGGGCGTTAGGATTATCGAGGGCTATATCCCCCACATCAACCATTTCCTGCACTATGTTTTTCAACATCTTGCAGTTCTCATGACTGTGTCCCTTCACGCGGTGGAAGTTACAAAAGTCATTTTCTTTTTACTAGGAAGGTATGGCGCGAGTGGAATCAAACCCAGAATGAGGTTTAACAGGAGGTAAGGTAATGGCTCCTGCTTTGAGCAATTTTTCCAATATCACACCATATGTTTCTCCCAAGGGAGTGTAGTTGATGGGCTCGGCTTTGTATTTATAAGTGGTTTTTGGTGGAGTATTGGACGGTGGTTGGGATTTGACCATCACCGCGTGGACAGCTCCTTTTGATTTAGAAGAAGTGGACGCGTGAGGAGTGGTGGTATTTGGTTTATTGGTGGAATCAGGAGTTCGGAAAGTGGAGTTTTTGTTGCGCAACCGCAATTTCTCTTCCTCTAAGGCTCGAATTTCTAATTTTCGAGCCATAGTAAAGGCCTCATCGAAAGTATGGAAAGT
The DNA here is from genome assembly GCA_018340775.1 of Taxus wallichiana var. yunnanensis. Lineage (NCBI taxonomy): Eukaryota > Viridiplantae > Streptophyta > Pinopsida > Cupressales > Taxaceae > Taxus > Taxus wallichiana. The sequence continues at coordinate 316,945,407 of CM031239.1, forward strand.
TTGAATTGGAGGGTAGGGGAGATGTGCTTAAAGACAGCCCGCGTAAACAGTTCGATAAGTTCGGTTTGAGGTAAGGCATACGTAAGTTGGTTGATAAGGCCCCGCCATCATCCAACGAAATCTGCGATAGATTCGTCCTCAAATTGTCGGATGGCATAGAGGTCGGTGATAGATACTTTCTTGGCAATGTTAATGGAGAAATGGTCCAAGAAAGATTGGGCTAGTTAAGTTAAAAGAGAAGATGAAGTGTCGGGTTAAAGCACTGTACCACTCCAAGGCAGGTCCTGATAAGGACATGGGAAAGGTGCGGAGTAACAAGGCATCATCATGGGCAATCAAATAACAAGCGTGTCTAAATGATCGCAAGTGTTGTTGAGGATCCTCTTTACTGTTAAAACGAGTAAATTTTGGCAACTCCCATTGAGGAGGATATGAATGAAGGGGGACAGAAGGGTGAATGGGCTCCCGAAAAACTTGCTCGTATGTCAAGGCGCTACGACTTCCGAAACAAGCCTCCGTGTTATGCATTTTGTCCATCATTTGTTTAATTAAGTCGGTGGTTGGATGAGATGATGGTGTGGGTGGTGAATGGAGGCAGATTGGGACCAAGGACCACCGCTGTCGGCGGGTTAAGTATTGATAAGGTGTGGAGGATGAATATGTTGAGGCGATCGAATAGGGGTGTCCCATATAGGATGTTGAGGTCACCTGGATACGTGTGGGAATGAAAAGGTAGGCGGAGCTTGAGAAGAAAAGCTCGTGTGGATAGGTGGCAAGAGAGCAAGTCATGAACGGGAGCATGGGCCAAGAGAGATGAGGTAGGGGCGGCGGTGGTAATGATATGTGGGGTCCAAGATTAACAAAAGGAAAGCTAATCGGGTCGATGAACCTCTGCACCGCCGGATTGGGAGACGGGGCAAGAGATGCAGAAGCAAGGCGGTATTATCGTGGAGTGGGAGCTAAATGAGCAGCTATACCGATAGGCATACCTACAAGGAGCTGACCATCGTGTGTACGGTCGGTAGGGTATGAGACAAATAGTATTGTACAACGCTGGAATTAGCATCCAGAAACTTGGCAAAGTCCTTATCTCCCACAGGAATTTTAGGAACCTCGCTGGTATCCGTAGGATTCCCCACAGAATGTGAAGGGGGTGATTCAGGCAAAGAAACAGAGCAAGCATGTGAAACCATGGCGGCGGCTTGCTTTCGAGTGATAACAACCATGGACAGGAGTTCACAGTAGGGTTTCAATCTGTCAGGAATAGAAACAAACTCAGACTGGTAAAATTGGTAGGTTGCTGGTTTGTCAGGAATTGGAAAGACAGTAACCGATATCGGTCTAGTAACCGATGTCGGTTATACTATAGCCGACGCCGGTCGTGTAATGCTCTGTAAAAGTCTGGGCTAACAAGATATAAAAAGGCTGCTAATTTGATTTTTAACAACGTTTAGTATACTTGTCCAATTATTGATCACAGAAGACAGGGTATGAGAAAGAAAACAGAACTATAAACAAGCAAGATGCACACGCAAATCCAGAGACTAACCCTAGGGTTAATTTTAATTGTTGTGGGCTTATGCCTTTAGACGTAGAAGGATGTCATAATCCTAAACAAGAGACTTAGGGAAATGTCAAGTTGTTTTGGCTTATAAGGTTACCTCAATCGAGCTGAGGAATACCGCCAAAAAAAGGGGGATGTTTGAGTTGTTGTGTTAATTGTGAAGTGATTCGGTATGTGTTGTGCAGTGAATGTAAGATTAATTTCTTGTCAATACCGTGGATATCACCCCCACGTGTACGACCTGTTACTTAATCTATGTTCACTAGAATTGAAAAACAACAGGCAGGAATGCAATGCATGTGTTTTAAACCCAAATCGAAAGTGATATTCGATGAAGCAAAAGAGATGACTTTCACTAATGCAAGATGCAAAAACAAAGCAAGTTCTTTTACCAGAATAATAAAATACCTTGTGAATATCTTTAGAAGAAGAAAACAGCAAGTATGCTCCCTATATGAAAGCAAGCGAGAAATAAAGAAAAACCCAAAATGGGTCCCACCGGGCGTGCCAAAATGTTTCACTCGGAAATGTTTCGTTCCTTTTAGAAACAGATAAGGTTAGGGGCTAGGAGGAATACCTGTAGAATGTCGAGATGGTGTGCGCGTACCGTAGAGAAAGATCAGACTGACTGCGAAGAACTCCTTTTTGTCTTGGAAGGACTACCTGCAAATAAGAACACAAGACCACAAGATTTTGATTAAACAATAAATGAGGAAACTGCCTTAGGCCCAGGAAATATAAAACTTCCTTTCGAAGGTGGTCAGTTTCCCTGTTAATATGATTTAACAAAAAAAGACTGTAAAGTATCAATTAAGTTGTTTTGGTGAACTGGGTAGGGAAAAGGCTATTTTTCTGGTTTTGATCAGAGGAACCCGATGCGTTAATGACGATAACCGATGCCGGTTACTGATAACCGATACCGGTGGGTTCTAGGATCTTCTGGGCTGGTTGTGGTGTTGGTAAGGCTGGTTTATGGATGTTATTAGGAAATGAGATGATGAGAGGTAAAAGAATAACAGTTAGATGCAATGGCACGTTGGGGTAGTGGGCTCAGAAACGGATTTAAGAGGCCGTGATTCAAAGATCATAAGAAATGTTATAACAGAGGACATGCAAGATGTAACTTACCGGGTTTTGACGAAGGTGCAAGTTGATCTCCTTCGCTGTAAACACTTCTGGTTTGGACTCGTTCTTTGCTCCTAATATTCTCCGTTGATCCATAAATCCTTCAACCGATCTCCAAATGAAAATTCCGATCCTTTGTTTTGGTTTGGGAGCCCATTTACAGGAACCGATGGCGGTTGCGTAACCGACGGTGGTCGAGTAGGAACCGGCATCGGTCAGAAAAAGTAGGCTATTTTTAGTAAAATAGCCCACCTTCCCCGCTTTTCTCCCGAGAGATCAGGCACGGGCTTGGTCAAGTGGCTAGAAGGTCGGTTTTAAAAGTGCGAGTAAGGAGTCATTAGTTATGGGTGTAGGTGTATACCAAGTTTTAGGTTTTAATTAGGTTAGTTTAGGATTAGGGCTAGGTCATGATGAGGTGGCAAAATGAGGTGGCAGGTGAGGTGATGGGGATTTATCAATTACAAGGTAATTAATAAATAATTGTGTAAGGTTTAGGTAATGAGGTTAGGTTGCGAAATGGGATGCGGGTCACTGAGGGTCGTAAGACCACGAATTTGGTGTCTCAATACCCAAAGTGCGTGTTTTAGTATGTACAAGATCCAAATGTTGTAGATAAGGAGAAAATCGGGACCATTAAGCCTAATTTCACATTACAAGAAAAGAGGATTATTAGACCTAATTAAGAATGAGCATGTGGTTGAAGAAAATCATACATGTTTGACGGCTTTCCAAACTATAGAAGAAAATAAGGAGGATGTTATCATCATACCTGAAAATCCATCCAATAATTCAAGGAAGAAAGAGGTGGATTTTTGGGAATATTTTGATGATTTCATATTATTCTAGTCCCCTAATTAGCTAGGGTGTCTTCATTAGACTTTATGAAAGAATTCATCGTTAGAGAAGCATAGGTGTCCTTTGTAAGGAAATATACAATGTATGTTTTGATAGGATTAGGAGTGGTTTTGTTTAGGCCTCATGAGTAATTGTTTATCAAGGATGATCTCATAGGTGTCGGTAGTCCTTTATCATGAAAATTCAAGTAGAAGTGCATTACATGTGTTAGGGTTTGTAAAATGAAAAATGTTGTTCCAAGTGAATTTGGTTAAGGTACTCGTATATTGAAGTTTAAATTAATGGATGACACTAATAAGAATGATTACAAGATTGTGAAACTAGGATGGTATGGTTTCTTAGCAAAATTTCATAGGTGTATGATTCTAGAAGGCAAGATTGAAGATAATTCAAGATTGCATGTATGGAGGCTTGAAGCTCATATCATTCTTTTGAACGTATGTCATGTTTTGGTTCTATCATGATTCATAAAAGGTGATTGAGGTATGATACCAATCATGTTGTTACTTTGTTGGTTTCTCATTCATTAAGTGGTCCTGTGTGAGCTCTTGAAGATATAATCATGCTTACTAAAAGTATTTCATTTCAATAAGAAGGAATTGTATTCATGTAAGTACTAATGCATGAAATAAGGTTCAAGAATTGTCACGAAGCCATGATTGATGAAATATTTGAAGGTTTATTGTGATTGAGTATAAGACAACAAGTGAAGTTCTATGTCATTTGAAGATGCATTTGTAATAGTTTGGCATGGCTTAAGAAGGTTATTTTAGTGAGTGATACATATTGTATAGTGATTTTCTATAATTGATTGGTAATGATGTGCTTTATACTATGTCTTGAGCTCTATATATAGTCTATAATATTATTGAAGGTTTGATCGTGTGGTCTATAGTTGTTATGAAAAGGTCTCGCTCTTGGTAATGTGAGGTTTTATGATGCCTTGACTTGAGGTTTATTTTCCCAGCTAGCTAGATGAGCCTCATAATCCTATGTGGTATATAAATAAGAATTCCAAGGTAGGATTTGGTGTTTTAAGGTTTGAATCTTAATGTTAGTGATAAAGGAGGTATGATCTCTAAATATTACTTATCAAGCTATTGGTTTCACTTAGAATGTCTCAAAAAGGTAAAAAACATGGTTCAAGGGGTAATTTCCACTATGATCAATTTTTGAGGTTATAAAATATGTTTATGATGTAGAGAGAATTTTAAGATCGTGCTTATAATTGGTTTCGAGAGAAAGAAAACAAAACTCCTTCACAATCTCTCTGCATGAAGGATATTACTAACAAGCCTATAATCTTTGAAGCCTGTCAAAAATTCTCAATATTATCAAATAACAAAATGAAATACCTCACCAAGTATCCAACTAGCTATACTATGCATGCCATCCGTGACTCATACTAGAAACACCCCATTCATAATTGTTTAGGCCATTTCATGGCTTATCAAGCATTAAAGTTGACTTAGTACTCTTCCTTCTTACTTATGATTACATGTGCTCCAGAAATCCCTTGCTTAACCAATGTATTATCATCTTAAAGGATTCTTAACTTTCACCCCTATTTCACACACTCATAACAACATGATATCCAGTAAGAAGGAAAACATTTACACTTCAAACTCCACTTTACCTTCACCCTACAAGACTATCTATGAGTTCTCAAACCAATGTCATTTTCTCCAACCATGCACACACACTTCCTAATACACCTGGAAATATCTTAAATCTGAGTTAGTTGTAATTTTCATATCCAAACATTCTTCTAAAATTTCAAGCTTCAACTCTTTCTACAACCCCTTCCACTTCACTTTGTAAAATTTTCCACTTTACTAGTCTTGAACTTTGTTTGAGAACCTTCTCCCAGATGATCTGTCATAAATATCTCAAAAAATAACAATGGAAAATAAAAAATATTTTTAATAGTTTAATAGACTATTCTACCATGATTATTTCCAAATTTTAGGTCTTGAATCCTAAAAACACAGGAGATACACTCTTCGAACATAACTAACATTTTGTCAAACAAGTGGTATGCATCCTCAAACCCACTAGTAAAACACATCATTTCTCAAAAAAATTAATCATCAAATAAAACCCTTCAATAACCATCCTAAAAATTACATCATGATCCTAGGTTCCATATTTCAGCTTGTTTTAAAATCATTTACAAAATTTATAAACTATGTGATCTGGGACTGGTTTGTTTGACAGATTCAATTTTCATAGTTTGCTTTTTTCAATCATACATGCAAGTCTACAAAGATTTCACCTCCTAGTTCAAACTGATATTTCTACTACCACAAGATTTAATTTTAATACACAACCATAAATATAATATTACTTAAAAATAAATTCAAATGATGTCACGGTCCTGGCTTTAATTATTACAAGAAAACAAGGTTAACAACAAAGCATTTACCATCTTAATTCCCAATGCTTTCCTGAACTAGTATCAATGGTTCTCCCAACTATTCATGCAAATAGTTACTATCCATACATCAACTCAGAATCCTTGAGTGTAATAACAATATCTTATTACAAACATATAGATATTCCTTATGCATGATGGGAACTACAAATCCATACACGGTTTGTACACAACCATAAATATATATATGTATTATATTAAAATATCCTTACAAAACTTGTTTCTTCAACATTTCATTATTCCTCTCCAAGAGGAATCCCATTCCAACTTACCAATCTCCCTCCATATTTTAAATATCCCTAATTTTCATGTACTAACTCTCTAATATAACTTCTCTTACCACATCATGACTGAATTTTTGTGACTCTTCATCTTCCATTTCTCTCTTACATATGTAATCGTCCCTACTACATCATTTGAAGCATATTAAGGATGCTACACACACACACACAAGATTTATTTATTTATTACCAATTAACAATACATTATCCAACCTTATAAAATCTCCTAACACACCTAAGACACTTTTTCAAGACCACACAACTATTACACTCATTTGAATATTTAAATTCCCTTTTTGGAGGGAAAACACAAAAGGAGGATAATTTGAATTCTTCAACTCCATTGGATGCTTGAATTGATTCATATGACCTAGAATAACTCCTACATATCTCTTAAAAATCCAATAGAATCCAAGATTCATGAATTTTGCTAATAAAGTTCTCTTCATGGATGCTCTTGCATCATACTCCCAAGGTGGAGAAAAAGTGTTCCTACACTTTGCTTGCTTGGTTTCATCTTCATCTTCTCTTCTGGTCCTAGTCTTGTTTCTTTGCTTTCCTCATGCTTCCTTGAGTGATATCCACCTGGGTCCCATGTCTTTTCCCTTGTCCAACCATTTTCTTTCACTTTACATATTTTCTTCCTTACATTCACCTGTCACCTTCCTCGTCTTCACACATTTGTTCATTGTACATGTTATTCCTTGCTTATGTTCTTGTTTATTCTTATCTTTCTTTGTACTTATATTCTCCATGATTGTACTTACTCATTCTTTATCATCATTTTGATAAATATTTGCCAAAAAAAAAAATGTTTCTTGATTATTTATGGCTTCATTCTTCCCTTCTTTATCCATTTCATCCACTAAAGCATGTGATAGCTCATCAAGTTCATCTATGCAAGGCTCATTATCAGACCTCTCATTCTCACCATACTCAGTCATCTCTCTACATTTTCTTGTATTATGCTTCTCAAATGAATTAGTAGGTTCTTTTGGTACAATTTCAAGGATTTCACCCACAAAATCAACATTATCAAGTACTTCATCATCAAGATTACTCACCTTATGTTCATTCCTTTCTTGTAGACTCTTTGGAGAATTAAAGAGTTCTTTAATCATGCACATTTTTCTCTCAACATGAGGTTGTATTCTTCATCCAAGGCCTCATAAAATTTTGGGCTGCCATGTTCATCCTTTTTGGTACAATCTTCACCTTTTCTCCATGTTTGTTCTTCATTTTTGTAGGAGCATCACCAACCTCCCATATGGATGCTCTATGCACTCCCTTAAAATCTATGCATTTCTCTTTTATTGCTGCACTTAGTCAATTAAATTCATCATAGTCTAGTACATCACCAAATCTTTAACACACTACTTCATTACCTTATAAATTTCCTTGGTTTTCTTGATGAGATTATTCACTCTTCTAAAAATCTCTTGGCTACCATGCTTGTACTAATTCTCCCATCTTAGCATTTTCTCATGAACTAGTGTACACCTCATTCTTTATGCATTCTTGTAGTGTATTCACTTTACTCTTGTTCTTGACTATCCACTTCTTGTTTTTATATGCTTAGGCTGATCTCTCATCTTCGAACAGCGTCTTGCTTGCTCTTGTAGCTTGAACTTTGTTCTATATCAATTCTATCTTCTCCCCTAGCTTGTAGCTTTGATTTGGAATCTTATTAAACCTCCCTTTACTTGCATTCTCCTTAGGCTTCACTATTTTTGTATTGATCTTAAGCCATATAGACACAATATATCCATGATTTATGACCTCTTTTGGATGAGAAACTTGGTGCTTTCCCTTAGTATACTCTTTATTCCTCTTGAATTCATTAGGAGTGACCTTCAAACCTCTTTCCTCTTCTCTTCCAACCTGCAAAATATTATTTTTCCTCCACATTTCATAGTTTGTAGTTTTTATTTGTTCACTAGCACTTTTTCTTCTTCCAAAGAGTCTTCCCATGACTCATGGAATGGCATTTGGTCTTCATAGTCTTCATTATCATATTTAAGATCTTTCATTTTGTCTTCTTTCCCTTGTACCTCTTGTACCTATATTATTTCATCTTTATTTCCTTCCACATGTGCTTCATTTGACTTTGTTTCCATCCATTTTAAATTCCTTTATTTCACTTTCACCATTGTTATCTTCATACCTACAAATAACCATTCAAACACATGGTTAGATAATAAAAATAGATCCCATAAGGCCCACATGATTTTCTCCTTCATATGCACTCTCTTCTTCACTTCTCTTTCCACTTCATCCTCTTCACATAGCCTCTCATATATCTTCAGCATTTCTCTTTTCAAAGAAAGCATCATGTTTCTTTTATTCTTCTTCATAATTAGCTTGATAGGCTGTTTCACCTTCTTCTTATTCACCCTCCATTAAAATATTTGGTCTTCTATTCCAATCATGATCTTGATCATTTACTCTAACCTCTCAAATCTTTCCCTTGCTTCCTTTTGTTCTTTCTCTAAGAATAACCCTTTCACTTTTGTTATTTCCTTCTCTTTATCATAGCTTCTTCCTTCTTTTAATCCCTTGTATTTTCTACCCATTTCTATTTTCATCCTTTCCATGTGATCTTCACCCAAATTTCTTTCACCTTGGTCTATTGGTCTCTTTAGGTTTTTACATAGGTATTTTGCACCCTAGTCTTTTAGACAACTTTATCTCTTAACTTCTAAACCTATCCACCATTCGATTATTTACCACCGTTAGGTACATACATACCCAAAATATTACCAAAACTGATTATTCAATAGTGTTATAGAAAGATTCAAGCATCAAAGTTCCTTAAAATGTAAATAATGATTCAAACATCAAGGCTTTGTAGTAATGCTGCATGCAAAAATTAAGAAAGGTTCATTCTTCAAAGTTTGGCATTCTTCACTTGAAATTTAAGAAGGATTCAATATTCAAGGCTCACATCAATAAATGATTCTCCATGCTCGATACCACATGATTCAGAGATAATTTAAGATCATGCTTATAACTAATTGCAATGGAAAGAAAACAAAACTTCTTTGCAGTCTCTTTACATGGAGGATCTTACTAACAATATTATAATGCTAAAGCTTGTTAAAAATTCTCAATATTATCAAATAACAAAATGAAATACCTCACAAAGTCTCTAATCTGGTTATAGTTTGCATGCCATCTATGAATCATACTATAAACACCCCATTCACAATTGTTTAGGCCATTTCATGGCTTATAAAGCATTAAAGGTGACTTAGTATTCTTCCTTCTTATATGTGCTTACCTGTGCTCCACTAATCCCTTTCTTAACAATTTTATTTTCCTCTTCAAGTTTTCTTTAATGTCACCCTTATGCACACACTCACAACAACATGATATCAAATAAGGAAAAACATTTACACTTCAAACTCCACTTTACCTTCACCCTACAAGATTGTCCTATGAGTTCTCAAGCCAATGTCATTTTCTCTAACCATGCATACACACTTCCCATGACACCCACAAAGATATAAAAGTTGCATTAGTTTTAATTTTAATATTAAATTTCAAGTTTCAACTCTTTCTACAACTCCTTGCACTTCACTTTGTAAATTTTTCCACTTTACTAGTCTTGAACTATGTTTGAGAACATCCTCCCGAGTTGTCATAAATATCTCAAAAGAATAACAATGGAAAATCAAAAATTATTTTTTCATAGTTTAATATACTACTCTGCCATTATTACTTCCAAATTTCAGGTCTTGTATCCTAAAAATACAGGAGATACACTATTTTGAACATGACAGGCCATTAAACACATAATATCCCAAAAAAATTAATCATAAAAGAAAACTCTTCAATACCCATATTTAAAATTCCATTATAATCATAGGTTCCAAATTTCATATTGTTTTGAAATAATTTGCAAAATTTATCAACTCTGACCAGGGACTAGTTTTCACAGTTTGCTCTTTTCAATCATACATGCAAGTCTATAAAGATTTCACCTCCTAGTTCAAACTGATATTTATAATGCCATAAGAGTTAGTTTTAATACAAAACCATAAATCCAAAATAATTCAAAATACCTTCAAAGGATGTCACAATCTTGGGTTTAGTTATTGCAAGAAAACACGGTTAACAATAAAGCATTTACCATCTCAATTCACAATGCTTTCTGAACTATTATCAATGGCTCTCCCAAGTATTCATGAAAAAAAATTCTATCCATACATCAACTCAAAATCCCTGAGTGTAAAAACAAGATATTATTACACAAATCCATCTCTTCCTTATGCATGATGGGAACTTCAAATCCATACACAAGTTGCACACAACTAGAAATATATATGTATTATATTAAAATATCCTTACAAAACATGTTTCTTCAACATTTCATCCTTCCTCTCCACGAGGAATCCCATTCAAACTTACCAAGCTACATCAATATTCTAACTATCCCCAATTTTCATGTACTAAATCTCTAATGTAACTTCTCTTACCACATCATGACTAACTTTTTGTGAATCTTCATCTTCCATTGCTCTCTTACATATGTAACCATCCATACTACATCGTTTAAAGCATCTTAAGTATGTTACACACACACACAAGATTTATTTATTTATTTCCACTTAAAAATACATTCTCCAACCTTATAAAATCTCCTAACACACCTAAGACTCTTTTTCAAGACCACAACTATTATACTCATTTATATATTTAATTCCCGTTTGGAGGGAAAACACAAAAGGAGGATAATTTGAATTCTTAAACTCCATTGGATGCTTGAATTGCTTCATATGACCTAGAAGAACTCCTACATATCTCTCAAAACTCAAATACACTCCAACAAGCATGAATGTTTCTAATAAAGGTCACTTCATGGATGCTCCTTCATCCGTTTATTTGCTAAAGAGGGATACATCATCTCAAGGGGGTGGTTTCAATCAAGGCTAGTAGGTCAAAGGCATAATATTTCACAATAAAATTCTTTTTACAAAAGGCAGTCAAGTACTCTACAATGTTGTATAGCAGGATGAAGGTATTATGCATAGCAGGTATACAAGAAGGTATGAGCCTTAATATTCTATGGTCTTTCTATTTGTCACGGTTATTTGGATGATTCGAAGAAGAAGAAGTATGGTCCAAGGGGGAGCTCTCATGAAAGGTTGACATCTACTAAGAAGACCGAGTTGATCAACAATGAGTCAAAGTGAAAGAGGTCTAAAACAAGAAGGAAGGCCTAATTGGTATGCATATGTTCGGGGGAACATTAAATCATGTTCATAACAGGTTCATGGATTCTTAGCAGCATTTAAAGGTCTGAAAGAGTTAAAATAACAATGAGAGTTAGAGGAGATGGTTTAAAATTTTGTCTTTGGTCAAGAGAGTGTTCATAGACCAAGAAAGAGAAATTAAGTTGAGTACATTGTTATTTTGTCTTGTCAAAGTTGTTTTCATGTCAAGTTCTCATAGTTACCTGTGTCAATATGTCAAATGGGGAGATTATGCTCAAAAATAAGAAGTTAGAGGTCTATAGGTGTTTCAAGTGTTTCATTGCCATCAATATTTATGAAGGTGGTTGTTATCAATGATAAAGGTGAGATTGTTTGACATGGTGTCTTAGTTGTTTTCATTGATTCGAAGTGTCACATTGATGTCGAGGGAGAATAGGAGGCATAGGTAAATGTATGAGGCTTCATCCATGAAAAAATATGAAGGTTAATTGGTTGTGAAGAGGTGAGGTGTCATAAAATGGTTATGTAACATGGTGTCTATTTGAGCTACATGGTTCTTGGTATATGGTCAAGTAAGTAGGTGTTGAAGTATGATCTCCAAAGGTTTTTAAGGTGTGTATGAGGTATAAAATTGTTATTGAAATGTGTTAAAGGTTTTAGTAGGTATGTTAGTTGTTTTCAAGGTCGCATACATGAGAGTCATGAGGTGATATAAGTCTAACTAGGCCTAATCCTAGACCTAGGTCAAGCAAGATGAGTTGATAGCATGAATAATGAGGTAGAACGGGTCATTATGAGCATGTGTGATATGTTTTGAGGTTCCGTAGTACATGTTGGAAGTTTCTAAGGTCATATTTCAATTGTATACTACATGTACAAGGTCATTTTGGAGCAAGATAGTGAAGGCAAGGCATATAGGCATGGGTAAGTCTTAGTGTCTCGTGGATTTTTAGATGTGTGAAGCTAAAAATAGATTTTTACATCATTAAGGAGGTTTTTCGTAGTACTTTGAGCAATGTTTCATATCAAGACATTGAATAAATTACAAGAAAAGTTACTTTTGGTCATATCGAGTTCTTTGAAATCAAAACCCAACTCAAAGGTAAACTTTTTAGTGCTCATTCAAATGTGCAAACTTTGCATGGGAACCTATGAAATTCATCATAGTTGAGGCATGGAGCTAAATTTTTTAGAGTTGGAAGGAAGTTAGATGATGTCTTATCATTTATAAACAATTTTTAAGCGAGACACTGTTGGTCTAAAACACTAGTTAAACCCTAGCATCATATCGATAGGTGAAAAATTAAGTGTATGGGAATGAAATGGCATGGGATATCTAATGAAATCATTTAGGGTTTATATAATTCATCAAAGATCATTTTGGTGGTGATTAAATGTTCAGTCGTCACTTGAAAGATGAAGAAAAACATCTATTTTGTAGATATTTGTAGGTACATGTGTGAGTTTAAGGTTTCATGAAGAGAAATGAATTATTTTGAATACCTTGGGAGGTGTGATAAATGGAAAAAAACGTTTTGGGTAGGTTCAGATGAGAAAATTGAATAAACATGGCTTCCAAGTCAACCTACCGCTTTTGGCCTAGAAGGCTAAAACCTAGTCATGATGGTTTGAAGAGTGATTAAGTTTTTCACATGTTGTAGCTGAGTTAGATGATCATGGAGATATTTTATAAGTATTATATTAATTTTTGGGCCTTTGGTTTGATCTGGTATGTTTTTTCATGTTTGTGCTCTATTGGTCTAAACAGTCTTATTTGGATTTCTAAGAAGGTGTGATGGAACATGTATGGTAATGATATTTTCTCCATGTGACCTATGTTTTGAATGCTTGGAAAGGTGTAGCAGGTTTCCCTTGATGTGTTCCATACATTTTTAGTGCTTTTAGTTGGCTTTGGAGGTATTAGAGGGTGTTAATCTCAAGACTAGTTCTTGAGTCCTTGAAAGCAGTTTGAGTAGTTTTGGAGATGGGCTTGTTTGAATGTATTTTTGCTATTTCGGAGGTTGAAGTGAGTTTTTAAATTATTAAACACTGAGATATTCCCATATATATTCTAATTGTGTCTTGATTAATATTTTAGAGGTGTGAACCATCTTGATCCTAAAGACCTAGTTTTGAGACCTATTTACCAGTTTGAGCAGTGTTATTGAAGGAGGTGTTTTAATACCTTATGTCTTGATCTAATGATTGTAATGAGTTTAATGAGTTATATGACATCAATAAATTTGTGTGTATGTGTCATTTTTTTCATGGTGATGAATTTTGGTATGCTAACTCATTCATTTCGAGAAGATATTTTTTAGGTTCTTAAGACCTTGTTGGAAGTGTTTTCTTCTTGATGTACTTCATGGTGATGATGGATAGTGTAGAGATTCTTGGGATTTCTTAAGGATGTGAAAGTTTTTCCCTGAGTTTTTGGATCTGAAAGATTCATGATGATGATGTAGTGTTCCCTTGGAGTTCATAGTGAATTCATTGGAAGAGAAAGCTTTTGTTTTAGGCCTTGTGAGAAAGTATGGTATGTCTAGGCTCTTGCTGACCTATTGGGTCTCTTGGAGAAATTTTATATGATTTTGTAGATATGTTTTCATGTTGGTATGTATGACCTTATTGGTATTTTTTTACCTATATGGTTGTGTAAGATAGCATCATGTATAAAAGTGCATTGTATTTTCTCATTTGAGTTAGTTATGATAAGGGGGTGTGAGCGAGCTAGAAAAGGTGAAAGAAGAGGTTAGAGGGGTCAAGGGAAGAGATAATAAGAGGCATGAAGAGTTGAGAAGAGTAGAGGAGTAGGTTTTCAAGTTTTTATACCTAATCAAAATAATATGGTGTCATTTTGAGAGTAGGAGAAGAGTTTGTTTGAGAGGATTTTAAATGCATGAAGTTGAAATAGTGATCACAATCAGTTTTTGGATCAACAAATCATTAGTGATCTTCGATTTTATGTGTTTTATTTTGTTCTTGATCACCTTAAGGGGTTGTAGCCTCCTTTTAGGATTTGTGTTTTACTAAACTAAGAGTTGGTGCCTTACTACAGAAATCTTGTGTGATGTGTAATATTCACATAAGTCTTTTGTATTGAGTAATATATACAAAAAATTTGATGGGTTTTCTTTCACTTAAGGTTTTACCACATTATATCTTGTGTTTATGTGCTCTTTTTTATTTCGTGTACTTATGGAAGGATGTTAAACACTTTATATGCTCACATTGATTATTTATGATAAATGTAAATGTTTGATTTGAATGATGTATGTAAGTAATGGTAAATGAAGTATAAGTTTTTTAAGACTGATTCACCCCCCCTTAGTATCTATGCTTCTACCAAGACATAAGTTGTTTGTATAAAGATGTAGAGTGTTTCAAATGGAAAAGGGCCATGCACAAAATATTTGGTTGTATATGCCATTACCTGTCCCTACATGGCCATGGGTTGATTTGAGTATAGATTTCATGTTAGGACTTCCTAACAAACAACGAGAAATGAATATATATATATATATATATATATATATTAGTAGATAGGTTCTCTAAAATGGCACATTTCATTTCTTGTAAGACAACTAATGATGCTTCTAGAGTTGTAGATTTATTTTTTCAGAAGTGGTTAGGTTGCATGGAGTTCCAAGAACGATCACTTTAGATCATGACACAAAGTTTTTAGTCACTTTTGGAAGACTTTGTGGAGGAAAATGGGGACACAACTACATTTTAGTAGTGGATATCATCATGCATGACTGATGGATAGACATAAGTAGTGAGCAAAATCTTGGGAAATCTTCTACATTATATATTTGGAGAAAATCCAAAACAATGGGATTTGGCTTTACCACGGGCTAAGTTTTCTTATAACAACTCAAGCAAACAGTAAAAGGGAGGTATCATTTCCATAGTTTTAATGGTAGTAACCCCAATAGATTTCTATATCTGATTTTGTTGCATGGTGAAGATAAAACTAATGATGATGTAGAAGCATTTGTAGAACACATGCTAAAATTGCAGGAAGAAGTGAGGGAGAAGCTAAAAGTTAGTAATGCAAAGTATAAAGCACTTGCGCAAATGCAAGTAGGAGGTTAAATGCATTTGAAGAAGGATATATGGTGATGTTTCATCTCAGAAATGAGAGGTTTTCAAAGGGGACATAATAAACTAAATTATAATAAGATTTTTCCATATAGGATTCTCAAGAAAATGAGTGATATTGCCTACAAGGTGGAGCTACACGAAAAATTTATTATTTGACCAGTTTTTAATGTTTCAAACTTATATAAATTTCTATTTCATGAGGAAAATTTTGAGGAGGAGGAAGAAACAATTTTGTAGTAGTATATTTGAAGAAGAAAAGGGAGAGTTTAATGTGTTTCTTAGACTAAAAGATAGTCACTACTCGGCAAGGAGCTACAACATGTATTTGGTACGCAGTGTGAAGGTTTGGAGTAGAAAGAAAATATTAGGATTCCTAAGTGGGAGTTGAGAAGATCGACGATGGAAAATTGGATAAATTCCACTAAATGAATTCGCAGGAGTAAAATTCTTTTCAACCAGGGGAGAATGATGCGGGCGCATAACTTTTAGATACCATAACTTTTGATTTGATTGTTGGATCATCTTGAAATTTTCTAGGTAGTAGTTCTTAATTAGTAATATCCTTTCTCCAAATTTTCACCAAATTTAGGGTGAATTTTTGACATATTTTGGGGCCAAATTCCTTCGTCTAGTGGTCTAAAATTGGCTCCAAACATTTTTTGGTTTTGTCTAGAATTTAGAGTTTTAATATCTTTTGTTATGTTTTATGTAATAAGCCAAGATTTGGTGTATGCCTTAATTTACAAAGGTATATTTTGTATGCAAAAATTGGGGTCCATCTGAGGTGTTTTACTTTTTAGGTTTTTTTTGTTTTAGGTTTTCTTAGAGATAGTGGGAAATAAAAGGAAGATTGTAATGTTGTAAAAGATTAGTGTGGATTTAGGAATGAGAAGATAACTATTTTGAAGCTTCTGGAGTTTTTCAAAATCATGTGTGTGTGTGTGAGTGTTAGAGATAGTTTGACCTCTTTTAGTTGGATACACATCATTATTCTCCAAGAAAGCTCTCCTTGAAGGTATGAATTTGGAGGTTAGATTGTGTATATAAAAGTTTATTTAAGTAACCTAATGTAGGACTCCCTCATGTATAATTATGTCCCACTTTTTAGTATTATTTACCCCAACATTATATGGCTGACTAAAAATCACAAATTGTGTTTTGTTGTTAGACGTATTTATTGTTCGTACAAAAATTCTAAAAGTGAGAAAGAATTATATGCTTTCATAAATGACATTTTTATTGTACTAAATTACCAAAAATTGGAACTTGTGTTTCTTTTGAAAGGGATTTATAATTTCTTTATAAATTTTCTCATGGTAGTGTTTTTTGCAGTTATATTTTAGTATGACATGACTTAGAGTTGAGTAAGCATCCCCATACAACTTGAAACTCCTACGTGGGTAGTTGTGAAAGTCAAAGTTACAATCACAACTATAGTGAAATTATTGTATTAATGTCACCCTAACATTCCATATGTTTGACATCAATGTTATACTTTTTCCTATAAAATATGTCGATGTTAGGTTATTATATAGTCAATGTGTTAAAAAAATGTAATGTAACAATACATTTTAGTTGGCCTCAATTCTTGATCACAACTTAGATTGTGTCTTCCACCATGCAAATAAGAATTGCAAAATATCTTATTTGGTGACTTGAGGGTACCTTATCTTACAATTTATTTATGTCAAAATGATGTAGTGTATAGAGACCATTAGAGACTGAAATTTATCGAGTGATTTAAAGGAAAATTGAATCAAATACATATGAAGTAGGTTGAGCCTCTACGTAGTTTCTCATTTTTATTAAAGAATGGAACTAGGAAGTATAACGGAGTTAAAAATGTGAGGAGTAGAGGAATATCTTATTGATTCATATGCGATTTGAGGTCATAGAATTTAATTTTATGAAGGAATGGTACAAATAATATGAGTATTTCAAGGAATTATAGCACGCATGTGTAGAACTAACTAGTGTGAATAGAACACCATGGTTTAATAATTTATTTCAAGAAGTTTTATTATTCAAAGGTAGGAAATTATGTATACCTAGAGGTTTAATGCAAGATAATTTGATCAAGGAAAAACACATTGGAGACTTAGTAGGTCATTTTGGAAATGAAAAAAAAATGTAGCATTGGTAGAGAATTTCTTTTTCTTAAGATGAGTTCATGTATGTGTGAAAATTTTGTAGGAATGTATATCTTACTAGTTGGTGAAAGGATAAGTTATATTTCAAGGTTTTTTTATTTTTGGCAAATAGTTTTTTGAAAGGGACTATACCCTTGAGAACAAAAGAGGGCCTAGAAGCCAGAATAGGAATGAGAACCAGAACAAAAAGGATCAAGATCCAAATGGGACAAAGAAACCCAAAGTAGCCCAAGAGCAGCTACCCCAACAAAACAAAATCAGTACGAACACTGCAGGAAAGCAGCAAAAAGACAAAAAAAATAGCAATAATTACAAAGAAGTGCAGCAAAAGCACCCACAATTACTTCTTGGCGGCTTTGTCGATGCTGGATTTGATATTACGCAAGAGGTGAACATAGCCAATGTCGTCATGTGGGTAGAGTCAGTAACATCCAGCTGTTCAATGGTCCTTTTGCTTTCCTTATCTATGCCCCAAAGGGTTGCTGGAACTCCGCTGAGATTAGAGACGTTGCGGACATGCTATTCAATAAACTCTTCAATTGCATTAAAAATGGCCATATTATAATCATGGCGAGTCTTGGCCTTCCCTAAACGGGTGTCTAAGGAGTTCAGACTTCTTATATATATCTTCAACCTGATTATTATCAATAACCACCTCCTCCTCCTTCTTCCTCTTACCTTTTTGCTTTGCCAAGTTTTTAACCTCTTCCTTCAACAACTTCATGTCAGCTTCTAAGGCTTCCAGCCTTTTTGTGGAGCTCTCAATGTGTGCTTCCTGAGAACTAGCACTACTAATATGTAGGAGGTTATGGGCAATTTCAATCTCCTGAGGGACCTTCCCCACAACAGGGGTATCAAGGTTCAGTCTTCTAGAAGACCTGGTAACAGGTCTGGCCGAAGTGGAAGCAAAGGGGGTGGGAGCAGAGGTGGGGGGAATGGAAGATGGAGCCGAGAAGGCCGAAGAGGGGTGACAGCAGTGGTGGCGGGGATAGAAGGTGGAGAGATGGGGCTAGCGGCTGCGGTGTTGGGCAGAGGAGGAACAAAGCCAGGGGAGGAAGGGATACCGGGAGACCTAAGAAGACACAGTTTATGTAACAAGAAAATGAGACCCTGGTGTAATGGAACCGCATGTGCATGCTTTTGAAACTCCAAAATGGAGTGCTCAAGAGAGTTAAGTAGATAGTGGGGGAAACATACCATGCGACTCCTGCAGAAGTGATTGAGGAACACAAGATGCTTAGAGGGCACAGTGACGAACCTCCCCTCCAAAGAAATGAAACGCACCATCATACGGGTAACCTCGTCAAAAGGTGAAGGGATCAAACTAACCTATAGGCCCACCGTGACAAAGACCAGCTTCTCATTACCCTCAACAAATTTCCTCTCCTCAGCATCTCTATCAACCCTTTTATTAAAAAAGCGGTACCCCTCCATGCCAAGGCCAGTTGCTTCAGCAATTAACTCCTCATTGATCGAAATCTTCTGCCCTCCATAATCCACAGTGCGATCCTTCCAATCCTTCACAAAATGAATCGAAATACTTTGGTCGTGGCCCTGAATCTTCTCAATAAAGTTGGTGATGCCTCCCTGGCTGAGAAGATTCCAAAGTTCCTCATTATTCTTCCATTCCGGATCCACGTTGGGCTCAATCTAGCAAGGGGCTCCTCCCATTATCACCATTTCTTGGCAAGGGCTCAAGTTATCTTTCAAGGTTATACCAACCATTTCCCATTCTATAGGAACTATGGGAAAACATAAGTATGGATTTGTTTTAGAATTTCCTAAGACATGTAGATGTTTTGATTCAATTTTTGTAGAGGATATATTTCCCAAGATTGAACATTTTATAGAGTATAAGAAGGATAGTGATGTAACTCATATTGTTAACATGTATCTAAGAAAATTATGAGGTTTCATGGATTTTTATGTGACATAGTTTCAAACAAATAAGTGAATTTTGTAGAAAATTTATATAAGACGTTATGGAAGAAGTTGAATACCAAACTACAATTCGAGTTCATCATACTATCCTCTAATAGAAGGATAGAATGGCATAGTAAAAATAAGTTTGGGTAACCTATTGAGATGATTATTTGGAAAATTTATATAAACATGGGATTCATTTTTGGTGCAAGTTGAGTTTGTTTCTAAAAATTTAGTAAATCGAGTATAGAAAGCACATCATTTCATATTTTTATGGGAGTATATTAGAGGGCTTTATAGGGTTGTGAAACATTAAAAGGGGGAGATCACAAAGAATAATATTTTGATGAATATGTGTGAAGTGCATAATCAATTACGTGTTCAATTGGAAAATAGCAATTCACAGTAGAAATAAAGTGCATATATGAAAAATAATATAAGTAGAATAGGAGACATGATACGAGAACATTTGAGAAAGGATATACCTCCAAGAAATAGGTATAAAAAGATGAAATGGAAGAAGATAGGAACATGCATAATATTGAGAAAAAATCTATTTAATGCATATACAATAAATTTTCTAAAGTTATAGATATTTTCTATTTCCAATGTCACATATTTGTATCCTTATTTTGAAGTATATTTTGATGAGGAAAACACAAGAAAATAATCAAAAAAATATTGGAGATGGAAGATGTTTGGGAAGGTATGGAAGGAAAGAGATAGAATGATCTATATTAGATTCATGACAACATGCAAGAGATAATATAAGGAGTATCTAGTGAAATGGAAATGTATATAAATTGAACATACATCTTGGCTAAGCACAATACAAGTAGCTAGGTTTGAAATACCAGTAACATGTCTTATATGAGAATGAGAATCCCATGGTTATATTAATTACTAGGATGTATGATGTAAGAAAAATTGGGTTCACAATAAATTTTTCTTACTCTAAAAATAGTTAGAACTTAGGCATAAATAGTTTTGTGTGTATTTTTATTTATTTTTTTGTAACACTAGAAAAATAATTCAAAAGGCTCAACAATAACTTCCTATTTCTAGAAAATTTCTCATAAGTTGGCACAAGCGTAAATTTTTCATGGCACATTATAAAAAGTATGATATAGTAACTATAAAACTTTGTACATCCAAAAGGAGTTAAAATGTATTAGGAAACCTTTGTGTTCTTCATAAATATTTGAGATAACATTAGGTGTTGACACAACGATTTTTCCCACTAACATAACAATTGTGTATTTAATTTGGGATCAAACATTCACACACAGATGGAAACTTGGCACATACCTATAAACCTTTTAAGGAATGTATAAAAATGTAGGATTCATGCTAGATAATCACGTTATAACAATGTGCTCATCTGGATGGCCCACATCTACAAGGATACTATGAAGACATTAGATGTTGTTTAAGATATGTAAAAATTCAAGTATTTTCATGTAAGGATTCAATGGCGTACAACATCTATTCATGAATGTCACATGTAGTTGTGTGTGTGTGCGCTTGTGCATGCACGTGTGCACATGGATATTATGATCATTTTTTTATAGCACTACTATTATCAATGATGGGAACCAAATAATATCGACTTAACTCGATCTTGTGGTTGTTGATCAAAATCATATTTATTTGATTTATGTTATACTCATGAATCATTATGAGACATTTGGTCCTTATATGGTATTTAAAATTTGTAATGCATTTAATCTGTATTTGTAATATGTATTTAGGAGAAATATTATAATTATTTGAATTGTGTATCAATATAAACATATCCCTACACTTTTGGGTAGAGTTGGGAGGTTGTTCAAGGTTATTAGAAATAAGTATTATAGAGTTGTTTCATAGGTCAGTTTAGTCAAATCAATATATTGTAATGCATTTCATATGATATTTTAAAATAATATGTCTATTTTCATTCATTCCATTGTGTGTGCGAGAATTTTTACTCATTCCAAATTGAAATAAAGTGTAGATTATTTAGATTTACTTCCATGTGTTAGGTTGTCAGTCACTCTTTGTTGAGTTAGTTATTTAAAATGTATGTTCTAAGGTAAATATTAATTTGATTACCTAATCATGTTTAAATCAATGTACCCATGTATTTGTATGTGTGTTATGTTTCTTCAATTATATTATGTATTTCGTGTAAGTGCCCTTTGTTTGGTGTGCTTTATTCTTGTTTGACATGTCTTCAAACATGTTTTTATCTTATTTTCCATGTTTACTCTTTTATTGGTGTTTCTTCATCATGTGCACCCTTTTATTAGAGTGATTCCTCCTTATTTGGTATGTTTTTCCTTACTTTGCATGTCTTCGAGTGTCATGTGCTCCTTGTTTAGCATGAATTCTACATGTTAAGGGTATCTTCAACATTTTTCTCTATTTTTGATGTTCCTAGAACCTATTGATATCCTTTAGCATGTTTTCTCTATTTTGTGTATTCTCCATGAATGATCAATTTCTAATGAATACTTATTGTTTTGTGTGCTTATCTATTATAGTCATGTATTGAATGTCTTTTTTGTATTCTCCATGATTGGTGTCTCGAGATGTGTTCTATATATGCTTGATTATATATGTGACATGATGTGTAGTCATATTATGCTTAATTTTATCTTGTTTTTGTTATGCATTGGGGTTTCGTATCCACACCATTCCCATATTTGTTTTTCATAATTTCCTACAATATCTTTATTCATATGTATCTAATGGGAAAAGGACCCTCTGTGTATTACATTGTTATAGTTTTCCCATTTATGGACATATCATTTCTTGTGTTATATCTCTCATACCGTGCCCATACAGGTCTTCTTATTCTTATGCTAGCATAATTTATATATTTCCCATATGTGGAATGCTATTAATATACCTTATTCATTATGTTTTACCCATATAGGAGCAATTTTTTCCTTTGATTACATTAACCCACTTAGAGCATACCACCTTTATGCCTTTACTCGTTATAATTCACTCACATTAGGAAAAACACTCATATGAGTATATTTCTCAAATATTTTCCACAAGGTTCACACTACACATGTTCTTACATAGGTCTTACTACATGCCCACATGGGGTAATTTTCTTATTAAACATGTTTCTATGATGATATTTTTGTATGTTATACTTAATTTTTTTATTTTCCCATCTTACACATGATATAGGTACTCATTTTATTTTAAGATATGTGATTAAAATATTCATCCCACACATTGGGTGGGTGGGGTGGGGAGTAATATGTTCTACCTATTTTTTTCTCTATAATCAAAGGCATTATCTTGTTCCTACACTTGGAACAAATTAAAAGGTATTTTATTACACAATATACTCTACTTTGTCTCACCACAAGACACGTATACATACTCCACTTGGCCTCACCATAAGAAGCATATACATACTCCACTTGTTCTCACCATAAGGCATATATAGTCAAATTTATCACAAACTCCAAAATTTAATTTTCATGGAGACATTTTCAAAACGTTTAACAAACCCATGTGAATTCAGTCCTAGGATTATTTTTCTAGTTTTTAAAAGCTCATTTGTTATGGTTTCATATGGACATTGATTCACTACTACATATTCCCAATATTTTTATAGGAGTATAGGTTTCCATATAACATACATGAGCATGAATATTAGTTCCATAATATTCCAAGTCATCCGGTGTGGAGATCAAGAGATCTCTCTTTCCTTTTGACTTTTAACTATCTATTGTTTTCATATCAACTTCAAGAAATATCAACTTGCTTTAAAAAATCAAAATGGATTTTGCATATCCATTTGATTATTTTATTTTGATATGTATGCACAAAGAGACTAGTTATTAGCTATGGTGCTAATGTATTTATGTCTTTTTTATAATTGGTCTAGATTATAATCTTTTTGTTTTATGTTCCTTGTTTTTGTTCTCTTTAACATGTTCATTTCTATTCTTCATTTGTTTGCCACTTTATTATTCTTTTTTATAACACTATTTATATTTATTAGGGCACACAATGACACGCACACACACTTTTAGAGTAATAATTTATGAAAAATAATGGCCAAAAACCCTTGGGACCTTAAAACAAGGGTAAAAAGGTCCAATAAAGCATGATTGAAATTGTACTATATAATTTCTAGAAAATACCAGGAAAATATACGAAAGAAAAAGAAAAACAAAGGAGAGAAAATAAATATATTCCTAATATCAAATCAAGAAGTCAATAAATACATCATTTCTTTAATGAATTTAGGACATGTTGGATCGCAAATACGAAGGTAGAATGTATGAAGACATGCATGAAGGTAGAAGGACGCACGAGGGTGCACGCAAAAGCATGAAAGTATAATTTACATAGTAAAATAAGTGCGCAAAGGTACATGCAGAGGTATGAGGAAAGGACATGTGAAAGGTTTCATGTAGGGGTGGGAGACTTAGGAGTTAGCGGAATTGTGAGACAAGTTAAAAATAGGACACATGGATAAGATGATGTATTCGCCAAGGAAAGCTATAAATAGACAAAAATATGGATTAGGGGGAAGAGGATAAATCACATGTAAATTTAAGATGGACATAAATTATGTATGGATGAGGGCATAACTAATTATAGTGCATGCAACTAGACTAAATCATAGGTTATTTATGGCTCACAAAAAACCACTTTTGGAAAACACGCAAGTATGTAATTTATGTATAAAAGTAGTCTAAGTATATATTAAACATGTAAATGATGAAATAAAATCTCCCACCATGTGTGTGTGTGTGTGTGTGTGTGTGTGTGTGTGTGTGTGTGTGTGTGTGTGTGTGTGTGTGTGTGTGTGTGTGTGTGTGTAATATGTAATATGTCCATGTAATGAGTGTGTGTATAACTAAGAAAGTATGTGTGAGTATATGTGCATGTTGCTAAGTGTCTAAGTTATATACAAGTATATGATCTTGTTATGTGTTTGTAATGGATAATATAGTATGGATTTCCAAAGTATGAAAGGATGAACATGGTGTCCTTGGTATCTAAATACTCATATTGATTGTATATGTTGATGAATGAATACAAGCTCCTTTGATGATCAATTATCTTTGTGCATATTGCAATAGGTCATAATCTTCATATGGAATATATTACATGTTATGTTAACCATGTTTGTAGGGACCATGTCTTGATTACCACCCTAGAAGGAACTTAGAGGAGTTGTGCGTGCTTTGGGTGAGCACTTAGACCTATATATAAGTGAGGCATCAGCGCGCCCGACTACATTATGATGATTCACTAGACTGAATCGCAACATTAAGGTCATGACAGAGAAGAGATATACCACAACTAAGCCTAAGGCATTATCAATGGTGTATGCACTACACAAATACATACGGTATATTTTGGCAACACCACTTATTTTTACATTAATCATATGACATTAAATTACTTATTCAATAAACCAATTTTATAGGGTCACATCTATAGATGGATTCTCTTATTTTAGGATTTTGAATTTACTATCATAGTAAAGCATGGAAAGAGAAATTTGGGACTAGACTACTTCATGAATTAACTTTGGAGAGGACGCACAGATTTTGTTGGTGTATATGACTTGTCTCATGATCATTCAACATATTTTCCACCACATATGGTTAGTCATCTCACTTAGTGAGATCATAGGTCATTAGAGTTAGTTAGGGTTGTGTCCATGTGTCATGTATAGGATTTACACAACACTCCTATATGTACTTCTTATTTTTTATCTATGAGAATTCTAGACCCTTTTATTTCATACTTGATTTTCATTTGTGATTTGAGTTCTTGCTTACTACTTGGAGTGTTCACCTCACCATTGGAATTTCAACCTCTTCATTGATCATGGGGTTATGTATTGATCTTTATAGAATAATCTAATATGGTATCGAGCAAGGTTTGTTAATCATGCACTTGTTTGATTCTAGATGTTAATTACTTAGTTTTTGGTTTTCGTGATTCTCGTGTAATTTTTTTATCGTCCTTTGGAATCTTGTTAATTGGTTTCACCATCTCATTTTTGGATTTTGTGCTAGTAATCTAGTTGTGCATGCACAAATTTCAGGTGTTTCACATCCAGATCTAGCTAGTTATAGCTAAGTTTGAAGGGAATAGCTAAATTTTGAGGTAGGTTTTACATTTTTGGTTTAATCAAAAATTTATTAAAATTGACTTTAAAAAAATCTGATTGAAACCCTTTCCATGCCTTTTTGGTTTATCTATGGTGTTTTCCTACTTAATTTCTTCATTCTCAACTCGTTTGAGCTCTTACGAATCTCGACGATATCTTTTCTAGCCTCTCCCCTTAGTCTTCTCACTTGATGAGCTCTACATTGATTTGAATTGTGTATTTAATCTTTGCATTAACTCATGAATTGTGCATGTGAGCCAAGTTCAATATTTACATCAGCCAAGTTGTCATTTTGCATTGTATTTCACTATGAGATGTTTGAGTTTCATTTTTCTCTCATGAGTTGGTGTTTTCTTATTGTGTCGAGGTTTCTTTTATTTACATAAAGGCGAGTCAGTTGACTCTCTTGTTTTACTGAGTTGGGTTTTGTAATGGGTCATTTTCCTCAGATTCATTTCATTAGGTTGGGAGTTGTATTGGCTCTGTGAGTGGATCGTTTTTACATTTTATAGTTACCTTCAATCTATGTCGGGTTTTGGGTTATGCCTTCGAGTTGGGTCTAGTTTGTTCATTGTTATTGGCCTGAAATCCATTATACTTTGGTGTGTTGCTCATTTTTGTTTGTTTGGTCTACGTTTTTAGTGGCCACCTTTACTCTGCACTCGTTTACCCCTAGTTTCTATTCCTACCCTATCCTTGGTGTCTAGTCCTACCCTTGGTGTCTAGTCTTGCCTTTGGTGTTTACTCTGCACTCCTTTACCCTTGGTGTCATTTAGCGATGTTTTTGGGGGCTAATATTAAAGGTTTAGCAATGTTTTTTTATTAAAGAGGGGTTGGGCTTTAAAGTGGGGTGTTGATATTAAAGTAGTCAAAGTTTTAAATAAGGAATTCGATAATATCAAAGGTGAAAATTTAAGGAGGGTTAATTAATTTAACTAGGTGGTTAAACTAGTTTAGGATTAATTAATCAATATTATCTCCTTAATTCGGATCTTTAAATTAGTATTATAATTTATCACTTTTTAACATTATCGTCACTTTTTAATCTCCTTTTTTATCATTAATTATCTAATCGGAAAACTAAAAGTATGATTTTTCTACTAATCATTTGGTGGAGTGTGTAGCACCCCTCCTAGCATTTTTTGACTTTTGGGAGCATTTTCAACATCCTGGATATCCCTAAGATTCATTTTGAGCCCATTTTTTGCATTATAATCACCTTTATTATTGTTTGTGAACTAGTGAGTGTGTCTGCCACAATCTTGTGGCAAGGGGGTTTCTACTATGACTTGAGAAATTTATTCTTACACCGGACTTTGTTTTGTTCCCTTGTTCTTTGTTTACACATTTTTTGTTCTCGTTTACATGTTGTTTGTTGCTTCTAATTGATACTTATTGTGGCCTCACCTCTTGCGTGATTCATCACCTACTCTGCAAGGTAGGTGGTCAATTGTCCCACGTCGAACACACCTTACTGTAATCAACACATTACTTATAATGTGTTGTAAACATAGTGGTTATGATTGTTTTAGGGTTTTGTATTATATGCGAGACATATTCTCATTTGAGTCCAAACATCTTACAACCTTGTGTGCATTCTTTCACCCTTCATTTTTCTTACATTCTAAACTTCTTTCTTTTTTGGATGCACCATGGATATGTATATTCCCATACCTACGCTTCCTAGGATTATTTATGCATTAGAGCCTCCTCCCCTTCTTCTTGGTAGGGCTAACTATACACTATGGAATTCAAGCATGGAATGTTTTCTTATTCATGATGACCTTTATCTCTACTTGTATAGATGAGTACCTACCCCCAGTGATCTTGATCATCTTGAAGAATGGATTGACACTTGTAACATGGTCATTGGTCATTTGTTTATGTACATTTCTAGGCCTCTCCACCATCATGTGGCACACATGGAGTGTCCTCACAATTTTGGAGCATTCTTCAGTCCTTATTTAGAGACCCTTCAAATATTACCATTGTTGTTTCTCCTATTGATATTGTTGTCTCCACATCTACCTCATGTGATGATAGTTTTCTTGACATAGATTTTTTTTTCCTATCCCTGTTGATGAGGATCGTTCTTATACTTGATGATGAGATTATATATGAGGACTTATCTTTTCCTTCTCTCGTCCATCTTTGAAGAATTTTAAAACTCCTCCCTTCCCATCAGTCATTGGGAATTCTTATTCCCAACCTTATTCTCTCATTACATCTTCCTCCTTTCCACTTCTAATGTGTGAGACCCCTTTTACTCTTCCTCCATGTGTTGATGATTCATATATGTTCGACATTGCTCTTCTATTTATCGAACCACCCTTTTGGGATGAGTATCTACTAGAAATTAGTCATCTCTTTACAAAGTGCCTACTTATGTTTCCATATAGGGAGGTTCTCATCATTCTATAGGTGTTTCAGAGGAGTCCTTCATCTCCTTTTTAGGAGTGCCTCTTTAGGAATCTTATCACTTCCACTACTTTAGAGACCATCATTGATCCACCCCTTCTTATGGATCATATTTCTATTGTTGTGGGGATCACTACCTTTCTTTCACTTCACTTAGGAATCCATTTGTTGTATGTTACTCTCTCATACTCTGATAGTTTAATGTTGGTGTGATTACCTTTAGTTCATTTACACTCATTTGTTAGACATATGTCACATTACGGTGGACTAGGTTCGAGTTCTTTGTATTTCTTGCCTTTGTGTTTGTTAGTGTAGGTTATTATTTATCCTTTTATTTATTTATTAGGATAATTCTTACACTTGTGTTAGCCCTACACTTGTTGGGTTAGCTTGCTTAGGTGTACTAGTTGTGTGGAGTTAGCTTCTCAGTTATGTGGAGTTAGCTTACTAGTCTTTTGGAGTTAATTTAACTACCAGTATTTGTTAGTGGGAGTTCTTCACCACTGATGTAGGTAGTAGTTGCACTTCCCTCCTCCTATATGTACATCTTTCTTATTGAATAATTAAAGTCATTCTATTGTAATGTATTGAGCATTATGGATTATGATGGATTTCCATATATGGTATTTTAGCTCTTCTGCTTTGCAAATCTAATGTGGTGTGCTATTATCATCTGAGATTACGGCTTGGAACAATATTCTTATTGTTCCTTTCATGGTATCAGAGTGATAGATGATATAGACATCCAGTAAGTTTTTCTTTGCAAGCAAGGGTTTATTTTTTTCATGTATATGGAATTTTTTAGCAATTTTTTCCAGCATGCATTTTTATGCAAAACGGAGTGCGGAATTGGATTTGGAAGGTGCCAAAACCCTAGAATCGATTGTAAACTTGACCATGTTTTGAGACAGTCAAATCTAGGTGCATTCTTTTATCCATTGGATATAAGTATGTACCTTCCGGATGCATTCTTTTACCCTCTGGGTATTTTGGTTTTGGATGTAGTCTTTTATCCATTGGATGCAGATCTGTACCCTATGGGTGCATTCTTTTATCCATTAGATATAAGCGTGTACCTTTCGGATGCATTCTTTTACCCTCTAAGTATTTCGGTTTTAGATGCAGTCTTTTATCCACTGGACATAGATTTGTACCCTATGGGTGCATTCTTTTATCCATTTGATATAAGCATGTACCTTCCGAATGCATTCTTTTATCCTCTGATTATTTTAGTTTTGGATGTAATCTTTTATCCACTAGACATGAGATCTCATGCCCTATGGGTGCATTCTTTTATCAATTGGATATAAACGTGTACCTTTCGGATGCATTCTTTTACCTTCTAGGTATTTTGGTTTTGGATGTAGTCTTCTATCCACTTGATGCAGATCTATACCCTCTGGGTGCATTCTTTTATCCATTGGATATAAGCGTGTACCCTCTGGACGCAATGATTTACCCTCTGGACATTTTAGGTTTTGGGCGCATGCTTTTATCCTTTGGTCGCAAGCATGTATCATGTGGATGCACTCTTTTACCCTTTGGACATTTGGGTGTCACGTGTACCTTTTAAAAAGATTAGCATTAAAATATTATTTTAATAGTAAAACCTTGTAGAGCTCATAACTTTTGATCCGTATCTCGGATTAAGGTGATCTTTTTTTTAAAATTGTGTATTTTTTGAGATCTACGCATTGGTGACATTTTTATACACATATTTCAAATGTAAAAGGTATTGTTACTCATTGTAATATTTACATGCACTCAATTATAAAGTGCCAAATTTGGGAGGGTGTTGTGATCACTTATGGATGCATTTTCGGTTGAGCCCGACGTCCTAAAATTTTGGGTATTGCATTCTTGTATCTATGGGTGTATACATTTATATCTCTCTTGTTTGTTGAGATATTTTGGATCTATATTTTCGACACTTTTTTGGCATGTTGACAGTCTCTCTTGTGGGGGAGCTATTCTGGTGGAGCCAGTGTTAGTTTGTCAGTGTTTGAGTAGTTAATTTTGACAACTCATATAGATCTCGTGGTGTCACTCTACCCATTATACAAAGTATGGGAGGGTGTGGTGTTGATACTGCTTCTTCGGGTTTCATGTCCTTGCCTTGTTACCTTGGCTTTTCTTGGATCATGGCACTCCTATTTATTTGGATCTCATGTCCACCTTGTTGCCTTGGTTGTTCTTGGATCGTGGCACACCTATTTTGTGATTGATCAAATTATGTTTGGTGTTTGTTTTTCACTTTCGACATCACTCCATTGGCAGTCTCCTTGCATGGAGCTATTTTGGTGAAGCTCAGTGTCAGTTGTTTTTGAGTTATATGATCGAGCGATGGATTTAGACCATAGTGCGCACCACACTTCTTCAGCATTGTACGAGTTTTTGGAGCCGAGGTTCTGAGGATATCTTGCAGCCAGGATTTTCCCTCTCTTTTTTATTCTTGGTTTTGGGTACCTTGTGGTGTCCATTTTCCCGATTGTTGTACGTGGGTACCTCATCGGGCCTTGTTGCGGGACCCACCTTATTTTCCACCCACCTAAGCTATGCTTATGGGAGGGTGTTATTGTAGGTTATTATTTATCATTTTATTTATTTATTAGGATAATTCTTACACTTGTGTTAGCCCTACACTTGTTTGGTTAGCTTGCTTAGGTACTTAGGTGTACTAGTTGTGTGGAGTTAGCTTCTTAGTTATGTGGAGTTAGCTTTCTAGTATTTTGGAGTTAACTTAACTACCGATCTCTGTTAGTGGGAGTTCTTCAACACGATGTAGGTAGTAGTTGCACTTCCCTCCTCCTATATGTACATATTTCTTATTAAATAATTAAAGTCATTCTATTGTAATGTATTGAGCATTATGGATTATGATGTATTTCCATATATGGTATTTTAGCTCTTCGATTTACAAATCTAATGTGGTGTGCTATTATCATCGAGATTGTGGCTTGGATCAATATTATTATCATTCCTTTCGGTGTTCTTTTGTGGAGTGGGTGAATTCAAAGACTCCATTTTTGTCCTTCCTAAGGAAAGAACATTGTTCGATGTGGATGGATATTCTTCATTCTAAATATGGAAGAGGGTAAGTGCAAAAATATGGGGGCCAAAAGAAAACACAAATTAAATTTTAATAAAAACACGAGCACGTTTTGAAAATGCGTGGGCGCGTTATGAATTACTAAGTTTGGTAATTACCAAGCCTAAAACGTGAGCACGTTATAATGTGCTCATGTTCACGATTTCTATGTGGTATATGTGCTTATGGGAGGGATATATTTACTAAAATTTTCTTTTATTAATCTTTATACTTTATTATTTCTTATACTTTAAATTTATTTTAGTAAATATAAGAAGTTAGGGTCACTCTGTACCTTATGGAACTAGTCTCACACTCCATCTGTCATGGTTTAGAAGATAGTTTTTCATATTCTAATCTAGTTAGTACATAGGTAATTTTCAGGATTCAGCGGTCAACATAAATCTTTTAGGTTTTAAATTATACCATCGATATCTATTTTGTGAAAGAATATAGTCATTGTTTAGGTTTTGGGGTCTTCTTGATTGGTTATTGACTTTTGTAGGAGTTTTAGATGTGTCAAAACTATATTTTATAAATCTCACAACTCCCAAAGGTAGTAACAATTTCTTGAATATATGGACTCATGCAATTCCTTATAACACATAATAAATCAAAACACATATATAAGTTTTTTTCGATTCAAATAATCAAGGGAAGGGTCATCATGAGGTCTGTGAAGGATCTAAAACATCATGAGTATAATGAGTGTAATTAGAAAATCTTGAGGTCTTCCTCAACACTTCCTTCATCCTCTCGGTGTTATCCCTATCCCAAGAATTTCCTCTAGTTCTCTATTTTGGTCCAACTCTACCCTAACTAGTTCAATTTGGTTTATTTCTGAACTAAGAAGCTTCAAATCTAGGCACTTTTAAATCCATTCTTCTCTTATGAGATAGTCTTATCATTCCATCATGTTCTCAGACAACTAAACCACCTATTTAACTCATCTAGTTTCTCAAAATTCATCCAAAGACTCCTCTCACTTGCCTTTACCAAAATTTCCCTTACATTGCATATGAGCAAGGTTCACTAGTCACTTCTTGGTTTGTCTACTCTGAAAACTCTTCATGCAAGCTAAAATCATCCCTAAACACCCTTCTCAATCTCAAGGAGGTATGACAAGTTTGGTTAACATAACCTTCCATTAGTTTCTCCATTCACTATCCACTCTCTTAGACTGGCCTTCCCACTTTCTAGCCCTGCCTGGGTGTTATGTTGATTGTATCTTCAACTTTAAACACATACTCAACAAGTTGAGGGAGTTATATAGTACCCATTAATGGTTTCTAGTTGCATTAAGATTTTTAGGTTTAAACTCCAAAGATAAATACTACTTCCTTCATTAAATTATGCTAACAATTAGGTCTAGGTATGTATTTGTTATTTCTCCCCTAGACTGTCACTCACACCTCAACATGCACCTAGTGAACCTTCTAATTTTCCTTTGAATCTCCTAATAGACCTCCTTAGCATCATATCTACCAATTTTCAAGCTTCAATTTTTCGATTAGAGCCTTCAAACCATGATTCCTAAGCTTAACTACTTAAGGGTTACTAACAACTCGGGAAGGTAAATTTCCTTTACCTTTTGACTTGTACAAAATTTCAAAACTCCAAATCAACTCTCTAGGTGTATTAACCCATTCTATTCATGATTATTTTACCAGTGAGAGAGTAATGAATTGTTCAAAGGCTTAGAATAATGGATCTTTTCTTATCTTTATGTAGGTGTATAGTAGGGAAGGGTTCCTTATAGTTCCAAAGCAAACATTCCACATTTTGGAATTTTATGAGGTGTCATTCACTCTTCCATAATCTTTAGGTATTCTCCCACTCAACTTGTCTTCATGATACTCTCCCTTGATTCTTTTACACAACCTATACACTAACATGCCATGTCTCTAGACTATTAACAACACTATCAACAATAATGATCAAATACAACCTAATATATGTGTAAGATATTGTTATGAGCATGTCTCATTCACAGTATAACTCTTCAACTCATTCCTCTTGTCTTTCTTAACTCTGATTGTGCTTCACAAAGTATTCAACCATTAATTATTCAACAAAATCACCATAACTCACAACCACAAGAACAAGCATATACATACATGCAAGGAATGTAATGAAATAATCTATACTTATCTCTCCATAAGTCTACAAACACCATCTTGAACAAGCATTTGGATTCACCATTAGCATTTTTGTCGTATAATCACCATACACCTATACCATATATCACGGTGGTTTGCAAACTATGTTTTCTTCAAATTCTTAGAGCCTCACCTCTCCCAAACCTTAGATCATTTGAATGATAGTCTCATCAGATTAAAAACATGAGGTTTTTACCCCTTACAAGATAGTTACCATTTTAATTGTGACCCTTCAACTTCCTTTAGTCTTGTGACCTTTCAATTCCCTCAATAAAACATCATAGCTTAAAAATGGTGAATCCAAGACCCATACTTCCTAAATTCACTCACATTGACTCCTAGACCCAAATAGGACTTACATTCATGACTTAAATCCCTAAAGACCTACATGACACCTTGAGATTCATATTTCATATCCCTAATAGCCTCAAATTCACATTTTTCACTTTTGGAGGGTAAGTATGCAATTTACATTTTTAAAAGACTAAGAATCAAACCACCACACCAAACTAACTTCGCATGGATTCCCTAGACCCATATCACACTTGCACACTAAAAAATGATGACACTATGACATATTTATAGAGATGGATATTATTCTCCTACATCAAAGGTGATCGTAGTAATCTTGAGATCACAAATGGTGCATATCTCTTGAGATTTTTCTAAACACTTAATCAATATTTGGTGATGTGCTCACATCTTGCAATTCAAGGAGTGGCTTTCATAATGCTTCAATGTAGTTGGAGTTCAAGAATATGGATCTCACCCTCAAACATTCCTTCAAGTCTCATTCAAGGATCAATCCTTCCATATAGAGGAGGAAACCTATTTCCATGAGGAGAAATTGAGTGAAGATGTGTCCAGATACTATAATCATGTTTCCACTCATGTGACATATTGGTCAGGGAAGTGAATTGTGAAGTTAAAAAGGATGTCATTATGTTTAAAGGTGAAATGGGAAGCTCATGGAGTGAGTTTAGGATCATCATATCTTGAATCTATCATCATGTTAAAACATCTTCAAGGAACAATCCAAGATGATATATTCAAGCTACCAGGCATTTAAGACCATCATGTGTGAAGGATCAAGGAATCATCTATCTCCATGAGAGGCATATGAGAAAAGAGGTGTATGAGTATCTTGAAGTTGATTCCATCTGAGGAGAATTCTAGAGCCAGGAGGGGTAAGAGGATGATCTTCATAGAGAGCACCATGTATGTAAGAATGAGAAATCATTTGAGTTTCACTTGATGTCACTCACTTGGTAGTGTTCTTAAACACTCATTTGAACCTTGTAGTGTGATCACACTTCAAAGGAGGAAGGACATTATAACCACATCATTTCAGTCGAATAGGTGGCCACATGAAAATAATCTCATTCAGTGAAAAATACTTCCATCTACATGGTGAATACCTATTTCAATAAGTGATAGATAATCAAAAAATGGTTTGAGAATCATGGAGTTGATTTGTGATCACTAGGGTTAATTATGGAGGCCTTGAAAAATAAGAGAGTGATCCTTGCTCTTGCCTTGTAATTAGAAGAGAGCATCCTATTCCCATCACAATGTAGGTCTCATAATAGTGTTTCTAAACACTTAAGTCATCACTTGAGGTTTTAGAAACATGTTTTCAACTCATGGTAACTCATGTTTTACCACTTTTTCATGTTAGAAGTTTCGTCACTCAAAAACACAACCCTAAACCTTAAACCCTAAACCCTAAACCATAAACCCTAAACCATAAACCATAAACCTAAAACCTAAACCTAAACCCTAAACCATAAACCTTGATCCCTAAATACTAAACCCTAAGGTATAAATCCTAAACCATAAACCCTAAAACATAAACCCTAAACCCTAAACTATTAAACCCTAAACCCTAAACCATACACTAGAAACCCTAAACCCTAAACCCTAAGCCTTAATCCCCAAGCCTTAAACCCCGAACACCAAACCCTAAACCTTATTTTTACTACCCTAAACCCTTAGCCCTAAACCCTAAACCCTAAACCTTAAACCCTAAACCCTAAACCATAAACCACAAACCCCGAGCCCCGAACCTTAAACCTTAAAACATAAACCCTAAGCCCTAAATTATAAACCCTTAACATTGAACCTTAAACCCTAAACCATAAGCCCTAAGTCTTTAAGCCCTAAGCCCTAAATAGTAAACGCTAAACCCTTAACCCTAAAACCTAAATCCTAAAGCCTAAAGCCTAAAGCCTATTTTTACTACCTAGAACCCGATGCAAAGGATCTACTAGCTTTAACTATATTTTCATCAAGAAAACTTATCCTTGAGTCTACAAGAATCTTTCTCAACACATGAGCACTATTGATCGGGGTACTCTTCACCATCCCTTGTTTAAGGATATTATCGACACTCCATAAAACAAATCTTATGCTCCAACAACCTAGTTATATTACTTCTTCTTCACTTGCATTAGTACTAGTACTAATGTGAAAACAATCATGAAAGATATATACACGTGAGTATTGATTATGGCTCCATTACTCATAAGTCTCAATTTTCTCTTCCGATATCATCTTTGCACCATCCTAATGCCACTTCATGTACTTGATTCCTTCCATCAATCACAAAAATTCATAATCCTTGGTACACAAGCATTCAAACTAAATATACCTCTTGGTACTTAGTGCTAAAACAAACATATTTGTTCATATATCACTCCCTATCTTCTTATAACATTTCACCCATTCCATGCCAAGGTGTTTAGGCCCTCTAGTTGATTTTGAAGTTGCATTTCACTTTAATTCTTCTATTAGGCCTTGATGTCCTAGTAGCCTTCCTACTTGAAAACCTTATTATATCTCAAGTTTTTCAAAATCAATCTCACAACCTCAAGGAGATTCTGGGACCCTTTATCGAGTTCGACTCATGACCAAATTTCACCTACTATTTATTTGTATGAAAATGTACTTATTTTGTAACTTATCACGTAAATTAGGCATGTTTTCCTACAAGCTATATCAGCAGACACTACCTTCATGGTCTTACTTGGAACTTGATATATCCACCTTAGGAATGTTCATAATATGGTGTCTACAAAATTTTGTAGCTTAACTCCTCCATTTGACCACTCATGCACCCCAATTTATCTCTCTTTATGTGCTTGTACAACTAGTCTCGCAAAGCTTCATACAACTTTTTCCCACATGCGCGTTAACTCCTGAAACTTTACAAGCCTTTAGTACTCACTAAAATAGAGGTAATCCCATTATTTCATAAAAATTAGATGGTTATAATTTTAGTTGTGTCTTGTCCTATTTAGGGCCCAGAGAGTTAAAAATTCAAGCTACGGGAAAATTTACAAATTTTCAAGAGCTATAAAAACTTAAGGGTCTTAGTTACACCTCCTTCATCTATTCATGCTTTCACATATGTATAAAAACTCCATTCTCCTTTACTATAATTTTTGGAGGCCTCGGCCAAAACAAGGTTCTCAATACACCATTGATAGAGTACAAGCATAATATGAAAAATCACACTTACAATACATGTAACAACATTTCTTCCTTCTCATTACATCTTGACTAATTTTTACATCATGATTTTCTCCATTACATTATCCTCTCTCGTTCATTCTCCTTTCCTCTCCTCTAGTCTAACCTCTAAATTTGACTACTCATCTCATATATGATCTCAACAACCGAACCATATTTAGCAAAGGATGCAAATACATCCATAAACCTCCTCCATTTTTTTAGCAGTGATCCTACTCATGACACCATAAAAATAGTTCTATTAGATTTAAAACAACTAATTTTCCCCTTGACTCACCTAATATTACTAAGAAAATTCACTCATACTTTTACATTTACTTACAAAAGTTTATTGACTCAACCAAGTCACAACCTCCCATTTATAGGTAACTAAACATATTTGAATATCCTTCCCTACAATCATCGTAAAGTCTTGATGCTCTGCATGAAGTTACACTTCAAGAAGAAATTGAGCTCTTGTTCAATGTAATGTTTTGATTTCTTCCTCCTTACCTTCCAATCTTTCCTTGTTCTCTTCAATAGTACACTTTGACTTGTTTGTACCTCTAAACACCCAAAATTGGGTCACAACCCTCTAAGCTCCCTTCGATTAATTAATTCAATGATATCCCATCACCATACCAACTTGCACACATTTTAATTAAATTAACTACCAAAATTAAGTTAATCACTCTACCTCACCTCTCCACCTCACCCTAGATCCATTCTAACCATATTTATTTCCCAATACTAATTCCACACTCACCTTAACTAACTAGGACTTCTTCTAACCCTAATCTTAATAGCTTATTATCCCTCTAACTACTCTCCCACTCCATTTAGCATCATTCTAAACTTGTGACCCGGAACCAAACTACCAATCATGCCAAATTTAGGAAGAATCAAGATATTTTTAGAAAGCATGACCTTTTCTCCTTAAAAAGCATCGATTATTCCTCGGCTAACGCGGTCACCTAAGCGTAAATCGATTACCTTAAATAGGATTTCCAAAGTCTTTATTTGGGTTCTTAATCTATATTTTTGACTCTTACAACCTTACATTCTCATTCTCAAGTTTTCCAGCAATCTTGAGACATATCGGAGGTCCTTACAAAGCATTCGGACACCACATTATTGATCAATAGATCAATTTAGAGCTCCAGTGCACTCACGAGAAGCATCGTGTCCTCCTGTTGTTGTTGCATTCATTCGAGATCATCTTCTCTAACAACCATCGCCACCTCCTACCATTCACCTCCATTTTTACAAGTATATCTCTACTTTATCATTAGTTTTAGTAGGATGGTTATTTATTTGTTATCTATTTCATTTCACCACCTCTCAAATCTAGATTTCTCCTACATCACCTTCATCCAACCATCTTCCCATTTACCCTTCATACCTTACCCAAAAACTAATGTTTCACCTCGAGTCCTTAAAAATCCCACGACCTCACCCAAACTCCCCTCTCTCTCTATAAAATCATAGAGAGTTCCCAAAACCTCATTTTTAATATTATTACCTAATTTCCCCTACCGACACCGGTTAGCCTACCGACGTCGGTTTCTTACCGAGAGCCAAGCATTGGTCACCTAACCGATACCGGTCTCTATGATTGGTAAAATTCCCTAAACCAGCAAGTTAAAAACATCTTTAAAATAGACCAAAACCTTACCAAACCTTGCCCAAACCTCACCTACAACCTCGTACGACTGCAAACCCAAACCACCTTACTAGCCCACCGAATTTAATGTAACTTTTCCTATTAGATTAGATATACTTATTGTATGTTATATGAGATGCATAAATCATATCAATTGTAGTAGGATGCCTTTACTTACATTATTTCCTTGCATTGATTTGTTATAAACATTAGATTGATAGCCATTCTCGGAAGCATCACACTTCCTGGATCTAGCCTTCGCTAGGTATTCCACCTTTGCCATTTGCTATTTAATATTATTTAGTGGTATTGTTGTGTTTCAAATAGGTCATTCCTCCTATCCCAAGGGAAGCTCTTCACAATCATCTTGGTCAACATTCTACGCACGCATGAGAATCTTCTATTAACACAAGTATTCCTCCTACCTTACCTCACCTATTATTTGTTTCTAAAAAGTAATACATTTGTGGTGAAACATTTTGGCACACATGGTGGACCCATCTTATGGGTTATTTTATTTTCATGTAGGTTGCATTTGTGTGTGTGTTTCTTTTCTGAAAATTTCAAACTAAATCTCTCCTGGAAATCTTCTTTTCCTTTTATTTGTCTAAAAAAATATGTTATTTGGTGTTTAAAAAGAACACTTCTTCTTTTCTTTTGGATTGCATTTAGTGAAAGACATATGTTTTACCTATTCTCCTATTTGCAACATCGAATATCATTTCCAATTTGGATTTAAAATCTATGCATTTCATCCTTTAAGAGTTGCATTATATCACATAGATTTAATTAGCAATCACACACGGTGGAGGTCATGACCACTTGGTGATTGGATTTGGATTAATCATAGTTCACACTTTTGCACACACTCACATGTCCGAACCACTTAAAAATTTACACATTTCTTAAACATCTCCCTACCTAGGAAGAATTTTTCAAGGATTAATAACTCGTTGATGGTGGGCCTCGACCGGTGTTCTAGTTGGGGTGTCATATCATATTTCAGGCCTCACATATTAAAAGATATATATTGAGGACACTTTAACCAAAAAAAACTTGATACCAGCCATAGAATTCTTATAGGGCACCTTCATTATCCAACAACTCTATTCTATTCACCAGTTTAAAAAGGCATAAACTACTAAACATTAAAATTTGATACTTAGGATTTATGTGTTTTGCTAGTTTTTGCTTGATTGAATTACATTTTGAGTTGTGAGAATGATTCTTTTTTTGTTTCTCTTTCACACTCCATCATTATAGCCGGTGTATTTTGGTTTTTCTAATGGTGATAGGACATCATTTTTTTTTCATAACAACTTATGGGTTGGCTTTACTTTGACTTAATTCACTCTAAATTCAAAATTTTCTTCATTTTCTCAAAATTCTTAGTCAAAGCATCATTCTAAAGACCGCGTTGGTTCCATTATCATACCATCACTAGTTATCATATCGACATCAGTTTTTATGTGTTTTTATTATCATGTCAAAAATAGTATCATTCTTACATATTAATTTTTATAGCTTTCTTTGTTTCACATATTTTAGTATACTTAATTCTAAGTATCATCACCATTAACATGACCCATTTATACCATTTATTCATCTTTCTTCTCCAGTTTTGCAAACTTATTTTTTCATAGTCATAGTGACCGAAAACGGTTCATTAGCTTAGCCATCACCGGTTACCCTACCAATATCAGTCATTGTGTTTATGATTTATATCAGAAACATCAACCTACTTCTAGCTTTCATATTTCCCTTATCATCTATTTTTGAGTCATGTTAGTTATGTAGAGCACAAAATACTCATATGACATTTTCTCTTATGGTTTGGACATGCCAACGGTGCGAGCACTTGTCTTTCATGCAAGATACATACCATTACCTATTTCACCTTCACCTACATCCATCTCTTCACTAATGGACCACAACGTTCCTACCATTGTGACTACGGAGTTACGAGGAGTTCACTAAATTCCTCAATCATAACCTCATATCCCTAGAACATTATCTCTCCAATTCTTCTACTTGTGACTCATCGGGTTAGCCTCTTTTTGGCATGCCTACCTCCATGCCCCCTACCATATCTATAAATAACAACTTGTCATTACCTATTCCCATGTTGACATCACCTACTTCACCTTCGACATCCTTTGCACTTTCAAAGGTGCATGTCGCACCTTCAACATCTATCATTCCTTCAATTTCATCCAATGCCTTAACATCTATTATATCTTCATCCATAGCTTCTAGTATAGTGTTTTCCACATAATAAATCTTAATTACTTCACAACCTATAGTTGTGTTAACCCCATTTCAAATCCTTATCATTTTTATACCTCAACTCTGTCACCCATCACCATAAGGGTCTTTACACAAGCCCCTCCCACTTACACTTTGACACAATCACAACCTATTGCTTCGACCTCATATTCATGGTATCTTCCCTCTTCTTCTATCGTCACCTATATGCCCCCTTCTCAGTTTTCTTATTTGACACCTCCATATACTAGTGTTCCTTCTACATCCTACTCATCTTATCAACCTCCTTGCACTGCAGTAGGGGTCCTCCTCAATATAATCCGACCACATATTTAATCAAAATGATGATGGAAAAAATGTAAACCCTTGAGGCCTTTATTTCTAGATCTCATCATGTCCTCACCTATGACAAAATATGTACGAACCCATTCACCCTTCCATTCCTATTCATCCCTATCCCACTCATTGGGAGTTTCCCAAATTCAATTTCTTTAACAGTAAGGAATACCCCCAACAACACTTGCATTCTTTCAAGCATGCTTGTTACTTGATTGGTCATAATGATGCCTTACTTCTTGGACATTTCCCATGTTGTTGTCGGGACCTACCCTAGATTTGGTATAGTGATTTTCCAAAGAACTAGGACTTCTTATTCACTTAGTTATCCCAAATATTTCTTGACCACTTCTTGAATAATATCTCCAAGAAGGTTTCAATGATTGCTTTTTATTCAATTTGTCAATAAAAATACGAGTCTATAGCAGACTTTGTCACACATTGGTGAGGCCTTATTAATCAACTCACCTTCAAAATTCCATAAACCAAACTCATTGAGTTGTTCACTTGGGCATGTGCTATACACATTTCCCCAACCCTCCAAATTCAAATGTTTTGAACATTTGATGAAACCTTCACCGTGGCTTGGAAACTAAAGATACGTGCCCTTGAAGAGGAAAAATTGAAGTTGTGTAACAAAAACACTAACTTTAAATAACAAGAATCTTCTTATAAACCAATGAACAACCACTCTCATAATCAATCAAAGGCCAAAGGATATGTCAATGCGATAATCCTAAAATCTGGTTCTCACCCTTTTTATCAACCAAAACCACCTATAAACCTCTCTCCAATGTAAAAATTTCAATATAAATATGAGCGAGAGAGCATACACACATATTAGAGAACCCTATTCCTCCATGTTAGAAAATATTTTTAAATTTGGAGCTATCACTCTTCCATGATTAAACCAAATATTGGTTTTTACCATTCTCTCCCAACCCCATCATGGTATAAAGAGAATTATTTCTGTAACCGTCACAGATTCAGAGGACACATCAATGGAAACTATAAGACTTTCAAAAACATACTCAAAGGAATGTTAGATAGTGGATATATTGTCCTAGATAGCCCTAATGCTCCCGTCAATGCATACATGGGTGTGTTTAAGAAGCCTTTTCCCAATCACACTCCTTCATCGAACTAGGATGCAAAAACCTCTACTACTAAGACTAATGTGCACGAGTTTCATGTTATTTTTAACATGTTTCTTATTCCATCTACCCAACTTCCTTCTATAGCATCCATTGAGGAAATTCCTGCACGAACTCATTTACCTACTGTAGGACCTATCACACCTACTCCTCTACCCATGGATGAGCTTACCTCATCTATGTATGTACTTACCATAGAGATTATCGTGCTTATTCCTCTACCCATGAAGGAACCTACCACTGAACCTATTTTTCCTACCCCTCTACCTAAGGAGGAACCCATCTCACCTATTCCTAAACCCAAAAAGAGATAACCCTATCAAAAAAATTCCTAAAGAGGAGTCTATATCACGTGTTTTTCCATCCCATCGACCCATAGAGGACTCATTCATATCTCATCCTCTTATAAGTGATGCTTCTCCGGGATATTCCAAGATCCTGTTAACCTCCTTGAGTCAGTTCTTCCTACCAAATCAGAGGTAGATACCTTCCCTATTTCACTTAACTCAGAATTCTTGATGACGGGTGTCACAACTCATTCATCATCTTCTAAGCCAAAATTTTTCTTACATTTAGTAGACCGGTTGGATTATGTCAATTACTTCACACTCTAGGGGTGCCTTCAACTCCTAGTTTCTACTCAAATGTAGATGTTTCCCATAGATACCTCAATCATCTATCTTAAGGTATTCTCGAAACTATGACCACACTAGAACCAATCATACCCACGCCTTTTTCTTCTACCTTGCCTTCACCTAAACCTACCACATCCCTAGGGTTCTATAGACACCTAGCTTACACGCATCCGTAATCAAGTTATACATATCTACTCAATCACCCTTGTCACAAAACCAACTCCTACACCTAAGAAAAAGAAAACCCAACTACCCGGGTTGTGTATCCTCGTCTCTCCCAAAAAATTTCTTTCACCTTTGCTGTACCTTCTATTCTAGGCCCACACCCCTTCCTTGGTCAAGCCACCTCTTCACCAAGGAAAATTCAAGGTGCATAAACCCACACTTTACTCTCATCACCTCTTTTACCCACACTTTTAACCTCAT
Source organism: Taxus wallichiana var. yunnanensis (assembly GCA_018340775.1). Taxonomy (NCBI): domain Eukaryota; kingdom Viridiplantae; phylum Streptophyta; class Pinopsida; order Cupressales; family Taxaceae; genus Taxus; species Taxus wallichiana. The sequence continues at coordinate 316,988,861 of CM031239.1, forward strand.
TACCTCTTTCACCAAAATCTTCTTCGTTACTTACCACCGCCTTATTGCCAACACCACCCCTATCACCATGGCTTTCTAGATCACCATCATATTTTACATCACCCTCTACCTCATGCATCTCACCTGCAACTTTACCCAAGAATGCGCAACCCAAATCAAAACAAAACCCTCACCACCTACTAGAAAGGTAGCTACACCCACATTAGCTCCAGCCACACCTCTTCTACAAAAATAACTAGTACCTTCACCCAAACCAAAGCTAACCTCTCATTGTGAACCATTGGCGGGAACCTATTCTAACATCCTCACTAGGTTGTTAGAAAATTATACCATCTCACTTTGCCTCACTTAGGCCTTATGATCCACTCAAACCCAAACCAACATGGTTTGGTGATACTAAGATTTGTGCGTATCATCGCTCACCTAGGCATGATGTCAAAATTTGCAAATCCCTTAAAAACACTCTCATCTAACTCTATTCTATAGATGGTCTCTTCGATAAAGATGGATTATTGGAGGAGAATCATATTCCACCTTCGCCACCAATACACAACCTATCCCTATAACCATTCAAATGACCTCTACCTACATCTTCACAACCCACTTTTCCTCCGCCAATATTTGAAATCAATATAGTCTAAGTATCCACTTAGTCACAAAAAGAAAAAGGAAAAGATAAACCTGGTGGGTCATCCAATACACCCTTACCAACCATTCCATTTGCACCTTCCCCAAGGTAACCATCCATAGGCTATCCTATCCTATCTCGATGGAGTCACACATTGCACCATGATCAAGCAACTTCATCGCCCTCGTATGACCTCATCCAAATGTCTAAATCTCATCGTCAGGCCCTCCATAAATTTTTGTAGACTATTGAGGTTCCACCAAATAACCCCACACCTATAGCAGTCATCTTCACTCCTCATCATGTCACCGCTCTCACTGCTTTGCCTAAAACTTAGATCCACATTTCTTCTCCTCAGGTTTCTACCATCGGTTTCTTTGATTCAGAAATCATCCCTTTGTAATCACATGATCCTAATCCCACTCTCTTCATTTCCACCCACATCGATGATACTCACGTCATGCGCGTTATGATTGATGGGGTACCATCATCAATATTATCTCTTCCCATGCGTACACCCAATTGTTCATACCTATAAACGCATGCATAATAACCCTATTATGTTGCTCTCTTTCAATGATGTCATGACTCCCACCCTTGGTATAGTCATTCTTCACATCTGTGTAGGTCCCCGCACTATTAATAAACTCTTATATATTTTGGAAGGGGATTTTTAGTATAACATGTTACTTGGACAACCTTGGACTCACGTCATGGGATGTATCACTTCCACTCTTCACCGCTATGTAAAATTAGAATATGAAGGGCATCCCTACACCATTCACGTAGATCCCTCACCTTTCAAAACATGCAACATGTTGTATTGACTAAATGATATCCTTATTCTAATCAAGGCACCTAACGTTGTAACCACTTCATCCTCTGTTGCAGCCTCCTCAACCACTTTTGTCGCTTCATCCTCTATTGCTGCCTCAACCACTTCTTCCGCATCATATTATTCCACTTCCTCATCTACTACTTCTGCCACTACATCTTCCGTAACTATCCCATCCATTCCCATTGTTGTCACTGACTTCCATAACTAGTCCATCTACTAACCCATCTCTTTCATCAGCAATTGATAACCCACCTACGCAGGCTTCAAGTAGTTCATCTATCTAAGCTACCCAAGTTCGACCTTTGATCCATTGGTAGATTTTTTCAACGTATTTCCTTGGGGTAATATTTCCTTTACAATGTAAATACTTTCCTTACTCCTCGGGATTATGGTATCCTACACCAAAGCATCCACATTAATATCATCACGTAGGAGAATTATTTCCCTAGGTCCTCCCCACCTTCACACCAATCTAAAATATGGGGGAATCGACATCGCTTCTTATTCTCCTAAATCACCAATGCAAACCAAACCTTTCTCATCGAATTTTAATACATCACCAACCTCCACTTCGCCCATACTTTCCTTCATCGTTGTGCTGGAAATGCTTTGTATTTGGTCTCTACGAGTAAGGTATTCACATAGTAGTACCTTACATAGCCAACAAACACAAAGATCAATGTGGTATAAGATTTTCCATACCTCCTAGTTCTAAGAAGGCTTGAATCAACCTCATTGAGAAAGATAATCCTTCCCGCCTACCGCACCTACCGCACCACCTTCACCCATGGATTCCATGGATCTAGAATCCATTCCTCCTAAATTTTTTTCTCAAGAACACCATTTCTTTGGGACCTCTAACCTATCATCATGATGGCGAGGCACCCTCTTCCCTTCCTCTTATTTATCCTAACATGTTAGAGGATGATAGAACTTTAATCAACATCGTTCAATGTCAAGATGATGATTCTATTCTCACCTACCTTGGTGCAGATGATTCTTACATTAATCAATCGTTACCTTCTGAGACACAAACCATGTTGAATGAATCCACCATCGAGATCAAAATTCACACTTAGGACAACCCTCACATTCTAAAGATAGCCAATCTTTAGATCCTCTCTTTGAATAGGAAGCCTTCACTTCTTTCCTTTAAGATCATACCTCTATTTTTTCTTGGTTTTATGCCAATATGCTCGAGTATTGACCCAAATATTGTGGTCCACAATATCTTTACTATTCCCGATGCCAAACCTATGAAAAAGAAGCTATGAAAAATGCATACACATTTCCCTTCTTTTCAAAGAAGAACTACATTGCCTTCTTTTTTGTTTCCTTCATTCTACCCATTAACTATCCAAAATGGATTTCCAACATCATTCTGTCACCAAAGTAATAAGGGGACTCTACATCTGTATGGATTTCTATGACCTTAACTTCACCTACTCTAAAGATGACTTTCCTCTACCAAGCATCGACCAACTTTTTGATCTTACAATCGGCCATGAGATGTTATCTCTCATGGACGGATTCTCGAGTTATGATCAAATATTACTCGCTCTTGAAGATCAACATAAAACTACCTTCATCACCCCTTGGGGGACTTTCTATTATTGAGTCATGCCATTTGGTTTGAAAAACATTGGTGTCACTTATCAGCATGTCATGACTTATATATTCCATGACATCATGCATGACATATTGGAATATTATGTCAATGACCTTCTCGGTAAGTCCAAAATTTACGCCGAGCACCTTGGCATTCTTAAATTCATCTTTGATCACCTCATCCAATCTGCGTTCATATTCAACCAAAGAAGTGCATTTTTCCATCCTCTTTGGAAAACTCCTTAGTTTCATCATCTCCTTGAGGGGCATCAAATTTGATCCTACTAAAATCAAGTTTATTCATTGGATGCCTCCACCTACTAACCTTCGACAACTTCGTAGTTTACAAGGAAAATTACAATCCATTCAATACTTTATTTCCCAACTTTCTAACTGTTGTCACCCATTTCATCATCTTCTTAAAAATGATGTCTCCTTTAATTAGAAATATGAGTGTCATAATGCCTTTGAAGTGTTGGAGAAATACCTTCTTCATCCACCTGTGCTCATCCCACCTAAAGATTACAAACCTTTATACCTTTACATTTCTACCACTAACCATTCCTTGGGTGCCATGCTCGCTCATTGTCATAAGAAACACAGGGAACATGTGGTTTATTACATAAGTCGTACTCTTTTAAACTATGAGACTCGGTATACACGGGATGAGAAACTTTACGTCACCTTAGTATTTGTGGCCACCAAACTCCATCACTATCTACTTAACCATAAAATATTTTCCATCACCAACATCGACCCTCTACATTACATGTATGTAAAACCTTACCAACACCAATGCACCTCATGCTAGCTCATGCTCCTTACAAAACTTGACCTAGATTTCATTCATCAAAAGTTTGTTAAAGGACAAACCATTGCAGATCAACTTGTAGATGCCCCTCTTCCAAGGAATCAATCCTCAAACTTTGATTTTCCCGATGAATTGATCTACACTCTTTCCCTAGATGACATCATTTATCAAATGACCTTATTCTTCAATGGTTCTAAATGTCAACGTGGGGGTGGCATGGGGTTATCCTCATTCCACTTGATGGAAAACCTATTCCTTTATCTTTCAAACTTGAATTTGACTGCACCAATAACATAGTCCAATATGAAGCACTCGTGTTAGGTATTCAAACTATCATTTCCTTATATGTTAAAACCATTAATATCTTTGGTGAATCTAACTGGTCATAAACCAACTCAACAGTTCATACAAGGTCGCAACGAGGAACTTCAAAATTATAAACACCATGTTGACTTACTTTTGAACTCCTTTGAACATTACCTTATTCAAACCATTTTGTAATCCACTAAAAATTCATGGATACCATGGCTTGTCTCACCTCACAAATACCTACCTCATGTTTAGACTCGAAAATATTTATCACGGTATAAAGGGTGCAGTCACCCTCTCACCTAAGCTACATTGTAAATTTTGTAGGAAGAATCAAAATTGAACCACACAAAATTTGGTATAAGAAATTCACCGACTACCTCTCTCTTTCCATTATGCCTCTAGACCTCACTCGCATGATGGATAATGAGCCTTTCTCAAAATTGTTTCTCATTACGTTGTCATGGTATGTCTTCTCTATAAATGTGGTTTTGATGGAATACTCCTACGATGTCTCACTAGTTCTTAAATTCCATATACCATTAAGAAATCCATGATGTAATTTGTGGTGGACACTTAAGTGGCCTTGCCATTGCAAATGCATCCTTCGCCTTGGCTATTACTAGCCCACCCTCTCATTTCTACAAAATCTGAAAAGATATTTGAGTTCATCAATCACCACATCATTTTCCGCTTCAATGTTCCTCACTACCTTATCATGACAATGAGAAAATAGTTCAAAAATAAAACCCTATGTAAACTATGTGACACCTTTGGCATTCAACTCAGTTTTTCTTCACCTTATTACCCATAGACCAATGGCCAAGCCGAATCATCTAGCAAAACCCTCAAAAAATTCTCATGAAAGTCATCGATGATACAAGTAAGGATTGGCACACACACATTCATTTCACCTTATGGGCTTATCGTACTAGTAGTCATACTTCTACCAATGTTACACATTTCTCTTTGGTCTACTATTTCGAGGTTTTCCTACCTCTTGAAGTCAAAATTCCATCTCTTCGTATTTCACTCAAAGATATGCTATCTAATGACACCTTCATCTATGCCTATGCCTAATCCACCTTTCCTTTTACATGTTCAACATTTGACTTCACACTTTTTAAGCATGCCTTACCCACCCAACCTACCTCAAACACCTAACTATTCACCTTGCCTAACCCAACCTCATTCTTCCTTGGTTTAAGGGAGAACTACATCAACCTGAGGCCCCTTTCACAAGGGCTATGTAGGAAGAACTCTTAGGGCATGGGTCCCTTTAAGGTTATCTCGCCCACTCTTTCACCCCATCATTTCTTTATCCCATCAAATAAAAACTTAGTTAGTTTCCATAAAAGCACTAACTTGGAAGTTAACTTAAAAAAAACCATACATCATCATTTATTTTCCACAATACCAATAACTTGGAAATTAAATCACAACAAAACAATCTTACTAGTTTCCATAACATCGTACATTGGAAATTAAACCATTCAACACAACATCATTTCATTTCACAAATAACATCAAACCAAACCATGTCCAATCATATAATTTCCATGACATCAATATAATGGAAATGCAATCACATCCTACCAACATTAACTCAACCATGCCTAATCATCTACTTTCCATAACATCAAAACAATGGAAATTAAACCATTCAATCTTATAACCATAACCAAACCATGTGTACATCTAGTTTCGATGACATCAATTCAATAGAAATTAAACCAATCAATCACATAACCATAACCAAATCATGCCTACATCTAGTTTCCATGACATCAATACAATGGAAATTAAACCATTCAATCATATAACCATAACCAAACCATGCCTACATCTAGTTTCCATGACATCAATATAATGGAAATAAATTAAACACTCACAACATACATCATCCAAACCATGCCTACACTTTTAGTTTTCATGATAAAAATACAATAGAAATAAATTAAGTACGTCATCTATGAATATCATCATCCATCTATGCATTGAAAATTTGTATAACAATAGCTGAATATACAAATATAAATACAAGTATCTCAAAACTCTCATAAACATCTCTCATCTATGGCATGCAAGCCGGTATATATCAAAAATACAAAATACAAAATAACTACATCATCTATATCATCTATGAGGGCCTAACACCTCTTCTACTCTCCTTGTCTCCTCACCTAACCCCTATCACCATACACTAGCTACCCACTAATCAAATCGGTCATATCGATCTTGTGGGCCCATCAAAATCTACTCCTATCAACCTATCACAGCCTTGCCAACTCACCCTCCTAACCCTCCTTGTCATTTTTCTCATCAAAGTGCTCTCTCTTATCATTTTCCAAAATTAGAAATGCTCAAATGAATCTATTTCATGCATATTTCTACCTTTTAAACCGAATCGACCCGACCAATGTCAATCTAGACATGCCCTAGGTGACTGAAATTGGTTACCCTTATAAAGATCAGTTCACCTTGAACCGCAGTATCAGTCACCCAACTTCAACTAGTATACCTCATTTACCCAAAATCTTCATGCCTTAACCTTACCTCAACTCTATCGGCTCACCTAATAGCATTAACACTCAAACCCCAATCTCACTTTGTATCTCGAGGCATATTTTTCCTACACCTTAGCCTTTCCCACAACCATACCTATATGCCCAACCCATACCCGCCCATTAGACACTCGATTCTCTTACTCATTATACCTTGTGATGATGATGCTACTTGTGTTGTTTTACTACCAGCATTGCTTTCCTTATGTCATGATGTTTATCTTGACTAGACCAAACCTATTGGTGCTTTGGAACACATCTAATGCATGTTTTGTCACCTAGCCTCGTTTTGCTTCTAGGACTTATCATATACCTTGGATACTTGGACCACATCAACCTTGTTTGGATAAACTATCGACCTTTGATGATGTAGATTTTGTGAGCTCTTCACCTAATGCCTTGTCACATTTTATATGTGTGCATGCATTTGAATGCCCCCACCTATTACCCACACCTATAACACCATTGCCCATGCTCACACCTTACCCGATTTTTCATCACATCACCAATTTTTCCTACGACTTCATCAATTCCTAGTTTGAGGGGGATCACCTCCACCCATACCTAGGGCAACCTAACCTTCACTCATACTTGGGGAAACCACTTCTATTTTTTTCAGTTTCACTTATCAATAGGAGTTACAAAAAAAGGGGGAAAATGTAGACACCTAAAATTGGGTCACAACCCTCTAAACCCCCTTCGATTAATTAATTCAATATTATCCCATCACCATACCCACTTGCACACATTTTAATTAATTTAATTACCAAAATTAAGTTAATTATCTACCTCACCTTTCCACATCACCTAGCCACCTCACCTCTCCACCTCACCGTATACCCATTCCAACCTTATTTATTTCCCAAGACTAAGTCCTCACTCACCTTAACTAACTAGGACTTATTCTAACCCTAATCTTAATGGCCTATTATCCCTCTAACTACTCTCCCACTTCATTTAGCATCATTCCACACTTGTGACCCAGAACCAAAATCTCAATCACGCCAAATTTAGGAAGAATCAGGTTATTTTTAGCAAGTATGAAATTTTCTCCCTAACCGGCGCTGGTTATTCCTAGGTCGAGTGTTGGTCACATAACCATCATTGGTTACCTTAAATAGGATTTCAAAAATATTTTCTCAAGTTCTAAAACTAGCTTTCTAACTCTTGCTTCCTTTAATTCTCATTCTCATGTTTTCTAGCAATCTTACAACATACTGAGGCCCTTATAGCGTTCAGACACTACACCATTAATCAAAATATCAATCCAAAGCTCCAATACACTCACAAGGAAGCATTGTGTCCTCTTATTGTTGTTGCATTCATTTGGGATCATCTTCTAGCAACCATCACCACCTCCCCGCCATTCACCTCCATTTTTACAAGTAATTATATCTCTACTTTATCATTGGTTTCAATAGGATAGTTATTTATTTGTTAGATATTTCATTTCACCACCTCTCATACTTGGATCTCTCCTATAGCACCTTCCTCCAACCATCTTCCCATCTAATCTTCATACCTTACCCAAACACCAATCTTATCACCTTCGAGTCCTTATAAAATCCCACGACCTCACCCGAACTCCCCTCACTTTTTGCAATCACGGATAGTGCCCAAAACCTCATTTTTAATATTATTACCCAATTTATCCTACCGACACCAATTACCCTACCGGTGTAGGTTTCTTACCAATAGTCGGCATCGGTCACCTAACCAATACCAGTCTCTATGATGAGTAAAATTCCCTAAACCAACAAGCTAATAACATCTTCAAAATATCCCGTAACCTTATCAAACCTTTCCCATACCTCACCTACATCCTCTATCGACCTATAAACCTAGACCAACTTCCCAAACCTACCGAATTTAATCGTAACTTTTCCTGTTAGATTAGATTTACTTATTGTATGTTATAGGAGATGCCTAAATCATATCAACTGTAGTAGGATTCATTTATTTACATTCTTTCCTTGTATTGAGTTGTTATAAAATTGGATTGACAACCATTTGAGGAAGAATCACACTTCCCAAATCTATCCTTCACTAGGTAGTCCATTGTCATTTGATATTTAATATTATTTGGTGGTCTTGTTTTGTTTCTAACATGTCGTTCCTCCTAGCCAAAGGGAAGCTCTTCATAATTAGATTGGTCATCATTCTATGTGCACACACTTTCTTCTATTAATATAGGTATTCTTCATGCCTTACCTCACATATTATTTATTTCTAAAAGGCAATACATTTGTGGTGAAACAATACCTTCTTACTTGTTTGTACTTTTATCCTCCCAACCACCACTCTAAACTCATCCTTCCATTTCTTCTTCTTAGACTTTATCCTCATGCTTGTCCTTTATTCTTGTCCAATCTCCTTAAACATGCATCCCCATTGAGATTCTACCCTATTTTCCTCATGTTCACCTGCATTTATGGCCTCCATAGCAATGTTGGCTACAAGAATATAAGGCTTAATTGCCTCTTTAATTTTTCTTATTACCATCTCCTTCTCTTCTTCCTTTATGGCTTCTTTGTAAGCTTGTCTTACTTTTCGTATAAAATGGAAGTCTCCAAAGTTGAAATTCCATTCCTTAGTGTTTGTTAAGAGTCCACATAGCTTCTTAGTTAGCATCTTTCTCCATTGTAGCTGATTGTGTCCACTTTCATCATGATATAAAACATCCTTACCTCTACAATCTTCTTGTGGTTTGATGGTTGCTAGTTCCTCTAGCTTCTTTGGATCCTTAGGTTCTATTTGCATTTGTCCTTCTTGACTGTAGATGGGCACTATTTCAGTATTTTGACCTCTTGAATGGATTTCTTTGACCTGGTTTGTGTCATATTCTTCATGTTTTTGGATGATCTTAACTATTTTTTATCAACTACTTTCTCTTTGTCACATACTACCTCAATCTTCTCAATGCTCTTGAGTTTTCTCATGGCTTTATCTTTCACTCTATCATCTATCCCGATTTACTTCTTATATGATTTTAGCCTTTGTATTAAGCCATAGCACTGGGCTTACTCTCTTTTGACTTGTCTTCCTTCAATATTCAAAGACCCTATAGGTTTCCTTACTTGTAATTTTTAACTTTCCTTATGTCCATCTTGACCATGCCACAAGTACTCAACCATTGTGTTCTCAAGTAATGTACTATGAAATTTTGAGTCTCTCATCATCTCAACTTGCTTACACCAATGGCCTACTTTGGACACCATCATCTCTCCCATTTGTTTTCCTTCTTGTATTATTCTAACACCATGTGTGATACATGTTGCCAACAAGAGAACTTCTACATGGTTATGCCTGAATAGTTATTGTTTCCCAAATTTTACTCGTTCCACACTTTGTACTTTACCCCGTGACTACTTTCTAGATAACAAAATGAATATCTATTCCTCATATGCTCTTCATGAAAATATTTATACTCTTTGACTACAATTTGTTTTCCTACCTCATTTACATGCATACTTGAAATGTATTCTTGTTCCTTAGACCTCCTTCTTTGATTACTCAACCTGATTTCTTCTTGCAACTTGAAAACATACCCAAAAGAAATTTCATGTGTACCTTCTTGCTATAGTTGATACGATCTAATTCTCCCTGGTTTTCTTTCTCGTACTAGGCTTTTCTTTCAATTCCATGGTTCCATGTACAACTCCACTTTTTTATAGCTTGCTTTGATTTTTCATCCACCATATAACCTACAAATTCATCTTACTCAAGTCTTCTTTCTTGAATGATATATTTTCGGGATTGTTCTTGGTTTTCAACTTATATAGCTCATCCTCTTGAGAAAATATCCTTAGACCTTTTGAGGTCTCTAAGATAAATTCATTGTTCCACCTTTCACTAGACTCACTTGTGCTTAGTCCATTTATGCCCATTCTTGAAAAATGTCCTTTCAGTAACCTACATTCACACATTCTAACACATAATTAGTTTTAAAAATCATAACTCCATTGCCTTCTTTGGCTTATCCATGCATGTTTCTCACTTATTTTCATTTGTATCCTCTTCTTGGTTTGGTTTCTTGAAAAACATTGATTTTCCTTCACTCTCTTTTTTTTGGTCTTTAAGAGACCCACTTGTCTCCACTCTATCCATGAAACCTTCTTGTGTATTCTCATTTTATTCTTCTTCATGACCTTGCATAAGGTATTTCAAGATCTCATTCCATGTCTCTTCCTCTTTAAGGTTACTCTATTTCTTTTTGTTTTAGTCACACTCACCTTGGTGACTCAAGTGACCTTCTTGGTCTTCCTCTTTCTTCAAGAACTCCATGCTCTTTCTCAACCTCTTTTGGGCTTGTTCATCAGCCTTGACTTGTGTCTTTCTGTCCATTTCATTGGATTCTGACTGCTGCATTATTCTATCAACCTCATCTTCATCTTTTCCTTTCAAGGACACACTTATCTTTGCTTCTTTCTTCAAGGGCTCCCTCAGGAACACCTACACCTGACTCTTAGCTTTCTCCACAAACTCCTTTATACCAAACACCATGCTTCTCTTTTCCTTACCTGCATCCTGATCCATCAAAGGCACCAACACATGCTCTATTCCATCCTTTGTTAGAAAACACTTGTTCAATCTTCCTTTATAAAATACTTTCGACATATTGCCATGGTCTACCTAGGATTAAATTACATACATCCATAGGCATCACATCACATAAGACTTCATCATGCAAACTTCCAATTTTGAAAGGTAATCTACATTGTTCATTTACAAGAATCTGGTGATCCTTCTGGACCCATGCTACCCTATAAGGAGTAGGATGAACTAATCTTCTTAAACCCAATTTACTGACCATTTCTTCAAACACAATATTTTTTATGCTACCATTATCTATAATGACATTACAACATTGACCTTTTGTCTTGCATCTAGTCATGAATAGGATTCTTCTACAAACTAGCTCCTAAACTTTGGCTTGTTGTTGTTCTAGAAGTACTCATCTTACCAAAAATTATGCTCCATGCATGTGATCATCATCTCCATTAGCTAACATCTCTATACCTAAGCATAGTGCTTCTATTTTTTCATCGTGTGTGCCCAAATCACTGATTTCATTCATCATTATATCCATCTTCCTTATCACTCCTTGGATAAAATTCATTATACCCTACAATGATAGCTTCTCTGCTTTTTCCATATTGTCAATAATCAACTTTTACACACTCCACAATTAGTCTCAAATTCTATAAACATTGTCTATATCCTATTATGACAGAGTGACCAGCTCTAATACCAAAAATGGTGCAAAGGATCTACTAGATTTCAATATATTCTTATTAAGAACAACTTATCCTTGAGTCTGCAAGAATCTTTCTCAACACATGAACACTATTGAGAAGGGTACTTTGCACCATCCCTTATTCAAAGATCTTATCTAACACTCCATAGTATAAATCTTATACTCCAACAACTGGTTATATTACTTCTTCTACACTTGCATTAGTACTAGTACTAATATGAAAACAATCATGAAAGAGATATACATGTGACTATTGATTATGACTCCATTACTCATAACTCTTCACTTTCTCTTTTGAAATCATCTTTACACCCTCCTAATACCACTTCATGCACCGATTCCTTCCATCAATCACAAAACATCCATAATCCTTGATACACAAGAATTTAACTAAATAGACCTCTTGGTACTTAGTTCTTAAACCAACATATGGGTTCATAAATCACTCCCTAACTTCTTAGAACATTTCACCCATTCCATACCAAGGTGTTTAGGCCCTCTAATTCATTATGCATTTGCATTTCACTCTAGTTCTTCTATTACGCCTTGATGTCCTAGTAGCCTTCCTACATGCAAACCTTGATATATCTCAAGTTTTCAAAAAGCAATATCACAACCTCAAGGGTGATTATGGGACCCGTTATGGGGTTCTAACTCATGACCAAATTTCACCTACTATTTCTTTATACAAAAATGTACCGTTTTGTAACTTATCATGCAAATTAGGCATGGTTTTCCTACAAGCTATAGCAGCAGACACTTACCTCCATGGTCTTACTTGGAAATTGATATATCCACCTTAGGAATGTTCATAATATGGTGTCTACAAAATTTTGTACCTTAACTCCTCCATTTGATAACTCATGCATCCTAATTTCATTCTTTTCTCGTGGATCATTGTACATCCAAAGACTTGCAAAACTTCATACAACTTTTTCCCATGTTCAATTTAACTCCTAAAACTTGACAAGCCTTCAATACTCACTAAATTAGAGGTACTCCCAAAATTTCATCAAAATGATATGGTTATAATTTTAGTTATGTCTTTCCCTAGTTAGGGCCCGAGAGCTAAAAATTTCAAGCCAAAGGACAATTTAAAAAATTCAAGAACTATAAAAATTCAAGGTTCTTAGTTATACCTCCCTTCATCTATTCATGATTTCACAGATGTATAAAATCTCCATTCTCCTTGACTATCATTTTTGGAGGCCTCTACAGACGGGGTTCACAATACACCATTGATAGAGTACAAACATAGTATAAAAATCACAATTATAATACATGTAACAACATTTCTTCCTTATCATTACATCTTGACAACTTTATTACATCATGAGTTTCTCCATTACATTATCCTCTCTCGTTCATTCTCCTTTTTTTCTCCTCCGGTCTAACCTCTAAATTTGACTACTCAGCTCCTATATGAGCTCAACAACCAAACCATACTTAGCAAATGATGCAAATACATCCCTAAACCTCATCCATTCATTTACCAACTGATCTAACTCATGACACCCTAAAAATATTTCTATTATCTTTAAAACAACTAATTTTCCCCTTGGCTCACCTAATCTTACTAGGAAAATTCACCCATACTTTTACATTTACTTAAAAATGTTTATTGACTCAACCAAGTCATAACCTCCCATTTATAGGTAACTAAACATATTTGAATATCCTTCCCTATGATCATATTAAATTCTTGATGCTCCTAAATCAAACCCTAAGCCGTAAGCCCCAATTCCTAAACCCTAACCCATAAACCCTAAATGTTAAACCCTAAACCCTAAACTCGAGCACTAAACCCTAAACTATAAACCATAAACTCTAAACCTAAACCATGAGCCCCGAACCCTAAACCCTAATCCCTAAATCCTAAACCCAAAACTATTAACCCTTAACCCTAAAACCTAAAACCTAAGTTGTAAACGCTAAACCCTAAACTTTAAACCCTAATCCCTAAGCCCTATGCCATAAGCCCTAAACATTAAACCTTGAACCCCGAACCCCAAAACCTAAACCCTAAATCCTAAACCCTATTTTTACCACTTTGAACCCTAAACCCTAAATCCTAAACCTTAAAACCTGAGCCCTAAACCCTAAACCTTAAACCATGAGCCCTAAATCCTAAACCCTAAACCCTAAACCATGAGCCTTAAACCCTAAACCTTGAGCCCTAAACCCTAAATCCTAAATTTTGATCTTTAATCCCTAAACCCTAAAACCTAAACCATAAACCATAAACCCTAAACCCTAAACCCTACACCATAAACCATAAACCCTAAACCCAAAACCCTAAACCTTGAGCCCTAAACCCTAGACCCTCAAATCTAAACCCTTAACCCTAAACCCTAAAACCTAAACCCTAAATCCTAAACCCATAGCCCTATACCCTAAACCTCGAGCCTTAAAACCTAAACCCTAAACCCCGAGTCCTAAGCCATAAACCCTAAACCTCAAAACTCAAACCCTAAGCCATCAACCCTAAACCCTAAACCTTAAACCCTAAACCATGAGCCTTAAAACCTAAACCCTAAACCATGTTCCTAAACACGTAAACCTGACCCTTAAACCTTAAACCCTAATCCCTAATCCCTAAACCCTAAACCCTAAACCTTAAACCCTAAACCTTAAGCCCTAAACCCATAACCTTAAACCCTAAATCCTAAACCCTAAACCTAAACCCTAAGCCCTAAATCCTAAACCTGTTATCCAAATAACTCTCCTAGTTACTTGGATAACTTGTATACATATTTGGCTCTCAGTTCCTCATTGAATGTTATGCGTGCTCATGTTTAGTCGGTACATTTCCTTGGTTGTAGTTTTCCCTTGGCACCCCTTATTTTTCCTCAAAGTGCCCTTGCGCACTTTCTATTCTCTCCTTCCATTTTCCTCTTCCTCTTTGTTCCACTCCTCCCTTACGCCCACCTTCTACGCTTTCTCCTTCTTCCTAAGCAGCTTCTTCACCCTACATGCATCTCACACTTACTTCAATCATCTAATTTCTTGGCCCTCTCACACACCGTGCCCATCACTTTATAATAGTTGTGCCTTGACCATGTGTTATTTGCTCACCATTTTTCCTCATTTCACACACCCTTCGTGCGCGCACTTTTGCGTCTTCCTCCATGCACCTTCCCCTCACACCCTCCTTTCCACCCTTATGTTCCAAGTCTTTTGACATTATTAAGTGTGTCGCGCAACCATCCAAAGTGCACCAAAAAGGTAAATCATCAAGTGACACGTGGCATAAACAAAATATATTTGCACATTTGGCCATCATTTCAGCCAATCCACGTGTGCTACATGTTTTGTGTGCACCGACGAATCTGAAATTTTTCGACAACCATATCTTTGCTATAGAGATCATATCGGCACATGTCTAGACTTGTCGGAAAGATGCTAACATCAGCCTACTGATGCTAGAAATTCAAATTTAAATTATTGGTGGATCTGGTAGGTGAGAAATGGGAAAACGTCACTCGAGCATTAATGAATAGATCTAATTTCTCCAACCACCCAATTTAATATGACCTGCCCTCCTTCAGCACGCTAAATAGGCTTGGGGAAGCGTATTTCAAAGATTTCCAGGTGGATTTGTAGGCATTGAATACTTCTTGTTGGTGGTTGTGTTTCAAATTCAGGTTTTACCTCCTTCTTCCCTTCTTCCTCCATGAATTCATCTATAAATGTAAAGACTCATTTGTTGTGTTGGACACTCTGGATCCTTACACGTTTTGCTAAGGACTCCATAATTTTTGTATTTTGAGTTGCATACCTCTAGATCTAGCTCTTGCATGTGGATATCATCCTCCTCCATCATTATAACAGCTCTGTGCATTTCTGGAAGTAATAGAAGCATCGTTTTATGACTATTATCTGTCCTAACATGTTTGCATTCCTTCTTCTCATCTTTTATATTCAGGTTGCATGTTGGTTATGTCATCTCACGTCCCTCGAGCTTCTTTTTTTTAGTTGTGTTCCATGAGAATGATCTGGTGAATATGTGTTTAGCTGTGCTACTCGTGTCTAGCCTCCTTTCACGCATTTCCTTTCATTCTCACTCAGAAAAAGATAGTGTTCATCCGTATTTTATGGTGCTATCACCTTTTAATGTAGTTTCCTTTCATGTCATCCTTATATCCCCGGTCCTGGCGTTAATATCTTAGTTCCCCCTTTAATAACTAGGAGTAGTAGTAGCAGAGAAATAGATAGAGGAACCGGCCTTCTCTAGATATCGTCATGTCAAGCGGCGCGCAAGGTCCCACAACTTGGGGATAGTTCAATTATGGTCTCAAACACCTCAGCCCTTCCAAGATCTCGAGACATGGGTGCATGTTTGAGCAACTAACAAAACCCTTAGCCCTAAATGATAAACCCTAAACCTTAAAACCTAAACCCTCAACCCTAAACCGTACACCCTAAACCATAAACCATAAACCCTAAACCCTAAACCCTAACCCTTAACTCTAAATCCTAAGCCCTAAGTCTTTGAGCCCTAAACCCTGAACCCTATTTTTACCACCCTAAACCCTAAACCTTAAACACTTAGCCCTAAACAATACTCCTAAATATTCCTAAATTACCTCCAACACTTCCAAGATTCTCTGACATCACCTCTAGATGCTTAATATATTTATTGAACTCTCCCAGAAGGTGTTTTATTAGCTCATAATGGCCTTTTTAGGCCTCTGGAGGAAGTTATCTTCCATCAAGTCACACTGAACTCATCAATCATCATATCCAATCATCCCGCACATTGAAACAAACTTAAAAAAACCTTGTTAATAATTTCTTTTGATCTAGGTTGAGAGTGGTACTGAGGCAAAGCTAGCCAAAGGAAGGACACATCATTGACCAGGAAATGAAATATGCATTCCCTAAGCTTGTAAAGTAAGTACTCATCTATAGTATGATTTTACCATATTCTGAGACAAAATTAGGGATTCAGATCCATGCTCATGGGAAAATTAATGAATCCATATATTTGATCAATTTTCGTTACCTTATAGAGTTGTGATGTTTGTAAATTCTACTTTTGACACATTTAACACTCCTACAAATGTCAATAACCAATCCAAAAGACCCCAAAACCTGAACAATGACTATATTCTTTCACAAAATAGATATCGATTGTATAATTTAAACCCTAAAATCTTGAAGGCTAAATGTTGAATGCTAAATGTTGAAAACCTAAAAATACATATCTATTGACTAGATTATAATCTAAAAATCTATCTTCTAAACTGTGTCAGATGGAGCTATGAGACTAGTTCCATAAGGTGCAGAGTGGGCCTAACTTCTTATATTTACTAAAATAAATTTAAATTATAAGTTTTTATTTTATTACTTATACTAAATAAAAAAAAACTTATACTTAAACCTTTTATTTTAGTAAATATATCCCTCCCATAAGCACATATACCACATAGCAAACAAGGAAGCGAGATCATTATTATAGTAGTGCATTTCATCTTCTTTGGATTTGAAATTCCCAATCCATAGGCTTAGATTTGCCTTAGATATCCAAACCAAAGGTTTGGACTGTGTAATCCGTGAATAAATCCATGTTTGATAGAAAAACATCAAAATCTCACGTGTGCACCCCGATATCTCATGCATTATAACATAATATTCAAAAAAATTATACTACGATGTCAAGCTCGTTTTTACCTTGATGACGATATAATTCTTTCTGTAATCCTATTAGTTTAAGGCTTTCATCCATAATTTATTTTACTAGTCATTTTTTTTTAAAACCTATGCATACGTTTTAGTGCACAATTTATGATTTTTTCATCCAAATTTCAAAAAAATGTTTTTTTCTAAACTCCATTCTTCACAACAAAAAAACAAAAAAATGACTTTTTCTCGCTTATGAGGGTGCACACACAAATATTTCATTTTTGGGATACGTCCACTTTGAAAATTAATAAAGAATTATATATTCATCCAACAATTATGAAAAATTAGTGGGATCTCACACATGGTTTTATCTAATTTTCTACTAAAGGGATTTGAAAAATAATTTATAGAACTCAAAAAATGTGGGGGACACACATTAGGATCTTATCTTTTTGACACAAAAATAGACATACTTTGTGTGCACACCACATTTGACCCTCTTAATCTCAACCATTTTCAGAAAAATTAGTATTTTAGAAACTAGATTCCAAGCTCTATGGTACTCATTCTTATCACTTTGTCAAATTTTGAGCATATGCATGCCAAATTATTAGATGAAGTTCAGGTTTCGCTGATTTTAGGAAAAATGTGTCCCTTTTTTACCCCCTTTTAGCCCCCTATTCCATGTACTTACCCAAGACCATGTCATCAACACTCTTCTTGGATACTTCATAGAGTTACATACTTTAGTTCTAGTTGCATAATTCTTTACCAAACCCTTCATTAAAGCCAAGTATCCTTACTTGTGCTCTCGTCTTAGGGTAAGGTCCACTACTGCTTCCATACATCTACTTCGGGCCTTCTTGTCTTACTCTCCTCTTCAGGATTCTCTTCCACTTTCTAAGAAATTTCATGTTTCTCCTTCCTTTACCAGTGATTGAATACTTTCAAATCCTTTAGATTCTATGGGATTTCATCAAAAATCCTCTTCCGATGGAGATGGTTGGTTATCTTTTTCTCCTCATCTTCTTCTTGTAGAAATATTGTAGTTTTTACATGGGTACCTTATCAAGCCTTTAGTTTTCAGGACCCATATGATGAATTTTTCTTAGGTTATTAGGGGAGTCTTTTATCTCCTGTAAGCATATGTTTTTCCCTTAGGGGTTTTCCTCCATTACTTGGTATCTTTATTGTACATGGGTACCTTATCAGGCCTAGTTTTTGAGACCCATTTTTCTCCTCTTCTTCTTTTCCAAGTATATTTTTTTGTACATGGATACCTTATCATGCATTTGGTTTTCAAGCCCCATTGACACATCTTTCTTAATTATCTAGGGAGTTCTTTCTATTTTGACTTTCCATGACATCTACCTCAGCTTCAATAAATGGGGTGTTGGTGTATATGACTTACCTCATCATCATTCGATGTCTTGTTCACTACATATGGTTATTCATCTCACTTGGTGAGATCATATTTCATTAGGGTTAGTTTGGGTTATGTCCACATGCCATGCATAAGAGTTACACAACACTCCTATATGTACCTCTTTTTTATCAATGAAAATGCTAGACCTTATTCTTTCATACTTGATTATAATTTGTGATTTGAGTTCTTTTTACTACTTGGAGTGTTCATGTCACCATTGGAAACAAAACCTCTTCGATGTGCACGAGGTTCTATATTGATACTTGAAGAACAACCAAATAGATTATTTAGGAAGCTATGCGGATGCATGATTATTTAGACTACAACATACGCCTACAAAATTAAAAGATATAGCGGTATTTTTACACACGGGCATTGCACTTTGAAGGGATGAATAATCTAGAGAAGAACAAATTGGCCATATGTGTTGCACCCTATCAGCTGGTAGGAGGATACCTCTATAATATGGGTCATGACGAGGTATTATGTCCTCATCATGAAAGATAAATAATAATGAAAGAGGTGCATGGTGAAATTGGCAGGAGGCCATTATGTTGGGGAAGCCACTATGTGCAAGATACTCCTCACCCGACTATGGTAGGAAACTCTACAATGATACTAAGGATTTTTTTAAGGTGTTTGATCACTTTCAAATGATGGGAAAGCTAGGCCAATGTGATGAAATGTCATTGTTCCCCATAAAGAAGTGCATAACCTTTTGAAAAGTGGGATATTAATTTCATTGGACCCATTACACCAGCCTTGCACAACACACAAGCATGTAGTACATCATTACTTACATTGATTACATAACAAGGTGTGTAGAGGTTGCGCCGCCAAGGATTATATTGTTGCTACAATTACACACTTTTATGGGAGAATATTATTGGCATGTATGGTTTTCCCTTCATCATTTTCAATGGTAAGGGAACTCATTTGTTGAATGAGATGATTTGAATATTATTAGTTGAGTTCATGGTGGATCATCGAATAATATACCCTGTCACTCATAGGTAAATGGTATGCAGAGGCTTTCAAAAAAATCTAGGAAAAACCTTGACTAAAATTTGTGATGTGAAAATAAAATATTGGGATGGAAAAGTATTAGGTTCACTATGGGCATACATGACCACATATAAGAGGTTGAGAAAAGAAACACGTTTCCATTTGGTGTTTGGGCATGTGATGTTGTCCTACCTATGGATTTCATGTTACCATCCATGTGTATTGCGCATGTAGAGGATTTTTCGATGAACATGCAAGAGTCGAGCGCATTTATAGATTGATGCAATTGGATGAATGAAGCTTAATTACATGATGGAGTTAGAAAACATAAAAGGTGAGACAAAAGGCTTGGCATGAAAGGAACATTAAGAACAAGTATTTTACAGTTGGGTGAATGTTCCTTATTTATGATTCAAAGTTTGCACACCACCTGTGGAAATTAAAATTCCATTGGTTGAGACCTTATACAAGAAATTCAAGATACTAGATTCGGGAGCATGTCAATTATAGGATTTAGATGGCACCATGTTTCCTAGTTACTTTAATGGGATTATGTTGAATCCCTACTATAAATAATATTATTATTTTATGTTTTTGATAAGGCAAGTATTGTCATTTAGATTAGCTTTCTCTTTCAATATTAATCTTTTGTTTTTTGTAATAAGTGTGTTCCACATAGGAGCTGATGTATTTAGTTAGATATGATGCACATAGGACCGTGCATGGATTTTAGTGTGGGGTAGCAAGTAAAGAGCATGAAATGGATGGATTTGTAAGTATGCAGCATGTTGAAGAATGATTAAAGTGTTATTGCTCAATATTTGGAATGTACAAGTGCACGTAATATTGGTGTGACATATTCAATTATGGATTGGTTTTCTCAAACCTTTGTAGAGATGGTAACATGTGGAATAACATGTAGGATAACATGAGGTATGTAGCATAAAAGGAATAAAACTACTTGTGGCACCAAAAAAGGATAGGTGTGGTGCAAAGAGGCATGCACAAGATAATTTTTTTTCCGGGAAAGAATTTACGTAGGCATAGTAAGGATGCACACATGATGGTATTTAGCTAGAGAAATTAATTTCTCGCTAAAAGGTTATGCATGTCGTGCAGTAAGAGGAACCTGGAAGACTGGGTTGGATGGAGAAAGGTGGGAAATATGAAAATTTTGTGGTAAAGCATCACGTATCTCCACCTATCGCATTTATTTATTGGAAACTTTAGATACCTATAAAGAAGCATGAATGATAGTTATAATTCACCTTTTTAATTGAGAAATTTTGCAATTCGGAGCTCCAACAAACCAAAGTGTGATCAAATACAATGAAAAAGGTGATGGAAAAAACAAGAGAGCTTCTTGGGTTTGGAGAAAATGATGAGCGGAATATGTAGAAGGGTTGAAGAAGTAGAGTATGGAGAAATCATGAGTTAGGGTTGCATATTTTGACGATTGAAGAATATAAGGAGTTAGGGCACGTGAAGATAGGACAAACAACAAGTGTAAAGAGGCATGATTGAAGGGATAAGTGGGAAGAATCAATACCAATGAGACATCTAGCAACTAGTTTAGAAAGAAATGGCTTGAAAAGAAAAGGATCCAGATTAGGGAACGCATGTTCGGTATTTATAGATTGTAATTTGTAGCAATCCAATTAAAACCGAGTAATGGCACCACCAAAAAAAAGGCACCCATGGGTAAGAAGAACATGGAGGATGTGTTGAATGATTGGTTCTCTCGTAATGCAAGTACCCATAAGAGGTGATTGTTAGAAAACCATGGACATCGTAGATATGGAAATGTAAGATTAGTGAGCACAACCACCATGTCGTCAGGGCATGAAACTAATATCAAGAATGATTCCTAAGGGAGAAAAGTCTACCGACATAAGCATGATAAATAGTTTTGGATGACCAGTGTGCAAAACCTTAATAGGTGATGGAGTCTTGTAATTGTGTAAATTTCCATTCTTCAAAAATCCCACACACTTATTTAAATGGATTATGTCATGATTCCTTAAGGACTATTACTATTTTTCAGGCATAAGTATGCGTATCACTACACAATTGATCGGGCAAGGTGACCAAGATGCACACAATAGCAGCACAAAAATTACACTTTATATGCACGTTGAGGAAGAAGTGGAGAAGATAGACTATGCTCTTCATTACCAAAGGGGAAGCCACACATTTAATTTCACAAACATCAAGGACCCTAGGACTAGATTGGTTGTACACAGTGATTCGTGCAAGTTAAGCACTTTGGAGATATGTTCCGATGAACTAATAATAAATTCTTACACATAGCGCATAAGATGGAGCAACAAACCAAGTACAACATTGCTTTTATACATCGCTAAGAGCATTGTGGAATAATCAAAGGCCCAACATGATAAAGGATAAAATATAACATGGGGGTTGATTATTCTTCTAATTGAATTCTAGGAAATTAGATTCCCAGATGGTCCGGAAGGAAGGGAATGGGAGCACCCCCTAGAGTAGTGATTGTCGGTAAAGATATTTTCCAAGTACACTTGTGAAGGAATAATAACTACCATTTACAAGGAACACCTAGAAAAGTGGTACAAGAGGTTACATGATGTGTTTGAAACTTAATGGCACATACCCGAGAGAATTTCCCGTGGATTTGGAAGGGAAAACCAAGTTTGTGGTCATGCAACCTTTTTGTCTAGTAAAGTGTGTACTATTGAATGGAGAGATGGGCCCTTAGTGAAAACTTCCATTTATATTCACTACTAAGTAATTCAAGAGCACAGAATAAACCAAATAAAGGATATGCAATCGCTTAAATTTAATGTAGACAAGGTAGACACATATTATCATACTCTACGTAAGACCTATGGGTATGAAACTAAGTAGCCCTATATGGAAACTATGGATTTGGATGGGATGGATCTCAATCCCATCATGACATTAGTAGTTTGCAAGGAGTCATGTTGTGTATACATCTATTTGCACTCGATTTAGAAGGATGGAAAGGTAGTCAAAGTGTGTGATAATAATCTCACACCACCACCTTCAAGGAGAATGGTAATAGGGATACTAATAAAGAAACAAAAAAATTGATCCGGTTTAACATTAGCCTTAAGAAGAAGAGGAAGATGAGGAGGGTAGGCTAGACTATAACTTCAAGAAAAAGAAGTGGATGGAATGAGGAGAAGCTTTAGCACATTCCCCCTCTAATGATACATCCAAAGAAGTCTACTTGAAACCAAGTGTGAGCCAAGCCTAGAAGAAGAGGGTAGGAAGAAAAAACCACAAGGATGGAATACTCGGAGGGAGAAAGGTGCCTTTTATTCACATTGTGGATGAGGAATAACAGTAGGATAAGGAAGTAAAAATGAATAGGAAGAGAAAGAGTAGTATGAGGATCTCATGCAGGAGAAGTGTGAAGACATGGGGAAATATAAAGATCAAGAGTCACTGCAAGAGCATCATGCGACGATCAATCCCATAGTCATCAAGAGCAAGAAGAAGGCCAAGGAAAAGATCACCTTCCCGATAGTACATGTCCTACATCAATGACTCTAAAAAATCAATAAAAGGTGAGATTTCAAATCTCCCTAGATGTGGATGAATTATATGGTTGGGAAATGTTTGATAAATCACAAGCTCATCCAAGGACATGTAAGATGTTGTCATTTTTCATGAAAACACACATGGAGGAGCAATAATTTAAGCTTAAACGGGATGTTGTTAGCAATTTTAAAGGAAGGAGAGACCCTTCGAATAAGCTCCCAATTTTGGTTTTTACCCAATTATCGACGCACAAGAAAGTAACGTGTTAATAAATATGGTGAATTAGGTTGGCATGAGGAATTTTGATAAGGGATTTGTATTGAGCATGACGAAGTAAAATTTTGAGGATATAAGTAAAAACAATAAGAAGTTGGTTTTACAAATAAATAAAACCAAAGCCTAGTCGACCATTGTAGATACTAAGGTAGTAGGATTGATTACATGTATTGTGAATTCTTTTCCAGATGTAGTTTCAAAAGAAGAGATGAATAAAAGAAGGGAAATTGAAACCCTGAAAGAATTTATTGATTTATTGATTGAGAAGGAAAATAAAGAGAAGGGGTCAACTACAAAGAAACTCGACGTGAGCAACCAAGGAAATTTTTGACAAAAGAATAAAGGAGTATGAAGCATTGGGCTCAAATGAAGGAAGTTATGTAGAGGGTCGAGAAAATCTTTAGCAGATTTAAGGATTTCCGTAATGATAAGTGAACACCTTGTGGAAGATGAAGCGGAGTTAGACTGCTTGTAAGCTTCATTATATATAAGAGAAAAGGAAGTGTGCAAGAAATTTTTTCAAGAAGTAGTGGACAAGAAAAAGTTTAATAAAGCTAAGCGTGACATGGTAAAGGTAAGTATAGGGAGAGGTACAGTGCCATGGTGATGAGAAGGGTGGATATCCTAGAAGGCATGGCTATTGAATGGGATATAATTTTGAAGGAGCTTCAAGAGAAGGCCAGAGAAATGACCCTAAAGAAAATGCCAAAAAAAAATTGAATCAACACCAAGAAGGTCAAATATTACACTAGAAGAATGGAAGCATTTAGAGGCATCCATCACTGAATTCTCGAAATCCTACAACTACCCTAAGCATAGTTTTGGAGTGCACAGAAGTATACATTCTTTATTCCTTATATTATTTTGGGAATTTCCCATATTCTTTATTCAACCGTGATTCTTTATTTGTTCCATTCTTTGATTCTTGTATTGTCGAGGACAAACAATATCCCTAGTGTGGGGTAATGTTGGACCAAATAAATGACTAAGTATAATTTTCACAAGTAAAAGAAGTGTGTGAAGGTGGGCATGGAGGTATGAGTAAAGGCGCTTAAAAGTTCATGCGCAGGGCAGCAACTCAGAGTTAGCCAATTGTGAGACAAAGCTAAAAATAGGACACATGTAGAAGATGGTGTATTCTCCAAGGAAAGATATAAATAGATAAAAGCATGGATAAGGAACGAATGGGATAAAGCACATGCAAGGTTAAGATGGACATAAACTATGCATTTATGGGGGAAAAAATAATGATAAAGCATGCAACTAGACTATAAGAACACATAAGCATGTAAGCTATGTATAAGAGTATTCTAAGTAGATTAAGCATGTAAATGGTGAAGGAAAAGTTCCCACCATATATATGTGTAATATGTCTATGTAATCAATGTGTGTATGAGTAAGCAAGTATGTGTGAGTATATGTGTACGTTGTTAAGTGTCTAAGTCATATACAAGTATATGGGCTAGTCGTGTGTTTGTAATGGATAATCTAATATGAATTTCCAAAGTATGAAAGGATGAACGTGGTGTCCTTGGTATCCAGATGCTCATATTTATTATATATGTTGATGAATGAATACAATCTCCTTGATGATAAATTTTCTTTGCATAGTGCAATAGGTCATAATCTACCTATGGAATATATTACATGTTATGTTAACCATGTTTACAGAACCGTGTCTTAATTTCCTCCGTAGAAGGAAATTGCAGGATTTGTGCACACTTTGGGTAAGCGCTTAGACCTATATCTAAGTGATTTTCCAACGCGTTTGACTACATTGTGTTGATTTACTAGAATGCAATGCTACAAGAAAATAAATCATGAGAAAAAGGAACTTATTTATTAAAGAACCATCCCCATACCAAAAGAATATTTCAAGAATTTAAGTAAGCATGTATTATTTACTTATTGCATTAACTATAGTGTTGAAAAGATAAGGGTTAGGATACTTGCATTACATTAGAATGCATGCTAAATTGCATAATACTTAGTCTTTTATTGTACAAACTATCAAAATCTTAGGCTCTAATTATAAGAGAGCGATAAAAATTCCATTTTAACTCCCTCCAATTTTTATGGATTCACAAGTTGTTGTGTTCTTATTAGGGTTTCAAAGAAGGAGAGAAATTCTCTAGTGACTCATAACAAATTTTGTAAAATGAGTAAGATTTTTACAAACCAATAGTTGATAAATAGGGTTGTCAATTCATTTTCATAGTTGTTTAATTTTCAATATCTATATTATTTCCCTTTGAAATAAAATGGTTTTAATACATCCACGAGACCCAATGATCTATGGGACCACCAATTACACTAAGTGCTTCCCCCACTCAAAGATTCTTAAGGCCCTTGATATCCTTTATGAGGTTTCTCTTTCTTATACAAATTTGATTTAGCAATGCCCCAAACTCTTTTCTTCATTTTTTTGAATAACTCAACCATGGAGTCGAATCTTAAGGTTTGCATGTGTTTGGATCATATGCCCATGTATTGATGATATTTGAGAATGAAGTTCTCATTCATTTCAACTACACCTTTGATGCAAAAGTTACAAACTATATCTTTCCACTACTCCTTAATAATCATCCAACTCGTCGTCTCGCATCTAATCATGTGGAATCTAGTACTAATTTAAGAAATGAGGATTTTATCTCCATTTAATTCATGTCCCTATATGTGATTTCTCACTATGCTCATAGTTCAAGTTGAACATTGAAATATATTATTTTATTTTCTTAATTGCTTCTTTCTTCCACATTGTTATTCTAAACCTTTTATTCATAGTTTTTAAAGACTTTTTTACAATTTGGGAATTTAGTTAAATTTATATTCCATTTACTCATCCACCCACTTGTGGTTTTGCATCATCCAAATGTTCTTACTTTTGTTTAAATCTTCATCTTTTAAATCCCTATTCCATTTTTTGGTTTTCAAGTTTTCTATTTTTTTCAAGTAACATAATGGTGTGGTCATAAAGCACTTGCCTCTAAAATAAAAGTACATGTCTTAGCAATGATTATTTTATAGGGTACTAAATCCTTAATTCTAAATTATTTGTGATTATATGATTTTGGATCTTTTCTATTTTCCTCCATTTCAAACTCGTTGTTTCATTATCCCACACCTCACAACCATACAATACCACTAGAGTGAAAAATGCCCAATAAGGGCCTTACCATTTTCCCAATCCCATAACTCAACATTTATTCATATGTTTTTGTGTGTAATGATATATCTAACCACCCCGTATTTTTGCATCGTGCACATATCCCAACTAAACTTGTTTTGAAGTTTAAGGTCGAGATACTTGTATTCTAACACCACTTTGAGAGACCCTCCTACAAACTAAAAATTGGGGTGTTGAACCTCCCTTTTGTTGAAAAATAATGATTTTGGTTTTTTTAGTGTTTACTTGCATGATTACCTCCTTAAAAATATCTTTAGAGCTCGAAGATGGTCTCTAAAATTATGTATTTTTTCTACTATCATAATTAGGTTGTCTACATACGTAAAAGCTTCATCACATACTTGGCCAAGTGGACGCCTACTCCCAAAATATGTTTATCCAATCATCTATCCTATTAATGTATAACCCAAATAGCATTAGGAATATAGAGAAGCCTTATTTGACGCTTATATCACTTTTGAAACACTTGGATATCCATGCCTACATTTTAATTTTAGCATTGACTTTGTCATTATATGATTTATGAATTATTGGTCCATAGTGCATTAAGACCCAAAATTCCTCCATTATGTTCCATAATTCGTTCCTCAAGAACTTTTTATAATGCCTTTTTGAAGTCTACAAAGCAGCAATAAGTGTCCTTTTTATATCCCCAACCTTTTCAACTTAGTATTTAAGCATGACACAATGATCAATAGTGGAGTGTTTGGGTCTAAAACCTACTTTTCATTTTTCCTTTTTCCTTCTCATCTACCCAATTGTAATTCTTTGATATTTCATACACTAAAATAGTTTTTAAAATAGAGGATTGACCATGATATCATGGTAGTTTGATAGGTTATCTACATCTTCACTTTTAAACATAAGTATTGTTAGATCGATCGTCCACTCTATTAGGAAGCCATTTTGAATGACCTCATTCAATATTTATTTTATTTAAGGTTCTAGGATATTTGTTTTCCGCCTTAAAATTTCCTCCTAAAGATTTTCTATGTCCCAAATTATACCCATTATTAGCTATTTAATCCCTTACAAGATGTCTTCTCGTCATGTAAAGCTCTTCATTAACCCTAAAAATGGGTTTTGTTTCTTTCTCACTCATATAATTGTTTTGAGTACTCTAACCATTGCTCTATTTCTATGTTGTTCTTAATCTCTTTTTTTCTTGTAAAGAGCCCTCCAAAATATTTTGGGTTCATGTTTCCCATGGTAAATTAGTTATATCCTCCCAAAGACTTATGTAATCTTATTTTTTGACATCACTATTTGCTCATATTTTTTCTTATTTTCCTTAATCTACCTAATAGTTCCTTTAGTAATAATTTTGTTGCCTTGCATTTTTCATCATATAATGATTTTTTTGTAAATTTCTTTCTTTATTTATTTTGAATTTTAGCTCTCTTACAAGATTTTATCACCTCTTGAATGTTTTGCATTAACCTCACTTTTAGGGTGTTTTGTTTCATCGTCATCCACTCTCGTACTTTCCCTTTCTTGAATTTTGTTATTGAATGTTTTCTTGAAGACTTTCAAATTTTCTTTTATGAAGAGGATATTTCATCTACATGTCAAATTAATTTGGTTCACCCAATGTGCTCATCTTTTTGTTTGTTTCTTTGTAATTAAAGCTTTGAAATGATTGGGTTGTGATCTTAGCAAATTTCCACTATAGATTGTTCTATTTATAGATCTTAAATTATAAATATAGAATTTTGTGAGTAAATAACATCATCAATTATACTCTACCCTTTGTGAATCTTGCAAGTGTAATTTTCTATTTTTCCCCATTTACTCACACCATTACATAATAATTAAACTATGTATGTTGCATAAACCTAACAAACATTCCCAAAGCATGTTATAGCCCCATGCCTATCATGTGAGGTCATGTTCCATTGTTTATTTTCTTATTTTTTCCACCTAAAGAGGGATCGTATCTAGATCCACATTACTTCGTAGAATGTTAGCTTGTTTGTTTGTAGTCCTTTTGTTAAAGTCGCCTATTATAAAAATCTCCTCAATATTACAGTCTAGGTTGAAATTTCCTGGTTAAGTGTGAGTATGGGTCCTCATGATATAGATCATGCTTCTAATATAATTTAGAATTCTTGAGTGAAAAATAAGATTCAACTATGCTAATTTTTGTGTCATTTTCCATGATTTTTATTTGTATTTATTGTTTATTTTCTTTTTTCTTTTATATTTTAATACTTTTTCCCCATTTCTTTTATTAACTTTATTATTCTCCCATATTGTTTTCCATTTTATGTTTCTTTATTACATATAATTTCCTTCATGAACCCTTCAATAGTTGGTGTCATAAACCTATCATGCACATGAGTTTTAGTCAAAATGATTATATATCTTCATTTTCCTATGGGCCCTAACCTAGTCCTCTTCTCCAAGGGTAACTAAACAATTATAGCATATCTATAAGATTCTCCCAAGCAGGCCATAATCCCCATTTTCTTTATATTTGACAATATGTGATATAGAATTTTTCATTGTTTAGGTACATCCATATCCCTTCGCTCCTTGTTTCCTTCAACTTTTCTCATTCATTGTTTCTCTCTTTTGATTTCGTAAATGTTAAGTCTTCATCGATATAATAGTGTGAGCCTCTCAACATGCCTATGTTCCTTAGTATCCTTTTTATCTTCAAATTTCACCAACGTGACGAAAATATTCCTACCTCTTCCTCCCTCTCACCTTCCCATTCTTATTGCTTCTTTAATCGAACCCTCCATAGTAATTGATCTAAAAGGGAGTCTCTTGCTAAATTACATGTTTCAACCCTTTGATGACTCTATTGTATGGTCTATCATAATTTTTTCATTCACCTATCATTTGATTCTTATATTTCTTTTATATCAACTCCTTTTTCTTTCCCATCGATTCCTTTAATAATTTTTCCCATATATTAGCCTATTCCAAATTATTTCTTATTTTGTTCTGTCTCATTTCCATGTTGCAAACATGATTGCAAAGTGTATCTTTAAATTTTTTATTTGTGTTGCATTAGTATTTACCACCCCAACTTGGTAATTATTAGAGTATGAATGATTATTTCAAGGCCTACTACTCACGTTTTCCAACAATTTGCGATATTTTGAATATTTTCCTCTCTTTCTTTGAATATTTTGTCATCTTCTTCCAACCTTTACCTCGGTGCTTAACACATCTTCCATTTTAATATTTTTCATTTTTTTCCTTATCTCCATACTTTCTAGTATTTCTTTTAGAATCATTATTTCTTGCACATAGAGTTTTGATGACCAATTAAGTGCAATCATCGTAGGGATATAAGTTTCCTTACCTTGGGTTTCATCTTGGAGACTTTTTCCCTTGTTGTTATGCGTTTTGTTTCCTATCATGGTTGTTATAACATCTTGTATTGTTTTATTGAGCCATATGTGGTATTTTCTAAGATTTCTACTCCAAAGCATGCATGATTAATGGATATTTTTAACCATATATTTAAAACTATCAACTTACTTTCACTTAATTGGTTGTGTTTTTGTGTTAGTATTATTTATTTAAATACTTATTTATAACTAGAATCAACACCTAAAGGTGTTTGCAAATGGTCTATAAGAACATGTACCGATATGTCTATTAGTCTGACATCCATACTTATTTGTTATAGGGAATTTTATGTAAAGATGGGCTAATAGACCTATAATTAGGGTTATTCATTATCCATTCACAAATACCTTTAAATGTTAATTCTAGTTAAGTTTGAATTTGTTTTCCATAGTTAATTATTCACATGAATATATTTCAAGTAAAAGAAAGAATGAAATAATAAGTGTTATAGATATAAAAATGATGTGACAAATAATATATCTATAAGTATTGTCAAATATTGAAATGAAATCATGATGTAGCTTTGAGTATAGAAAATATTTTTAAAAACATAAGTTTTCTATTTAAAGGATAAACATCAATGTGAAGGTCATGGTGTCACACATTTTATTTCATTACATATTTGATTAGTAATTCCCTCATTTCATTTAAGACTTTATCATTTGACCATTTTTTATATAGACATAGATATAATGAACAAAATTCAATTATTAATCAACACTTGCATCTCTAAATGTTTAGGATAAAATAACGATTGTAATACAAATTAAATACAATGTGTACAGACATTGTAGTGCCCACCCATGTGGGACCCAAACATGAGACCAAACATAACAAGATAAAACAATTGACTTTCATATTACTTGATACAACTGTGCAACACCAAAAGACTCACAAGAGTTTTCACGACACCACATGTAACATTTACACCAACATGTAGAACATGCAAATGTCAATATGACACAATGTGCAACCAACATCACACTTAAATAAATGAGCAAGTATGAGACTATGACACAATCACAACATGAACATCACGAATTGGAACCTTCCACAATATCACATTTTCATGATTCAATATTTGTCGTGTTCATATGTTAATTTAAGCCTTAAAGTTTTGAAGAACATATAGCATGAAAAACATACATTTTCCTTTTTCTCTAGATTGCATTTCCCTTATTTTATTTGACACTTAATTTAAGTTGATTTTGAGCTAACAAGAGGCTATTGCATTAATGTGGGTGTTTAGCCACTTATTTTTCATAGTTTGAAACTTACTATTGGAGTTTAAACTTTTCTAGTCTAGCCCCAAGGCTTGGGATTTGTTTCTGTTTAGCATTTAAATCTAATTGTTATGTTGGTTCTAGTGTTGTGATGTGTTGGAATAGGGTCATGGGTTTCACCATGGAGAGGTTGGACCTATGGACCCACTACGTTATATAGGGGTATGCCCCAAGGGGTTTATGGGGCTATGTAGTATTGAGATACAGGTTATTATGCCACTTGGGTGGATGTGATGGGGCTTTATGTGCCTAGGGCCATATGGTTACCCGGCCTCATTAAATGGGGAAATAAGGTGACGGGACTCTTTGGTGAGTGACCTGATATGGAGAGATAAGGAGATGGGGCTCTATGGTGAGTGACCCAACATGGAGAAATAAGGAGATGGGACTCTATGGTGAGTGACCCAACATGGAGAAATAAGGTGACAGGGATTTATGGTGAGTGACCCAAATTTTTTATGGCACTATGATTCTTTTTCTATTAGGAGGCATATGGATATTTGGGAGGCATATGGAGCTGGTATTTATGTTTCATGAGTTACTCTTATGAGTCTTGTTATGCATTGTTATTATTGAGGCTTGACGCTCCTCTTTGTTAGTATGTACTATTGTATCTTGTCTTAACACTGTGTGGGTATAGTCATGGTTTTGAGTCATGTGATATTTGTTTCTTATGTACTAGCGAGATGCCTCATTATATGTTAGGGACGTGAGTGTGTTGGATCTATGCATGGGGCATATGTGTTGAGAATTTTATGTTATGTGAAATTTTTTGGTCTTTCCATGGTGGAGTTAGAGGTCTTGCGAATTGATTCATTCTTGAAACTCATGTTGTTTTTGGTCATGGTTTCATTCTTTCTCATGTATATAAGTGTGGTGTTGGTTTGCATCCTATTTCATGTTGCTAATTACATGTCCTCAATGTTGGTGTAAATGTTGCAAGTGGTGTCCAACAATCTATTGTGAGTCTTCTAGGTGTCGCATAGTTGTATTAAGTAAAATTTAAGTCACAAAAAATTATCTTGGTATTTTGGTCATGTGGTTGGGTCCCACATGGGTGGGTACTAGATTTGGTATCGAGCATATGTTCATACTCTCGAACCTCTGGGACAGTTTGGTGTTGTGGTGATTATGCACGATGGTGGAGGAGCAATGTGTTCTTTGGTGTGATGTGACAAACATGTAATTGTGATCATACGAATGCACTTGTTGTGCTTAGCACGTGGTGTGGACTATTTGTGATGTTGATATGTTTCTCAATGGGAATTATTTCTCTCTCTCTCTCTCTCTCTCTTGTGAATTCAACATGAAATTTGTGTGTATTACCACCATGTTGTGTGAAGGGAATGCTTTTGAACCATGAAAGTGTTGTAGTGTGTCATTCTTTAGTGATATTGTATATGTGGAACAACGTGCAACATGACAAATTACTTCAGTAGTGGAACATGTTGCATCATGAATATCCACAACATGTTGTATTATATTGGAATGTATGGCATGATGTGAAATCCTTATGTTCGTAATATATATGTACTCATATTGTTATGTGATAAATTCTAATTGTGAATTAGGGGCATATGGTGATTGCATGACCCCTAATGTATTGTACTCGCACCCTTGGTGCGTTATGTGGAAATGTACGTGTTGTAAGCCATGGAATTATTGTTCTGTTATACCTCGTAATTTTTCCATGCGTAAGACGATATGGTTGTTGTGCGTAAGTCATCAATGTGATTGTAACATTGTTATGTGTTATGTTGTGTACCCTACACTACCGAAAGCCTGCATGGTAGCATTCAAAAGTGTATGTGTGGAGAGAGAAGTTGTAGATGAGGTGACCATAACCTTGAGCCAAGTACGAGTTTGAAAGTGGAGTCTCATGTAGACTGAAAACCCACTTCTATTCATTTGGTATACCTCAAGCTTTCTTAGTATATTGTGGATGTACACCACCTTAGGCTCATGTTTATGCGAACTAGTGTCTTTGTGCTCTCCTATTTGGGTTTTCCATCAAACAATCCTATGTGATGCTGATGATGTGGATCCTCATTCATGTGCTTTGGAGATATTTGGATATATATGAAGATATACTTATTTTGGCTATGTGTATTTTACAGCCGAGGCTCGATATCCAAGTGTCAACAACTCGATGAGTATCCCTTTTGGTGGTCATAGAAGGGTCACGTAGTGATCGTAATGTGATATTTCTATGTTCATATTTTATTCATAAATTGACCTTCTTTTCTTTTTTGTTAAGAACCAACAATTTTCTTGATTGATGTATTCTAAATTTTGGGCATTTAACTTGATTTTGAGCTAACAAGAGGATTTTGCATTACTACTGACTGATTAGCCTTGTATTTTTCTTAGTTTTAAACTTTCTCTTGGATTTTATACTTTTTCTATCCAAGGCTTGGGATTTGTTTCGCTTGGCATTTAAATCGGGTTGTCACGTTAGTTCTAGTGTTGTGATATGTTGGAGTAGGATCATGGGATTCACCATGGAGTGGTTGGACCTATGGACCCGCTTCATTGTATGGGGGTACGCCCAAGGGGGTCATGGGGTTGTGTAGTATTGAGCTACATGTTATTATGCCACTTGGGTGGAGGTGACGGGATCTATGTGCCTTGGGCCATTGGGTGACCCACCTCATTAAATGGACAAATAAGGTGACGGACTCTTTGGTGAGTGACCCGATATGGAGAGATAAGGAGATGGGGCTCTATGGTGAGTGACCCAATATGGAGAAATAAGGAGATGGGGCTCTATGGTGAGTGACCCAACATGGAGAAATAAGGTGACGGGGATCTATGGTGAGTGACCCAGATTTGTTACGGAATGTTATGATTCTTTTTCTATTGGGAGGCATATGGATATTTGGCGGTATATGAAGTTGGTTTTATGTTTCATGAGTTACTCATGTGAGTATTTTTATGCATTTTATGATTGAGTCTTTACGCTCCTCTTTATTGATATGTATTATTGGATCTCATCTTAGCACCGTGTGGATACGGTTGTGGTTTTGAGTCATGTGATACTGGTTGCTTATGTACTAGCGAGATGTCGTGTTGTTTGTTAGGCACGTGGTTTTTTTGGATATATTCCGGGGCATATGTGTTGAGAATTCTATGTTATGTGGACTACTTTTTTCTTTCCATGGTGGAGTTAGAGGTCTTGTAAAGTGATTTACTTGTGAAAATTATGTTGTGTTGGGTCGCGGTTTCATTATTTCTCATGTATATAAGTGTGGTGTTGGTTTGCATCATATGTCATCTTGCTAATTACATGTCCTTCATGTTGGTGTAATCATTGCAAGTGGTGTCATACAATCTCTTGTGAGTCTTCTTGGTGTCGCATAGTTGTATCAAGCAAAATGTATGTCAAAAAAATTATCCTGGTATTTTGGTCATGTGTTTAGGTCCCACATAGGTAGGCACTACAAGCATCCCACCTCTCTATTTCAAGTTTACCTTCGAATTTGAGAGTTTAATTTATAACTTTTCAAAATTATTAATTCACCAAATGCACAAAGAAAATAATAATTTAAAAATCCTAGGGTAGGACACGTAGAAGATTTAATACAATGACAGACTAATGGTGTCAAAAAGGAGAAAATGTAAATCTTTACATCAAAGTGTATTCATTTAATAATCTCTTGATGTACAAAAATGCATGAGAATACAAGTCAAAGAAATTTGTAAAATATCGTGCAAACCTTGACTTTCTATAACATATGTATCAAACAATATAGGTATGTCGTTTCATTCAGAGTTCTTAGTTGTAAGATTTTTATATCAAATCCATACTTTATAAGCCCAAGTTTAAGTTTTGTAATAGGTAATCTTAGATAGTCTCGTATTTCTCTCCGATCACTTGAATTGTTATCATCACATGGCTTAATGTATGAATCTCCTTCAAGCATAATATTATAAATATTGGGAGGATATTTATTATATCCTAGTTGGTCTCATCCATTTTTCATTTTTCCCTTTTTTTAGTGACAAATGTGACAACAATAGGTATGAATATGTGTAATGTGTACTAACAATTTGATCTATTTTTGTTGTGCAATTTTAATAATAGTATTTTTCTAACCACCTTTATTTTCACAACTCATTTAATTATTTCCTTCTACCTTTTTCAAGTTACTTTTAATTTGTTTAGGCATTGGAGTCAACTTTGTACTCACCAAACATTACCAACTCAAATGATGAAAGATACAATGTTTTTATAGTCCATATAATTAGAATGCATACTTTGAGAAAACACTTTGGAAATTTTATTAATCAAGTAATCCATCACCAAAAGAAAAGTAGTGAGAAAGATTTTTTTAAACAATAAATTTTAATTAGAACAAGTATAGATTGCAAAATGAGAATAATAAAACTATGTCGAGAATTCAATGCTCAAAACATGGTATTCCAAGTTAGTAATGAAAAAACTCATTTGTCATTCTTGCTCAATGTTTGAAGGTATGTTGAATGTTACTACAAAACTAAAAATAATGTAATAAGCATACACACGATGCATGGTTAGTATTCTTTGAGATGAGACCGCATGACTATGGATTCTCAATCTCTAATTCTTTTCAATCTCTTGTGGTATCCTCCATATAAAGCTTATGAATCTTATTTCAATAACAAAGGAATGTGGATGAAGCTTTCCAACAACAATTTAAAACCATTATTTAAACAAAAGCACAATAATGAAATAGAAAATTTATGTCATGTGGGTTTAAAGATTTGTTTCTTGATGGTTTGATGGTTTTCTCAAAGATTTAATCATGTGTCCAACTTTATGATACAAGAAAATATTTTGAATCAACTTCCATTATTTAAGAAGGCTATGAATAAAATTTGGTTCAAAGATGCAATAATTTCAAGCATGGGTCAAGTAATTTTCATTAACAAGACTGGATATCTATGAGGGCCTTTCAAATTTTGATTAGCCACTTAGAAACATATATTTGTCAATCAATTACCTTCACCCTTCAAATTTTGATTAAGGGACCAAACACATACTTTTCTTTCAATTACGTATTCCATCAAAGATCAATGATTATTTATCATCCCACCTACACAGTTAAGTGAATTATGAATAAAATTCTTGTAGATCCCTATAATGAGCTCCCATCTTTCATCTCACCATTGTTTACAATGTGCCCGCATGTAAGAAATCAACACAAGACTTCCAATATATAGAGAGAGCAATACATAACATTTAATTGAATTGGGACGCATGTATCACTCAAAAGACTCTAAAGTCTTATTATTAGATCTTCCTCATCAATAGATATACCACACTTTTACTCGCCTATGATAAATTAAGAATAAATTCACTCCTACATACGAAATTGACTAGTGATCAAACAACTTATGATTTGATGGTTAGGTAAAATTATGTACTAGGGGATTCTATACACACTCCCTCTTCTATTGTCGAGTATTGTCTTGTGTTTCCCATTGCTCCGTATGAATAAGTAATGAATAATAATAAAGAAATCTCATACTAGTCGATCAATAGAATATTATAAATCCTTTATACTATAATATAAATACAAGTGAATAAAATAATGTGAGTTGTAAATAGGAGGATGGTGAATGAAGGAATGTTATGGGTGCCTATCGCCTGTAGAGTTATAATCCATGCAATGTTCAATGAATTGGAAGGAATAGATCTTCAATCCAATCAATTATGTGGTACTTTTTAAATAGAGTGGCGATCAATTAACAATTTAAAATATGTTTTCACAAGACATTTTAATGCGGGGGCATAACAGTGTGTAGATAACTACAATTTCGGTTGTTTGAGGTTTATGACCGTAGATTTAGTTTTTACTCCATTTCCTTAAAAATCCTTCAATTTCTTCTTTCGCTTAAAAACCACATTTGAAAATTTTAATTTCCAACTTGGTAGATAGGTGTTTCTTCTTATTTTCTCCTACATGTTTGATCATGATCTTTCATGGGAGGTTAGGAGAGACCTAAGAGCACATTTGAAATGGTTTTCTCACCTTTTGACTTTGACCCACACATGCTAACTCACGGAAAACACTACCTTCACCACCTTGGGTTAATGAAACCAAGGATGGTTATGCTTGTAACTAAAAGTTGATGCAAAAATGAGAAAGGAGATATCATTCACTCGAGGAAGGGGGCAAGGAGAATGTGGCAAATGATTGGATGCTAAAAAGAACCATTTGTGAGTCTAGAGCACAATTTTTGGCAAAAAATGATGACACCGACCTATTAAGAACTCTCGGAGAATGGGGTTTGCAAAAAAATTGTACTATCAAATAAATTGTTAAATGTTGTAAGGGTGTTAGGGATCTAATAAAGATTGAGAGAAGTTTCTTAACATTATGATTTCCCTTTGTTCAATTTTATGCCTTCAATATTAATAAATTATTGTAATATTCTTGTGTTGCTGTGAATGCAATTGTACATTCTTAGGTTTCTTGATATATAAAAATGCTAATAGCTTGTTAGAGGTTTATTGAGTGATTGGAGGATTAAAAGGGACTACTAGATCCTTACATATATTTGGAGAACAAACTCTCAAGTGTATGCCCCGATATAATGTGTCATTCCAACAAACCGTATTATTTTCTCCTTGTTTTCTTATTATGATAGGTCTCGACCATAATATGGGGATTTAGGTAACATATGTTAGTGAAGTGAAATGTGCTTTAGGCCTAGTCTAGGTACTTGAAGACCTAATTTCATCAAAACCTTTACTTCTCTACCTTGTCACAAAGTGAAACCGTAGGTTAGGCTTGTGGATCATATCCATAATAACAAAAGAAGGTTTGACAAACCGTCCATCGAATCTTGAGAGAGAATGTAATATAAGTATGTGAGTATGTTTGCAAAGCTAAATGCTTTGAAAACCCTTTATGACAATGAGAGTCTAACCGTAGGCTCTAAAAACTCTATCAATAACTTATTCTCTTGTTTTAGCATAGAAGGTTCGATTTGATCATCTTGGCCTCCAAATTTCCTAATGAGAGTTATCTTACATGTATTCTCTAGCAGGGGAGTTATTTTGCATGTATTCCAACCATACATTAACAATCATTCTTCCAACAATTATGAAAATAATTACTGCATTAATATGCTTCATTCTTGCAATAATATGAAAATACTAATTAACTTTGACACGAACTATACGAAATGTGTTCAAGACAACTAATTGAATGGCAATCCATGAAACAATTGTAACCTATTCACCTTATATTAAGTTATTAACCAAATTAATTATTATGAAAATAGTAAACACACTATTGTGCAAAAACATGATTTTTTATTTAGTACATTTAAACTATTATTTTCAATCCAATTTATCATATTATCGTCATTCTATGGTGCTTGCATATATGTGCTATAGAAGTACATCACCACAATCCAAATAGTAATCTTCACACTTTGCAAAAACAGTATTTTGAATTTTATTTGTCCACATGGACTATTATTCTCAATCCAATTTATTATTTTGTCATCATTCTATGGTACTTGCATATATGTGCTATGGAAGTACATTACTATTGAAAAGCAATATAGTTCATCAATTTTAACCTAACAAAATTCTCTTAAAAAACAATTATCTACTTGAAGTTTCCACTCCTGCAATCATCCCATGGACAGGGAAGCTTTCACATTTGCATGAAGAACATTAGACAATTAGGCTTGTATCCTGCAACAGTAAGAAACTTGACAAATATTGTGAATGTAATGAAAATGTATTTGTTTCTGACTACATAAGTAGAAAAAGAAGTACAATATGACAATATGTGGACAGAGAGAGGTGCATACATCACAGGCACATACATTAGAAGTATTTCGATCTTTCCAACTTTTGATTATCACATATATTCTAATAATGTTTCTGTTAAATATGCACAACTTTATTTCTTCGCCCGCTTATTTGTCAAAAAAATGTGAACAAGTCACCCACTATTCCCGCCATAACATCAACTAATCATTTTGTCCGTACTTAACTATATAAAACTATTTGAAAAATTGAAAATTAGAATAAAAAAATTTAATTGAATAACAGATGCACCATATACTGGCCTATCAGCGAAACAAGCATAAAGAAGTGCTGCCGTATTGGTTAACGTTGTGCTTGCTGCCATTATATAGTTCTCCTTGATTTATAAAGTTCTCCTTTATAAATCAAGGAGTGCTACCGTTTTGGTCAAAGTTCTCTATTTTTGCAAAAAAAAAAAAATTGTCTTCTTCACCTCACTGAGTTATAACCTATTTTCCATTAGCTATTTCTGACAAATCCTAATCTCCAGAAAATCCAAGGACAATCCTTTAAAACATCAAATTTGATTTATTGAGTTACATATATTTAGGTGTTATTGCAAATTTGTTGTGGTTAATTTTGTGCATTAGTAGGTCACTGTAATCGTCAGCTTAGCTGTATTATGAGAGTGATGTGCAATAATAAACAGAGTTAAACGGATGCTAATGCATCAAACACCTTCACAACATGTGCAAGGGACCTTCGGAATTTTAGGTCTGGAATTTCATTTTATGCCATAGTAGCAGTTGCTGAACCATAGGCATTTAAACTGCTAGAGAAATTTGAACGCTCCTGATATTTCTCTTCTTCTTGCTCTCCTTGTCTCCATCTGTGTTCCACAGGAAAGATGCATATGCTGCAAGAACGTTACTGAAACAAATACCAAAAACAATGATGTCAGTAGGGATTCAACACAGAATTATTAGTGAAAGAACATAGTTAAAATAACAAGCTCCACCAACAATCAGCGGCAATGCTATTTTATATTACACTTTTGAGGATAAAGTGATTCAGAGGTTAACAGACATACTGTCTCAAAAAGGAACCTTGAATTGCAGATGGAAAATGCAAGAATCATCGAATCAATATACTGAGCAGTCTGAAATTAATGGTGCAGAAAAAGAATTACAGATACTAATTGTGAGGAGACTTTTAACATCTTTTACATCAAAATAGTCCGTACAACCTATCAAAGCATGTTTACTTGTTTAGAAGATTGTTTATACGGGTGTTTAGTTTTAAAATAAATATTCGAAGTTTTGTTTGCTGCTCTATATCATGATTATTTTTATGGTATGCTTAGCCTGTAGACAGTGTCCAACAAAGGCCAAATAGCAGGAAATAGGCCAAAAAAAATTAACTATATACCAAAGATAACCCTAAAAAGAAGTTGTTCCATAAAAAAATTGATGGTTAAGAATTGGAGGACCAAGGTAATTACATTTTTATGGACACCTAACTACCAGTCTTAATTGCCTAATGAGACCCTCTAAAGGTAACTAGGGAACTTTACAGATGAAAAAGAATTACAAAATTTTAAGTTCCTTTATGTAAGATGCTCATCTTCCATGAAAGTTAACGATTTCATTTTTACACAAATATGCAATCAAAAAATGTAAGAGATGGATTTGAGGGAAAGCAAGTTTACCAATCTGCAGGGGAAGCCTGTACAGCTTGCTCAAAATAAACAGAGGCCCTCTTCATCGCCGTGGAATTCCCATATCAATTTCGC
This sequence comes from Taxus wallichiana var. yunnanensis, assembly GCA_018340775.1. Lineage (NCBI taxonomy): Eukaryota > Viridiplantae > Streptophyta > Pinopsida > Cupressales > Taxaceae > Taxus > Taxus wallichiana. Next base: position 317,030,129 of record CM031239.1, read on the forward strand.
ATATTGCGCTAACACTTCCCCATCATCAGGTTGGGCCAAAATTGCCCTCGAATAATACTCTTCTGCCTTTGGATAGTCACGTTTTGTCTGTCATGCAACCAAAAACATTCAACTCAGTGATCATGATATCAAGGACTAATGGCACAAATTCAAAGAACCAATTCTGCTAAAAACACATGAAAGTCCCAAAGGCGGCTATTCCAGAGAAAAGAAAAAGATGTGAGCTTCTGAATCTTCATATCTTAAACCCTATAGCAGTTTCTGAGAAACTTCAACTCTTGTATTAAAAAGACAGGCTTGTGGGGGAAAAAGGTTGCAAAGGAGAGAGCCAAAGAAGCTATATTGGCATTCAAAAAGGACCAGATTAGATCAATGGCACTTGAACGTACAGCCAACAAGCATACCAATTAGGAGTAAGAATCCTTCAATCTGAAAAAGCAGGTGGTCTAAAGATTGGGGACAAAGAATCTCCATATAGTAAAAGTAGGGAGAATCTCCATATGCTTCAAAAATGGAAGCGTTTACCTGGCCAGAAAGGAGAGCTTTAAAGCTAGAAAATACCCCTTTGGAAAGATGGGGTTAAGACAACGGTCCAAAGGAGGGGACTTCTTTAAATTTTCTAAACAAGTGTTGTTGCCTTGAGTTTAAATTTTACCTCTAATACAGCTGTTAAAAGAGTACTAGATGTTATATTAATTTTATTCCCCACAAATATCATTTGGTCCTGCTGCTTAGCCATAAAACTACATTTATTGGATTCTACCAAAAACCCTGTAAATGGTTCCGGTTCCCTCCAGAAACGTGTGGGGTTCTTCATAACAGCAGGGCCCTTCCATTGACAAGGCTGGAGCGATTCCTCCTGGGATTAGGTGCAATCCTCAAAGGAACATTAATAAAGGGCAGATTAGATTATTCCCGGGGTTAAATCACAGAGAACAGAGAATGATTGAATTTAAGTGAAATGAAGTCCATATTTTCACACAGGCAACAACACAATACTTACCTCGTACAAAAACTTAGCGTAGTTACACAAGATGAGAGAATTTGAAGGATTATTCTCGAGCATTCTCTGATAATACTCCTCAATATTCTCAGATCCAGCACCATATCCATCTCCTCCACCACCACCTCCGCCAGTAGAAATCGGTTTGGAAGTCGAATTTCCACGCCCACCTCCTATATCTGTGGCAGGCTCCATGACATCTATCCCAAGGCCTTGTGCCATGAACATCTGCTCTGCCGACACCATACCCTGTTGGTTATTTCCAGATATTGCAAAACCCTGTTGGTTATTTCCAGATATTTCAAACTGCTTTCCATCACGCTTTCGTTTCCAAAGCTGAATTCTTGCATACTTGATTCCAAAGCATCGGCAAAATTTTCCAAGATTTCATCTTGATTGACTTCTTCCTTGACTTCTTCCTTCCCATTGCAGTAACAGGAAAGTGATGAAATAGATTTCAGGGAGGGTAATCTTTTGCTGGCAGACATCCTGCGATACCATGGCTTGTTCGAAGAAGTGAGATTAAAATCATCAAAGGAATCACACTGCAAAATGGTTTCAGAAGCGATCTTTTCTTGGACAGGGGAGCCTCGGCTGAGCATGCTCTCCAGGTTACCTTCCGATTGAACTCGCCTGAAATTGGATGAGGAGTTCGCCTCTTTTTCGTTGTCCACAGAGCAGGTGTCATAGCTAGAGTGCAAGTGAGCGTGAGAATTTGTGCTGTGGAAACAAAACCGGTTCCCATTTTCAGAAAAGGGATTTGCTTTCCCTATATTTTCCTTATGGTTATCTGAGTGAGGAATCATGGATCCCAGTATGGGTGTTGAGGAGCTTCGGAGCAACATTGTCATCGCGTACGGAAAATTCTTTCGCAGGCGAGAAAACTGACGAAATTTAAGGGCGCCCAAGTAGCGCTTGCTCGTATCTGCCACACAAGAATACAATAATATCAGTAAAGATTGAGCAGACCTGTAAATAATGACAAAGTTCAGATTGAACAAGCAAATTTTAGCCACATGGCGAAGGCTTGGGATTAAATTAGGCAACAGAATGCAAACTTCTAATTCAGCTAAACATACTCGGATATTCTGATTTAGAAACAATATTGCTGCAAAAATCGAAGTAATAAAAAAATAAACAAACGAAGAAAATATTTCAGAAGTGCTTGAAAATTTGAAGCAATCGAAGCAAAATCATGCCAAAGTAAGGCCTTAAACAAAAACGAAGTAAATATTGCAGGCAGTGCGTGAAAATTTGAAGCAATCGAAGCAAAATCATGCCAAGATTTTCAACAAAACGCAGATTGAAGTAATCAAAAGCTAAATATCCGAAATTCTGTAAACAAATGACATAATCATTCCAAGAGAAGGAATTAATCAAAAATTTTAGTAATCAAAACAAAGTTACGGTGCGCTACGCAAATTTTACAGGATATGGCAAAACCCTGCAGAACTACGGAAAGCAAAATCCAAGCGACGCTACAAAATTCAAATAAACAGGGGAAAATCAATCGAAACAGAGGATATGTCGTAAGAAATCCAGCAATTTTGAGCAAGCTCAAGAGAATCCAACATAGCAATCTTTTTACTCGACCTAAAAAAGAGGCAAACTCAGATCTTCTCATTGAACAGCTCTGTACCTAGATCTAGCAACTTTGTACGAATCCACTACAAGCCACCTCAAATACTTAATAGTTTAAAGGGGAACATGAGAGTTTTAGCAGCGATTTCTGCGCTGTTCTTTGTAAAACCCCCAAACACCTTAAATATAAAAAGATTTCCACCGCTTGATTCTTACACAAACGCGTCATCTGCCTTAAACTCCATGATTCTATGCGTTCAAATCCGATTCGAAGACATCTTCGAGGAAAAAGCGAATTCTACTCCAGAAGCCTCCGTTCGAAACGCAATTTGGACACAAAAACCTCATGATATTTTGAATATTCAACTCCAACTTGCAAACAGAAAATTTACAAGTGGCCGCAGATCGGGATCGGACAGTCGCATTCCGCAGTCTAATGGACAAATTTTATAAAATAAATTCCACGGAAGCAAAGATTTGAAGGCCTTTCCAGCTGTGAACTACCAGTCCACGAAGACGCGCTAGTCCCACAAACAATTTGCGCCCCCGTTTCTTCAAACCCTAGCCGACTCCATGCCTGGTTTCTTTTTCCGACCGTAGCATTTTTGTCACGTTAACTGCTTTCGAGTTTAACCGCTGTTTTGGTTAAGCGGTGGATAGAAAACCATTTACTGTTTTCCCGATAAAATATATTTGTTGCGAAGTAAGAATCTTCTATGAAAGGACGACACGTCACGCTAAACGACAAACGAAGACTCGTATCACGTGGAAACCTGCCGCCTTATAGGGCCAAACGAAGGTTCTCCGTCCATTTGGTAGGTACTAATAATAAAATATGATGCTATGAAAGATATGGGCGGGGGCCCATTAATCTATCACTATCATCAAACAAAATTATTTATGTCAACTACCTTAGGTTGCATGGTCATTGAGAAATGTTTGTTTTCAAGTAGGCCAATAAAGTTGTAAAGAGTTGGCAAAGTAGACGCCCCCATATTTGTGTTATTTAGTCTTATTTTAAATAATTAACTCATTTGTTTATCTAATTTAGTTTAAATCAAATAATGTGGGCCTCTTTCACCCTATTAAGAAAAATGTTGTGTATTTTCTAACGTGTTTTATTTTAAAAGTCTTCTCTTTTCTTTTTTTTTTGGGAAGGAGGGTGAATTTGAGGATTTTGAAAGGACCTACATCCTTATACATTTGAGGATTTTATCGAGAGGATCCACAACCTAATTACAATAAAGGGAACCAACACTAGGAATCTAATTGAAGCGACCTTGTAACCAGAGTGGAGATGCAACAACCCGAGTGAAGCAATGACCTTAGCGATAGTGACCGCAACAAGTGAAGCAAAGAACTCGAGTGAAGCAAAGAACATCAACGAGTGAAGCAACAACCTGAGTGAAGCCAGAACCGACATGCTACTTATTGTAGCGAGTCAAGAAACCAACATGTTGATCGGCTGCGGCGAGCAGCGAGATGCCGCATCTAGCGGCGAAACTACCTCTCGAGAGGATCGTGCCTCGTGGGGATTCGAACACAGGTGGGCAAGCACACAACCGTGTGACTTGACTGCACCACTCCCACGCCGTCGACAAGCCTTCTCTTATCTTCATCGTACTTTGTGTTTTAGATTTGTATGTGTTCCTTTTAGTTAATGTACTTATTAGTAGTGATATATTTTGAAGGTATCATGTTAACGTTAATAATAACTATAATTAAATGAAATGAAAGATTTTAATGACGTCCACAAGACCAAAGTCTATGGGACCAAAGTTGCAGCCCTAAGATATTTTTAGACTTCTTTCAATGTTAGACCTCTTACAATGGATCTTAATCAGAAAACCAACAGTCTTGTTAAGCCTTGATTTTTCAAATAACTCGCTTAGGTTATCCACTTTCAGGTTGTTTTCGTGTTAGATACGAATACCATCATAAGTTGTACATTCCATGATGAAGTGCCATTCCATCTCCACCACCCCCTTACTACAAAAAGAAGAAGTTCTCCTCTCCCAATCCTCCTTAGGAATAATACATATGTCGGTTTTACACCAAAGATGATGTGATCCAATCCTCAATGCGTAACTAACATCCTTGTTTTGTCCTTGATGGTTGCACATAGATATGTTTTTTCATCATGTTCCCAGGAGGAATTAAATTCTTTAATGTAATGAGCTTTCTTTCGGCCAATATGCCCTGTCCACATGGTAGTCCTAAATTTGTCTATCACAAAAGATTTTATTTCCTCATTGGTGTTAGGACACTCTTGCAAGTTGATGCTCCATTTTCTCATCCACTTGTTGTTCTGCTTCATCCAAGTTTTCTTCCTACATCCTAATTTCTCCTCCGGGTTTTGAAATGAGCACAATGAAAACCATGTTTTGAAATAAAGAGTGAATGATTACACATGTGGGAGGTGAATATAATGACACATGCATCACATGGTGTAAGACATTTGGAAATATAATGTACTTTGTTTCTATCTCATAGTTAAAATGATAGTATTCTATAATGTTTTAACCTAAATGACCTTTCCTTTGCGTCTTGTCATAGAGCTACACGATTTGGATCAGACCTACTTTGTTGTTTACACGGTCAACAAATAAAGCTTCAAACTCTAATAAAGTTGTAATAAAAATAACCCTATTATATGTGTTCTTAGTATTTCATTACATAGAAACAATCATTTCAAGTGACGAATTCTACTCATTTTATAGATTTCGGTTGATGTGATGTAAATATAGTGATGTGTAAAGGTAATTGTGAACATACCAAAACCTAGAAGATGTAATGATGTAATGGTCATATGTAAATTATAACATTGATTTCTTAATGTGACTACACTAGAATCGCAAATGAGTTGCAAATTACGTCGGAGATAGTAGCAATATTTAGTTTATTTGAGTTGTATTTCGCATTGATATTGTATGGATGGCTATATGTTGTTGCAAAGCTCTTATTTTACTATTGTCCATATTTTTGTAAGACACAATTATGATAGTCGCCAAACTAAATCACATTTCATCATTTGGTCCAACACCGGACATTTATCTATTAAAACTTTCGAATCTCAAAAACTTTGAACAAGATATATGACCAATATTATTTTCCAAAAAGTAAACTATAGAATTTACTTTATGAAGAATAAAATCAAAATCAAAAAACTTTTGAATCTCAAAAACTTTGAACAAGATATATGACCAATATTATTTTCCAAATAGTAAACTATAGAATTTACTTTATGAAGAATAAAATCAAAATCAAATATCTAGGACTGTAGAAAAATATCTAAAATCCGGCAACCTTTAAAATATCTAAAATCCGGCAAGACTAGTAAATATTGGAGCCGCCAGAATTTGACACTTTCCAGCAAGGGCATCTTCAAAGTAGACGCCTACCGGCGAATTACTTGATTGAGCTTTTTCATTATAGAGAAATGCATATTATTATAATTAAACTAATAATATAAACCTAAGGTGCAATGATACATAGAAGGTGATGAGTCCTAAAGTATATAATTGTGTAGTAAGTGTAATTTGTGGGAGGAGACCAAAAAACTCAAAAGCAATAAATTTAAAAGCCCAAAATCCAAACATAAACCCTTAATTACCCAAAAACCATGAACTCAAAAATCATGGAAACATGAAAAGGACATTGTTATAAAACATGCTTATCTTATTTGAAACATGAAAAGATAAACACAATAATCCCGAAAGTTGAAAAGCCAAAATTAGAAAAGCCTTAAACAAGAAACCTAGAAATATGTAAAACCTAAAAACTCAAGATTTGATACTCAAAACCTTAGAACTTGAAAACATCATTAACCTTTAAATTTGAAACCTAAAAACATGTAATCCCAATACTTGAAAACCCTAAACCCAAAAATAAAAAAAACATGATTTTTTTTTATATAAGGCCTAACTATCTTATTTGAAACCTCAAATGTAAAAACTTAAAATTTTGAAAACCAAAAATCTTAAACCCAAAACGTAGAATTGGAAACCCAAAAACTAAAACTTGAATACCATGAAACTTTAATCATGAAAAGGAGGGTGAATTTGAGGATTTTGAAAGGACCTACATCCTTATACATTTGAGGATTTTATTTGAGAGGATCCACAACCTTATTACAGTAAAGGGAACCAACACTAGGAATCTAATTGAAGCAGCGTTGTAACCAGAGTGGAGATGCAACAACCTGAGTGAAGCAATGACCTTAGCGATAGTGACCGCAACAAGTGAAGCAAAGAACCCGAGTGAAGCAAAGAACATCAACGAGTGAAGCAACAACCCGAGTGAAGCGTAACCGACATCCCGCTGATCAGAAGCGAGTCAAGAAACCAACATGTTGCGAATCTGCGGCGGCAGAGATGCCGCATCTAGCGGAAAAACTACCTCGAGAGAGGATCGTGCCTCGGGGGGGATTCGAACACAAGTGGGAAAGCACACAACCGTGTGACTTGACTGCACCACTCCCACACCGTCAAAAGCCTTCTCTTATCTTCATTGTACTTGTGTTTTAGATTTGTATGTGTTCCTTTTAGTTAATGTACTTATTAGTAGTGATATATTTTGAAGGTATCATGTTAACGTTAATAATAACTATAATTAAATGAAATGAAATATTTTAATGATGTCCACAAGACCAAAGTTTATGGGACCAAATCCGCAACCCTAAGATATTTTTAGACTTCTTTCAATGTTAGACCTCTTACAATGGATCTTAATCAGAAAACCAAAGCCTTGTTAAGCCTTGATTTTTCAAATAACTCGCTTAGGCTATCCACTTTCAGGTTGTTTTCGTGTTAGATACGAATATCATCATAAGTTGTACATTCCATGATGAAGTGTCATTCCATCTCCACCACCCCCTTACTACAAAAAAGACAGGTTCTCCTCTCCCAATCCTCCTTAGGAATAATACATATATCGGTTTACACCAAAGATGATGTGATCCAATCCTCAGTTGCATAACTAACATCCTTGTTTTGTCCTTAATGGTTGCACCTATATATGTTTTTTCATCATGTTCCCGAGGAGGAATTAAATTCTTTGATGTAATGAACTTTCTTTCGCCAATATGCCATGTCCACATGGTAGTCCTAAATTTGTCTATCACAAAAGATTTTATTTCCTCATTGGTGTTAGGACACTCTTGCAAGTTGATGCCCCATTTTCTCATCCACTTGTTGTTCTGCTTCATCCAAGTTTTCTTCCTACGTCCTAATTTCACCCCCACATTTTGAAAAATGAGCACAATGAAAACCACGTTTTGAAATAAAGAGTGAATGATTACACATGTGGGAGGTGAATATAATGACACATGCATCACATGGTGTATGACATTTCAAAATAAAATGTACTTTATTTCTATCTCATAGTTAAAATGATAGTATTTCTATAATGTTTTAACCTAGTGACCTTTCCTTTCGTCTTGCCATAGAGCTACGCGATTTGGATCAGACCTACTTACTTGTTCTACACGGTCAAAAAGGAAGCTTCAAACTCTAATAAAGTTGTAATCAAAATAACCCTACCATATGTGTTCTTAGTATTTCATCGATAGACACAATCATTTCAAGTGATGAATTCCGCTCATTCTATATATATTTCGGTTGATGTGATGTAAATATAGTGATGTGTAAAGGTGATTGTGAACATACCAAAACCTAGAAGATGTAATGATGTAATGGTCGCCTATAAATTATAACCTTTTCTTCAACATTGTTAATGTGACTACATTACTTGATTGAGCTTTTTTCATTATAGAGAAATGCATATTATTATAATTAAACTAACAATATAAACCTAAGGTGCAATGATACATAGAAGGTGATGAGTCTTGAATTATATAATTGTGTAGTAAGTGTAATATGTGGGAGGAGACCAAAGAAACTCAAAGAAAAAAATTAAAAGCCCGAAATCCAAACATAAGCCCTTAATTACCCAAAACCGTGAACTCAAAAACCATGGAAACATGAAAAGGACATTGTTATAAAACATGTTTATCTTATTTGAAACATGAAAAGATAAACACAATAATCTTGAAAGTTGAAAAGCCAAAATTAGAAAAGACTTAAACCATAAACTTAGAAATACGTAAAACCTAAAAACTCAAGATTTGACACTCAAAACCTCGTAAATTGAAAACATCATTAACCTTTATATTTGAAACCTAAAAACATGTAATCCCAACACTTGAAAACCCTAAACCCAAATTTTTTTAAAAAAAAACATGAAATACAATTTTATATAAGGCCTAACTATCTTATTTGAAACCTCAAATGTAAAAACTTAAAATTTTGAAAACCAAAAATCTTGAACCCAAAACTTAGAATGGAAACCTAAAAACTAAAACTTGGAAAACTTGAAACTTTAATCATGAAAAGGTATGAATGTGATAACTTTGAAAATGCAAAATTTGAAACTCATAACCTACAAAACCCATAACCCTTCAAATCAATAAACTATAAATACATAAAAAGTATATTGATAAAATGCTCCCAAAACCTAAAACCTACAAAACCATGCATCTAAAACCTTAAATCCCTGAACTTGAGAACCCAAAAACATAAAAACCCATAAAACCTCAAAATCCCCAAAACTAAGAAACCTTAAAACCCAAACTCTAAAATCTTGAAAACCAAAAAAATAAAAATGAGTGATATAAAGCACTACTTTGAAACATGAAACTAGAAACCCAAAATTTTAAATTCAAAACACAAAGATTCCAAAGCCTAAATGTCTCGAATGTGAAAATCCTAAAATAGAAAAGCATACCCATTAAAACCACGAAATCAAAACTTGAAAATCATGGAACTTGAATCCGAAAGATCCAAACCTAAAAACCCATAACATAGAAAAAACAAAACTAGGAAACCTTAAAATATATAAATGCATTGATATCAAATGCACTCAAAACTCAAAACCCAATAACCCATAAAAACATTGAAAAACTAGAGAATGACGAAACTTGAAACTCAAAATTCCCAATCCTAAAAACCTCAAAAAACGTTTATACACAATTCTCAAAACTCAACAATCCCAAAACCTAAAACAAAAAAACCAAAAATAAAAATAATTGATTAATATAAGGCACCCTTGAAACTCAAAACCCAACATGCAAAATCTAAAACTAAACCCCAAAACCTTTTGATCCTAAAATAACTAAACCTAGAAAACCTAAAACCAATAACCTATAAACCCCCAAACCAAGGCACCCTAAAAACATGCAAAATACATTGATATAAAATGCACGTAATGCCTAAAAATCAAAACTTGTAAACCCTAAGCAACACAAAAACCCAAAACTCAAAACTTAAATCCCCAAACCTAAAACCCTCAAAAACCATGACTCCCAAAATCCTAAAACATGAAAATTCAAAACCGAAGCTTTCAAAAACTAAAACCTAAAATTGTAAATATAAAAACTCCAAAAAAAACAATTAATTGATATAAAGTGCCCCCAAAACCTGAAAGTTAAAAATAGAAAACTAAAAATTCAAACCCAAATCCCGAAAAGATCTAGACTTGAAAACTTAGAAACTCTAAACCCATAATCTAGAAACATAAAAAATGAAACCCCGAATCTAGATATTCTTAAAAATACAATAAGTTTATTAACTAAAATGACCATGAAACCCAAAAATAAAAATGAGAAACCTAGATCGGTTCTTCGGTATCCTAGTCTCCCTTCCTCCCCTAGCTCGGGCCCCCCTCTGGGTTCTGCTGCCGCTAGCCTCGCTTCTCCACTCTCGCCCCCGCCACCGCTGCTATCACCCCCCGTTGGCCGTCCAGATTCATCTTCCATTCCCCCTCTTGTTGCTCCCGCCCCCCTTCCTTTCCACCTCACCGGACGGTCACTGTGTCCTCTAGAAGGCTTAACCTCGATACCCTTGTGTGGGGAAGGGTCCCGATAAATTGAAATTGCACATGACCTCCCGAATATTAGCAGAATAGCTAGTCCCCGAGATGTGCATATGGAGAGCTCTACAAAAAGGTGGAAGCCTTAGAAGGTTTGATATGAAGCTATCAAGGATGAGGTTAAGAACTTGGCAAAACAGAAGGTAAGAGGAAGAAGGAGGAGGAGGTGGTTATTGATAAACAAAGATCAAGATATCTACAAGAAGTTTGAACTCCTTAGACTCCTATTTAGGGAAAGCCAAAACTCGTCATGATTATAATATGGCCATTTTTAGTGCGATTGAAGAGTTCATTGAGCAAAGCATGTCCGAAGTGTCTCTAATCTCAAAGGAGTTTAAGCAACACTTTGGGGCACTGATAAGGAAAGCAAAAGGACCATTGATCATTTGGATAAGACCGACACGCGCCCACATGACAACTTTGGGAATGTTCAAATTCTGGAAGAACATCAAATCCATCATCGACAAAGCTGCCAAGAAGTAGTTGTAGGTGCTTTAGCTACTCTTGTATGTTTTTTGGCTATTTTTTGTGGTCTCTTTGCTGCTTTTTGCAGAGTTTTTGTTGTTTTTGTCTTGATGGGGTAGCTATTTTTTGGCTACTTTGGGCTTCATTGTCACACTTGGATTCTGATCCTTTTTATTTTGGTTTTAATTCCTATTCTGGCTCCTAGGCCCTCTTTTGTACACAAGGGTATAGTCCCTTTCAAAAACTATTTCACAAAAAAAAATGAGAAACCTAAAAATATGAAACTTGAAACATAAATGCCCCAAATTTGAATATTTGCACAACCAAAAATTATGAAACTCGAAATACCAAACCTTGAAAACATTTAAATTTAAATCCCAAAAATGAAAAACATGAATCCTTGAACTCAAAATCCCTGAAAACATAATAAGTTAATTCTTAGGAGTACCATTAAAACCTAAAACTAGAAATAAAAACTAAAATTTGAAACTCGAAGAAACCAAAATCTAAACGTCCTCAATTTGAAAATCTTGAAATAAAAAATATGAAATTTGAAACCCAAAACTAATAAATTAAAAACTAAAATATGAAAATCCAAAGCCCGCATCTTAAAAGGTCTAAACCTAAAACCCATGAAAAACTCGAAACCCATAACCGAAAAACTTGAAACTTATAAATTAAGAAAACTTGAATATAAAATTGATATAAAATGTGTAAAACCCAAAGGCACTCAAAAACATGAAAAAATGTAAAAGCTTGAAACTCAAAACCCGAAACCTAAAAATATCAAAAACCTTAAAACATGAATCCTAAAACCTAGAATTCCCAAAACTTGAAACCTAAAAACTTGAACATGGAAAACCTCAATCCAAAAAAACTCAAAAACACAAAAAATTGATTCATCCAAACCACCCCTAAAACCCAAAACTTGAAACTAGAAACATAATAATTGAAATCCAATACCCAAAACCCCAAAACTTAAATACCTAAATTTGAAAACTTCAAAAACATAAACTATCTTAAATAAAGTTATCTTTTTAAAATCTTGAGAGACATAAACCTCAATGTTACTATCTTGGATTTATCATATATCACATTGAATGTAATAACTCTATTATATTTTTATGAATTTCCCACTTATCTATAATAGATGCTTTCAATCTATTTGTACTATTATGTTAGGATAGGAAGATTATTTTAGGAAAACAGCTCAAAATTCCATGGTATTGCCTTTATGATTTTTCAATCAACTTCTCAAAGTGAGAAAATAAACTTCCAAATGATGGTTAAATAAACAAGTAAATATAAGGTTGAGACTACCTTATGATCAAATAAACATCAAATTTAACTTCTCAAACCAATAATTTTCTATAATATTAAAATATGTAAACGAACATATTTCATTATTTTCATTGTTTTATCGGATCCATAAAATGAAGAATAATACACATGGTGTTGAAATATTAGTTCACACATTTCTATCAAACATAAAAAAATTTTGGGGAAACACCTTCAATGTAAATTAAGGATTTAAGGTTTTGAGTCCACAACATGAAAAATAGTTTTTTTGGAAGAAACTTACATTTCATATCACCATTTGCTTAATTATATTTACATGATGTGTGTTGTGTGTTGTAAAAATCAAAAATGAATCATAAAGGAAAATTCGATCTAATTGAGAATAGTCATGTGAAGAAAGAAGGTAATAAAGGAAACGAAAATGTCATTTTATATAAATTAATTCAACTTTTTAGCGTTGTGATAAGGTATCCATAAGGGCTAGTTCACAAGAGATATGAGTCAACTAGCTTTGATCTCTAAGGAAGAATGGGAGATGTGAGATATGTAGAGAGGGGACCACTAAGGAAATATGGGAACAAAGGATATGTGTGTTTTGCACACTACACGTAGTAGAAATAGAACAACTTTTATTATAAAATGTCCAACCTAAAAGAGATTGGAGTCAATGAGGATTAAAATGTTGAGTGAAACTTGTTAATCTAAATCAATATAATGAACAACCATTTTAATGAAATAAATCAGCTTTTAATTTAAACATCCCCGAGGAGCTCCTCAAAAATATCTCAACCCTCCGAGGATGGTTCAGAACAATATATAGTTCTATATACCATTGAATTTTGCAAACATAATTAAAATATATCATGATACATAAATCATAGATTTCAGTAAATAAGTAAGACAAGGGTGATTTATTAGGCACTACACTCACTAAAACGTTTTCCAATTAAAGGAAATATGCTAGAGGGTGAGATGCCCAAATTGGTGATTATATTCACTAACTTTCTCCCTTACTAACAAATTCTTATGGGCTTGTGTGTTAAAGTCTCTTTACCTTGTTATTATTAGCAAAAAGACATGAAGAAAATTTCCATTAGATTAATGAATACGTATGAAAGTCATTTGATTAACGAATTAAATCACATAAGTAAAAATCCCATAAAAATAACTATTCTAATTAAATTTCTTGTGAAAGCTACCAACTTGACATAAAATGTGTGACTATGTGGTAATATAATTACCAAGACATTAATAATAATTTTATCAAAATGTGCACCGACACATCAGATCAAGACATGTATCAACATAAAGTCATAAACACAACAAGAAACAAAATGTTATGTTTTTGTGTGGAAGGTAAAAAAAATTTTCTGATGCTAAAATAATGGTTGATTGGTTACGGGGTGATTATGTTATTTTACCCAACTTTCCCCTCTCCTCTTTTGTGTCATCATTATATTGAAAATAATCTCATTTCATACATCTCAAATCAATTTTATGACTAACATTTTTATCCATTTAGAAAAATAATCCCACGTTGGTGGTAGGCTCGGTCCAGACAACATATAAACACCACTATATCATGATCCTTATTCTAGTGGGAGTGATGCCACATTAGAAGTGGTCATCCTACTAACCTAATCATTGATTGGTTACGAGATGAATATTCTTGCTTGTTATGCCTTCCCCTTTCCTCCTCTTCGTCTTCTTAATCCAAAAATAAAGTCCCACGTGCAATTGCCTCTAAATACATGCATTATTATCCTATGTTAGATATATCTCTTTTTACATCTTGGAATTACTTATACGAGTAAAAAAAAAAATCATTCATTCAAAAATTAATGTCATGCATTAATAAAAATAATCTATTTTTAATCTAAATCTCTTTACTAGCCGACGTAATCCCCTATAACTCTTTAGTTTTTTCAAAATTGGAACAAGTTTTGTTTAATGGCAATATTTTGTTACGATACTCATATTTACACTTAACAAAGTCAATATATCCGAAGTTGGATTTTCTTCATTTACTCTCAAAGTGCATAATTTATCACGTTCCTTTTTTCTCCTCTCCCTAACACTTCAATTTACTTTTCCTTTTAGCTTTTTGTTTTGGTATTTTTCTTTACTTATTTCACAAGTCCTATCGTCTTTGCCATAAGACCTTAAGGGTTTGATTGCTAATTTTATTTTGATATTAAAAAGAGTAAAATATTTCTTAAAATCTTATTATTAAATATTTATGCAGAAAGCCATATTCCAAATGGGAAAGAGACCTCCCGTAGCTGAAAATTGACAAAGTGGGATCCACGGTGGAGAGGAGGTCGCACACGGCGTCGAAGTACAAATGTCTTTGGGCTGTTGATTTGGAAATTTTACGTGTTTCAATAGTTAATTGATGGGGCTTAGTTTCAGGAAGGTCGATGCCTATGGCCCGAGCGTGGTAGAGGAAAGGTGTTTTTAATTTAATTAAATCTGAATTAAATATAATATTCCGAGTAAGCGATGTATAAATGATAAAATATCGAAATGACACAGAAAACTAAGTTTTGAAATATGAAACCCTAAGCAAGAGATGGAAAAAGGATGACTTAGCAGATATTAATGTAATCTAGAACTGATATGAGTAGGGAGAAGTGATGAACAAGATGTAAGCACATCATCAATGGTCACTATAAAATATGGAGCTTGAGAATAATGTCGGAAAAGGGTGCCTAGTGCTAAACATGTTAGTGTAGGTTATTATTTATCCTTTTATTTATTTATCAAGATAATTCTTACACTTGTGTTATCCCTACACTTGTTGGGTTAGCTTGCTTAGGTGTACTAGTTGTGTGGAGTTAGCTTACTAGTTGTGTTGAGTTAGCTTCTCAGTTATGTTGAGTTATCTTACTAGTCTTTTGGAGTTAACTTAACTACCAAAGATCGTTAGTGGGAGTTCTTCACCACTGATTTAGGTAGTAGTTGCGCTTCCCTCCTCCTATATGTACATATTTCTTATTGAATAATTCAAGTCATTCTATTGTAATGTATTAAGCATTATGGATTATGATGGATTTCCATATATGGTATTTTATCTCTTTTGTCTTGCAAATCTAATGTGGTGTGCTATTATCATATGAGATCATGGCTTGGAACAATCTTCTTATCGTTCTTTTCAAAACAAGGGCTCTTAGGCACCGGTGACTATTCCCGGCATCGGTGATCGCATATAATCTCATAATCTACTTTTTGTTGTGTCACAAGGGTGTCGTAGTTATTCCCTATCGATCACCTAATATTCACACTATGATCATTGAAGGTACCGTAACATGTAAATATAAATTCACTTGCACAAGCCCACAAATCGCATCAAAACTAAAAAGTAAAATGTGAAATGGGAGTTGGACTAACCCGACATACCACCTCAAGAGTGAACTTACAACCAAGTGTTGTACTACATCTCGATTCCATGTAGTTCTTGTGATTGTGTGTATAAATTATGTCGTAGGATGCCCTTCCGCAAGTTACACTTGATAGCGGACTAGATTTTCTCTAAGATGTAAATGTGTGGATGGAATAGAATAAAATTCCCATTCCTATGTTGTGTATGCAAAATATGCAGTCCCTTATCCCTTGAATGGATGTTAGATGGATTATTTGGAGTGATTTAGGTGCCTTTTGAATGTAATCTTAGGTGGTAATAGTAATGCTTAGTGTTTGGTCTCTTATTTTGAAAACATAACCATGTATTTATATGATTCCCTTATTTGAATAAAAATATTCCCAAAATATAAAATATGCCTAAAAAAAGTGATTAAAGTAAGAAAGGTTCAAGGGCCCCCAAAGGGGACGAGAGCATCTGGGCATCATTGTCCTAGTTGGGTGTTGGTGTCTAAAGCCATGAAAGATAAACAAGTAAAATTACAACCTGGGTTTTAGGGTATGTAAGACAAAATAGAAAACAAGAGACGAGAAAAGAGGCCAAATATAGTTCTCAACCACAAGTTTTCTTGCTTAGGAATTATATAAATGTTAGTATGCTTTTAAGACCTAGAAATGCACCCAAATGTGTGATTTAGTGTCTACATTTTCCCCACTTTATGTTGTTGAGTGAATAATCAATAACATAAAGTAGATAAGAGATGCATACCTTATGACCTTGTAGAGTGTGCAGTGAATAGCATGCCGAGTGGACAAGTGAAGCGTGGAATGATATAGAGTGAAGCATGGAGACTAGGAAAGGAAAGCAGCCCTAGTGAAAAAAAAATGTATAAGTTGTATTGTGTTGTTGTTAGTAAATTTAGTGGTTGTTATTTATGTAAGGATGGACCTGCAAAAGAAGAACAATAATGTATTCAAAGTCATGTATATGATAAATCAAAGAAAAGTGTGCATAAGTATGTAAAATTGTGTAAAAGAAAGCGTTTGATGTATAAGAGTGTAAAAGATAGAAAAGTGTCCTAAAATGTTGTGAAGAGTGATTTTTTTGGGCGATCTCATGCCAAGAGCAATTTTTTTGGGAGATCTCATGCCAAAGAGAAAGTGTTGGGGAGAGAGGTCTAGTGTTACTCTCCATCCATGAATCTACCCAATAAGCACCACTACAAATGGTACATCCCTGATTTGTTCATGTTGTCCTAAATTAGTTCCAATTGTATTAATTGTTCCAATTGAAATGGATTGTAGGATATTGCATGCATGTTGTAACTAAAGGATTGTGCTTATAACAAAGATAACTACTCAAGGCTTTTGTGAACTATGTTGATATGATAAAATGATTGATCTTCCCCAAGACATTAGTGCCCATGAGCTCATTGTTTGATGCTTGACGCTTGTGTTTGTGTTGTGATTTTGACCCAAGTATGGTTCTGTTCCATTATGTGATTGTGTTCTTATGTCGTTTATGTACTATGTATATTTTGAACTATAGCTCGAGTTGTTTTAGGGGTTATTTTTCCTCCTAATGTATGCCCCCTTGTTTGGGGTGCATGTGTGACGACCGTAGGAGTGTGTGGCCCAAAAGAGAGGAATTGATGTTGATCTGAAGTTGATACCTACAGGGGATAGGGGATGTGCATGGTAAAAACCAAGGCACATGCAAACAAAGTGGCTATTAACATGTGTTAGTAGAAAAAGTAACAAGCATGCAATAGAAGACAATGTAATCAAGAAAGTGTGCAGACAAGATAGACCACAAAAAGTGGGTTTCAAACATGGGACATCACTCACAATGTCACAAGACAATCAAGTCCGAAGTGGCCAAAAGCATACAATGAGCATACAAGATGTAGGGCATAGCCTATAAATAATAAGATACAACATAAGACAATATTAAGAAAAAAATTTCATATAACCATGGTGACATATAGTCCTGTAAAGAAAATTTTGCACATGAAGCACACGTTAGCATGTTAGAAAGATAAAAATTATGTCAAGGCATGTATGTATCAATGGAAAGTAATGTGCTAGAAAGAATATGAAGTAGTATATGATGAAATAATAACACATGTAATGTGTGAGAGTAGTAAAGGTATATGCCCTAGGAGCCTCAATGGGACTAGCAAAGGATACAATGTCCAACATCATTGCAGCATGCAAGAGCTTGTAAGAGATATGCATTCACAACTAGAGACCAAGTGAACACGCATGTGTATATATATAGATATAATGACATACCGAGTATCTAACTAGAACAGTAAGCAAAGTGCAACATGTAAGTAGTATAAGAAAGCAAGAGTAAGTGAAACCAAGATATGCAAATGTAGTGTATGAGTGTGATGGAATGGTATGCAATGTGTGAAGATGGAAGGAGTAGTGTGGCCCCCAACGGATGTGTATGAAATGAGGTTCATTTAAAATACCCCTCAACAATCAAGAATGAACCATAGAATAAGAGTGCGTCATCAAGAAACGGTTTGAGAATGAAGTATAGAGCATGAAAAGGGAATTTGGTGAGGTTCATTTCAGATTTAGACCCTCAAGTAATCAAGTATTAACCATATAACTAGAGCACGTCATAGGGTAATGATGAGATAATGCATGTATGAAGGGTTGAAAGTACTTATAAAGATTAAACATGATGCACCGAGCACAGAGTATAGTAATAGGTAGTAGAAATAAGTGATGGAGATTAGAAGGGGGAGAAAGTGTGATACCCCCAAGTGTGTGATGT
The DNA here is from genome assembly GCA_018340775.1 of Taxus wallichiana var. yunnanensis. Lineage (NCBI taxonomy): Eukaryota > Viridiplantae > Streptophyta > Pinopsida > Cupressales > Taxaceae > Taxus > Taxus wallichiana. Next base: position 317,048,554 of record CM031239.1, read on the forward strand.
AGAGAAGGATCAAGTAAAATCATCTAGAAGGTCATCAATGTCGGGTCAGTAGCCAATAAGATCTAGATTAGAGACTTGGTAGGAAATAGTGTTGGTTTGATCATATAAAGATTTACGTGTGGCATAAATTGTACATGCCCATTGCATATTCTTCATCAGTAAAAGGAGGTTGAGGAAAATTGTGCGCATACTAATGAGTTAGATTTTGGGAATATCCCAAGAATGAGTCATTGTAAATAAAATTATGGCCAAAAGGCATAGGAAATATAATATCAGTATGATTGGGATCCTGTATGCCACCAATGTAATCGAGCCAAGACTTCCCAAGTGTGAGTGGAGAATAATGAGGAGTGCATGCAAGGAAGTTTTCAAATGGAAGACACCGAGGCCATAAGGAGTAGTAATGAGTACACATTCGTGATAAAGGTGAGGAGAGTGATGTGCGGGAAGGAGACCAATAAGTGTGAACCCTATCCAAGGCAAGCCCTCATGTGTGAAAACAAGTGTTAGATCAAGTAGGGTCGAATGGAATGTGAGGCCAATAAAAATTACAAATGAAGAGAGTGCATGTGAAGGGATCAAGGTACATCTTAGAGTGATTTTAGGGAGATGCAAAGAGAGGGTAAGATGTCTAATGTATGTACAAACTCTTAGACAGTATCATGGCATTAGTGGAAGGAGGAGGTTTCTTGAATTGATATTCACCAGGGCCAATAGAAACAAAATTATCCTAGAAGTAGGACTCATCAATTTCAATAGGAGTAAAGTTAAGATTACACAATGTGTCATCATTAAGCTCTACAACATCAGCCTCATCATCAGAATCATCGGTGTTGGCATTATCTTGTTGGATAACAATATCAAGGATATTGATTGGGATGGAGCCATATGTAGAATTGAGAGGAGCCATGATAGGTGGAGAAGTAGTAGTCATAGGGGTGGACATAGTGGGTGATAGGATATCAGTAGTATGAGTAGGAATGAATGGAATGCATGTAAAAGTAATAGAGGGAGTAGGAGCACTAGATTTACCAACATCGTATGTACTAATATTGTAATATGGAATATGTTGTGATGGAGGAATGGGCATGGCGGTGATGGGGTCGATGCGGTAAAACTTGAATGGGTTAGGGTCTGCAGAAATTGTATGTTCATAGCCATCATGTAGGAATTTAACGCTCGATGAATTATAGAGAGAACAACATGCATTATATGAATCTAGGGTCTTCCAAGTAAGAAATTGAACTAGAATGTGGCATCGATATAAAGCAAAGAATACCATTAGAACAATTTTAGGACCAACATGTAGAGGTCCCATACATGTGCGAGTAATGGAATTATAGTCGTGAATGCCTTGAGAGGATTTATTAATTAAATCATCGTAATACCAATTTTCTCGAGGATGGATAAATCACATAGATTTATAGCAGAGCCATTTTCAATGAGTACACGCTTAATACAGATAGTGCCAATAGTAGTAGTGATAAGAAAAGGTCCAAAGGGATTGTCGAAGCAAAGGGAGGGATATCCTCATCACTAAAAGATATAACACGCGATAGATTTTGAGGGATTGAATGAAGTGAGTAAAGGAAACATGTGAATTATTACTTTCAATGTGGATGGAAAGAAGGGAAACCTATAATGTATAACAATAATTGAGTGCACGCGCAAGAGGTCATAAAGAGAGTTTTTTTCTTGTATACTTAAGTTGTTCAATGATATCATAATCCTTAGAGGTGGTGGTAGGAACTACAAAAGTGATATGCGGTGGGACAGAGATAGTGGAGAGGCTGTAGGAGGAGTGTGGCGGGTGGTGACTACATTAATGGATGGATTAGACATTGGAGTGATAAATTGAGGAGGATGTTGAGTATGAACTTGCATGAAATCAATAGTAGTAGTAGTCATGCAAGAAACATTGGTTAGATTAAAAGAAGGATATGAAGATGGGTTCATGAATGCAGAAGCAGGAGAAAGATTTTGATGTACTCTTAGAAGGTAGGGTTTGATTTAACTAAATTTGAATTAATTAAATCTAAGTATTGCAGAGTAACTGATGTATAAATGATAAAATATAGAAATGACACAAGTAAACTAAGATTTAAAATATGAAACCCTAAACAAGAGATAGAGAAAGGGTGACTTAGCTGATATTCATGTAATTTGGAACTAATCTGAGTAGGGATAAGTAATGAATAGGATGCAAACAACGTCCACCGGTCATTGTAAAATCTAGAGCTTGAGATTAATATCAACTAGGGGCACCTAGTGCTAGACAGGGCGTTTGGGTGCTAGTGAATGTTCTAAGGCGCTGGTGACTATGCAAAAGCTCAAAATCTTCTTTCTATTGTGTCGCAGGTATCGCATTATTATTCCTTGTTAATCACTTGATATTTGCACTATGATTGCCAAAGGTGCCCAGTAACTTGCAAAAGAGAAATTCACTTGCACAAGCACACAAACCGCATCAAACCTAAAAGGAAAATTCATAATGGGGAGTCCGATTGACCCCATCGGTCACCTCAAGAGTGAACTTGCAACCAAGCGCTGAATTGCATCTCAAACTCCATGTACTTCTTGTGAGTGTACATAGAAATTTTACCCTAGGATGCCCTGTGTAAGTTACACTTGATAATGGGATAGATTTTCTCTAAGATGCAAATGTGTGGATGGAATAGAATAAACTTCCCCTTCCTATGTTGTGTATGTAGAATATGTAGTCCCTTATCCCTTGAATGGATGCTAGATGGATGCTTTGAGTGCTTTAAGTGACTTTTAAATGCAAGTTTAGGAGGTAATAGTAATGTTTAGTGCTTAGTCCCTTATTTTGAAAACATAACCATGTATTTATATGATTCCTGTGTTTGAATTTCGTAATTGACAACCTGGAAGGCTGACCCAAAGTGAAAAATGTAACCAAAAGATAAAAGAGACCCAAAAAGAGTAAGTGAAGTAAGAAAGGGTCGGGGCGCGCCCAGAGGGGACAAGAGCACCTAAGCGTTGTTGTCCTAGTGGGAGTTGGTGTTTGAAGCCATGAAATATAAATAAGTAAAATTTCAACCTGGTTTGTAGGGTGTGTAATACCAAATAGAAAACAAGAGACAAATAAAAGAGGCCAAAGATAGTTGTCAACCACTGGTTTTCTTGTTTATGAATCATATAAATGCTAGTATGCTTTTAAGACCTAGAAATGTACCCAAATGCATGATTTAGTGTCTACAAATTTTATACACAATTTGGCGTGGTCTTTTCGCATGAAATTGATGTCAAAAGATCTTCGTTTTGCAACGGTGTGGAAAGGCTCACACTTACATATGGACTTTTTTAAAATTGCATTTTTTCATAGGGGTCGATTGGCTTATAAATTATGCCATTTTCGGAAACCTTAGAACTCGGTTGGATAATCCTAAACAATGGTTAGTTACCACGCCTCGTTCTTGAAATCTACTTAGTCTATCACAAAAAAATTGATTCTCAATAACTTTAACTCGCCAGATTATGACACACACATGGTGTACTAAACAAATAACAAATATGTAACATGTTTTTAAGTATGGGATACGGGTTGGAATTCACAAGGTGTTGAGAGGATGTATTCATTTAAACATTAAAAAAATATTATTTTTAAATACGACCCATCATTTTTGACATGGGAAAATACTCGCAATTTCATGTTACCCTCCATGTATGTGATTATGGATGCAATTTTGTTTTTATTTTGTATAAATTTGTAAAAAAAAAAAAATTGGGGGTTTAAGGTGGGGAATAAAATGTTCTTCGAACATTAATATCTTAACAAGACATTGTAATAAGATTTATTTACAAGAGCATAAAAATACAAATATATGCTCATTAAAATTGTGGTATTTTTATGGATGCATTCTAATGTTTTGATTTTATAGTTAATGTTTATTTATGGGATTTAGTTTTGTTGATTATACGAGGCAAAACAAATTGTGTTCAAGCGAAACAATCTTGTTTAAAAATTGCTAACCCTATGTACTTTTTTTTTTCAAATTTTAAGATAAGGTTATTTAGTTTTCGATGATGAAATAAATTGTACCAAAATGATGTAGCCCAGACCATTTTCTAGCCAAAATGTCATAGAATGTTCAACAAGAAATAGAAAGGTTTCAATAGAAATCCAAACCAAGAAGATAATTTTGCAATGCAAATTCAAGTGATATTCACATGAAATAAACCTTACATGGTTTAAATGCATTCAAACTCATCATGCTTGGAGCATATTTCCATCATTTTATATGAGAAGATATCATAAAAATTCCTTAAAGGTTTGTATACCCTTCACTATTCAACTCCCACATTTATTATGTCAAGTATTTATTAATGGTAAGAATTATGGTGTTAGTGGGGTTATAATTTGTATGTATAAATGATTGATTATGACATTAAATTTGGTTAATATTTGATTGTCAAGTGGTTATTTAAATTTTAAATTTGACCCCCTTTTTTGGATAAGGTAAAAAAAGTTTGGTTCGAAGGGACCAAAAAACCCTGTACATAGAAAGAAGTCATTTTTAACAATAAAACCAACAAAAACTAGGGAGGAAAAGTCAATAAAGCTTGATAAAACCCACCACATAACAGAGCCAAACTACACCAAGTCTAAATATAAACCATTACATTTTTGTTTAAAAACTACTACAAAAGGACATAAACCAAAATAATTAAGCTACAGTCCATAGGAAGAAGAACAACAAAAGGACTACCATTAGTTCTCCTTTGTCTTTTTGGGAGTTATAACACTTGGCCTCGCTATCCTTCCTTCCCGCCACTTTGATTATCGACATTTAGGTATTTTCTCCTCCTTTTCCATAGGCTAGGTGTCCACAATCTCATATTCTTTTGGTATTTTCTCCTCCCGATCCTTAGGCCGGGTGTCCACAGGTCTTCATGTCGATATTACCCTCGCCTCGTAAACCGAAGTATGTTCACCGCCGAACTACTAAGGACCAACCTCATATTTTTCTTGTTGTTTCCCACTTGGGCCACTTGGTCCTACAGGATAGAAACCTTCAGCTCTGCATGACAAAATTTTTGATCAACACAATAATTTAAATTTTAAATTTGACATCCATGTTATTTAGAAGTGTTTTCTTTTTTCTTTGAGAAGCCGATAGAAAAATCGTAATATCTTGGCCATACATGGAGCAACATTTTCTTCACGGAAAAAAATATAAAAATTGCAAGGAATTTCATAAAAATATTGCAAAATTATTAATTAAGATGGTTTATATAAAATCTAAGATAATAATCTTGAGATTGATATATTAAGTATCATGTTTTATATATAAAATATAATATAAGAGCCTTCTATTTTTTTTTGTTTTAGAAAAGGTTCTCATAACAAACCTATCCATAATCTTTATTTGCTTATAGAGTATTCTATAAGTGGGGTTGATAGTTGTAATTTCCCCACAAAAAGAAATGACCTTAAAATTGGCCACGAAACTCAAGGTTCGAATATACAAATCCATTCAACAAAACAAACACTTACTTATCATTCAAAACTTCACAACTAAACATTTTCCATGGCTTTTATTGCTTCAAATCATCAAGAATGAACTAAAGTGCCCTCTTATGCAACCAAATTAACAAGAATAACAAAATATTCCATTATATATTCCCCTCCACCACTATATATCGTAAGTCGTGGTTTCAAGTGACAAACCTTTGTATCTCTTCCTAAAACTAGCAACATCACCCCGAGGTGCTTGTGAAATGCCCATAGATATGTTTGATTTGTATTCATTTAATTTACAATAAATAAATAAATTTAAATAAATATTTTTCTCTTTCAAATATGCAGATACCTAATGTATTTAGGGTAAGTGCAACAAGTTGGTGGACAAAAAGGGGTCATAAGTGGACGTCATATTAAACAATAGTGAAATCTCAACTTGTAGAGATTATTAGCAATACGCGCACTCAAAATTAGAAAAAATTATATAAATATGAATCATAGCATCTAGAATCTAGTTTCAAAACTACTATTTAAAAAAAAAAAAAACAGATAAGTTTAGCTATATTAAACACTCAAAATTATATGAATTGTTTTTTAAATTAAAAAAACCTATAAGATCAGTAGTCCATTTGCTCGCGATTTAGATGACCAAATCTTGTTTTTTTTTTTCCTTCGGTGAAAAGCTAAATGTCGCTTTCTATCTTGGGATGGATTTTATTTTGTCTTTTTTTAGCAATATTTTTTTATGATTTTTTTCGTGAAAGTGGTTTGAATTTTTTAGAAAATGGAGCACTTTTCGTTTGCTCGCCTATAACTATATCAAAAATATCGAAATGAATTTTTGTTAATGTGTATAGAATTTTGCCATGCTTGGGATGGTATAGGTTTGATCACATTTTGAGAAATGAAACAAAAATTGCAGTCTTAAACGTAGACATGAATATTCGTGGGAAAAAATGTCTTAACGACCTAATGTTAGTGAAACTTATAAAATGATATTTACCTTATTCTATTCACTTTAAAATCAATATTTTTTTACGAAGCTAACAGTTTCCCTACGTGATGACACCATTTTTGTGAGATGTTTTCAATTTTTCAGCATGGTTCAAGTCCGCGGAAGAGAAAATTTGATGTTTTTGACCTTTACACGCCATAATGACCTCCCATAGCTTTGGTTGGGGAAAAACAAAGATTTCTCGAGAGGGTCGGATTTGATGATACAAATAGAACCGCAATCATGTTTTATAAACCGCAATCATGGTGCTTAATATTAGAACCGCGGTCGCACTTTATAAAGCATGATCGTGGTTCTTAAATCATATTTACATGCATCCCAAAGTTTGAATTACCATGCAATTTTTATTGTTTGACCTTAATGTATGAATTCATCAGTAAAATTATGTCACTTTACGCATTTTTTGTTATCATCGGAGACGAGAACATCATGGGAGACAAGATACGAAGTCAAAAAAGGAAGTCAATAAGTAAAAAAACTAGATTTAATTAGAGGCAAAAATATTTCAAAATCTTGTGCGAATGCGGAATCTTCATGAATCAAAAAGAGGTTCATTTTCAACCCCTACTATTATAAGTAATGAGGAGCCATGTAATGTTTCATTGTTAATGTTGAAGATGAATTAAATACTTCACGATGAAGATGTTTTTACTATTAATGTTGAAGAAGAATTAAATACTTGTGATGTAGATGATGTTGAAATTGAAGGAGACAATGAAAATGTGAATCAAGAAATTCAGGTTGAAACTGTATACAAACAAAATTTGACAAAAACACCTCCTAGGATTTTACATAAGAAACCTAATTATTTTATTGAAATTGATGAGAAAATTTTGAAACCAATGTTTGACAAACTTTCTAAACAGAAAATCAAAAGAAAAGCCACTAAAATTTGGGATAATCATTTTAAAATTTTAAATGATTCGAAAGATGTCAGTTGTTGGTTAGTTTGATGAAATTGATTAAAATGAGACCTACATTAAACACCTTAGGATTAACAACATCTAATATACATGATCAAACCTCTAAAATTGTTGAAAACCTTCATGATGTATATCACACTATTGGTGTTAAGAGACGACAAGTGATAGTAATATTGTGCATCGTGTACTTGCTTACTAGTGTTGTAAGTGAATCAATAAAACAATAACATTTGACTATGCAAACAAGTCAAATGTTGAAAGTTAATCTAAAAACTATAATGAAAGCAATTGAAATACGTAATATCCTTAAATCATTCAATAACACCGATTTTTGGGAATTTTCGCTAGAGCACCACGCAAGGACAAAGATATATCTCGATGTTATAAGAGAAGTTGTTATTCAATTTTGGTATGATAACACCGGAGTTTCACCTAATACAAGAAATGTTGTAAAACGAAGAGTTGGTTCTACTAATTACAAACCACGTCCAAAACATTTCTTAGATATGACTCAAGCTCAATTTTTCGTAAGTTTGAACATGAACATCTAGAAATTAAAATTATTCAACATTTTTTTGAAATGTTTAAACCATTCTATGTGAAAATCAACCACTCTCGCATCACTCATTGTTGTAAGCAACATGTCGAATTTGCAATGTATTATGCTAATTTTTTACATATTCGTTCTAATTTTCATTCGAAACTATGTTATCGGAATGTGGTGTTCAATTTCCATCAATATCTTCCAGGATTTCATTCTATGATATTTTGTAAAAGAGAAGTTGGACAATTTTTTTATAGTCAGGATTTTTTAGATGGAAGTGTGGTACGTGCATCGATTACCTAAATTAGAAGTGCATCCATGAGAAAATTAGAGGTGTAATATGAAATAATTTAGTTGAGTTTGATAAATATACATTAGTACCATACCAAATGAAAGATGAAAAGGAGTCTAAACGATGTGAGCTAGTTACATAACATATGCCTATTTTTTAATTTACGATAAAATTAAAGGATGAAATTGTTTATGAGTATACTAGGCATACACACGAGCTCGATGGCTAGATGAATAGTTTAAGATATGCAAGGACACATTTCCTATTGGTACTATTGTTTCGTGTTTGATTTTGTAGAGAATTACACATCGCAACCACAAATGGAGGTTCAATCGCAATATTACAACTCGGTATAGGTTTCCATTTTGTGCATATAGCATTTATACATTCTCCGAAAGTACAAAGAATGATCAATTTTTTTAAGAGAGTACCACTTTTATATCGTGATGATCATACTCATTCTCACCGAATTCATGCAAGGTTGTTTCCAGTTATTTTATGGAAACTTGTCCGATAGGGACATCCACTTCAATCAACATTATATAAGGTCGAGATAATTGCACATCTTAGTTTAAGAATGCACAAATATTTTATTGGATGAGCAGGATGCACGCGTCAAGATGGGTGAACAAAATATTTAGAGTTTCAATAAGGTTGGACATGGAAAAAGAGAACATGAAGGTGCAAGGGCATGTGTGAAAAGAGCTCTGCAAGAGAAGAGTCAAGTATGAAGATGGTGATAAATTGAAAGATGCAAAGAGCATAGTGGAATGGTGTATTGACAACATGGCCCAAGGTTCTCAAGAAAATTCCAAAGTTCGTAGATATTTTTGGTTGATAGAGGAACAACAAAATGCTAACTACGAGGATTATATGACACTCACGGTGGTCCAAAGTGATATGCACTCATTTTGTAGCTCAGATGCTACTTTGTGGGCCACATGGACAAGAAATTTGGCATGTTTTTATGCATCTTGTATCGAATTTGTCACTACTCAAAGTGTGATTCACAAGAATGGGTGGATGGATGGATTTGTAGGCCTCTAACTCTGCTTCCCAGGTTATACACCTCCATAGGCATTATTACTTGTTTCTCCAGATGAAGTTACAACATCCAAGGTGAGAATCTACAAGTGACTCTTCCGCGTACCCGACCTCTCGAGGTCGTGCAAGACAAATGGTGGGGGTAGAATATGCGTGGGATGCAGACAAACTAGTTAGGTAGTCTAATGTCTTTGACACACACTAGTGGAATTTGTGAATCTAAGGCAAAGAAGGCCCTTCTAACTTGGACTGGTGTGATAGATCGATCAGCAAGGATGACTGCTCGAAGGCTCCAATCAATATCGAGCTCTGGCGTGATTCGATCTATGGGTTGTGGAATACGTGGAAAATGACCTGGGATAGTTTCGTGTATGTCTCCTGATAAGGTCATATAGTGGATGGTGAATATAATTGACTCTACGGACGATTCTCTGGCCTAGTCCATAATTCTCTAGCTTCGTTAGCTGCTATATCTAGTAAGGACAATTGTTCGATGATGATGGGTGGAAGTGGAGTGGATCTGAATACCAAGGTGCGTAGGCTAGTGTCTATATCTGATTGACTTGTGGACTCGTTGGGCTGTGGGATCTGTGGATCACAACCATAGACTCTTGGTTGTTGCGGTCCTGTTATGGTCATACGCGAAATCAAGTTCTAATCCCTAGTATCCAGTAATCGTATGCTTTCTCAGCTTCTATGTTTAGGACCAATAACTGTGTGATTTTCTCATAATATCTCACAGGCGTTCGTGCAACTTGGATCCTTAAACTGGTATCTATGTCTGTGAGAGTGTCTCCTGCACCTGGTTGTGGGACCAAAGGATCACAACCAAAGGTTTGTTCTCTTTCGAACCCTTCTACAGTCATGTGAGTGCTTTGCCTAGGGTAATCTGTAGTTTGGTTGGTTTGACCAAAACGTGTGTGCTTGGTCGTCTTCTATGTTTAACCCTCTTAATTGAGAACTGATCAGTTGTAAATCTGTGGTTGTTCGGAATACTTGTATTCTGAGATTTTGGTCTATGTCAACTATTGCTGTGACGAGGTTTGGTTGAGGCACGATTGGCTCAAATATATATTCCTCTGGGCTCCTGAGGTCCCGTGATTGTCATACAAAATGAAATGTAAATCTAACTGTAACGAAGCAAATTCTAACTACGTGGAATAAATCTAAAACATATATAACCTCTATTCTTCTAAGAAACCTTTTAACAATTTTAAGGAAAGCAAACTATTTTAAGCGTATCTAGAAATAATAACTAAACAATAATTTAAAACAGACAAGATAACCGAGTGTAGTTATTTGCCTGTGCGATTTGTAGATTTATTCTAAATAAATAAAATAGCTCATCTAATCTATCTGCAAGATTCTCGATCCTACCTCAGAAGTGAGGAGTGAATCATAGTTTCTCAGAAACTATCAATCCTCACAGCTTCCCTGGCAATATCGAGAATAGAATTCACTGAAATGAAGCAATTATCTACTCTATTTGATATGATTCTAACTAGAACTTTGAAAGTTAAAACCTGGATTCCGCAGAACAGTGGCGAATCCGATGGCGTGTGTGATCTTGTCCCCTCAGTGTGATCTCCTCGTTCTTTCGTGTTCACGTGGATCCAGAAAAGCGTGTAATGCTAGCATCGACAGGAGTAGATATTGGGACAAGGACAGCTCAGAATGCAGACCGAAAATGCGAGTAGGAGAGGGATAGCGCAAGAGTACAGAGCTTGGCTTATGCGATTCCTAGCGGGATTTTACTGCGAGTCATGCAACATGAAGTGACCAGAACCTGAAACTATCATATTCGAAGAGCAAAACCTGCAACTTTAATGGCTTCCTAAGCTATTTTGTTCCAATGGATTGGATAAAATAACAAACTTTGTTTGCACAAGTTGGATATGTGGCTTACCAACAGTTGAATAAAGGCTAACCAAGCATATAATGAACTAAACAAGAACTCTAAGCAAAACAATGAAAATTAAATCTCAAAAGAGAAATTGAGAGGCAAGCTTAGACAGGATTGGATGAAATGACAAGACCTTTGCACAAGATGGGTATGGGTATGGCTTACCAACAGCTGAGTAATCTAACTAAAGATGCAAGTGAATTGAAACTATGGCTTCTTAAACAAGATAACAAACTAAAATACTAAAAATGAGGAGATGAGAGCAAAGATCAGTCTTCAAAATCCAGCCAAACTTCGGACCATTTGTTTGCACAAACCATGCATTTATAGGAATTCAATCACCCAAAAATCAAAACCAAATTGAACTCCTAAACAATAAACAAAGGAAAAACACTATTCAGGGGACCAAAAACATAAATGCATGCTCAAGTCGGGCAAGGAAAAGCTGGTGAATCGTGATATTTCACGTGAGTCGCGTCAAAAAAGAATGTTACGGAAAACGCGCGCGGGACCGCCGCTCGCGGGCGGCGGTTCTGAGACCGCGCCACGATCGGGCGGCGGCCGCCGCCCGATCTGCAGGCGGCGGTTAAATCACTTGAAGATCAAAAGGCCAAGGAAAGAAGAAAAAGGGGAAAACAAAGGGCGCGGGGGCTAAGCGGGGCATGCGAGATGTTAACGCATACTCCGAGGGCTTTTCGGATCCCGAACACCTTGCGAGGAGACCTGTATCATCATTGGGGCACTTGTTACTGCTTTATTAAAGCGATCTGATACCTTATAATTTTGGGTACGTACATATTGCCCCCTCGAGAAGCGTTTTAGCCATGAAGAGGCATAAAGCGGTGGGTCAGAAAGTATGGCGAGTCCCGAAATGGGGAGTTAGAAGTTATACCTTACTCGTCCGTGTGTTGAAAGCGATGCCATCCGAAATTCCGCTAGCACTGCAAAATGAAAAGAGAACTCAAGTGCGAGATAGATCTGATAACTTGGAAAATAAACGCTAAAATAATAGGGAATGAGAACGTACCATTCGTGCGGGGATAGGAACTTACCTCCATCGGCGCTCAAACCTACGAAAAAGTCTTTTAAAAGCGAAGCAGGTGCTTATATATATGAAAGTGGGCCCATTTTCCTATTCATTTGCGCGAGTTGATTTGATTGATTTTGAGCTCTGGGACCCACGGTGACGGTTTCTTGCGTGAGTAGAGTCAAAACGTCCGCAGCGAGATCGTGATCATGCCTCCACGTGCGGAACACCGCCCTGCTAGATCACAGGTTGGTTTTCTTTAATTTTGTGTTTTTCCCCCTTTAAATTTGAAATGTTAAATTTGTCGTAATGGGGGGGTTATTTTTGAAAATGTTAGGTTCAAAAGGTCCACCTAGGGGGGCGCCTACTGGGTAGGCTCCATTTTTAGGTCAAATGGTCATTTTTGCTTGTTTTAGGCTTTTTAAGATTAAAAACCCGCGTGGGTTTTCGGACCACGACCGCCGCCCTGGCCAGGGCGGCGGTTACATGACCGCCACCCTGTTCAGGGCGGCGGTTACATGACCGCCGCCCTTAAGGCGGCGGTTACAAAACCGCCTCCCTGCTCAGGGCGGCGGTTTTGCACAAAATGCAAAAGAACTTAAATTTTGAGATTGCACTTGTATTTTCTTGCACTTCTACACGTTTTTATGACCTTCTTGGTATTGTTCAGATATTAACTTGCTCTGTTTTGTGTGTTTTTGGGTGTATGCAGGCGAGAGCGGAGTACATTAGATGGAGCAGGGAGAGAGAGTGTGATTGGCTCTCAGGGGTACTGGATGCCCTTTCACAGGACGAGGAGGACACACTACAGAGGGCCGGCATACTGCGTATATCGCGCGTGCCCCATGTTGCACCATCGAGTCACATCCTTTGTGACTTATTTTCTTATTGGGATGTAGATCGGAACACCTTCCGACTGCCAGGGGTCCGTGGTGAGTGGACCATTACACTCGAGGATGTCTACCGCATTCTGGGAGTCCCGATCATTGGGCGGAGACTTACATTAGAGACAGCAGGCTCACGGGCACAGATTGCACAGTGGGCAGCATATATGGGAGATGCAGTTATCTCCACGGGGTCGAAGAAGGGAGTGAGAGTTCGATCCATTCCTTCTTTTCCTATCCCCGTACTTCGACAGGCCGTCATGGGGATCCTTGCCTCGAGACTGATCGGGGACAAGGGAGGGGATACATTGTTATACTGTTGGGCCCCCATCATTGCGCATGAGATAGAGGGCATGGCCGGATATACGCACAGGGTGCGAGATATTGCAGGGACCACCTACCATGATTTATACAGGGTGGTCCGTTTACAGGGGCAGTCATTGAGCCACCCGACTTTAGTCATGAGTTGGGTGTATGAGCGTTTTATCCCTTATGGCAGGGGCGTGGAGGTGGCGGATCACGGGGGTGTGAGGGCAGCCAGATGGACAGATATGTCGGTGCTCAGAGCACCTCATCAGCCAGTTGCCTCCCTTACTACTGCAGACATGGAGGTGACACCGTACCGGCTTATGGCCGGCATATGGGGCGAGGAGACTCTTACCCTGATCTCCTGCTCCACCACAGGGCAGCTCATTGATCGAGTGGGGCGAGTAGAGGTACATCCTTTCGGCCGGGTTCCTCAGCAGTTTGGTCTACCGTATTTGGGCATGCTTCCCCCAGTGGCGCCAGTTTACAGATCAGTTCGCGAGGCTAGAGGGGGGCCTAGAGGCCGTGGTTGGACAGCGATCACTCCTGGCATTCCTATTGCAGCCAGGAGGATAGTTCGCGCTAGAGGGAGAGCTGGTGCGCCTCGGGCACCTTTGCTTCAGATTGCTGTGGGTCCTGCTCATAGTAGCGATGACCCTATAGATATTGACTCCGACTCTGAGGAGCTCACAGAGGGAGGGACAGAGGAGGAGACCGAGGACAGCGATCCTGAGTGGCATGACACTCAGGATATTATGCAGGCAGAGAGGGCTGAGCAGAGCGCAGAGAAGGACACTCTAGTTTCAGAGGAGCCACTCTCTCAGGGCCATGGTGGAGAGGATGAGTCAGTTGTAGGGTGACATGTTGCCCCTGCCACGGGAGCAGCCCCTCAGTCGGCAGCGGCATCCGCGGCAGGTGCCGGCCCCAGCGACCCATCTTGGATGCCTGGGGATCCGAGTAAGTTACCCTTCTCCCTTTTAATGTTTATTTAATTTAGGATTTGTTTTAATTGCCATCTCTCCTTGTGTTTTTATCTTGTATCTTTTAGCCTCTTGCTTGGTTTCTAATTCGTTTTTCTCCTTTGTTTGCAGAGACTATTGATGAGTGGCGGGATTTGATCCGCAGGGTATGTACCGATTCCCTGATGATCCCATGGATAGGACCCACGCGGAGCTATCCGTAGATGCCGGGGAGCCCTCAGCAGCCGGTAGGCATACCGATGTCTTCGCTCCCATTTGGCACGTGGCCAGGATGGTGTCGACCCTCCGCACAGAGTTAGCGGGCTACAGGACGGCTGAGCGCCTCATGAGGAGCCATTCTCGTGGTGAGACCACGGCTGCCCCTCGGGACCCCGAGCCTTCCGTACATTCAGAGCGCCGGCGCAGCCGGAGTCCTAGGCGTGGGCGTGCACCTTCGGAGGGGTCGCGTAGGGATTGAGAGGCCTCTTGGCCCTCGTGTACTTTGTATTATATATTCTTTGTATATCACGGGCTCTTTGAGCGTTTTGACCATGCTTAGAGCATGATGGCATTGTATATAAACATTGATTATTTATATATATGCATTCGTTTTTGGATCAAAACGCTTGTCACTCATGTTTTCCTTTCTATTTCCAGTTTCCTTGTGTATACTACGATGTATGTTTGTATGCTTTTTATATGTATGCAATGGAGAACAGATGATGCAAATGCTTGCTTTCTTTTTGTGTTTCATGATGCTGATACATGATATTGTAGATATATTGTGATCTTGAATTTTAGCTTCTGTGAGCAATTTGGATACCTCATGTTTGTTTTGGCAAAGTGATGAAAATAACCAGTATGATGAACAGATTAACTTGCCCCACTCCTAACTCCACGCAACTAGTAAGATGCGAGGGCTCATCACCGAGAGTTAAGAAGGGTGCAAGTTATGAAATGTGGTGAAATGATAGTGATGAAAGACAGACAAAGCTTTGGCGGAACCAAATTGGAAGCTACAAGCCTACTCCACTCGAGTGACTTCATAGTTTTGGATGCGACTTGCTTTGCGGTTTATCTAGACTTAGACCCGTAGATGGCCACATAGTAGACAAAATCTGGGTTTTAGGATTTTAACTCTCTTGGAATTTTGAACATCTGATTCATTCGTTTTTGACTCAAAGTTTGAATTGTTTGTTTATGACCTTTTAACGTTTGTTTTGTCAAGAGGACCCCTACACTTTGCCCCATGCTACTAGTAAGAAGCGTGGGTTTATCACCACCGTGGGCAAGGCATAGGCGAGTAAGGGCATTTCCATCCTTTCCCAACCCTACGTCACTAGTAAGAGCGCAAGCTCATCACCGAAGGTTGGTGGGGCAAGGAAATGTGTAAAAATAAAATTTTTTTGTTTAATCACTTTTTGACTTGCTTATTTGAGTAAAATGTCAGTATATGCTTATTTCCAAAGAGATGTATATATGGGATAGATGTGACACCATGAAGCTTCTAGAATAGACCATAGGCAAGACACCTATCCTAAGAAGAAATCAAAGTGAGAACAAACTTGCAGATCTTGGTATGGTTACCGTTAGGACTTTGTCATGTCTGATTTTATTTGATAAAAGATTCCGAGATGATTGATGATACATGAAGATGGAGAGGTATGATTAAAGAGCTTTATGCCAAAAACATCACGAGTTTGTAATGAATTGCTTTGAGAATAGATTCCTTGATCACAATTTATGTAAGAAACAAGTGGACAAAATGATCTTAATCTATATGAAGATGTAATGTAGATAATTATACAAGTAGTGCTAGTTGCTTATGCGTAGAATCGCTTGAGGTGCAGGGAATTGATTGTTTCGCCAAATTCCTCACCTTCTAGCGTACATAAGAGGTAAGCACCATTTCCGTAGTCCTTCATGACTCGGTATGGGCCCAACCATTTGGGCCAGAATTTCCCTTCCTTCGCGGTCTTCTTGTCGATCCAATGTCTAGTCTTAGAACTAGATCACCTTCGTATATATCGCGTTCATAGACCTTCTTGTTATACTGCCGGCACATTCGGTCAGCATAAGCTCTATGCCGTTGCTCAGCATCTAACCTAGTTTCATCTAGGCTTTCTAGTTGGGAAAGACGTGCTTCTCTGTAAGCGTCTTCATCCAGAATCCCTTGTAGTGAAATGCGGAGACTGGGTATTTCGACCTCAAGTGGGAGAACTGCTTCTGCCCCAAATACTAGCGAGAAAGGAGTTGCTCCCGTTGGTGTTCTTATTGAGGTTCGGTGGGCCCACAAGGCCGGATATAACTTCAAATGCCAATCTCGCTTGTTTTCTTTCACCGTTTTAAGGAGAATGGCTTTGATGTGTTTGTTTGTTGCTTGACTGTCCAGTTGGCTTGGGGATAATACTGAGGAAGCCGTATGATGGCTTATCTTAAATTTACATTGCATAGTTCGCGAACTTCTTCATTTTTAAAAGAAGTTCCATTATCGGAGATAATGATTTGCGGGATACCGTACCTGCAAATGATTTGGTTCAAAATGAACTTGGCGATCACAGAACCAGGTACAGTAGTAAGAGGCATGGCCTCCACCCATTTGGTAAAATATTCAGTGGCCGTGATTATAAAATTATGGCCATCTGTGGATGAGGGAGAGAATTTCCCTATTAAGTCTAGACCCCATGTAGAAAAGGGCCATGGAGTTGCGATTGGTTGTAGAGCTTGTGCTGGCATGTGGATCTCGTGGGAGAATTCTTGGCACTTATGACACCTGCGTGCAAACTCTATCGCGTCATGTTCTAGAGTGGGCCAGAAATAGCCCATTCGATGTATTTTTCGAGCGGTGGCATGGCCACCGAAGTGGCCTCCACATATACCGCTGTGGGATTCATGGAGAATCCTCTTGGACTCTTCTGTGTCGACACACCTTAGGAGCATTCCATCGAATGCTTTTCGATAGAAACACACTGCTCTATAATGACGTATTTAGCTACGATTATGCGTAACCGCCTTCTTTGTTGTGGTGTAAGCTACCTCCGGATATGTATGGTCCATGATATAATTAATGATATCGGTGTACGAGGACACTCGAGAGATAGCGGGTCGGGTTTCGATGTAGTATACGCATTCATCTGGAAAGTCTAAATCTACTAAATCACCTCCGTCTAATGGGTTGTCAGCTAACCAATCCATGATGATTTGTCCTTTAACCGACTTCTGATTTACAAATGTTAATTCGAATTCTCCCATTAAGGTTATAAAACGTCCAACCTTTTTAGATAATGACCCTTGTGTGAGAAAAGTCCGTAAATGGTCCGTTTTTACCATGACCTTCGTTTCTTGATTCAGCATATAATGTCTTAGGCGTTTAGTAGCAAAGACTATGGCAAGGCATTCTCGTTCTACCTATGTATAGCGTGTTTCATAGTCGAGCAGCGTTCGGCTAATGAAATAAATCACACGTTCTCTCTTGTTATCGTCTTCTTGGGCCAACATACAGGCCAGCGAGACATTGGTAGCTCGTGAATATAGAATTAACGGGTGATCTAGCTTAGGTGGCATTAGCGTAGGTGGTGATAAAAGGAAACGCTTAACTGCATCAAAAGCTTCATTGCAATCTTCAGTCCAATCAATGCTATAGTCTTTCTTGAGTAAATTGTTGATTGGATGAACGGCGAAGCTTAAGTCAGGATAAATCTCGGATTGCACCCTGACTTTTACGAGAAATGATCTGATTCCAGATTCACTCGAAGGTGGGACCATTTCGAGGACAGCCCAAATTTTGGTTGGATCAACATCTATCCCTCGTGATGATATGATATAACCTAAGAGCTTTCCTCTGTTACACCAAAGACGCATTTCTCTGGGTTTAGTGTGACTCCGTATTCTATTAGGCGTGAAAGAATGACGCGGAGTACTTGGGATGGTCACAACGCTTCTTGGCTTTGCTTGATAAGTCATCTACGTAAGATTCCATGATTTTATGAATTAGATCGTGAAATATGTATGTCATGGCCCATTTGTATGTATGTAGCACCGGCGTTCTTGAGACCGAATGGCATAACAGCGTAGCAATAGGTTCCCGAGGAGTTATAAACGTGGTTTTAGCTTGATCTTGCTCAGATATTCTGATTTGATTGTATCCGAGAATCCATCCATGAGAGACAAAAGTTCAAAACCAGTTGTTGCATCAACAATAACGTCTATGGATGGTAATGGGAAGTCGTCCTTAGGACACGCTTTGTTGATATCTCGAAAATCTATGCAGATGCGTATCTTTCCATTCTTCTTGAGAACGGGAACGATGTTAGATACCCATTGGGAGTAGTCAACTGGCTTGATGAATCCTACCTGAAGGAGTTTTATTACCTCCTCTTTTACCATGAGAGCTACTTTGGGCTTCATGGGTCTTGATTTTTGTTTAATTGGCTTTGCGTCGATCTAGTGACGAGGTTGTGCACCGCATGATGTGGGGTGCGACTCTGTCATCTCCTTATAATTAAATCAAACGCCTTCGATGTTCTTTGAGAATCGAGTATGTATTTCCACTTCTTGGGGTTAACGAAGAACCTAGTTTCAATATTCTTGGTTCATCTTTGTCCCGATGTTGACATCGATTGTTTCTTCGATCAAAGAGGCGTTACCCTCTTCGAACTCAGGTGGTGCTGGAGGTAAATCTAAATCATCCCCATTTTCTACTGCGTATATGCTAGGTTCCATTTGTGAGGGAAGATCCGTTACGGGATTTCCGAAGTAGGAAGACGAATGTGGAATCAAGGATAAATCTAGCATGTGATAGGAGAGATGTAGTGCTGCATAGGCATTTAAGTAATCCAAAGTAGCCGCATCACTATCAACATGGTCTAGGATGGTAGATTCACTTCCGCTTGAAGAGGATTTGTCATTATTTTTATCAATGGTTCATCACGAATGGACACCGTGAACTAGGTATCTTCTAACTCATTGCTTGGAGTAAAAGCGTGATCTTTGAAGTTCTTTATTGAATCGGCGAGAAGATTTTTCTCTCGCGGGATTGCTTGATGGATATGAAGTTAAATGCCTTGCTTAAATCTAATACTGACGTTTTTGTAGAGTTGCAAATGTTCGGCTTTAGTTTCATATACTTTGAAACTTGATTTGTCACTAATTGCGAGTCTCCCAAGACTCTGATGTTATCAATACCAATTCTTTTGGCTAAGGTGAGGCCAAGGAGGAGGGCTTCGTACTCGGCGCCGTTGTTTGTGCATTCAAAGTTTAACTTAAAAGCGAATGGGAGGACTTTCTCCTCGGGCGAAGTAAAATTATACCTGCCCCGCTCCATGACATTTAGCTCCATCGAAATGGAGAGTCAACACTTAGTCGGGAGTATAGATGTTGGGGCATTCTTTGCGTTTGCGCACTCTACTTCTACCATACGAGAGGTCCTCTCTTGGAAGGAACCAACACCTAGGGAAAATCCTATGCCCTCTTGAATCAAATGGTAAGAACATTGGTGAATCTTGTTCTATCAACTCAACGATTTTCGCAGTAGTCCCTAATGATATTGTTTCTTTAGTTTTATCTTTAGGGGTTGGAATTGTTTTGGCTATGCTGGTAGTTTCAAGATCCGTTGTAGGTACCAACTTTTCCTCTGGTTTTGGGTCAGTGGGTTTATTAAGTTGGTTTGTTGGAAGTTCAAATTCTGAGTGCACCCTGGTCTTTTCTTTAAATCAGCTAGGTGCAAATCGAAAGGTTTTGGATCGCCTTTGGCTACAAATACCTTTCCTAGATGCAAGAATCTTACTTCTTGAAATAAAGTAGAAGGGATTGCCTTCATTCGGTGTATCCATGGTCGGCCGAGTATCATATTATAATTAGTTTCCCGATCTATAATATAAAACTCAGTCAGGATTGTTTTGGGCCCTAAGGTGACCGAGCGGTATTATAGTTCCTATCGAAGTGGCTTTAAGGCTATCATAGCCTCTCAATGTATTTCGAGTAGTGGAACAGTTTGTTTCCCCATATCCAAGTTTTTGGAGGAAAGAGAAAGGGACTATGTTAACTGCGGCCCCATCGTCAACCATTGCCGTTTTACATAGTTATTATAAACCCATACTTGTAAGTGTAAGGCTGGATCACCTCGGCGTGCGATCTCAGCATCTGTGGGCATTTTACTTATTTTGAATATGAATTCGACATCCTTGTCCGGCTGCCCCGGAGGGTGGATATCAAAATCTACGTGATTTACTTGTGTTTCAGGAGGTGGAGTGATGTTAATTAGATGACCTAGACCTAATGCTTCTAAAAGAGCAGCTCTGTGAGGAGGAGAGTTCTTTAGTAAGTCCAAAAATGAAATGTGTGAGAAGGTCTTTGTTAGGTCGCTAATTAAATCATAGGCACCCATGGGTTTTTCTACTATTTGTTGACTCTTATCTTTTTGGCGAGATGACTTGGGCTCGGTTGAGAGAAATACTCTCGTGTTCTTGTTATAGCTTGATAGGTAGTTCAGCGTCTAATTCTACCAAAGCCTGACTATCTTGGGTCTCGGTTGAGCTCTAGCGTGGCGCATGTTGATGGATTTAATGAAGTCGAGGCTTCATGATCATTGTTTCCGTCATTGCACCTTTGTTTGTTCGGTTGGATTCAGCCTATTGCTTTATCATGATTTGGGAGCGGATCGTTAAAGATCTTGGGGAGCATTACGAGGGGAAGCGCCCTACGGCGTATTTGGTGATGATGAGGCGGGATCTGCAAAAACAAAGTCTGTGAAGAAGCTCTTTGTTCTTCTGGAAAGCGTTGCATAAATTTATTGTAGTCACGACACGTTCTAGTATCGTGACCCCGAATTTTGTGGAAACCACAATAAGAATTGGGATTGTAATTCCTATTTTGTTGGTTAGGTGTGTATTGTGGCCTAAAATTCTGATCAAACTATTGCCTATTAGGATTAAAGTTTTGGAATTGTTGTTTTTGGTTTTGACTTTGGTTTTGATAACCAAATGAGTTTTGGCTTGGCCCTTGTATGGGATTTCGCCGTTGTTGTTGTTGTTGTGGATGGTTAAAATCCACTGTATTGATCGTCGGGGTAAAGTTGTTGTTTCGTTGGTTGTTTGTTTGTGACGGAGTATTAACAACATTTACCCTCTTGGGCTGGTCGGTTACCCCATCCGTTGTTACCCCGATTTTTGTTAAGGATTTTGGGTCCTTGATTGACATTTGTGATAGTTGTAGTGTTTTGAGTGGAGGTGATTAACCTCCGTTTGTTCCATATGTCTTACGACCACTATCTATCATTTGCTTGGTCTATTCGAAGAGCGCTCTCAAGTACTTCATCGTAAGTTCTTAGTGGGAACTTACTGGACTTCTTCCTTCACCTCCTTCTTTGAGAGAATGAAGGAATAAATCGCATAGTTCCATCGATCCATGTTTGGAGCACTTCTTTGAAGAATAAAGAAGCTGTACGCCACCTCTGGATGAAATGGGCGCCATGATTCGTTGTGTTCTTGTTTGATGTGCAAGAATTCCACGATTCTGTTCTCAAGCAGTTTGTTCATGTCGAAGGCTTTGATGAACTCTGACACGAGTTGTTTAAATGAATGGATGGAGGCTTCAGGTATCCTGTAATACCAGTCGAGAGCAATGCCTTCCAAGGTTTTGGGAAATATTTTAGCAACAACCCCATCCCAAGGGAGTAATTCTCGTATGGCTGTAGCGTAAGCTTTGATATGTGCGTTTGGATCTCCCTCACCCTTGAACT
This sequence comes from Taxus wallichiana var. yunnanensis, assembly GCA_018340775.1. Classification (NCBI taxonomy): domain Eukaryota; kingdom Viridiplantae; phylum Streptophyta; class Pinopsida; order Cupressales; family Taxaceae; genus Taxus; species Taxus wallichiana. The sequence continues at coordinate 317,070,674 of CM031239.1, forward strand.
TGGGTAAATCAGGAAGAGGTCTTGGAAGCATGACGCTTCGTATGGTGAAGTCTAAGGGTTCCTTTAGATATTCTGAATAAGTCCCTATCGCATAGCTTTCGACCATTGATGGTGGTTGCTGAGGGAGTGGTGGTGGGATAGGTTGTTGATACGGTGCAGCGTATGCGTTGGCAGGGGCATAAGGAGGTCCCTGCGTTTGAGAAAACATGCCGGGAGAGGAGAACATATCTCCTTGTGGTGATTTGGAGTACATGTTTAAGTATGACGGGGTATTGTCAAGGAATGGATTGTTTGATACTAGACCGGGAGGAATAGTGTTAGAGATGATGGGCCTTGTTGGCGTTTGTTGTGGATAGTGAGGCGGCATGCCTAACGTGCCTACTCCTGTGAGGAGATCTACTTGGCCAGGGTGGTATGGAGGATTGGAACTTCCTGTTTGTATGAACGGAGAATTTTGACTTGCTTGAGCCAGTTCTAACCCTCTCACTTTTTCTACTAACGTTGAAATGACTTCATTTGGTGAAGTCACGGTGTTTTTTCTGAGCGGCGTTTGTTGTATACCCTGGTGTTGTATAGGTACGTGATATCCTGTCATAAACTGATCGCTATCTTGCCAAGTTTCTCTGAGAGTATTTCCTATATGCAGTGGCATAGAGGTATTTTCTTGAAAAGAGATCTCGGGTTGTATTTGTAAACCTCCTATAGGTGGGTACATACCCCGGGAGCGTTGTTCACTCCTAGGATAACGTATTGACTGTCCATCATCTAAGACCAGGTATGGATCTGATTGCCTACTAATTTGTGGTCTAAGTAGCATTTGAGGAGACGAACCAGATTCTCGGTAAGCGTCATATTGTTTGAACTGAAGGCTCTGTTTGTTGCGTTCGAGAGGGTTGATCTAACTCCTCAGTTTGAAAAGATGAACTATATCTGATTCTTGGGGTTTGTGTTGACAACTGATTAGTTGAATAGTTGTCGCCCCCCCATGCGAGAGCGAGGGTGATGATTACCTATTCTGTTGGGCGTAGTATGCCTCGAGACCCAAGAGGGGTCTGCCATATGCATCGAATCCCGACATATTCGGGGGGTATATGAATACCCATGAGAATAATGGGAAGGAGCGAAGGTGATTTGTGAAAGGAAACGTGATATTATGACTCGAACGAGAAAGTAGGAAGTTTTACGTCAGCTTCACTAATTTTGTTTGTTTCACGTCGGGTTCACCAATTTTGTACGCCGGAAAAGCGACAGGCGAGCGTGAGAATCTACAAGTGACTCTTCCGCGTACCCGACCTCTCGAGGTCGTGCCGAGACAGCCGGTGGGGGTAGAATATGCGTGGGATGCAGACAAACTAGTTAGGCAGTCTAATGTCTTGACACGCACTAGTGGAATTTGTGAATCTAAGGCAAAGAAGGCCCTTCTAACAGGTGGTGTGATAGATCGATCGCGAGGATGAGTGCTCGAAGGCTCAATCAATATCGAGCTCTGGCGTGATTCGATCTATGGGTTGTGGAATACGTGGAAAATGACCTGGGATAGTTTCGTGTATGTCTCCTGATAAGGTCATATAGTGGATGGTGAATATAATTGACTCTACGGACGATTCTCTGGCCTAGTCCAGAATTCTCTAGCTTCGTTAGCTGTTATATCTAGTAAGGACAATTGTTCGATGATGATGGGTGGAAGTGGAGTGGATCTGAATACCAAGGTGCGTAGGCTAGTGTCTATATCTGATTGACTTGTGGACTCGTTGGGCTGTGGGATCTGTGGATCACAACCATAGACTCTTGGTTGTTGCGGTCCTGTTATGGTCATACGTGAAATCAAGTTCTAATCCCTAGTATCCAGTAATCGTATGCTTTCTCAGCTTCTATGTTTAGGACCAATAACTATGTGATTTTCTCAGAATATCTCACAGGCGTTCATGCAACTTGGATCCTTAAACCGGGTATCTATATGCGTGAGAGTGTCTCTGCACCTTTGGTTTGTGGGACAAAGGATCACAACCAAAGGTTTGTTCTCTTTCGAACCCTTCTACAGTCATGTGAGTGCTTTGCCTAGGGCAATCTGTAGTTTGGTTGGTTTGACCAAAACGTGTGTGCTTGGTCGTCTTCTATGTTTAACCCTCTTAATTGAGAACTGATCAGTTGTAAATCTGTGGTTGTTCGGAATACTTGTATTACGAGATTTTAGTCTATGTCAACTATTCTTTGTGACGAGGTTTGGTTGAGGCACGATTGGCTCAAATATATATTCCACAGGCTCACGAGGTCCGTGATTGTCATACAAAATAAATGTAAATCTAACCGTAATGTGAAGCAAATTCTAACTACGTGGAATAAATCTAAAACATATATAACCTCAATTTCTCTAAGAAACCTTTTAACAATTTTATGGAAAGAAAACTATTTAAGCGTATCTAGAAATAACAACTAAACAATAATTTAAAAGAGACAAGATAACAGAGTGTAGTTATTTGCTATGCGATTTGTAGATTTATTCTAAATAAATAAAATAGCTCATCTAATCTATCTGCAGATTCTCGATCCTACCTCGAAGTGAGGAGTGAATCATAGTTTCTCGAAACTATCAATCCTCATGACTTCACAGCAATATCGAGAATAGAATTCTTTGAAATGAAGCAATTTATCTACTCTATTTGATATGATTCTAACTAGAACTTTGAAATTTAAAACTGGATTCCGCAGAAGAGTGGCGAATCCGATGGCGTGTGTGATCTTGTCCCCTCAGTGTGATCTCCTCGTTCTTTCGTGTTCACGTGGATCCAGAAAAGCGTGTAATGCTAGCATCGACAGGAGTAGATATTGGGACAAGGACAGCTCAGAATGCAGACCGAAAATGCGAGTAGGAGAGGGATAACGCAAGAGTACAGAGCTTGGCTTATGCGATTCCTAGCGGGATTTTACTGCGAGTCATGCAACATGAAGCGACCAGAACCTGTAACTATCTTATTGAAGAAAAACCTGCAACTTTAATGGCTTCCTAAGCTATTCTGTTCCAATGGATTGGATAAAATAACAACACTGTTTGCACAAGCTGGATATGTGGCTTACCAACAAGCTGAATAAAGCTAACCAAGCATATAATGAACTGAACTAAGAACTCTAAGCAACAATGAAAATTAAATCTACAGCAAAGAGGAATTTAGAGGCAAGCTTGGATCGGATTGGATGAAATGATAGCACTGCCTGCACAAGATGGGTATGTGGCTTACCAACAGCTGAGCAATCTAACTAAAGATGCAAGTGAATTGAAACTATGGCTTCTAAACAAGATAACAAGCTAAAATACTAAAAATGAGGAGATGAGAGCAAAGATCAGTCTTCAAAATCCAGCCTAACTTCAGACCATTTGCTTGTGCACAAACCATGCATTTATAGGAATTCAATCACCCAAAAATCAAAACCAAATTGAACTCCTAAACAATAAACAAAGGAAAAACACTATTCAGGGGACCAAAAACATAAATGCATGCTCAAGTCGGCAAGGAAAAGCTGGTGAATCATGATATTTCACGCGAGTCGCGTCAAAAGAACGTTCTGGAAAACGCGCATGCAGAACCGCCGCTGCGGCGGGGCGGCGGTTCTGGACCGCCGCCCTAATCGTGGAAAGCGCCGCCCTGCAGGCGGCGGTTTTGCCACGAAGATCAAAAGGCCAAGGAAAGAAGAAAAAAAGGGGAAAACAAAGGCGCGGGCTAAGCGGGGCATGCGGGATGTTAACGCATACTCGAGGGCTTTTCCGGATCCCGAACATCTTGCGAAGATGTATCATCAAGGCACAAGGAAAGATTTTGGAAAAAGGGATCCAAAAAACTCCTCTATTTGGGTGTTTGAAGACTTTGAGGGAAAATACTCTCATATTCACATCTAGTTCTAGTGCCAAATATTCATCGTATAGATATTGAGAAAGGCATAATAACAAGATTCTTTGGAAGGTTCGAGAGTCAAATCATGAAGCAATCATGCCCACTATTCGAGAGTAGATCCGATCCCGATGGTTCATTGGAATGAATTTACATACTCACATCTGGTATATATAATTTCTTTGAAGTGACAAGAAAAGAGAAGTAACTAACAACGATTTATGTACTGTGGGGGGATCTTGGCTCCGGAGGAGATAACTGGAAGCATTGAGAGCATAGGGAACCAAACGATGCATCCCCAAGTTTTTACAAGGACATCCCTATGTGTGTGCACATTCGGTTTGGTGCCATGACCCACCATTTGTAGAATATAGCATTTGTGACCTTACACCGGCTCAAACCGCACTATTTCACGTGTTTGCAAACAATAGGGCAGCGAGAACCTTTGGTTGGAGACAGAAAAAATAGAGATAAGATATTGTAGAGGCTCCTTACTTCGAGGTTTAGGATCCAACAAGACATCTCTAGGTGCCACGAGACCGAGTAATCACCAAATCGAAGTTGAATGGTTTTTGGTCTCAAGGCTCTTTAGGGACTATGCCCGAACGAAGTAGCTTTGGAAGCAAATTGCATTATTTCACACATTTAAAAACAATAGGGAAATGAGAGCATCGATTAGAGAAGGAAAAATTTGAGATAGGCTATTGTATAAGGTCCCTACACCGAGTTGTAGGATCCAACGAAATGTCTCTAGGTGCCACAGAGACCGAGTAATCACTCGTCAAAGTTGAACGATTTTTTGGTCTTAGGGATCTTAAGGGACTATGCTTAGACGAAGTATCCTAGAAACAACGATGTTGTTGCGTGCATCGAAAATACGCATCCTCAAAGCATTCACCTAGCCACTGGATGTGTTGGTGCATTGCGTTTTGGTGCCAAAACTTTCCGTTTGAAAATAATAGCATTTGATAGCCTTACACTAGCTCAAACTACACTATTTCACGCGTTTGTAAACAATAAGGCAACAAGAGCACCAATTGGAGATAGAAATAACCGAGACCTGGTATTTTAGAGGGTACCTACGTCGAGGTTTAGGATCTAACGAGATGGCTTTAGGTGTCACTTTGAGTCCAAGTAATCACCCATCAAAGTTGAACTATTTTTGGTCTCGGGGTTCTTAAGGGACTACGCCCGAACAAAGTATCCTTAAACAAAAACATTGTTGCACACCAAAATGATGCCTCCTCTAGCGTTTACTTTTCCATTCGGATATGTTGGCATGATCGTTTTGGTGCCACGACCCACCATTTGTAAAATATAGCTTTTGACATGACCTTTACACACGGCTCAACTTGCACTATTTCACACATTTACAAATAATAGGGCAACGAGAGAACCAATTGGAGATGAAAAAAACCAAGACATACTATTGTAGATGGTCCCTATACCGAGGTGTAGGATCGACGAGATGTCTCTATGTGCTACGGAAACCATGTAATCACCCGTCGAAGTTGAGCGATTTTTTGGTCTCAGGGCTCTTAAGGGACTACGCTCGAACAAAATAGCCCTAAGCAAGAATGTTGTCCCACACTGAAATGAAGCCTCCTCTAGCATTCACCGACCACTGGACGTGTTGGCACAGATCGGTTGGGTGCCACGACATCCCAAGGCATGACTTCTCGCTACTCACCTCCATGCATTTCCTAAGACCACTTAGAAAATGTAGTTTGTAAAAATTATGCCACGAAGGTTCAAGGAATACCACAACCCTGAATTCTTTGATGCAACTAGAGAAATCCTTCACTCAAGTTTTGGCTCAGACGGTTCTTGGTTTGGATGACTGAGCACCAAGTTGTGATCATCATAAGTTTCCACTGAAAATGTGAATTGGGATTAATAGGGAAGGGGTTCTTGGCTCCAGATCGGTGGTTTGACTCCAAACTAGGCCTCCCTAGAGCCCGCCATATCACCTGAAGGCATATACCCCCAATCAAACGTGTTTGTGGTGACAATTTGCCCCACGATGTCCCGGGCATGACTTCTTGATCAGGGGATCATTTTTGATATCAAAATTTCCCTGAACATCCCTAAATTGTGTCGGTCCATAATATTATTTTGATAAATTTCTATCGACTATAAGAACATGACAAACATACATTGGGAGCTCTAGTTATGTCTGGTCAAAGTTCAATCAATGGGAAAGTCAACTCTGGTCAACAGGTCAATAGTGGACCAATGACACTATGACATGTGGCGACAAGGAAAAATTGATGGTCTTGTAATTTTTCAAAATCAGTTCCATGGTATAGAGCTCGTCACAAGCTTTCCGACGCATTTTGAACGGACCAAATATGAGTTCGTATGCGAAAGATATGCATAGTCAAAGTTGTGGTCAAATGATAACGTGACACACTCTGACGTGGACAAATGGCATATTATGGACATAACACTTGTAAGGTTTTTAGTGGATTTAGATTTAAAATAATAATAACAATAATATTTATTTAATCCATTCCATGTGAATAAAGCCAAATCCCATGGTATAAGGAGGATTTTGTGGCCAAAAAAGCTATTTTAAGGCTTATCTTATCCCTTTCCCACCAAATGTGGGGTCAATGGCTAAATTGGGCACCTAAACCTATGGAAGGGGGATTTGAACCCTTGACCTATGCCAAAATACTTATCAGCTTTACCAACCCGCCACTTTTTAGCAAGTGGTAGAAGATGAGATCACTTCTATTTAAAGGGACCTTTTGGTAGGTTTGTAAATGGACAGTGAAGGACCAATTTGCAGAGATCACCATTTTCGAGGCACTTAAAGTCTGAATTTTGCAATGGTGTAAAAATAAAAGTTCAAAATTCCAAGATATTTACAGAAATGTAAAGTTTTTACAGTAAGTTTTTTTAGATTTTCTGTGTAGGTGTTTTTCCATCGCAGTTTCACAGAACAGGCACGAGGGGCAAGCAGAGATCTGTATTTTGCATCCACTTCTGATCCGAATCAGACCATGAAGTAAAAGGGAAGTTTTTAGAAATTTTTCTAGTTTCCAAAAATGTAAACCTATTTTATGTAGGTGTTGTACATTTAAAGTTGTAGACATTTTTTGAACGTATTTACACAGGGAACAAACAGAAGAAATATTGTAGGAGCCACGGATGAACTTGGGAATGATTATGGTAAATTGCAGAGTTCCATGAGGTTTGAATCAGCTCATTTGTAGGTATAAAGGTCTGTTAAGTCAATATTGAAGGGATATTGTACTTCATTGGGCAATAATAGATCGATTCACTTTCTGTGAATCCAGAGACGTAGCCTTCGGGTGAACTCCGTTATCAAGTTCTTGTGTTGTGGATTTGATTTCAATTTTTAGAAGCTTTTGATCAGATAAAAATATTCAAATTAGTTTATTTGATTAATTATTAAAGCAAGCCCCTTCCTCTCCTAGCTCTATTCCCCTTTGCGGGTTCTCGCAGATTTCTTAGCCCCTTTTCTCCACTTTCTACCCCCACCACCGCCGTTGTGCCACCCCCGCTTGGCCTGTGCTTCTTCTTCCATTCCCCCGTTGCTGCTCCCGCCCCCCACCTCACTTCCACCTCGGCCAGACCAGTCACCAAGGCTTCTAGAAGGCTTAACCTCGATACTCTTGCTGTGTGGGGAGGGCCCTCATGAAATTGAAATTGCACATGACCTCCTAAATATTAGCAGTGCTATTCCCCGAGATGTGCATATGGAGAGCTCTACAAAAAGGCTGGATGCCTTAGAAGCTGAAATGAAGCTATTGAAGGATGAGGTTAAGAACTTGACAAAACAGAAAGGAAAGAGGAAGAAGGAGGAGGAGGTGGATATTGATAACAGCCAGATTGAAGATATCTACAAGAAGCTGAACTCCTTAGACTCCCGTTTAGGGAAGGCCAAAACTCGTCATGACTACAATATGGCCATTTTTAGTGTGATTGAGGAATTCATTGAGCAACATGTCAGAAGTGTCTCCAATCTAAGCGGAGTTCCGGCAACACTTTGGGGCAATGATAAAGAAAGCAAAAGGACCATTGATCAGCTGGATAAGACTGACGCTGCCCACATGACAACTTTGGGAATGTTCAGATCCTGGAAGAACATCAAAACCAACATCGACAAAGCTACCAAGAAGTAGTTGTTGGTGCTTTAGCTGCTCTAGTTTGTTTTCTTCTTTGTCTTTTTGCGGTTTCTTTGCTGCTTTTGTGCAGCGTTTTTGTTGTTTTGTCTTGTTTGGGTAGCTATTTTTGGCTACTTTGGGCTTCATTGTCATACTTGGATTCTGATCCTTTTTTCTCTGGTTTTCATTCCTATTCTAGCTCCTAGGCCTTCTGTTGTACTCAAGGGTATAGTCCCTTTCAAAAAACTATTTTCCAATAATAATTTTTTATTTATTAAAGCAAGCACAAAACTGGAGTAAATGGATTGAATGTAAATTTCAGTATCCATAACCCACAACAAGATCTAAATACACTTATCAACTTGGATTCAAATTTCAGTTTGAGTGTATGATTTGAAATCAATTGTGAATTTTAAATTGGATTTGTAATAGATTTAGTACATTCACTTAAGTTGAAAAAAATTAAGGATAATTGATTTATTCGGAATAATTTAAGGATTTGGGTTTCAAGAACTCCCAAAATTGGTTTAAAATCTTAATTAGTTGTCAAATTTTTAAATCTGAGAATTTTCTAAGTACTGAAAAAAAAGTACCATTTTCATATCACTTCTCACTACTCGGCTCACATCAATGAGATTACAACAAGGTTAACAAATTACCATGTAAATACTCTAATGATTGTTTGATCCCTTTTAAAGCATGTTAACACACAATAGAGTGTTAAGAATATTTTTTACATATCTTGTCAGGCAACTAAACTACAATGTTTCGTATTTTTAAACAAATGAATTCAAATTAGGACCTTATTGTTACACACGTCAATAACACTTAATTTGGACTAATACTTAACAAATAAATTGTAAGTACACTAAAAACATATAAAATGACTTGTAATAAATCTCTCAAGACCATTTTTAATTGTGTACATTTTGTACCACTTTGGAGTGTGTTAATCACGTGCTTAAAATAAGAATATTGATATAAGTCCACACTTGAATCTCTTGAAAAAAATGATCTTGTACCCAAGAACCTTCAAAACCGTTATATAACATAACATCATATATCATTTAACAATAACATAACATCATATATCATATCTATCATATGGATAATGGTCACATAATCGAGGCCATCAAATCAAATCAAACATATAGAACTAATATGGTTATGAAAACATACATAGAAGGATGACATGTGCAATGAAATCAAATCAAACATGCTAGTAATATCATTATGAAAACCAACATGGATATAATGTATCAAACTAAGTGGGCCACATGTCTCTAAAAATATAAGTTCATAACATGTATTGAACTAAGTTTGTCATACATATAGGACCACATGCGGTCGCATAAGGTTATATACATGGACTATATGAAGAATCATGAACTAGGTCCAGATGACATATAATTTATACATCCAGTCATATGAATCTAATCATGAAACATCTTCCCTCTCTTCTCCTTGCTAGAAGAAGATGTCCACATCATGTGGATGTAGTGGAGGAGATACCACAACGGATTTCATCCGTGTGGTCCCTGGGCGTCTCTAGCGGGCGTGCAACCTAGCTTGCACATTCATAAAAACAAGTTTTTAACACCCAAATTTTTAAAATACATTCAAAATTTAGAAACTTAGAATTTATAATGCATGTGAAATCTTACCACAATCTCATGATCCCTATCAATTTATCGTCGATACATTGCAGGGTCAACGATAGACTCACAAGGGGTAGGATACATACAAATAAATATTTAAAATCAAATATTTCATGTACAAAATTTGATATTGTAGATAAGTAATAAGAAAAAATTCCTCCAAAATTTAACAAATTTGAAAAATTGTACCTGAGTTAGTGGATCTGTAGATGCTATGGTAGTATCTACAACAACCTCCATAGTCTGCATATAGGGAGGAGTCTCTCTGGTAGTCATAAGCTATACAAAAATATGTACAGATCAATATTAATCTACATGACTGCCACATAACATACCTAAATCATAATCGACACATAATAGACCAATGTATTAATTTTCTAATAGAAACCAACCAAGGATCTTAATATCTTCTTCCCAAGTTTATTTTCCTTTTATGATTGAGAGTACAATTTTTCTACAAAAAGTGTCAGAAGTGAATGTGTTCCCAAGACTAGTGCAATTCTCTTAATGCCTTTCTTATTGCATATTATCATGAAGTAGAATTATATACCTTCCTAATTAATATAACCTAGTAAATTCTGAAACCACCCGAGGCTTGCAAAACCTTCCATACAAGTTGATCTTTTAAAAGATACAATTTCCCAACTTTGACTGGGTTGTCTAGTAAAATGTGGAGAAATTTTACATACCAACAATGTCTAAGATTGAAAATTCAATAGATAAGGTTAGAAGTCATAAATAATGTTTGAGCTTGAGGGAGGTCCACTAGTTGCTTACGAGATTTATCATTGATCTTATCTTTCCCCAATTTATGAATTCTGTCTCATTATCGATGTAGAAATGACCTATATATTTAAGGCTCAAAACATCATATCACCTTATCTCCTTTTACTTAAATTACAAATGTGATGACATTAAAAATAACATCATTGAAATCATACTTTTGGAGTCTCTCATAGACTTAGGATCTACCCTATTTGTAAAATTGGGCCATGACAAATTAATTTCTGTAGAGACTATTCTTGATGATTTTCCTAGTAAGTTAACACACCATTAATGCTCAAGTCATTGTAAACCTCACAAACATGGATTTTGAAGTAAGTATCAATAGAGTCTTTGCTTGGTTGTGCTAATGGAATACGTGAATCCTTTCTCACTTCCCACAAATTTGGCTCATAATTATTTATGCATGAAAATAATAAGTCTACACATTTAGTGAGATATGGAAGTCAATCACCTTATTGAGACTATTTTTGGCCAAGTATTTGAAAATTTTGAATGTGTCTAGTATATTCAACTTGTCTTGAAAGATATCAATTTCAACATGTCTATTTTGTAATTATTTAATCTACAAGAAGTTAGTTTACAATGTGGAACATGGCTCAAAGCCATGGTACTAAAACATCATTTTATTTCAATAATGGAAATGATTGAACTTGTATCACTAAGAAGTTGGGTACTTGAAATATATTGTTTAGGAAGCTAAATTGTTTTTGGGGGGATTTTCTATAAGTAGGCAAAGTAGTATAGTTGAGTTCATGCATATTCGAATGAACCACTTTTTTGATCTTTGGAGGAATTTTGCAATACGAGTTAGTGTATTGGACCTATCTTTATGAGGGATAGGTGTGAAGTGAATCGACTCTAGGTATCCCATTTTGAACAACTCATTAACATCATATTCTATGTCCTCTATGACCCATTAGAGATGAAAGTCTGTTATTTGTTGTAATGTCATTCTATAGAAGTATCGGTAATAAACATTAATCATGTTGACACAATCTTCCCAATAATCCTCTATTTTAGGTTAATAATACTAGTTGTTGTCATATGACCTCCTGGAAGAGTAGGAACCTACGTTTAATGATCCTAGGGAAGCTTCGATGTTACTCGAGTCTCCAAAATTCCTACAAGAGTAGATATACAACTGAACTTCGAAAATTAGAAACAAAGTGTAAAGAGAAACTAACCTGCGTAAAATTCATGTGAGGCGTGCCAGTAGCCTCAGTGCCCATAGAAGATGATGACCCGTCAAGCTCCTACGTATAAAAGACAATCATATTAATATGTACATGTACACATGAAGCATTATACACAAACATTAAAAATGTGTATTTAGTAATAAAATCGTAATCACATGAAATTTGATATGTAAGTAACTTGAAACTTACGTCATGTAATACGCCCACTGTAGAAGTAGCTAGCATGTCAACGCCAGATGTGTTCTTCACCGACTCTTCTTTGTTTAAAATAAAAATATATTAGTGTTTACATATATGTACATGATGTAATCAAATATATATATATTAAAATCTCAAATGAATTAAACTATTTATATATATATATATTAAATATTTATTTGACATTTACTTGTGAAAGACCAAGATCATTTGCACCAGTTCCAAAAACATTTGCCATCATCTCATCTAGAGAAAAGAAATCATGTGATCCAGCAAATGATGTCTCACCCGCAATGCATACAAAACCACATGATCCACAGTGGTGTGGTGCGCTACTGATTGGCACCTCCACCATGATCACCATATGTAATCCGGTCACTATCTTTGGGTCGAGTGTCAATGAGCTCCCTTAATGCATGTAGTGTGTCAATCTCCACAACCTCCTTCACTATAGGAGGGATAATTGAAGGCAATGGGGGTTTTGGGGCATGGGGGATCCTTGGTTGACCAATGCGTGCACCAGGTCTACTCTGTGCAGAGCCACCTCCTCGCCCATAAAACTTAGAAAAGTCAAAATAATTTGGGACCTCATTAAGCACAAACTTGCAATATAATTTCTTCAAAAATAGAGAGGAACCTCATTGTTGTTGCATGGTGGATAATAAAAAACCATCCACCATCGGTCCCAAAAAAATTCTTGATTCGGTCATCATGGCACCAATGGATTGGGAACCATTTGCAAGTAGTTGCAAGGGGAAGCATTGGTTCTCGGGTTAGTAAATAATGCACAAATGCGGTCTTTTGCAAAAAAAATTGTCTTTTACGGCCGCATGGGATAATTTATCTGCATACCACCACCTACAATCACCTCTAAAGGTATTCCATCTGTCTATTTGGTTGGTTACGAAGTCAAATTCACCAATCAATGTTTGCAATGTGTTGGCTAAAGTCATGTGGGACAAATTTGTGGCATGATTTTGTCTTATTGTCTGAATAAGGTTCTCAATGGTAATTTTATTTTGTCAGATTCTTTCAACGATATCAACTTGTGTTCTGTTGGATTCGCGGCGATAAAAGGAGCCACAAGAGGCGGATCTACGTTTGGAGGGTTTTGAGGAATATTTGGATGATTTGTAGGATTACGAGCTTGCCAAACAACTGACAAAACAAAAAAATGTATACATAAACAAAAATTGAAAAACCGATGAAAAAACCTAAAATGCAAGAAATTTTATCAAAATTGACGGCTTACCTCTTCATGTTGGTGACATCGTTGAAAATTTCACGATCAGAAGTCCGAAGAGCAATTTGTAGGGGGTATTCAAAGCTCGAGTGCCAACAGTTGAGGAGAAATCGTGGTTCGTAAAGGAAAATGGGGGAAAATGAGGGGTCGTGGGTCTTTTTTGTCTCAGAAGATGCGATTGCAGCTTTAGGTTCGAAATATCCAAACCGAAAAAAGCAGTACAAGATCACGGTAAGTAAATTATGGGTTTTTATGTCCACTTTTTTGTCCACCAACTTGCTACACTTACCCTTTAAGCAATGTGATTTATTTTAGAACCTCGGTTTTGTATTTTGAACCCCATTTTAGTTAACAAATAAACCATTTTCCTATTGCAAAAATGATCGATTTATGAAATTTTAAATTAAGCACAATTAATAGTTATAGGTGAAAACATGAGTACAACTATTTGACGGGAGGTATTAATAATAGAACCAATCTACATAATATGGGTACAAGAAACACAGTGAACTCCATATTGATAGTGAAAAATACAAACAAATTCCATGGAGCCAATTGTCTTATTAGAACTCATATCATATTAAACAATAAAAAAGATGGTTACAATAAAAGGATGATCCTAAAAGAATCAATAAACCCAAGACCAAGCTAGGAAAACCCATTGAAAAGCCATAGGAACCAAATCCTCAAGAGGGGAAAGAAAAAATAATGCAAAGGAGACTCAACACATCTTCAAATTGAAGGAGCACTCTAGGGAGAAAAACAAAATCCCTTGGGATCAACATGAAATAGATTGTTGCTAAGAGCGATGACTGAACCAAAACCCTGATGCTCTTGCATTGTAGGAACAAATGCTAAATTAATATTAAGTGTTTTCGATGCCTCATTGTCTCCTTACCATTTTTTCCCTTCTTTTTTATCATACACCAATCAATAGGGGAGGACTCACAAAAAACATTAGTAGGTCAAAGTTGCAAAGATCAATTGAAGGATTTTCTTTATTAGACTCAAAGATTTCATATTCATGGGATCTCTTCATTCCTCCAACTAGAGCAACAATTACACTTATCTCTTGTAAGAAAAGATAAACCATTTCATCTTCCGAATCTCTCGGACAATGATGGGTATCTTCCTTCCATCGATTGTTATGCCATCATTATGCTCCGTTTCACCCATTGATTTATGAAAAGTTTCTATTTTTATGCTTTGGTTCCTAAATATGGTGGATTTGTCACCGCCAAATTTTGGGCTTATAAGGTTGACCCTTTTCCGTTGAGGATGCTAGTAGGCCTCGACACTAAGAATCCTAAAGATGCCATATTTAATGACAAAGCCAACATCTAAAAGTTGTATTTTTGTAATCCAAACTTTGAGTCCGTTGAAACCCTTTCTATATGACGATCATTTTTTCAGCGGACCTTTGCTAAGGTCGACTCCACATATATGTGAGCATAGGTGAGAATATGTTTATGAAATTGCTCATCATCAAAGTTTATGAATCTACCCAACGAGTTGCTAATATTCTAAATGATCGGGGGATTCCAAAACGGAGGTGAATTTGGAAGTTGGACCCAAAATGGAATTTTGGAGACAACCGTAGTGGAGGGGTTGAGATCCATAAATAAAGACTAATGAAGAGCCCTGAGTTAGCCTAGAACCAAGGCCCTTTTTCAAATACTTTTTTGTTAATCAACATATGAGAAAAATGAACTATAAAGAAATCTTTAGAACAAAAATGAATAGTTGGAGAAAATTCAGTGATGGAGTTCTATCGACTTTGGCCAAAACCCATTAAATTGATAAATAAAAACCTAGCTCTAAGAGATGAATAAAGTTCATTTACCTTTGGATATTTGACTGCTTAGAAGGCACCTCCTCCGATTTCTCAACAATATACATATTTGAAATAACAAGGGTTAGAGTTGCTTTAAAGAGGACTAAGCAACATCTTTGTAAGAAGTTGGATTCCTAGAAGTAAACACCCTTGAACCAAAGACTTGAGTGGGGTTAGAGGATTTATGGCATTTGACAGTGTCGACATTTTATCGCTCTTCTTCATTCCTTACTTTTCATTCATAACAAGTGGTGTCTTCCCCAGACCTCGTGCTATTGTCACCATGTTCCACACCTAATAGCTGAATAGGTTACCCATCGCCATTGAGGCCTATAAAATTATTGGAAAAACTATAAGGCTCCTTCGTACTGAGACTAATCTCTATGCCGCGAGAAAAGAATCCATCTATCCATGAGAACAAAGTCGTTTTTAATTGTTTGTTTCTTAGTATTTAATGTCTATAACGATTTGATAATATCATCTATATTTTTATTTAAAATATTTAAATTTGTTGAATTTGGTGTAATCGCATGCAATACGTTTCAAAAAAATTCTTTATATAAAATGTTTTTCTATTTTGAAGTATATTTTATATTTTCATTGTGATAAAAATTTATATTGTTATTTAATGCTTGTATGATTGAAATGCATAGTAATGTACTCAGAGGAATCCCATAAAGTTATAAAACCATTAGAAACTAATATTTTTCAATTGATGACTATAAAGATAGATTTAATATTAAAAAAACCTTATTGTCACCCAAAAATTGTTTGACAGACACATGTGGCCATCAAATTTTACTATGAATAGTGGGACCCAGATGAAGATGATAAAATGGAGCACAAAATTAGTCAACAATTCCCTTGGAGTTGTTGATAAACTTTCCCTCCCCGAACTTATCTTCCCTCCAACACCTTTTGCATTACGCCTTCTCCCTCCATGTTTCGCTCCCTCCAATTTAACTTCCTGATACATCCCCTTCAACATTTCCATCACACATTTAATGTGCATTTTGTTGCATATATTTTGAAGATCGTTAATCAAAGGGAAAATGACATTTTAACGGTGATTCTTTGGGAGACGTCGTGGCTTTGTTTCTCCCAAAATGAACAAGTTAACATCCCGACTAAGAGACCCCTCCATATAGCTAAAGAAGATGTGGTGCAACATTATTCTTAAGATCGATACACTCTTTGATTAAGTTGCCTCATGTTACCCAATACTTATTTCATCATACCCACACACTACCCATGAAATATTCTCTACCTTGTTTTCTAGTGAAAATACTAGCCGACAATCATATGATAATCACTGTAGGGGATCACCAAATTTGTAGATTCCCTCACAAGTCTAAATATATGCATCAATTTACCCAAAAAAACCACTTCTTTCACATCATTTCAAGCACGTTATTACCCCCAAGCTCATGTCGGTGGCACACTTGTTGTATGCACTTTGTTCAAGGTTATCATTGGGTTTGTGGGAGGATTTGTTCAAAGTGGCGTGGTTGGGGATTCTCATTATTTGGGCATTGCCTAGGGTTTCAAAAAAATGTTGCAGCAATGATAGTGACCAAGCAAGGGTGTCGTGGCTGCCATGGTTGGCACAAGATTTTCTTAATGATTTGTTGATGTTAGTGTTGCCTTGAAATATAACACATTGCATATCATCCATGTATGTCCCTTACATGGGACACAATGAACTTTAAGGGTAAATCAATGTTTTCCAAAATGCAAAGATGTCCAAAACTTCTAACATCGCATGGGTGAGAAATGTGTGATACCTAACTATAGTGGACATGCCCACAATGACTGCGTAAATTGCACTCGCGCATGAACATTAGAAGCCACACAAAGACGATAAAATGGAGCACACAATCAATCATCAGCGGTTCCATGGAGTTGTTGATATGTTTTCCCCTCCCCTGAACTTCTCTTCCCTCCAATGCCTTTTACATTCCCCTCCTCCCTCCATGTTTCTTTCCGTACAATTTAACTTCCCCGACGCATCCCCTTCGACATTTCCATCGCACATTTCATGTGCATTTCATTGTATTATTTTCAACAACCATTAATCCAAGGGAAAATTTTCATTTTAACGGGGATTCTTTGGGAGGCGTCATGGATTCATTTCTCTTGATTGATCAAGTTAACAACCCTAACTAAGAGACCCCTCCATATAGCTAAAGAAGATGTGGTGCAACATTATTCTTAATATCGATACTCTATTTGATTAATTTGCCTCATGTTATCCAATAATTATTTCATCATACTCGCACACCTCTCACGAAAGATTCTCTCCTTTGTTTTCTTGGGAAAAGACTAGCTAACGACCACATGATAATCACCTTAGGGGCACCAATGGATTTGTAGATGCCCTTACATATTTGAATTTAATGTATCAATTTACGCTACAAAAATCACTTCTTTCACATTGTTTCAAGAACGTTAGTGCCCCTAAGCTCATGTCGGTGGCACACTTGCTATATACGTTTTGATCAAGGTGGCACAAAGTTTGTAGGATGATATGTTCAATGTAGCACGATTGGGGATTCTCATAATCAGGCGTTGGCCGGGGTTTCAAAACGATCTGTTATAGGCAACAAAAGTGGTCCTGAAAGGGGTGTCATGGCTACCATGGTTGGCACAAGGTTTTCTTAGCTGGATGCTAACATTAGCATTGTCTTGCAATACAATGCATTGCATATCATTCATGTATGTCCCTTACATGGGACATAACGACCTCTTAGGGTAAGTCAAAATTTTCTAGAATGCAAGGATTTCAACACTTCTAACATGGTCGATAAAGCGAAGCATATATAGCATATATTATTTGGGTAGGAATAATCTGAGTTGTGGAAAAAATCTTTTGAAGTCTGCAGCTTCATATGATTTTTTCCACTTTTTCAAGGTTTAGTGTCCTTTTTAAAGGTTTTCTAGATAGGGCTAAAAACATTCCATTGTAGTCTTTTCGCCGACTATTAATTCGAGGGGAAAAAGCCATTTCAACGGGACATTTTTTGTGAAATGTCGTGACTTCGTTGCTTATGCTACGACTCTAAGAAATAACATCACGATGGTGCTGCGAGTAAGTGCATTGTTACACTTTCAATTCTCCTTTTCTCACCAACCCTCGCAAACCACATCAATTATGACATTTCTACTGTATAACCCCCTCTACCATGCTTATGCACTATGTGAACATTTACAAAAACATAACATTTCACTCCATCCTATTTAACTTTTTCATCCTTATTTCTTAACCCCCAACTTCATGCATCCTATGATTGACTCCCCCACGCATCCCTTTCAATGTTCTTATCGCACAACCCACATACAACGAATAAATCAATAAAAATACATACATTGATATCAAATCAACCAATCTTGTCGCAAATTAATAAATATAATAATACTTTATGAGTTAACTAGTCCCATTAATAAAAATAATTTCAAACCACTTCGCCTTTAGTGGCGTTGCTTTACGTACTTTATAAACTTGAGTTTTAACAAATAGATTTGACTCCTAGGTATCGAGACAAAAATGTCAATTTCTAAATTAAAAAGTGGTACAAGTGCACGTCACACTTAATCATTAATTAAACGGTGTCATTTTTTTTTGATAAATTTTTTGGTTTTTCTCTGCCACCATAATTTTGAGTCAACTTATTCATATATTTCAAACAAATTTAATAAACTAGCAATTCGCACGCGAGCAAAGGCAATGTGTACGCTTGAAAGGGGAATAAGGAGAAAGGAGAGGCGATTACAAATTAGAGGAATATAAGAGGAAAAGAATCCAATGGGCAATGGAGAACTGAAAGGAAGGAGGAGATGAAGAAATTAGGAAGTAAGGAGAACAAAAAATTGGTATTGTCGGAGCTAGGTGGAAATGGAGACACGATGATTAGTGTGAAAGTCAGGAGGTAGATGAAAAGCAAAGGGAAGGGAGTGATGTAGAGCAGAGTGAGCCAGTGCATTTGTCAAAGTGTCGCGTCACACCGAGTTTCCTATCTTTGTGAGGAAAGAAATGCAATAAGCGTCCAACGAAGAAAATAAAGATATGTGCATAATGATTAGAAATCAAAATTTCCAAAGAAAATGCAAATAAAATTTTTGTTTAATATTTTCAGGCCAAATATATGCGTGAATTATTATGTATTCGTATTATGACGGAGAACATGTCATGGTTACAAAACTTTAGATGAAAACCCATAGACAATTTATGAAGAAATAAAATTTTGATAATTTTTTTTTGGGTTTACAGAAGCGTAATGCCAATGTCGTTACAATATATTTTCTGTTTCTAATCAGAAACCTCTGGTATCCTAATAAACATGGTGGTTGGAGGTGTTGGGAAGGCTACGGAGGTGGGTTTCAAGAAGGGGGGAATGGAGGAAAGGATTGAAGGAGAAGCTCTCCATTCCTACAAAAATTAAGGAGGTGTGTTTTAGACATTCCTGAGTAACATTTGAATGAGAATGGTGGAGAAATAAAAATGTATTGTAAGAAGGGGACACTCGATAATGCAGCGAATGATTTAACAATTTTTTTTTGGGATTGTTGGGAGTGGGGACACACATTCAAGGCATGGTCATGTACGATCAATATGAGTGATTTACATCTACAGGATCCTCTCGATATCAAACCCCTGCAAACAATTGACGGTGACTTCATATCGGTGTTCTGAATCAGTCGGCAGTTGGTTGCGTAATTTCATTTCTTTCAATACAAAATGAACACTACAAACTCTGTTAGGTTCCTAAAAATAGTAATTGCCATCTTAATAAGCACATTGAAAGAATATCACAACATACTCTGATGCGCAATGAACACAAATTTGTGAAGCCTAGTCATGATACAAGACATTTAAGTAAAGGGTTAAGTTTTGTGGAGGTAGTTCTTTTGCCAACATTCAATGAAAAAAATGATACGTAGTGTTTCAAGTATTTTTTGTAGGATCGTGAACAAAATTTAACAAAAAGAAGCCCTACCCTAATATTTACAAATGAAATAAAATTTAACAAAAACACATACCTGGTTGGCTCTGTGCTCTGGGTTGTAGTTTGTTGGCTCTACCTTGCATTGGTGGGCTTTGTCTTGTCTGCGTTGACTTTGCACGAAGGAAGGCATGTGAAGGAAAATTGAGACACCTCCAATATATAAGATGGGGGTTCGCGCGAAGGTGGTTCAACCGAAGGGTGGTTCGCGCGAATGCCTCCCCCCCCCCCTTCACACAAACCCCTTTTTGTGCTATACGTGGTAATTTTGTGCACTATGTGGCACTTCAGGTGAAGGGGGTGTTTGCACGAACACCCCCAATTTCCCACCTTGCCCAACCTGACACTCATGTTTTGGGACACATTGTGGGACAATATTATGCTTTGACCTTGGAGCGTTGAACCCACGTCTGAGCAATAGGTCATTAACTGCACAACTCCTCCCAAAGTCTAAGCTTTTACATCGCACACACCAACGAAAAATGTAGCCGTTGAATGTTAATTGCAAAGGTCATTAACAAGGGAAATTGTGCACAATAGGGTAAATGGGAAAGTCGCATGCTATGTCACCAAATACAAGTAGGAGGGGAACTTGTTTTTTTAGAGGATCGGGCATAAAATTGTCCTAAAACATTCATTGGAAAATCGGTCTTGAATTATGGGCATGTATTCTGTAAACAAATAACAAAGCCCACTATGGAATTATACCTTCAATAGTGAAAATGGATTTACATGCACGCAATTTATAATTTATGAATAACAACAATGTCCATGCGTGCTTGTTGTAAGTTAATACAAGAATATTTACGAATTTACAATAAATAACCGGGAAAAAATAATACACTTAATAATAACTACCAGGATGAATTTATGAAAATATCTTAATTCGCCGGAGGCATTTACTTTGAAGAAAGCATTGCTGGAAAGTGTCAAATTCCGGTGGCTTAACTTTACAGGTTGCCGGATTTTAGATATTTTTGTAAGTCATAGATATTTACTATTCTTTGACTCCACATCCTTTAAATGACATCATGAGTGACCGCGGTGTTAACTCATGGTTCTGTTTTTTATACACATAAAATTGAAGCCCTCTCCGGCGTAACTTGCAACTCATTTGCAATTGCTAGTAATAATAGTATCATGCTTAAAAATTTTGATTCTACAAAGAGAATGCCAGGGAAAAAGTTTTAAGACACTTAATAACAAACAACGAATTTCTTGAATTTATCGAAATGTAGACATGCACAGCAGAAAGTGTGCCGTTAAAAGAACAAAGCGAAAAAAAAATCATTGATGCACCTGCTCACATACCTAGTATTACAATTTCATTCTTATAAAATCAACAAGCAAAAACACAATATGAAAAAAGGCGAGCTCGGGCCATCCACAATATCTAGTCATACCGCAAAGCTTACTCAATCTGATCGAAATAACAAAAAGAACCGTCCGAACAAAAGTTACTTGTAACAAAATTGTCTCCCAAAAAGAACATCAACTTAAAAATACTGCAACATAAAAAAGTTGCGTATAGTTACAACAAAATACAAGTTACAACAACCTCAAACAAACTGCAACACTAAAAACTGCATATAGTTCATAATTAAAAAACCAGAAATTAATATAAAATATAGCGCAAATAACACAAATAAAAAACTACTTTTGAAGCGATGGCAATAAACTGCAAATTGCCATGGGGGTATTTGTGCAGTTTATGTACTTCTAAAGCTATGGCAGTACACTCGTTGTTACATCATTAGCGGTCAAGTTTCCCGTCTATCGATAGAAATTTCTTCTCCCAATCTGTTACAACCCGCTATTTAGAATTCAAAAGGTCCGTCGTCAATTGCCAGAACTTGGCCCTGTTGTTGATCGATCGTGTACATTTATGGAGTCCCGTGTTCTATGGTGGGTACTGAGGAAATTGCCGTGAGGGTTTGTTGACAGGGATTTTCTGAGCTAGAGATTTGAGGTTAGAATATGTGAAGACCGGAGCCCTATGAATGAGAGCGAAATGTTTTAGACGAAACCGTCAAAAACTCTGTTTATATAGCTCGCATTAAAGTGAAATCGTCACAAAGACCGTCTTAACCGTCATTAAACCCGTCAAAGTTAATCAGCTTGCAAAAACGTCTAAACGGCCGTCAAATTAAACACAGTCGCAGAAACGTCCGCAAGGACCTTTCCCATAGGGGGAACGCCTTCGGCGTAATAAAAATGATAATTTTATAATACAATAATTTTATTGTTCACATTTTATATAATGTAATAATATAATACGTTGAACCTTCTTATTTAGAGGTGGTTTAAGTACAATATTAAAACATTATCTTTGAACCTTCTTATTTAGAGGTGGTTTAATTGTACAATATTAAAACATTATCTTTGGTGGGAATAAAACATATTTGTATGAGTGATCTTTTTGATAAATGAAAATAATAATTTCATAATAATTTCATAATACAAGAATTTTATTCCTCATATTTTATATAGCTTAGTAAAATAACATGTTTAACCTTCTTATTTTTATAATATTATAAAATAACTACACGAATTTTTTATTATGCAAAGACAATAGTGAGGATACCTTTATTGCACATACCCATAATTTACACTTGTTGGGGTGAAATTTGAAAGGGGATAATTTTTTTATTTTTATAAATTATCTTCCTTATAACAAAATCCGTTTAGGTGTAATAGTTATAGTTTTAGCTTTAAATACGTGTATATGGACACTTCAACATATTTATCTTTTTTATTTTTTTATTGATGAGGAACAAGATGAGTTATGTAGATATCAATATATCTACTCTATAGGAACTAGATTATATTAAATAGTTGATTATAATGAGGATGCCTTGCATTGCACATACCCATAATTACACTTCTTGGGTTGAAATTTGAAAGATGATAATTTTTTTTTTTATTATCTTCCTTATAACAAAATCTGCTTAAGTGTAATAGCTATAGTTTTAACTTTAAATATGTGTATCGAATACTTCAACATATTTATATATTTTTTTAAATTTATTGATGAGGAAAGAGATCGGTTATGTAGATATCGGTATATCTACTCTTTAGAAATCAAATTATATTAAACAATTGATTATAACTAGATGAATAAGGGTATGTATAAATTAGTTGTTTGCTAGGATACTTTCAAAGTGTGTTAAAATATGAGTTTTGAAAGTGAGCATGCACATACACAAAAACACAATTTAGAAGGGATGAGACTTTTGCCAAATGTTTTACTTGTAAGTACTACGCGAGATAGGTATGTTATAGGATATGCAAAAATGGGATGATAAATGTAATTGACAAGTGTAAACTCGAGACTCCATAACCTTTTCCAACATCCTCCCAACATTTTCCAAAATAAAAAGATTTAAAACAATTAATGGACAATAATAAAAGGATAATGGAAAGTTGTATTTTGTTAGACATAGTTGCGAGTTTTGACTAGAAATGAATGCAAATTGGGGAAACGTATATGAGACGTGATCATTTGAAAAAGTGTCTTAATGAGATCATGTAGTGTTTTGCCTGTAATGAATGCATGATATGCAAAAATAGTTTTTCGAAAATCCCTTCAACTTGTTTAAGTAAATGCATTAGGCAAGTGTAAAGTAAGACTCCACAAGCTTTGTTAGCATACTTCTATCTCATGGCAAAATGGGAACTTTAATAAAGGGTATGGGCATTCATCAAAGCATAAAGGAAAGTATATTTTTGTCAAATATTATAGTTAATACTCGTGTAGACATGTATACCAAATTTATAAGCGTATACACAAGCATTAACTATTTGACTAAATGACTCAAAGAAATATGGTCTCATGGAATGTGTACATTTCTTTCTTTTATTTTATTGACATCAAAATAAAATTACAAGCTAGCCTCGACATGACATCCCTTATGGAGTACTTTACAACTCATTGTATCCTTGATTTTCTACTACCATTTTCAACCCTGATTATTTCATTCATTCATACTAGATGAGTTTTTTTTTTTCAAATTATGCTCATATATAGGGGGTTTGGGATGTTAGGATAGTTTGCATTTGGAACTATAACAAGGTGCATCATGTTAGAGTTGCGATGATAAAAAAGGGACCATGTTTTATTTCAAATATCAATTTTTTTCTAATTGTTTTATACCTAGAGCATGTTGTTGAATTCATAAAATTGTGTGTAGTCTGATAATGTGCACCATTGCCTATATCTATAATATCATGGAAGTGTCTTGACATTGAATTATTTTCAAGAAATTTGAGTGTGTTTGGGATGATAAGGTAGAGGAGCTAGAGAAAAGGAAAAACAAAAAGTAGTGGTACACTTGAAGAAAATGAAAAATGCTTTGCGAGAATAAAATGTGAGAAAAGGGCTTATAATCATTCCAATGCTTGGAGATGATGGAAAGAGCATACTTTGGTGGTTTTTTACACTAACCTTTGTTATTTTGTATACTTCTTTTGTCTTGAGTAATTGTATTAATATTGTGGATAAGTTAGATCTAGATCATTTGGGGTTGAATTGCATAATTCCAATCTTCATCATTATAGACATTCTCGTATTTTATTTTCTTTTCAATGCAACAATGTTCGATCAAATCCATTACAACGTACAAAAAATGTTGGCATTTGGTGGTGGGCTTCTTCCTAGCATGTTGTGTTTTATCATGGAATATCATAATTGCAACTAATAGGATCCATGACAATCCTCTTGAAGCATTAAAACTATTTCACGAATTTGATCAATGGGTTTCCAACTTGATTTGGAGATTTAAACTGCACTAGATTTGGAGATTTAAACAAGGTATAGAATTTTACCGAAGGATTGTGGAGAAGAGAAATTTGTTAGTGGCAAGTTCCTAATAGATAATTACCCTCTTAGCATATTTTATTAAACCATAACCATATTGCATCTTCTATAGTATCTTACAAAGCTCAAATTCAAAAGCGTGTTTCCTCTTTTGCTCCTTCCTAATTGTGTTATGTCAAAACAAAATCGGGTGGCAATTCCGCCCATATCATCCAAATATGTGGTCATTCTTGGAAATAATAACAATAATTGGAATGCTCTTTTAGATGGAATGCTCGATTACAAGGAAAACTTCATGTTTTATGTTTGTAATTGCATTTCTCCTCCATTAGCTTTTACATTTGTTATACTATTTTTCAAAATACATGTATTAAAAAAATGCAGATTTTTGTACACTTGCAAAATGTTAGAATAAATGAATATGCATATATGTCTTCTCAATCCTTTTCTTTGTCAAATGTTATAATTTTTAATGCCTTGAAAAAGTATGCAAAAGTGGAAGTACTTAGAAGGATATGTGTATGGAAATGGGGTACCAAAAGGGGGTCAAAAGTGATCAATTTTTTCTGAAATCAACAAAAACTGAATTTTAACTAGCAATTCGGCATGTGTATGCTCAAAATTTGACAATTCGATAAGAATAAGAATCGTAGTGCCTGAAATCTAGTCTCTAAACTACTATTTTTTTGAAAATGGTGGAGATTAAGAAGGTAAAATGTTGTGCGCACACAAAGTGTGCCTATTTTTGTGTCAAAAAAATAACATAGTCTTGTGTGTGTACTCCCCCATATTATGAGTTACAGCAAACCATTTTACAAATCCCTTCAATAGAAATTTAGCTAAGACCATGTGTTAGGTCCCACTATTTTTTCATATTTTTTGGATGAATATATAATTTTTTACTAGTTTTAAAAGTGAACACATCTCGAAATTGAAATATATGTGTGTACACCCCTTAATTTTAAGAAAAATAGTTGAAAGTATTTTTTAATATGTGTAGAATGGAGTATAAATCGTGTTGATTTTTTTTTTGAAAACGTGGATGAGCGAATCATAAATTATGTAAAAAAATGATACATGTGTTTTGGAAAGAAATGAAGGCACTACTATAAGAAATTAAGGATGAAAACCTTAAAGTAATTGGATTTTAGAAAGAAATATATTGACACAAACATAAAATAGAGCTTGACGTCGTAGTCATGTTTTTTTGGAATATTGTCTTATAACACATGAGAAATCAGGGCGTACACTTGAAATTGTTATGTTTTTCGCAAAACACATATTTATTCACGGATTACATAGTCCAAACCTTAGGCTTAGATATATCCTATCCAAATCCAAGCCTAAGAATTAATAATTTCCAATAAAAAAACAAAGAAAATGCACTCACGTTATGATGCAAGCAAATTATAACATGATATCATTATAACACTCTTTAAAAATGAGATCTAAACACAAAAACAAAAGTACTCGTGATTTTGGTCCCACAAAGCATTGTTTTTCTGCATATTCCTGCAACATTTTATTCCTTTGAGACATTCTATATGACAATTTAGTACTTTTTATGCTTGTTACATTGATAGAAAATTCATTTTGTATCTTTTGTCTTATATAGAATCATTGTTTTGTGAAAAATTGTATCATTGTTTGAGATTTGAGTTTTTTTATTGTTTCTTATATCCCTAACATTCATAAAACATATTTTCGCAATTGTCTCATGTTGATAAATATATTTGAGAATTATGGGGAGGAGACCATAGAGACAAACACTTGAGAAACTGGAAAATCAAAGGGAATAGATGTAAAAGGGTGTGAAAAAAGAAATTGAACATGTCTTTTCCAAAGAAATTAGATGTTAACAAAAATTGTCTATTATCCACTAAAGCCGGAAATAAGAAAAAATAAAGAAAACAAGGAAACACATACAAAAATATGAGAAAGAAAGAAATCAATGTATGGAGCATAAGGTACATGTCATCTCTTCCAAATGAATTTAATAGTGAAACATATCCTAAAACACTAATTGAATCAATAAATAACAAATGTTCAAAGAATGATGATGTAATGCCAAATTTAAACTTAGATATTTAGTCTAGTATTAAGGAGTGCAATTATAACCATTTTTCTCTTTTATCTTCTTATGTTTCATGTATTGTTCTTAGTTAAGTAATGTAATGTGACATGTATGTAAAACAAACTATAGGCTAACAAACCACCTCCTACAATGTATGATATATTTCATCATAGATCTACAAGTAAATTTCATACTAAAATATGAAGAAGAAACTAGGTATTATCAGTCAAGGATGAAGTAGATTATTTTTTGAAAAATAAATATCATTAGATTGTCATGTACAATAGAGGTTATATTTAACTAAATCAAATCTTTACACATGTTTGATAATATATCATATTTTTGAATCTTGATTTAGATTTGGCCATAATATTTTCAATACCGAAATGGTTATTGATTAAGCCTTAAAATATTCCTAAATCCAGCCATGTACATACATATAGATAATTTAATTACCATAAAATTTGACAAAATTAGACATGAAATTTTCTTAGCATATAGTTGCACACTTGATTTTTTGTTCTTATATGAATATATCTTTTTAAATATGTCTAAAACCTAGATCTCAAATGATAATATATTTAGAACACATTAAGAGCTACTAACATTTATATGTAATATAATTAAATCCTTATAAAAATTTAATTATTAGAACATGTACAAAATTATGAGTGATATAGATCTAACCTTAAGAGGTGTACAAGAAGACCTATTATAAACATGTAAGAAATATAATTTCATTTAATCTTAATTAATATAGATAACATAATGAACCCTAAAATAACATAGGATGTCATACATAAAAAAATACATGTATCAATATTAAATTGTAATCTTGAGGAATGTAGAATGGTATACTAAACTCGTGCATGCATATAAAATCTTGATCTTAGTTAGTTGTTTTGAGAAATATAATAGAAAAGTGTTCATGAATGGTGTATTTTAATTTTTTTGCAACTTTTGGTGTCATGGACATAGGGGGTGAAAAATATAAACCCCCTCTTGTAAATCATATGTAGATTTGATAACAAAATTTATTAAATTACTTCCTAAGAACTATGTGAAACACTTGGTGAAGATGGAATTCAATAAATTAAAATAATATGCCAATCGAAACTGATCTCAAGAAAGAAAACAAGTAAAATTGTTGAGATATTGTATAGTGAATTTGTTAATTTGAATATAGTTACTAGAGCTCATTTGTTGGTTTCATTCTTGAGTCATACCGATATGAAGGAACATTACAAATTTTAGGTGTAAATTTTGAATGAATAAATTCAAAACCATTGGAACAAGATTTTGTTGTAAATGTGTCCAAAGGAATATTAGGTCATTGTGTACAAAAAAATAGTTCTATTGATAATATTGTATCTTGCATAGTGATATTAACTTCGGTTGTAAGTGAAGATACAACAAAGAATTGACATATCATCATTACGATCATGAATTGTTTTTTTCTTCTAAAAGACTATCATTAGATATACTAAGAGGAGAAAGACATTTGATGACTCATATGTGGAATAAATTTAGGAACTAATGTGTAGGAATCCTTGTTCTAATAGAATTGAGAAGGTAATTTTTATTTTTGAGTTAGAGGACTTGTGCTTCTCCAAATACAAGGGATGTTTTGAAACATATGATTGGTCACAATGAATATGAAGAATAATCAAAACATTGTATTGAAATAACTCAACATGAGATGAATATCAAGTTTTAAAGAAGAACATCTAGAAATATTAAAATTAGGCAAAAAAATGTACATGATATTTTGAAGCCTTGGTATGTGAGGGAAGATAAAGTACTTGAAACATGTTGTTGTCGCTTATTATGTTGAGTTTGATTATCAATATCATGCAAGTAATAACATATATATTGAAATCCCACTAGAAGCTCCTTCAAATTCGAAAAGATGTGGATGGAGCATGATGACATCTTTGACGGGATCAAGGAATGGTGGAATTGGGTGGGAGAAGGATCTCGCTCAATTTGGGCTTATTCAAAAGCTTAAAAATGTCAAAAACAGTTAAAATTTGGAATAAAGAAGTCTTTGGGAATGTTTTTGTGAGAAAAAATGAATTAAAACAGAGACTCCAAGATTTGGAAAATAAAATAAATTCACGGGGAGGTATTTGGAGGATCATTTAGTGGAAAAAATATCCTTTTAGAGTTACACATGGTATGTAGCAGGAAGAATCCCTATGGAGACTTAAATCTAGGGCTATATGGTTCAAAGAGGGTGATAGATATACGAAGTTCTTCCAGATGACCACGTTGAAGCATAGATCCTGTAATAGGATTACGGAAGTTTCTAAAGGTAACGACATCATCATAAAAGATCCGCGGATCATCAAGGAAGAAGCTCTCAGATTCTATGAAAAATTGCTCAATGAGAAGAGTGTTATTAATGATATGGTTGACTCTTTTATGTTAGAAGCTATCCCACAAGATAAAATTAAGGAGCAAAGATTTAAAGATATTACCAAAGTTGTTACTTTGGAGGAGCTTCAGAAAGTTGTTTTTACTCTTGAAGGAGATAAGGCTCAGGACCAGATGGCTTCTCTGTCAATTTTTTTCAGAAATTTTGGGAAATTTACTCGAATGATCTCCTTAGGGATGTAAATGAATTCTTTAGAATTGGAGATCTACTAAAAGAGCTTAATAATACTCACATAGTGCTGGATCCCAAAAAAATGGACGCTAAAGATTTCAAAGATTTTCTACCCATTGGCTTGGTTAATTATGTCTACAGAATTTTTACTAAGATTATTGCCACCAGAGTGCAGTTCATTTTGAATGATTTAATCTCAAAACAACAAAGTGGATTCATCAGAGGAAGGATAATTCAAGATGGTGTGATAATGATGCATGAGATTATTCATTCTATGGATAATAATAAAAAAGCAAGCATGGTCCTTAAACTTGACATGAATAAAGCCTTTGATAAAGTCTCCTGGTCTTTTCTTGACAAAGTTCTGGCCAAATTTGGTTTTCTCAGCAAATTTAGAAGAATTATCAAGGCTTGGATTTCTACTTCTAGATTCTCTGTGGTGGTTAATGGTGAATAAGTGGGGTACTTTACCAGCAGTAGGGGATTAAGACAGGGGGATCCTATATCCCCTTTGCTCTTCATTATTATGGTGGATAGCCTCAACATAACTGTTACCAAAGCTACTAAATATGGTATTCTAAAAGGCATTAAACCTACCTCTATGAATCAAACGGCTTCTCATCAGCAATTTGTGGATGACACTATCCTGCTTTTAGTGGCATCTATCCTGGAAGCTAAGGCGATCAAGTCCATTCTAAAATTTTATGAGGTTGCTTCTGGACAAGAGATCAACTTTGATAAAAGTTCTATTTTCTTTTTCAACACTCCTTTGGAAAGACATAATAGAATTGCTAAAATATTGGGATGTAAAATCAATTTACTTCCCACTACTTATTTGGGGCTCCCCCTTGGTACTAAAAAGTCTCAATCAAATTCTGGAATGATTTACTGGAAAGATTCCAAAAGAAAATGGCCAGATGGAAAGGAGCCATTCTTTCCAGTGCTGGTAAATGTATGCTTATCAAAAGCACTCTTCAAAATATGCCTATCTACATTATGTCTCTCTATAACATTCCTTCTGCCTTCAGAGAAAAAATTGAAAGGATCCAGAAACACTTTTTATGGCAGGGAATAGAGGAAAAATTCAAATATCCTGGTTGCACAGGATCAAGTGTGCACTCCTAAAAGGAATGGGGGATTGGGCATAAAAGATATAAGAAAAATGAATATGGCCTTAATTACAAAAATGGGTTGGAGAATGCTCTCGGAGGAACAACCATGGATTGATCTCATTAAGGCTAAATATCTTGAACAACAAACAACTTTCTCTTTCCTTCATGATGAACAACTTCCCCATGGTTCCATTTTCTGGAACAACTTGATTCTAGTCAGGAATTTTATCAAGCAAGGTTGTAGATGGAAAGTGGGAAATGGCAGAGACATCAATTTTTGGGAGATAATTGGTCTAATCTTAGCCTTAATGATAGATTTGGTGCAACAAAGGATAGTCTTGAACATAAATATGGTACTAAGGTCATTGACTACATGGAAATTGATGGAAATAGATCTCATTGGATAGAATTCATATGAAATCCATGTTGTCCTCTCTTCAGGAGAAATTGGACCTCATCCTCTTGAATCAGTTGGAAGTCAAGGATGAAATTTATCTGCACAAATCTAGAGATGGGGATTATACGGTTAAAACTGGATATAATTCTTACTTTGAGAATATCCAGAGTGAGTTTAATTGAAGAAAGATTTGGATGACTTAGCTAACCCCTAAAATTAATGTTTTCTTTTGGCTTGTGCTCGAGGCAAAATTCTTACTAATGATAACCTGATGAAGAAAGGATTCATTATGCCTAATAGGTGCCACCTTTGCAAAAATATTCAAGATATTAAGCACCTTTTTGTCCACTATGAGTATGCTTCAATGATTTGGAGTTATGCCTTTTCCAAGTTCAATATTTTACGGACTATGCCTAAGTTTTTCATTCAGTTTTGGATCCAACGGAATCCTCCTTTTAAGCTTGTGTTGTGAGAAGAATTTGGAAACCTGGTCATGCCCCATATTATACGGAGGATTTGGAAAGATAAGAATGATATCATTTTCAGAAACAATAAACAACATTGCAAGCTCAACTTTGTTAAGATTGGTCATGCTATTAAAGATAATATTGGGAGATTCAAACCTCCCAAAAATAAGAAATATCCTAAGAATGAAGAATATATTCTTTCCAATTGGAAGATAGGAGCTGTAAATTTGCAGATTAGAAATACCTCAAACATTGATAGGTCTTTGATTCATCGGATCCCTCCTGAGATTAACTGGCATAAACTAAACTTTGATGGTGCCTCCAAGGGTAATCCTGTTTTCTTCTGGGGAGGTGTAATTCGGGATCATAAAGGCATTTAGTTGTCACGCTTATCTTTGGTTAAATGGGGATTCGAGACAAATCATTATGCATAAGTCCTAGCTGCTCTATGGGGGCTAAGGGTTGCCAAAGATTATAATACACCGAACTTAATTTTGGAAGGGGATTCACTAAATATCATCAATCACCTAAATCAAATTTCTCCTCCTAGTTGGACTGTCAAGGACTTTATTATGGAATCTAGAAGTATTTGTCAAAATTTCAAGAATATCATCATTAGACATACTTATAGGGAGGGGAATAAGGTTGCAGATACCTTGGTCAATGTTGGCATCAATAATAATCTAACCATATGGGATAATGAAAATTACATCCCTAAGGAGGTACATAATAACATTAATGTGGATAAATATGGGCTTTCAAACGTGGAGTAGAAATAATAATGGTATGGAGCGGGCTTTAGCGGAGGTGAAAGATCACACATGTGTGAATTATCATCCTAATTACGCCACATTAACACCATTGAGCCTCACACAGGTGGGTGGGTTCTTAAAAACCGGGATAGACATAAGGAAGAAACAGATTCAAACAAGGGTTTTGAGCAAAAAATTTATAGGAATAACAGGGAGAAGAAGAAAATGGGAGGTGCACCATGCCAATTGGAGCCCTGCTATGATCCGGCCTAGAAGAACAATGAGGAGCTATGGAACCTCTTACACAAGGGTGGCATTTCCAATTTTATAGAACGCATTCAGGGTCATGATCAGAATATTTCAGTTCATTTTGCAATGGACTAGAAGGATAGAAAGGTGAAATATGGTGGCCACCATGTTACTATCAATGAAGAGTTGATTGCTGAGGCTACAGGCCTCAAATTGGAGGGTTACCATTTTTTCAACAAAAGGATTGATAGGGTAGCCGAGGCTAAGAAATTCTCTGATGAGGGAGAGGAGCTTGAATTTGTTTCTGCGGGAATTAGGGTAAGTTCTATTCCCAAGCCATTTTATGAAGTGACTAATATGATGGCTATGTATATTTCTCTGAAGGGCAATACAAAATAGTCATTGTTAAACATCTGGTTTTTCTAAATCATTTTAGAAGGAAATTTACGGTCTTCTTCCCGCACTACCTGCTTAATTCCCTTAAGCACTCCATTTTGGAATTTCAGAAGCACTCTTGTGATATCCCTCTCCACCAGGGCCTCATCTTCCTGCTCCATAAGCTTTGTGTCTCCAAATTCCCTAGCTTCCCGACCGCTCCCAGTGAACCGCATGTCACTACCTCCACTGCTCCCACTCCCATACTGGACACCCCTTCCAAATCCAAGACCAAGAACCCCAAGCTTCCAAAAACTAACACCCCTCACTCTGCCCGAGTTCTCAGAAGCACCAAAGAACCTGGAAGTTGCAAAAAAATTGTAGCATATCAGCAATGCTTTGGTTTGGATATGGCCCTGCATCGAGGGGAATCATGTGCCACATAGATTGGAGTCTCTGGAGAAAGAGATGAAGCATCTTAAGAAGGACCTGCAACGTATGGACAAGCAGAAAGGCAAAAGAAAAATTGATGATGATAATGACATTGGGAAGGATCAGATTGCTGACATTTATAAGAAGCTAAACTCACTGGACAATAGATTGGGGAGAGAAAAAGATAGACATGATCACAACATGGCTATTTTCAAAGCCATCAGTGACTTCTTAGAGCAGCAAGTTCGAAGCATTACCATGCTTAGTGGGATCCCTGACACTATTTGGGGGAATGAAAAGAGAGGAGCCAGACCATCTCGTAGCTGAATGCACATCACCACATTGGCGTTGTTCACCTTGCTGCAAACTATCCAATCGAGTGTGAGCGTCCAAGAAGTAAACTCACTCGGGCCGGATGGTGTCGTTTTTTTTCGCCGATCTTTTTGGTCTTTTTTTCGTGACTTTGCTACTTTTGTGTTGTTTTGTTTTGTTTCTTGCTTGTAACTATCTTTTGGTTACTACTTTTGGACATAGTGTTTTATCGGATTTAAATCCTCTTTTATCGCTCCTTTATAGTTATATCGGATGTTGAGCTCTTTTTGTAACAGGTATTTTAAAACTATTAACCAATAATAAAAAACATATATATATTGAAATCTCATTTTATTTCTATCATTATAATCATTGTGTTATTTGATATGTGATTTAATATGTAATCATGATCTATGTTTTTTAAGTGTATAGAAAGTTAAGAGAAGCATATAATGGACTATAAAATATCCCCTAGATATATGAGTGCATTCATATCTTCCATTCTTTACATTATATCCGATGATAATATTAATGGTCTAATGGATCGCATCAAATGTGTTTGTGACATGTGGGGGTTGAAAATATTTCCAAAAATAGATGAGGACTTAGACATGGTTCAAAGGGTGACTTATAAGAGGTGATCATTTTAGAGTATTATATTTTAAATTTTGATAAATTTTATTTTGATTAATATGTTGAGTGAACATGAATGTAACACTCAAACACATTGATATGCGCAGTTCAAGTACATCAAATAATCAACAATATTTGGAAATAATGTTACGAGGTTAGACTTGGTAGAAGAGGAAATTCCTATTTAACTTGATCATGTACGTTTCCAAAGTTTGATTAATCCTTAGATCAAGAATTCTCACTATACAAAGTGGCAGGATACTCAATTTAAGACCAATAAAGAAACATTTCTCTTGGTTCCATATTGTTTATGGTTGATTTTGTTGAGAATTACTTCTTTTCTCATCAAAAGGAAATCCACACACAATAATATCATATTGATTAGGTTACTATCATGGTTCATGTATAATATAGACATGTAAAATTTAATTTGGACAGTGTTAAAAATAAAATTGAGAAGCGGTTGGTTAAGGAGTACCACTTATATATTTGTGATGATAAGGAACATGACACCCACTTTTTGCAAAAATGTTTTTAGTTATTTTTCCAATATCTTATTCAATGAGGAGTAAAATTGGATCAACATTTTGTTTGTTTTGACGGTTTTGTGTCACGGTTTAAATCCTCTCAACCCTTTTTTCACTTGTTCAATATAATTTTTATCTCAAAATACCTCATATGTGGAGATTGTTTTAGAGTAGTCATGGGAAGGTGGGACATGATGGTTCTAGTGCATGCATAAAACATGTTCCAAATAAACAAAGATTTGATTATTAAGGGTACCGATTTATTTATGACCAAATTGTTGTTGAATGGTGTAGGAAACATTTTACAATTCAAGAAACCCCACATGAGAGTACCATGCATCCACACAGAGTGTTTTGGAAGATTATAGATATCATACATGCATGTGAAATTAAGTATATAAATTAGAAATACACATAAATTTATTTTCTTACATTTTTAATGTTATTTAGATTTATTATTTGTATATGATTAAATTGGTTTTGATTGAAGGAAAAAACATGGATGTGAAAGAATTCGAATTTTAGGTATTTGCACTTTGTGATGACTATAGATAATAATAATTGGACAATATGTATAAGGGATTATTCTTGTTTTTTTACGGATGCGTGATGAAAACATACATAGAGTGAAAAAATAAACAATGTGGTTATATAGGTGAGTGGAAGATAGTGTTTTTAGTTATGGATGATTCATATGGATCGATGAGGATGATAATTTTGAAGATGTGCCATTGATTTTACCCTATTATGACCACATATATGGACTTGATAAATGAGTCATTTTCATAAAATTATTTTGTTTGATCACCAAATTAATAATTTGAATAAATATTTATAAATAACTATAATATATCGTTGATTTATTCTAACAAAAATGTTGTTTGTGATTGTATTACAAGCAATATCTTTACAATCATGCAAAACGAAGGAAATCATGCAATAGA
This sequence comes from Taxus wallichiana var. yunnanensis, assembly GCA_018340775.1. NCBI lineage: Eukaryota > Viridiplantae > Streptophyta > Pinopsida > Cupressales > Taxaceae > Taxus > Taxus wallichiana. Next base: position 317,106,307 of record CM031239.1, read on the forward strand.
TTACTACTTGTTACGGTGTACAAAATAGAGAATGAAGTTAACAAGTGATAAAAATTTATATTGGCTCAACTATAGTGTAGGGAACATAATTAAGACATGTGAAATTATTCCAAAGTGGGATTCACTTTGTTGATAATGAACTAGACAACAAGGTATATAATTATACCCATCATATAATTGGTATCGAGTTACATCTGCATCATGTGAAGAAAAATGGAGACTAGATATAGAAGTTCATGGAAAAATTGTACATGTTATTGAACAACGAGTTGTACCACTTGGTATTATCTAGTATATTACATGTGTGAAGTCAAATTAGTTATATTAGTTAGGCATCACCTTTTGGTATGCATGGTTTATAATATCTTTAATATTCATGAGTTCAATACAATTTTATAATTTACCTATCATTATCTCAAAAACTAAATCCCTTTTCATTTTTAACGTAGGATTCTAGTTGCTAATATTTACATATTGATGATGGAATTTTCCTCTTTAAGTGGAGGAATAATGCTCTCATTCACATTATTTGTATTAGAAATAGGTCTAATTTTAAACAATTGAACTCTTATTATGTTCTAGATTGATAACTTTCACAAGAAAATCCATTTTCAATGCATTTCCATATAGAAGGAGCATAAAAGAGACTCGATTATTTATTTCGATTTTTATTTGAATTTTAGGTGCAATTTTTGTTTTTGTTTTTACATCTATTGATTTTTTTAGTGTATTTATTTTTTGGGTTGTATTTCTAAAAATTTATAATATACTTATGGGCTTGCAATTGGTGACTTTTAGGGATAGAAATGTTCGTTCGAATCGTAATATTTTTTAATTTAAGAATTTGTTTTTATATTATTTGTGATAAGAGGATAATATACCTACTATGGAAAACTTACTTTCATTATTTTAGTACAAATTAAAAATGAAACCTAACAATCTTATGATTAGTGGTAGAGAAGTAAAATAAAATGTTTATTAACAATAGAATTTGATTTATTTGAGATTTTTTCCTAACCCCAAAGGGAGGGAGCCCCATGCAACGTTGCCCGAGAGTTCCTCCATCTCCCACTAGGCACTTCTCTCCTTCAGCCTATGGTGGTGGCATAGCTGATCTCGGCGCCATGCTTTCAGCCACACTCTCCACTCTCGGGGCCGTTACATCGACATAGTCACTTGCCGCCTCTGCGCCAAGGCCGGGCTCTCTTCCTCATTCGTCGGCTCGCTACAGGTGGGATCGTAACCTCACCAACATGTGTAGGGATCTCCTCCGTATTCGTTGGCTCGCCAAACAAGGTGGGCTCTCACCGAAAGGAACAATAACCAGATCGTACCAAGCCAAGAACACATATGCTAATCAAACACCACGATCAATAAGATGAAAGCAATTCGCTAGAATAACTTTACATAAAACCTTTACAAACAAATGAGCAAAGAATATCATATATTATTATGGAACTCAATGCAATACATTGAGAATGGGCCTTGCTTAAATAGGCAAGGAATAACAATCTAAGAACCATTCAAGGTCGTAGATCAAGCCATAAATCAAGGAAATAACTAGTCATCAAAGAACTAGTCAAGACCATAGATTTAGGAGAGAACTAGACATCAAAGATCTAGTCAATACCATAGATCAAGGAAAGAACTAGTCAATACCATATATCAAGGAAAGAACTATACCTAACAACTAGATAATATCTCCTAATATCTAAATAAGATAAAAGAAATATCCACACACATAAGTGGGTGAGGATAAATATAATAAAGGTAAATAAAGTACCTAGGTGAACATGAGCTAAGGTAAATACCTACTCTAACAAATCACCTCGCCAACATGGGTGGGGTTCTCCTTTTGTCACTGCTTTAAAACATGATGCTTGGCACCCACCACCACCTCTGCCACCTTCTAAAAATTCCTTCACCTCAACCTCGCCATTCCTACGCACGTCGAAGTGGACCCAGAGGAAGAACTTGCCACTGGCTGGGAGCTTCCGGATGTTGGCAAGGACCTACCTGGTTTGGGGTGGTTGGATGATCGGGATCCACCTGCCTCGGGCATGTTTGCTGTTGTGATTGATTAATAGTGCCTTTTAAGTGTTTTCAGGTGATGCCTTTTTGTTGTACTCTCCTAGGCTTGGCCTAGTTTGACTCTTGTTGTTCTAGGCTCGGCCTAGCTTGTTCGTGGTTTTGGGGTGTGCTCTCATGCAGCCCACTTTTTTGTTGAAAGATATCTTATATCTTATAACATTAATATAATACAAGATCCATTTTCATCAAAAAAATTATTCACTATAAAAATTAATTATAAACATTTATTGAAAGGAATAAGAAATATTATCGAGAATGTAAACACTTTTAATTTTGGTAAGAGACTAGTTATTTGTTATGAGTCTTTATTATTTTAGTATATTTATACTTTATTGATTATTGATTTGGATTAGGCCTCTTCGTGTTTGTTTCATGTTTTGGCCATCTTATGTCATGTTCCTCTATTTTCCCCACTTATTTCTATTTTTTCTATACTTAGTACATTAGTTTTTTTGTCATTTTTGTTTACTTCCTAATAAACCAACTTTATTGCTTCTTATTAATTTCTTCACGTATATTTTAAAATGGGAAAACATAATTTGTCATGACAAGATCATCTACAAACTTTATATTATCACTTTTAACATACAGAATTTAACATCACGGGAAATAAATTTAATTGTTATTAACCTTGATTAATGTTGATAGTTTCTTTACTTGTATATTAGTTTGAAAATTCCATGGATAGTTTATTTACATCTCCCTAATTCAATTGTGAAGTTCCCTAATCTACAATTTATCAAAATGAATTAATTTTCTTTACTATTTTGAGTGGAAATTTTATAATTATGGTGTTGTTATATTTCATTAGATAAAAATAGTACTTATAATTTTAATATTGTTATATTTCATTAGCGAGAAATAGTTCCTCAACATGGGAACCACAAAAGGTTTTTAGGGGTCTCAAATTCTTTCATAATGTAGTCTTTCATCTTACCTTGTTCAAATTCCTCCTTTTATGTGTTGAGAGATAAAACCAAATCTTATATTGCATTTGTGTTTTGAGGCCTTAAGGAAGATGAATAAGTAGGACTACAATGTCTTTTGAAGGTTATAATGCCATTCACAATACTTAATTTTTGATATGGGTCATGTTTTTATTAGTTTTTGATCAAATATGGGGCATTTGATCTAAAAATTTGACAAACATAGACTATTGGCTAGTGGTGGGATTTGGCTAGTAGAGAAAGGAGTATTAGTGGTGTTGTTTGTTCAAGGATTTGGAGGACTGATATGGGAATTATTAGGAGGATTTTTAATAAGATTATTATGTGTTTTCAATACAGGATTTGTATATGTTGTATAAGAATTTAGTTTTATTAGAAATTTATATTTGGGAACTTATAAACAAGATCCAACTTTAATATAGATAAATTACATTTTTTTCATGTTTTTTGGTTTATTATTTACAAATGTCCATTTTATTAATGCCACATATAATTCAATTATATCTTTGTATTTACAAGAGATAAAAGTAAAATTTTAAATCCACATCCAACTAACTTTGAAAGAAATTGGCGATGAGTGATAAATGTCTTCTTTCCGTAGAAATGATTGATTTAGTATATTTTTGGAAAAAAACATTGAGAAAACTTATAATCGATGTTTCCATCATATATTTCACACTAATGATAAATTAAAAAGTCCTATAACTCTCTATTTTATGATAAATTTTAAATTGATCTCCAAAATGTCGTGTGGTATGAAAATCTAAAGAGGACAAAATTGATAGGTCAAATTTATACCTTTTAAAACTTGATTTAACAACCTGAATAATTTTTTTAGTATAGTGGTGAGTTGTTATATTATAGAAATCACATGTATGAGTATGATGTAAAATATTTGGTGGTATAAATGTGTTATTTATTTCCAATAAGACTCAAGAACAAGCCTTATGAATTTTGTATAGCAAGGAAATAGATATCATAGGAGCAAAATTATATGTAGACTTCAAAATAATAGATATGGAAGAGGAAGATAATTATCTTTACCTATTGGGAATACCATCATAATTTGATGTAGGATCACATGTTAGGTTTAAGCATAGAATCACAAAAGTTGAGAATGAAACTTAGAGGGTAATCATCCCCATAGATTATTCTAAGGCATATAAGTGTTTATGAAATCAATAGATCTTCTAAAAGAATAAATAAATGTTATATATAGATTAATAACTTGGAGGACATGTGATGTAGAACCCACACACAATGGTGTTCTCGTGTTGGCTCAATAATAGGCATCTAATGTTGTACCAATTTTCTTGAGCTACTTTACATGATCCATAGTGTAGTGTTATAAAAATAAAAGTACATAGTGAATTAAAGATTGAATCCCTAGATATTACAAACATGTGAAGCATGAAAACCTTGTCTATTTCTCTAAGTTTCTAACCCTAAAGTTATAAATTGCTTGTACTTCGAGATTCAAATTTCAAAGTTGTACATGATAATCTCTAACTCACTTGTTCATCCGAAGCATCAAGAGTTAAAATAAGCAAAAATGGTTTTATTGTAAAATTTAGTTTAAATTAAGATTTTGATGTTTTTGTAGTTGTTTGGCATGGGTTTAAACCCATTTGCACCTTTCATTGTGTGTAGAGGGGTCATTTTGGAGTATTTCTCCAAAATGCACAATTTAAATATTTGAATTTCCTAAGTGTTAAGATTTTAAATGTTGGAAAAGGGATAATAAATTTTGTAAAATGTCTTCAAGGGCCTAATATAATGTAAATAAAGTGGTATCACCCATCCAAGTTGGGTTACTCATGTGTTAGTGAGCTCTTACCATGGTTAGGTAGTAAAATTGGTTGTAACCACTTCATTTAGAGTATATGAAGAGAAACATTCAAATGCCGATGAATAGGTAGATTTGGGGAGCTTAAAAAGTCAGTTGGTAGAGTTATAAATAGGAGAGGAGGAGCCATGAAGGCTCAAGAATCTGTATGTAATCAAGAAAGGATTATGTGAATGTAGATAACCTTTGGAATCAAGTTACATAATTTTGTTGATATGAGAAATGGATGAAATGGGTTGTATTATTGTATTTATCCAAGTATTTATGATTTTATAATGTCGCTTCAATGTTTTGAGATCAGAACTTGATTATAGGTTGGTCCTTGTGTTGATGATAATGAGGTGATATTGGTTTATAAGAAATTTTTCCTTGTTTTTGTATGAAAAATTTGTTTTGGTAGTATTTTCAAGTGTTTGCATGTTTTTGAAAGCATATATAGGTTTTATCAAGAAGAGATGAATTTAATATAAACTTTATATCACATGATAAGTAGAGGTGTTGTGTTTATTTCAAGGTAAGTTCTTTATGATGGTGATTTCTTGCAATTCTTGCATAGTTTGATGGTTGAAAAACATGTTTGGAGGATTAATTGTAGGGTAAGTGCACAAAGATGGGGGGCCAAAAGGGGGTGAAAAAGGACACCTTTTTCTTGAAATCAACAAAACCTAAACTTCATCTAATAATTAAGCATGCCTATGCTCAAAATTTGATAAAGTAATAAGAATAAGTATAGTAGAACTCAAAATCTAATTGTTAAGCTACTATTTTTTTTTTTGAAAATGGTTGAGATTAAGAGGTTCAAATGTGGTATGCACACAAAGTATGTCTATTTTTGTGTAAAAAGATAAGAACCTATGTGTGTGTGCCCCCATTTTTTGAGTTGTATAAATTTTTTTCAAATCCCTTTGGTAGAAAGTTAGCTAAGACCATGTACGAGGTCCCACTAAATTTTCATAATTTTTGGATGAATATATAATTTTTTATTAATTTTCAAAGTGCACATATCCTCGAAAATGAAATATTTGTGTGTGCACCCCCATAAATTTGAGAAAAAGTCATTTTTTGAGTGCGTGTAGAATGGATTTTAGAAAGACCACCTTTTTTAAATTTGCATGAAAAAATTGTAAATTGTGCACCAAAACATATGCATAGGTTTTTAAAAGAAAACAAGGCACTAGTAAAATAAATTATGGATGAAAGCATTAAAATAATCAAATTTTAGAAAGAATTATATCATCATCAAGGTAAAAACGAGCTTGACATTGTAGTATAATTTATTTTTGAATATTATGTTTTAATGCACAAGATATTGGGGTGCACACGTGAAATTTTGATGTTTTTCTATCAAACACGGTTTTAATCACGCAATACAAAATCCAAACCTATGGTTTGGAAATCCAAGCCTTTGGATTGGGTATTCCAAACCCCAACAAGATGAAACGTGAGTGCGTTATAATGCGCTAGCGTTATAATGTGATCACATTATAATGCACTCGTGTTCCTGTTTCCAATGTAGAATATGTCCATTTGGGAGGGATAAAGTGGAAAAACACATAGAAAACCATAACGCAAGTGCATTATAACGCGACCTATATTTTCCCTTTTCGTGTTATAGCACAACCAAGCCATAATGTGAGTGTGTTATGGCCAAAATGGCCAAAAAATGGATTTGTGTCCACTTTTTTGCCCCCCATCTTTGTGTATACGCCTTGTATAAAGGCTTGAAAATGAATGAGTAAGGTGTTGACGGATGTTAGGAAGAGTTTTCATAATTTTTATGAGCCTTTGGTGTTGACAAGGATCTTCATCGAACTTTGAGTAAGCCTAAGACATTAGGAGATAGCCATGAAGTTAGGAAGAAGCCACAAAATACTAGAACAAACCGTGGGAAACATGAGGAAATTCGTAGTATTTTGACAAATCCACGGTACACTACAAAAGTCACGATACATGAAGGAAGCCACACTACACTATAGGAAACCACAAAATCCACAAAAATCCGCATAACAATCATAGGTTAAGACAAGACAAGACAAAAAAGTCGACAGAGGCGCGAATCAAAAGAAGTGACTCTTGGAATGTTTTGTATTTTGTATATTTATTGTAATTAATCTATTTTATATAAGAGCATCATAAGGAATATATGAGTGAGTGCCACAAGAGAAATATATGATTGATATGTATGAGAAGTAAGATATATGAGAGAGAATAAAGAGGATTTGTGTATGAGAATGAGACTAATGTAATGAATATTGAAATATGAATGAAGATTGATGTTTTGGAGCAAAGCACTGTTATGTGTTTTTACATTATTTTTGTTCATAACTTAGAATAGTTTAATTTTCCTATGTACATCACTAACAATAGGTCAAACTTATTAAATATCACACTGTTGTTGAGGTTTAAGGTCAACATTTGGTGTCTGAGCCCATGTTCCTTTTGTTAGTTGGATGTTAGAAAAATATCACCACCATGATATTGGAAACCAACACTAACATAAATTGAAGATTGGTGGGAAAATCAAATTGATATATTTGTCAAGGGAGAAGCAAAAAGAATCAAATCATCATACAAAGAAACTAAGGCGGAGATACTTGGAGAATACGAAGAAGAATTTTGGTCTCACTTCCTCATTTTTGTGGCCTTACAAATTAGCACACGCAAAGAGGGTAGAGTGGTCAAGATTACACTTAAGGAAACCATTTGAGTGGACTCAAGAAAAGTTAAATATTCTTAGAAATCTTGATGAGCCTTGGACTAGAGAAATTGATTATTGGTACGAGACTACATTAGATTCATACATAATTACTTGGGCCATACAAGGTTGGACCAACTTCGATTACAAGAAAGGAGAAGTTTTAAGTGGAGCAAGAGGTTGATTTATTAAATTAGTTCCATTTTTAATTAAAGTTTTGATGGTAGAAAAAAGTTTAATCAAAAGTGCATAAAATTTCCTTTAGGGACAGCACCGTGGGATGGCGTACGTGAAGGGGGCGATCCAAGAGACATAACTTATCATAATTAATGGGGTGATAATGTAGCCAAATTCTAAACAAACTTGATATTCTGCAAATAACATGAAATCCAAAAGAAATAAATCTCCTTCTTCGTTATTGAATAATGAATTACAATGTTTCCTAAATAGGAAAACAACTCCCAACTCGAGTTGCCAAGCAAACTCTAACTAACTTGACTAAATCTACTCTAGGTGGCGGAAATTACTATTTTTAGCAGTTTACTAGAACCTGCTATTCTTAGTAAGTTTGCATGCTTATTCGTACGGGCACATAAATTTCCATGCATCTTCTACATTCCTAAATTAGAGGAATTTCCAACTTTCTAACTCATAATGCAACTAATAGACTAAAATTAACTAATGCCCAAAAATAGGAAAAACTAAACTACAACTTAAATTCTAATTTTTCGGCCTCAAGATGGTGGATTTAGGGCCGAAAAAGTTCCAAAATCTTTCCCCAACTAGTAGGGCTGATTTCCACTGCGTTCGTCTCATCAAAACATGTGGTTTAAAAAAAATGGACTCAAACGGACACCCGGAGCTCAAGTTATGACCTTGTCAAGTTCCTGCTAATTCTAGCGCATCGGTGATGCTTAGGATATGTAAATATGACGACATGAAGAAAAGAAAAATAAAAAAATTACATAGTTGGAAAAAATAAGATTAGGAGAATTAAGGAGAAGTTAGTATCTTAACAAAACCAATCAGAATGAGGAGGATGGAAGAGAGATCTAGGATATCCGCAAAGGAGTTAGAGAAGAAGATAGAGAAACAAAAAGTAGCAAGGGAGGAAAGAGTGAAGAAATTGAATGAAAGAAAAGAAAAATTGAACAAAGTTAAGAAAGTAGAGAAGAAGGAAACACCCACTTTGAGTGGAGGCCAACAAGTGGCTAACCCGGAAATGGAGGCGGGTACACACAAAGTCTTTCTATAATACCCTGAGTTGGAGACCAAATTTTGGTTACACCACGGCTCCCTCGTGGCATAAACTATTTTAAATAGTCCAATACAACAAGCATTATTGAGGTAGGCAATACTAGTACAATATTTACAAACATTAGTAGGAGGATTAAGACCAGGACTTAGAGAAATAGTCGACACAACAAGATGGGAAGAGATGAGAGAAGAAACTCCATTATTAATTAAAGAGAAAGGAGAAGAGGAAGAAGAAGTTGCTGAGATGAAAGAGTTAGTTGAAGAATTTGGAGAGAATTTAAAAAAATAGAGGAGAAAGATGAGGAAAAAGATAATCCTGAGAAACAAGAGAAAGAGGAAGAAAAACAAAATAAGAAAAGAAGGAGCGACGAAGGATTAGAATACAATTATAGGTTAAGAAATAATAAAGATAGGAAGGTAATTATGGATAGTTATGAAGAGTCGCCAACTAAGGATGTGTCCCCCAACCACCACACAATCCCAAAGGAGATGACCCCCCCGGATTGGTCACCATTCCAAGTTCCACTTCAAACACCAATTCGAAAGATAGAAAAGGGAGAAATTTTGGAAGAAAGATATCATCAATTGTAAGAAGAAAGTCAGAAGAGACAAGAAATTGTAAGAGAATTCAAAGAATTGTTAGGAGAGTTATATTTTTATATTGAGTTATCTAGAGATAAAGGAAGAAAGAGTAACTTGAAAAAGGTTCATAATCAATAAAAGATGGTAAAACCAAAGTGAAAAAAATCTAGTTAGTCAACCCCAAGTACATTCTCAACTTGATTATAAAGATGACACATAAGATTAAATTACCAAAGTGTTTGAAAAATATATAAATGGTGTTGTGGAAAATTTATTTATATTGGATTCATACTAGAAGAGTAAAAACATCACAAACAACACAATAAAATTATATGATTTCATAGGTACTTTGAGGGACAATGCATTATGATGGTATATGAAAATAAATGCACATGGAACTAAAGATTGGGATGTCATTGAGAAATAATTTAAAACATGCTTTCATTATCCTGAAGCACCATCAAAAGGAGTGAGTAAAATGAGAGACCTTTTTTAGGAAGAAAAGGAAATAGTCAAGGAATTTTGACATAGATTCAAAAATGTAACCAGTAAAGTTGGAGGAACCTCTCACAGACAAAACACGTATTGAATGGTTTACTTCAGGATCCTCCCTTATATCAGAGCAACATTGGATGGACAAACTTTCAACACTCTTCATGGAGGCAATAAAGATGGAAATTAGAGTGGAGGCCCAACCATGGCGTAGAGAAGGAGAGACATCATTAAAAACATAATTGGAGAGAGTACAATTGGAGCTAGCCAAGTTAAAACTCCAACAAGAAATCCAGAGAAATGAAGATCTTAAAAATAGTTCATTGCCTAGAAGTAACATAAGGCCTAAGATTTGGTGCATGATGTGTTGTGTCAAGGTCATAATAAAATGGATTGATCTTACTTAGAGAAGTCAAAGAGAGTCGAACTGTTAGACAACACTCAATGCAACCTAAAATTCACTATGAATAACCAAAGCGCGTTGGCACATCACTCACCCGAGTTGAGCACTCACATAAAGCACGCGAAGGAACTAAGTTCTCCTTTAGAGTTGCTTGTAGAAGATGTTAGTGTGATTATGTTCAAGCATATTCAGATTCATAACTAGACATAAACATTCCACAGTGCATAATCCAGGTGTATATATTAGAGAATAATGATAAATGAACTAAACAATAACTATGATAAGATTAACCATACAAGAGACTGATTTAGTTACGTCTAATACCATTATTCAACAAATATACTCCATTTCGTAAATACTATAAAAACATAAGATTTATACACCGTAAAGTATCTCCATGAGTCATGTGTGCGTCAAAACCCGCAACACAACTCTATAATAATTCAGTACTTACTAAACTACACAATTCAATACATATTTATAGGGGTGGGGACTTGCCCTTCACCATCCATACACTTCTAAAAATAGGTCACATGTTGCTAATAACCATACGCGTTACAATAGTATGAACAACATGCAAGTGTTCTAACAATAGATGTCCTATAGTTAACTCCAAGTAGAAATCCTATTATTAGCTTAAACTATGCATGACGCTTATCTGCTGCTTATTCCCAAAATACCATTACGTGGAGTGAAATTATTCATCTCTATGTGTGCTCTGCATGCTATCTCCAAAAATATCCCTTATCCACAAAACAACTAAGTCCCGATCTTGGGCGCTTTAATACTATTATAGCACCACTCGCTCCAACGTCCTTTATTCACATGCCCAATACTTGGATTATTTTTGGTTGTTCAACATTACCCCACACTAGAGTACATTTCCATCCTAACGATGTGAATTCCTTCATATGTCTTCAATAATAAATAATAGGTAATGAAATAATGAAAATAATGAACCAAACTCTGTACAAAAGAATGAAGTTTATTCTGCAACACCCTCTTCTTCAACTAGAAGGATTAATTATGGATATTCATTTTTGAGCTTAGCCTCCAAGGTCTATCAGTCACTTAGTGCATTCCTCATTTTCTCTAGAATATCAGTGGCTATGTCATCCAATTCATCCTTAGAGAGTTTCTCTTTCTCATTTTGTAGTATCCGGACAACATTGGCCATACCTGACAACATTCCCTCCATGAGGTCCATCTTCTACGCTATGATTTTTCCAATCTCATCAATTCTTTCCTTGTGTGGATCTTGGGCTATTGTAAGGGAATTATGATTTATTTTACCAAAGTGCAAATTTTATGCATGCCCAAGTGTTTCATCCTTCATCGCCTTCAGAACTTCATTATCCTCTACTAAAGTTCTGGTCCTTATTATGGTGTCTAGCGCCACACATAAATTAAGAGCTTGATTGGCTCTCTTCATCTCATCCTTCAATGTTTGGAGCAATGCCTCATATATTAAAAATTTTCTATCAATAATGTTCCTTACTCTCCGCTTCTTCCCATGCATCCTTTTTCTTGGGGAGGTGCATTGGTCCTTCCTCCAGAAGTAGGTGAACTATTGTGCGCAGATAGTGCAACTCAGACTTGAAGTCCTGAGGCACCTTCTCCTAAAACTTAGGCCTCTTCATTAAATATCATCTACAATCTACTCCACCATCTTCTTTACATTTTGGGCCTCCGTGACTACATTATCACGCTCTTGAGTAAGGCACTTGATTTATGTGTCCTTTCCCTTTTTAACCTCCAATAACATCCGGATTGTTTCTACCTGATCCATATTTCGGTGCGCTACTTCTATGGACACCTTAATCAAAGCATTTCTTACCTACTCATCTGAAAACTGGGTTGGCTTAGTGGTCATATGGCACGTATGAGGTGCCTTCCTCATCTTCTTGAAGTGCACACCTCCTCCTCACGAAATCAAAATCAGGCTCATCCATGTGAGTCTCCATACCCCAAGATAGCTGTTTGCAGAGTGCGTGTATTGGCCATTTTAGGGTCCATCCAATCCCATCCATACAACTATTTTTTTGGTAGTGTACTCTGGAAATGGGTTTGAATAGTTTGTGAAGGGTCATTCATATAACCCAAGTCTTGAGTACCTACCACTTCTTCTTCTTCCCCATTCATGCAGCATGCTCGCCAACATCCTCGTGTGCTAATGTGCCCTCTTATTGTTATTCAGATATGCTTGCATCCCGTGGGACAATTCCTTCAACCACCTGGTTAAATTCCTCTTCATCTTTCCCTTCTTTTTGCTTGGGGCACATTAGAACTTTTGTATCTCCACCAACACTTCTTTCTCCTTCACTAGAGATATCTTCATGAATACTCACATTGGGGTCTATAGTCTCATATACTACACGCTCGCCAATATCTTCATCATCCTGTATTTCCACACTGGGGTGGCCTCGAGATCTATCTCCACTCATTCTTGGAGTTTCCTCTACTTCCTATGCGCTTGGATGTGGGGATTCCTCCTCACTATCTTTTATAGGAACATATTTCCTACACTTTCTCCTCTCCTTCTCTTCATCCTTTACAGAGTCACATGTGGTGATTTCCTTACTGGATGTGAAGTTCAGCATTAGTGTCTCTTGAAGTGCACCTCTTCCTCAGAATCCTTTTGGTATGCATATTTCTCGGTGTTGTCTTCAGTTCCTCTTGTCTTAGAGAAGGGCGGGTGCAACATTCCTTGAAGTCCCCACTGTTTGCTCCTTCTTAGGAGGTCTGGAAGAGCCATATCCGCACCCTTCACCACTTTTCCATCCTTGAACCTTGGTCTAAGGTATATATAGATGCATGTTGGTTTAATCTACCCTATAAACAAACTCTTCGGTGTGATGTCCACAGTATTAGACTCCATAGTTTCGACATAGGCCTCCTTACCTAGCCATACATATGTTTTGCACAGAATGTGAATATCTCATGGCCGTCAATTTTTTGTGAAAACTGGAGTGACGTGTGTCATGAAATATATTTACAGAGTCCTTAAAATATCTTACAAAGAAACACAAAAGGAAAATTACACCACATGATCTTCCCTCCAGGACTTCATGTGGAAGCGCCCTGAAATGTTGGTAAACTGCGAATTCAGCTTCTCCATCCAAAACCTTTGGTATCTCGCGTGGAATGTGCCATTCTCCCTCAAATGCCCTGTGCAATCTCCAGAACCACTTTTCCAAGTGCTCTTTGTATGTGTTGGAAATAGACCCATGCAATGTGTACTTGGCATATATTTTGGCTGGGGACTTGTTCTCCAACGGAAACTCCCATATGTTTTCCCTAGACCATCTGGTACCCCAACTTCATTGAACACAATTAATAACAATATTGCGCCCAAGTTATCTTCTCACCTTTTGTACTTTGATTCACACCTCATTCACTAAGCTCTTTGTAATGTATCCAATGATGTTGTAGTAGGTCTTTTTGGCCATTTTGTGCGCTATATGCAACCAACACATATTCACCTCATTCCATCGCTTAGTGACACCTAGCTTACTCCCTAATAACCGCGTTGCTACTCTGGTGGCCATGTCTAAGATATTGGTGATATTGAATTCTTGGCCCCCTTCTTATACTAGTATAGGGATGTTGTGGCATCAATTCCCTCCTCATCCGACGAGTCTCCAAAGAAGCCCCGATCCGTGTCGCGCATCCTTGTTACCTTCCCGATCAACTTGGCAGTAATCCTTATTCTCCTTCTTGCAAAGTAGAAAAAATCTTCATGGAAATGTGACATCAGCCACTGGTACAATTTCTTGGGCTTTCCAACGTATGGCAACTCCAGGATCTACATTATGCCCATGCTTTTAAGTAATTTTTCTTTCATGCGGTGTCCAAGATCCTAGTGTCGTTTGTCGGTCGTCGGTTAGTCTTTCTATAAACTTCGGATGCGAAGTTCTTTAGACATTTTTCCGTGCGATGATTAATCTCTGGGACCCTATACTACGTAACTTTTATTTTCCATGGTCACCCTTCAATGATCCTTCTGGATACACCATTTCCACCATCGCCCCTTTTGATTTTGTAAATATGTAAAAACCCTAGCTACAAAATGAAAACACTAATTGCCCGCCCATCATGTACATGCATCACTTCTTAAATCCTACTTTCATGCCTAGGTACTCAACACCGTGCTTCACAACGTGACAAGATTACTCAATCTGCAGAATGCTCTTTATCTCCAGCTCTTCTCACACTTTGTAATTTCTTCTCAAGTTTGCAAGGTAGCAAATGATGTTAAGAACACTGAATTTAAACTAAGTTTCAAAAATTCCCTTCATTAATTTCTCCACCTACCATCGTACATGATATTAATTCTTATTGAGCACGTTGTGTGCCTCCTCTTCCCGCACTACTATTTCATGCGCCTCAAACTTTTACGCCTTAGTCATAATTTCTGGCACACCGCTACTTATTTGTCACATATCTCCTCTACCCGTGCTTCCTTAATTTGAAGTATTTTATCCAATGTGACCCAACATATGTAATCTCTAATGCCATAGCCTCCCTTGTATTATATTGAGCACCCAATGATTTACTTGTGGTCTTAATTTTTAGCAATTATTCAGAATTTCTCATGAATTTTGAAACCTTGCTCCTTTTGTTCCTCTTGTGGTTACCCGTGAGTTTATTTCTTTTCCATACCTCCTTTATCCACCCCACACTAAGGGTATGTGCAGTCCTTTGTGCATATAAACACTTTAGATTATGATCAGCTTCTAGCGCGCAAACGTGCTTATTACACAAAACACTAAACTAAATTGACAAAGCATAATGATGAAGAAGGAAATACATTAAATGAAATACAATAAAGGAAATCTAATCTAAATGGAAATATTTCCTTATTACAAACACCAAGAAGGCTTATTTATAGTAGGGTTTTAACCTACTCCCATTTAAGTAACCGGGTAACCGTGTTCCATCAAGTGCCTCTAACTGGAAAGCTCTTGAGTCAAGCATGTGAGTGATAACATACGGTCCCAACCAATGTACCTTAAGCTTTCCTGGGTGGTGTAGAAACTTTGAATCATAAAGAAGTACCATATGCCCGACCTCAAGCTTCTTATCCTGATGTGTCTATCATGCCATGCCTTTTGTCTAGCCTTTTCCTGCTTTTGAATCCAACGTGTTATGGTGTGCCTCTCATCCAACTATATTAACTTGTCAATTATTTCTTCCAATGCTTGCTCATCAGCTAGACCTCATGTGCGCACAATACACAAAGAAGGTAACATGAATTCCATGGGAAGAATTACTTCTATGCCAAACACCAAATGAAAGGGTGTGGCCTTATTCAACCTTTTGTAGGTTGTTCTATATGCCCAAAGTACAACAAAAAATTTATCATCCCAATCTTTCCTTCCAACATCACAAATATTTGTCAAGGTCTATCTCAATATCTTGTTGAAGGCCTCAATAGTGCCATTTTCTTGAGGGTGATAGGGTGTGGTTTTGTGGTGCATGACCATAAATTCATCCAATAATATCTTGATTTTCTCATTCAATAAGTGTGTTCCCCTATCACTTGTTAGAATCAACATACATCCATACCTAGCAAGAATATTTTCCCACAAAAAACTTGCTGATGTAGCCACTATAAAATCCTTTATAGGTGATACTTATGACAACCTTGTAAGCTAATATGTACAAGTGATGATGTAACATAATCCGGTTCTACGCGTGGTTAGGGAAATAGGACCCAAAAGTCTCTTTCCCATTTTTCAAATAGCTCTACACTAGTAATAGGCCTCAAAGGCATTTCATCTCTTTGCCCAAGTTTTCCAAGGTGCTGACAATGATCATATGCCTTACAATACTCTTTATAATCCTTGTACAGGGTCTCCCACCATAAAACAACAAGTATAATCTTGCACACGGTGGTGTCACCTACATAATGCCCACCTACAATACCGCCATGAGCCTCTTCTATGATATTCATGTGTTCATGTTTCAGTACACACCAATGCAATACTTCATCTCGGCCTAGTTTGTATAAGTCACCACTGATCAACATGAAAGGTGTGGTGCGAATCGCAAGTTGTTTCTTCTCCAAGGATTTCATTCCTTTGGCACCATACCGTACGTAAAAAAGACCGCAATATCCTCCATTCAAGGCACATGGTTTAACTTGTATGTGCATTTGGCATTGTATCTTTAATTGTTTGTGCATCCTCTCCTAATTGAATTCTTGATAAGTGGTCTAGGCTAGAATTACTTTTACTGGTTTTACCACGACTATAAAGTCAAATTCTTGGAATAAGAGAACCCATCAACATATGCACCCCTATAAAATGGGCTTATTTACCAATTATTTCAATGCCATGTGATCTATATAAAACACAAAAGGTGTTTCTAACAAGTACTGTCTAAACTTATGCAACACATAGATCATCGACAAGGCCTCACGCTCTATAGTTTTGTAGTTACGTCCAGAGTCAACTTTCTACAAGAAAAATAGATAGGATTATTGATAATACCTTATCCAGACCGAGCTAATCTGTGCCAATGGCCATGCCAAAGGTGTCCACATGTACGTGAAAAGGTTGGTTCCGTGAGGGAAAAAACATAATAGGCACCGTATTAAGCCTTTCCTTCAACGCTTAAAATGTGCACTATTGTGGTTCTCCCCAATAGAATGTCCCTTTTCCTTTTAGTAACTCCTCCAATGGCACTACAATCTTAGCATATCCTTTGATAAATTTTTTGGTAATACCTTGTGTGGCACAAGAATATACACACCTCACTCTGACTAGTAGGCTCCTCCAAGCCTATGATAATTACAACCTTAGCTGGATCTACTAACAAACCTTCCTTGCAAATAATATGCCCTAACAAAGTTCCAAAAGGTGTAGCAAATACAAACTTATTGATGTTTAAGGAGATGTTTAGATATCTACACCTCTCAAACATTAAGTGAAAGTTATCACAATGATCCTTGAAAATCCCATATACTATCCAATAATCCAAGTAAACTTGCAAGAATTTTTGAATAACATCCTGGAATGCTTGAACAAATATGTGCGAAAACACTACAGGAGCATTCTTTAGACCAAACGACATCATTGTATATGCAAAAATTCCCCATTCAGTGGTGAAAGTTGTCTTCTCTTGATCCTCCTTTACAATTCTTACCTAATGATACCCAGAGAATCCATCTGTAAAAGAGTAAATTTTGTGCCCTGCAATGCCTTCTAATATTTCCTCGGTGAAAGGTGTAGGAAAAGGATCAATCACACATGCAACATTCAACTCCATGTAGTCCACACAAATCCTAATCCTGCCATATTTATTTATACTGATTACCATGGGGCTAACCCACTCTAATTCTTTTAGGGGCTTAATGATGCCAGATTTCAGCATCTTGTCAATTTCTTCTTTAAATTTTACGCGTTGGTTAGGGTTCATCCTGTAAGGTCTCTTCCTAACCGGGTGCACACCTTCCTTTAACTTAATCCTCATCTCTCCTAAAGACTCATGCACTCCTTTTAACTCATGGTAGCCCCTAGGAAATAAGTCCTGGAAATCATGTAGTAACTCAATTATCTTAGCCACCTCAGAATCAGACCAATAATCTCCAATTATGGCCTCCTTAGGTTCAACATTCATGCCAATGTTCACTTTCTTGGTCTTCATAAGTTCATGATAGGCACACGCCTTATCATCCACACTATCTAAAATCTCGCACGTACCTTCTAAATGGTCAATGTCTAATTTTTCTACTTCTTTCTCATCCACTATGTAGACAATCTTTCCTTTCTCCTTCCCAAGGTAAGAACACTCAAGTAATGCGACATTTGTCTCATCTACTTCATCAAAACATGCTCATGGGTCTGCTCACCAAATAACTCCTGAATGAGTTATTTAGCCTTTGCACTATCTCCCATAGTCAAGCACTTCATAACCCATAATGCCTCTTTTACCGGAGGTTTAGTGGAGAAGTATTCAAAAGTCTGGATCATTCCGCTATCAATTCTTGCCAATTTCAGTCTCCTATGCAGTTCCACATAAACATACTAAGCGCATGTGCAGCCGCATAAAGTAAAATAAAGTTTTTGCACCCATAGTGAAGGTGGTAAAGCTTCATTCCCCTTTGTCCGAGTCTCTCACAAGTCCTGAACATGGTGCTGAACAAGATGATTACCATGATATATACATATTTGAGTAGGTGCATTGCTCTTGAGGAACCAGGTTATTAGAGCAATTATCACTTCATTCCATTCTATGATATTATCTCTGTGAACCATCCACCAAAGTGCATTGTTATCCCGCGCAGGGTATACACTAACATAATTCTTCTGTCCACTTGATCATTCCACTATTCCTCCATGGCATGCATGAATACCACAGGTGTCCTTCTCTAGTGTGCCAGTGGTACAAAGTTGTTAGCTATCCTCCTAATGTAGTGAGGTCTTCCTCCTCATGCATATGTGATTATTACTTCACGCCCAACCATCTTGTAGGTGTCATGCACCCAATTATCACAAGCAACACTTGTAGTATCACTAATAGACTGTGTATCTTCCACCGGAGGATTCCTTCCTTAAATGGCTCAAGTACTTATGGCTCTCAAATGAAATGCACATAAATGTTGTTTAGGTCTTCCTCACTCAAAGTTTCAACATAAGGTGAAAATTTCCCATCTCAAAGGGATAATAACCCATTCTTATTTGTTATCAAAAATTATATACCCCTTATTGAACCATAGATCAACATTATTTGCATAACACTAAAGGAACCCAAGTAGAGCTAGGAATCTGTCTACTTTTGCAAGCGCTAAAACCTCAAATTCCCTAGTGAACTTGGCCCCTTGTATAGTAATGGATGCATCCTTTAAAACTCCTATCGGGGTGGCCTTAGTTTGATTTTCCATAAACAATACATTAGAGGATGACTATAATGGAGGTCTACCCATCTACACCCATGCATCTAAAGTAAGCACATTAACTTCCGCACCTATGTCAATCAATATATTTCTCAAAATCCAACCATCCACAACAACATTCAGAGTGATCTCCTTGTCATAATCCAAGCTATGAGGGGGAAATTAGAATACAGGATATGTCGTCCATTCTCAATACCTACACATGGAGTGTTTCCCTTTAACCAATTCCCTAGTAATGGAATAATATTCTCTGTCGCAACATCATGTATACCTATTTCAAATCATCAACATTTAACCTGGATCATCTCTGCTGCTCTCTCTTTTGTTTTAAATTCCGTGACTATTCTTTTAAACACCGTATTTCACCCTAAATATTTCTGATCACCTCCATGGTTTCTTGATAAACCTCCTTTTGATGTTTAGGATCGGGTATCATGTATGTAAAACCTCATCCTTGGTAATGTTAGGCTTTTTCTTGCAACACTTCTTTAGCGCACGCAACTTCAACACATGTAGTAATTTTCATAGGTATTACCTCAAGTTTTGGTGCCAAGTTTGGCATCCATTGATTTTCCATGACACACTGTATTCTAACCATCCTGTGCCCTTGTTCTTCTACTTATGCTACTTTCTAAGATGATCATATAAGTTTAGGAACTCCTCATAGTTATGATTCTTTCCACAAAAATAACAAGTAATATTATGAGGGAATTCATGCTTGTAGTGGTCAGGAGATCCGCATGTATAACATGTTCCATGAGGAAACTCACCTCGTCCACCACCATGGCCTCGGCCCTAAATCCACCACAGTATCCTCGACCTCTACCACAATATCCTTCAAAGAACCTTTCGTTCTGATCGTAGTGCCCTTGAGTGTGATCATGATCATGGTGCTCACTTTTACCTTTAGATTTATCTCGATACTCATGTCTATCATACACCAATATCAATGACATCATGGATATGATCAATCAACCTACAAGCTTCAGTATTGTGAGTTGTGGACTGGTAAATCTTACAATAGCCGAGATACATTCTTTCTTATTACACATTGTAACAGTGGGCAACAAGTTGCATCATGGTGTAAATGACATATCTCGTAGTCTATCAATAATGAACTCATTGACCTGCGAGGACAACTATCCTTAGTGTGCCCCTTAACTTCATAATCTGTACACCAAATCCCAGTGCATGTCTCATGCATGGATTTGGCTGATATTTTCTCCAACTGCTTTGCCATTGCTGCAATCTGAGCTTCCAGGAATGGGCTCACACATGTGTCTATACTTCTGACTGCCTCAGCACACAACACTGCTTCAAGCACTTCGTGCAGATCCGTATATGTCTTATGTGACAATGCCCTCCTAAAAGGTGTGATCAAGCCTCCAATGAACCACTGTGCATGCTGAATTGTATGGATATCATACAAAATTTTAGACAAAAGTGTTTTGAAATGGGCATCATATTCCCAAACACTCTTAGTAGTTCCTGCTTAATATCCTTAAGCGCTTATACTCTTCTGCTCGAACTCAGGGATATAAAATTCCTTAAGGAAAGCATCCCGTAACGTTGTATAATCTACGCAAGTCTGATTAGGGTCAAAATTCTTGTACCAACTATGTGCACATCCTTGCAACATATTTGTAAACTGACTTACCTTACACTCAGAAGTTGTGATCCCTTTTACGTGCCACAATATCTCACACATGTGCACATGCTCAAGTAACATCTTCTATTCCATTATACTACGGAAGATGAAGTAACATCTCCAAGTAAATATTATGGGGTTGGTGAGGACCGTGCCCACTGGATCCAAAACCTCCTATGTTACCTTTGCCTCTAGACCCACCGGATCCACCAAAACTAGAGCCACCTATGCCCCTTGATCCCCCACCTTTAGTAGGAAGTGAACTAGAGGATGTACGCCATGTGTCCCAATAATGGTACTAAAATGAACTCCTAACCAAGTGAACCATTCGATTTCCACTTATTCTTGTCTAGAGGTAACTGAGTTTCAATTTTTACGTTAGCCCAGGGGAACCTAGCTGCAAGGCATTCTACTGGTGATCAAAATCTTGATGTTAACCTTGAATTTGGAAGAAAATATGATGGCTAGCTAAACCCCACCATGTGCGGGGGTAGGAGTAGGTTTGGTGAAGGATGGTGGACCTAGCAAAGCAAAGAGGAAAAGAGAAGAAAGGTGGCTTAAGTACAATGAGGTGCATGAGAGGGAGTTAGGAAAGAAATGCGAGATTGCAGAATGGATGGCATTGAGGAGATAGATGGATCGTGAAGGAATTGGAACTCATGTAGAGGGTGTGGAGCCAGATCATATGGATCTCCCCATTTGGGCAAGCATGAAAGGGAACCCTCATTGTCCTCTTGTAAGAGCATGTTAGTAGAGATGACATGGGCCATGGGAACACATCTCGAATCTACTTGTAAACCTAGCCCTTACGTTTGGTTTCAAGTTTCTAGTATAGTTTGTAGTAAGCAAGCTAGCTTGGGAAGTAAAATAACAAGAGTAGATCACATAACAATTACATCTATGGCTAGGTAGACATATTCTTTTTATTTGGAGGTACCTTTTCAAGCGCGTCGTCCGTTAACTTGGGTGTGCATAATTTTGACTCACCTCGGTAGTAGTACCAACTTGCATATTGTAGGAGTTCATTTAGGATTTCTGTAGTATCAAATTAAAATCGTAGGCAAGAATTTCTATACGTAGGAAGAATAAGTGTCCACAGTGTGCATCTAAATCAGATCAGCATCATAGAGGGCCTGAAATTCTTCCTACATCTAGAAAAGTGTGTGAAACCTCCAATTCCTTTTAGATGCATAAGCAACCAGCCACTCGTATAACTCTATCAGAAAGATAACAAAGAAACTCTCATATAAACAGTCATACAAGTTTTTCTCCACCCACACACGCACATCAAACTCAGATCCAGTGTTGAATCTCGAGTGTATCTTCTTCCATATCTACTATCCACTCCTCAACACTTGATAGGGTCAATCGGTATGTCTTCATCACGAAACATCCTGAAAACAACTGAAAAGAGGTCTCGATAATGGAACTAATGATGCAGCCTAGAATTTACTATGAATAACCCATACACGCTGACACATCACTCATCCTAAGCTGAGTGGTCACCCAAAGTGTGCGTAGGCACCAAGTTCCCTTTTAGATTTTCTTGTATAGGATGTTAGTGTGATGATGTTTAAATATATTTAGATTCATAACTAGACATAAACATTCCACAATGCATAATCCAGATGTATATCTTAGAGAATCATGATAAATGAACTAAACAATAACTATGATAAGATTAACCATACAAGAGCCAGATTTAGTTATGTCTAATACCATTATCTAACCAATATACTCCATTTCATAAATACTATAAAACACAGAAGCTTCATACACTGTAAAGTATCTCCATGAGTCATGTGCGTGTCAAAAACCACAACACAACTCTATAATAATTCAATACTTACTAAACTACACAATTCAATACATATTTATAAAGGGAATTTCCCTTCACCACCCATACACTTCTCAAAATAGGTCACATGTTGATAATATCCATGCACCTTTACAATAGTATGCATAACATGCAATTGTTCTAACAATAGATGTCCTATAGTTAACTCCAAGTAGAAATCCTATTATTAGCTTAAACTATGCATGGCACTTATCTGCCACTTGTTCCCAAAATACCAATGTGTGGAGCACAATTATTCATCTCTATGTGTGCTCCGCACGTTATCTCCAAAAATAGTCCTTATCCACAAAATAGCTAAGTCCTGATCTTGGGCGCTTCAATCCTATTATATCGTCATGCGCTTCCAAAGGTGCCCTATATTCACATGCCCAATACTTGGATTATTTTTTATTTTTCTAGAAAACTCACCAAAAAATATTCTTCTAGTACCTTAGGAGAAAGAACATGGTGTGGCATTTGTATATTATAGGACCAATGCACTCATGATACCTATCCTTTACTAGAAGTATCTCCACCCACTAATCAATTAATGTACTACACGACACTGTGGATCCTACAACCATTATCATCACTCATGCCCCTCTGTAGATGCACTTGAAGAACTAAAAGAATATAATACTCACGAGTCATGGCAGCTAGACAGAGCATAGGGTCTAACCCTCCCCATCACAACCAAAAACAATTCCTAACTAACCACCTTCCCAACCAACAATTACTAGTCCTTAATATACAAATCGAAAGATGGATATCCCCATTTTGGAGGTGGCTATCAGGGGAACACCTACAATCCTAATTATCAAGGATACAATGATGAAGGATACTACGGAGGTTACAGGGGAGGCTACAGAGGATGCTACAAAGGAGGTTATAAAGGAGGATATAGGGGTGGTTATGATAACTATCAAGGAGGAAGAGGATACCAAGGATATCATGGGTATCAAGGAAGAGATAACCAAGGAGGTGGCTATCAAGATAGAAGACCCATGAATTGCTACAAATGTGGACAAGATGGACATTTGGCTAGAAATTGCACAAAACCCGACTCTTTTGGTTTTCGTCACATGAATGAGGTCATAATTCTTTCAGTTGTCCCAATTAGTTTTATAGGAATGTAGGCAAAAAAAAATAAGCATTGGGAAGATATTCTTAGAAGAATGTGCAACATATCACAAAGATACCATGGGATGATGAGGAAATAGAAAAATACAAGGAAAGAGAATCTAGCTCAAGGAGTAGATCAAAAATGAGAACAAAAAGGAAGAAGCTAAAGAAATATATATTATGAGGAGAGCAGCTAAATCAAACAATAGTATTGAAGAACCAAGGGTTGCGATTACTACTAGAAATATAGGGTTGCATCGGAAAGAAGAAAATAATTAGACTTCCTCATGAGGAAAGTTCCTCTAGTGGTGAAGAATGGGATTTTAAGGAGATTAGGCCAGACCTTCATGAGAAATAAGTGAAGAAGATTATAGAAGTAGTGAATAAGCAAGAATGGGATTTTAAGGACATTAGGTTAGACCTTCATGAGAAAGAAGTGGAGAAAAGTAGAGAAGTAGTAAAGAAGGCACAATCCCAAGAAGAAACACAAAAGAACTGTTTTATGGAAGATGAGATCATTGCTCTTAAGGAGATAGCCAAACTAACAATCAAACATGGTCTTACAGAAAAATTGAAACAATTCAGTAAGTATTGGAATAAGGAGGAAAAAAACTTTCACGTTAGATGAATTGAAGCAGACATCAAAAAAAAAGAAGAGAAATGTTTTTCTATCACAAAAGACATGGTGTCAATCTACCATATACTTGGATGTCGAGATATTTGACACTACCATTACCAAAGTGCTTCTTGATCTTGGCGTGGACGTAAATATGATGTCAAAACTGCTTAGAAGAGATACTAGGTAGGCCTCCTTGGAACTCGCTAGATACTTTATTGGATTAGCAAATGGTTCATCAAAATAACCCTTAGGAGCATTGAAGAATGTTGAAGTTAATGTTATGGGAATCAAGAAACTAGTTAAATTTTGAGGTTTTTGAAAATGCAACTTTAAAAACATCTTACAATGCCATTATAGCTTTACAATGGTGTTTTGATTGTAACATAATATTAAATTCAAAAAGAGGGGGAAGTAATATTACAGGAAGATGGAATTTTTGTACATGTGCCACTACATGCAAGGATGAGTGTTGCATGGGATAAAGAAGTGTGGCATGATACTAAAGGAGAATATTTTGATGATATACAAGGAATATATGCTTTGAATAAATGTTTTGATATTGAGAAATATATTGAGCCAAAATGAGATGGATAAATATCATTCAAAAATGAATCCACAAATGAAAGCTCAGATAATTTGGTTGAAGCATGGATACATGGCTTCCTAGAATCAATAATAATGAAATTACATTAATTAAGAATAATACCATCTCGTGTAATTACCCTAGATGATGATGACCTTGATACCACAAATGGCATTTTTTGGCCCACTTAGGAAAATTTTGAGGAAGAAGACGATTATTACTCCGGGAAAGAAGAGGTAGAAGATATGCCAATCAAAAGGGAATATAGACTAAGCCATGGAGATTCCCACTAGACGTTACCAAAATATTCGGGGTTCGGATAGTTATAAGGGTACCTCAAGCAAATGGAGTGAATATTTTGGTACAATTCTTCCACCATCTCTTTCATTTGAAGGAATCATTTCGAAACTATGTCTCTTCTCATTCCTCACTAGATGGGCTTTTGGATCTTCTTGTACCGATTTTGGGATCCTCTCCTACTAATTTTTCTTCACCCTTCTTAGACTAGGACCTTGTTATCATTCACCACAACTTGTAATCCAAACACGGTTAATCGATCATACAACATTTAATGGACAAAGTGTTCAAGACTATACAGAAGAATTTATGAAAAGGGATTTAATTCTTGGAATTTCCCTAAACACACGAGAAACACTGCTTAAATATATCTGTGGGTTGTATAGTTACCTAAGGCATATGATGCTTGTTTTAGGTCCTACTAATATTGATGAAGTATGTGTTAAAGCCACCCATTTGGAAGTATGAAGGAAAATGAATAAGGAGCCCTCATTTTCTTCTTTTAAGAACCATAACAAGCAATCAAGGAAAATGAAAAGGAAATGGTAAGAAATGTTGGGATTTGGGGGCGGTGGAATAGTGCTATGATTTAATAACAAACAAAATCATGCACACAAGACCCAAACAATTCCTCACAAAATCTACAACAGTGGGAGTATAAACTAGAATAATCCAAATCACATAAAAGTACACACACATAACAAGCATGTACCGTGGTTCACCCAATGTGGGCTACATTCACCAAAGATAGAGATCTCATATATATATAATATAACAAGATATCACAAAACAACTCTTCTGCACAAGAGTACATGTATCTCTACAAGAGTATCTCTTCCTCCTAGATCTCCAACTAGATTTGCATGAGTACACTAAACCATGCCTCCATACAACCACTTTTGTTTCCTCTAAATCTCTAACCAAATCTACCTGAGTGCACTACAACCGTGCCTATGAAACATAACCAGATCTCACATACCTGAAGCTACCCTGCACATGCCACTGTGCAACCAAGCTCTCACTATAATGTGAATATGTAAACGAGACCTCTACAATATCTAGATCTACATGGATCAATAATACAAGATCTCACGGATCTACAATGCAAGACTAGATCTACATAGATATATAATACAAGATCTCACCAACATGTGGATCTACAAGAAGAAACACTATGTGCTTTGCATACTATGCAAGCCATTACAATGAGACAATAAATATACAAAGGAAATACAATAGCCTGCTATTTCCTTCTATCCAACTCCTCTCCATGGAGTCTCTATCTTCATGTAACATGTTCCTTTTTCTTCTTCTTCTTCATCTTCATCCTCTTAGTCTGGGAGAGAATCGAGGATCTAATGTGATCCCTCTTTTTGACTCTACTTCTCAACCCTAACTTTCACACATATATATAAATATATAAACTTAGGGTTCCTTAGCTATGTAATTACATTCAATAGATTTTATTTAAAGAAAATCTATATTTAAATCCCGTGACTAAAAATAAAACACATCACACAGGTAACCGACACCGGTTAGACCTAACCGTGGACGGTTCCCACTTGCTCTAACCAATGTCTCGTCCATCAGACCGATGACGGTCCACTTGATCCGACCGAAGTCGGGCCTATCGATCGATGACGCTTTGGGTGACTCGAGCTGGTTCCCCTGACTATCGACGGTTGCTATATTACCAATCACTTTCCATTGCATGCTAACTGTGAATAAATCTAGCTCCAAAACCTAACAATTTCCCACTTGAAGATAAATTGCTGAACCTCTGTACCTATACTTGTACATCACTGTCCTCTACACTTCGTGAATACCATCTATTCTTTCCTTTAACAATTCTCTCAGAAATAAAAACAGGAAGATCAAAACCATCTTCTCAAACCAAGAAGATGAAACCATGACTTACCAAACCTGCATGAAGCTACAACTGATCTGTGACACCAAGCCTCAAGCTCCCACTGAATCGTAACACCGAGCCTCTCATGTAACTAATCCATCATGACTAACACACCTATAAGAGATCCCACTTGAACCAAAGTTCTGAGCCTCAATCACATCTCGTAGCCATACTTGTAAAACCAACCATGTTCTCCATCCATCTATCCATGTCTCCATGTAACCACCAATGCAACTGACCATAGACAAGTCAAGATGGAATATGCATAAGAAAATAATGAGATCCCGGGTTAAGACAACTCAAATGAGTTCTACATGCAACCCATGGTTAATTACTCCATAACACCCGTGCAACTCAAATAATCCAAATCGCATTTCAGTAAATCCAACCTTGCATAAATAACTAGCATGTCCAAGACAATCATCTGTAGATAACATCTCTCAAGGAGTAACATAGTAACAAGAGGAAATACAAACATCCCCTACTCATGCTCAAGGCATCCATGTGCAAATCAAACATCTGCATCATCATAGACTCATAAGAATGAATCTATCGAACATGTACAAACTCACCATGTACATCCATTCATATTACCAGCTCTCTAGAAGCTCCAAGTCTGCCACCGATTAAATCCAAAACTGAATATGAATCCTGTGCTCATCATTGTCAATAACAAACATCCATGCTAAACCATGCCACTAATACCAAGTTCAAATATCAGCATACATGTCATCAACATACTGCAAAAACTAACCAAGATGAAAGCAAAACAAGGGCACCATCTAAAAATGGTAAATAAAAATTGTTGTCAAACTAATGCGAACAATGTTTGAAATAATAAGAATGGAGACTCCATGGAGAGGAGGTCTTCATCCTCTCAATTTGGGAGAGAATCGAGGATCTAATGCGATCCCTCTTTTTGAATCTATTTCTCAACCCTAACTTTCATGCTTATATATAAATATATAAACTTAGGGCTCCTTAGCTATGCAATTACATCCAATAGATTTTCTTTAAACAAAATCTATATTTAAAGCCCGTGACTAAAAATAAACCACATCGCATAGGTAACCGACACCAGTTAGACCTAACCGTGGCCGGTTCCCACTTGCTCTGACCGATGTCTGTCCATCTAACCGATGATGGGTCGCGGTTCCCACTTTTCTGACCGAATTCGGGCCTTTCTGACCGATGAAATTTCTAAGTGACCGAGCCGTTTCCCCCTTGACCGTTGTGATTCTGTATTACAGTCACTTTCCATCGCATGCTAATCTGTGAAGCAATCTAGCTCTATAACCTAACAAGAAAAAATGAACTCTACTATTGAGAAGAAAGATGGAAAACCATTTTTCAATCATTGTAAAAAGAACCATGATGAGTCTAGGTGTTGGAAATTACATCCGGAAATGAAGCCTAAATGGATGACTAATAGGAAGGGAAAAGAGAAGAAAATGAATGTTGTGGTTCATGATCTTGGGTCTGACTCAGGATGAAACCAAGATCATGGCCATGAGTTTCCAAGGTAATCGTTCCCTCTCTTCTTCCAACACTAGTACTTCAAATGTTGCATCTTCTTCTAGTCAACAATCTATACATGATGAAAAGAAACGAAATGAGATTTTCCACCTTAGAGTTATTTCTAAACATACCAAAATAGATACTCTATTTGATAGTGGATCTCAAGATAATATGATTTCAAAGGAGGTTGTTAAGAAATTGGGACTCAAAACCAAGCCACATCCTAAGCCTTATCCTTTGGGTTGGGTTTGTGATGATGCAAAGTTGTAGGTAACTAAAACTTGTAGATTTAGATTTTCCATTACCGACAAGTTTGTTGATGAGGTTGATTTGGATGTTGTTCCTTTGGATATTTGTGGTATTGTTTTGGGAAGTCCTTACTTATATGATCGTAAAGAAATCTTCTATAGGGAAGAAAACAAGTACTTGCTTGTGAAGGATGGAATTGAGTATATTGTTAGAGCTCACTGTGTAAAAAATAGTCCTTCCTTGGTTACTGCAGGTCAAATGAAAAGGCTTGTCAACTCAAGCAAGAGTTTTGTGCTCATGATGATCAAAGCCAAAGAGAATGATCATGAAAAGGATTTTGAGGATTGTGATCCTAAACATCGTAATGAATTGGTTAAACTTGTTTCTAACTATGATGATGTTTTTTAGGATCCACAAGGTCTACCTCCCAAAAGAGGGGTTCAACATGAGATATAGCTGCTATAGGATGCACCTCTTCCTAACATTGGTATGTATAGATTGTCTGTGGTTGAAAATGAGGAAATCAAGAAACAGGTGATGGAACTCTTGGAAAAAGGTATCATCCATCCAAGTTCATCTCCTTGTGGTTCACCAATAATTTTGGTGCCAAAGAAGGATGGCACATGGTGGATGTGTGTTGATTTTTGTGCTTTGAACAAGATCACGGTGAAAAATCGTTACCCTCTTCCTAGAATTGATGATTTACTGGATCAATTAAAGAATGCTATTTATTTCACTAAGTTAGACTTAAGAAGTGGTTATCACCAAGTAAGGATTAATGAAGGTGATGTGTGGAAAACTACTTTTAAAATGAAACAGGGATTATTTGAATGGTTAGTAATGCCATTTGGATTGTGCAATGCACCAAAAACATTCATGAGGGTTATGAATGATGTTTTTAGACCATTCATTGATGATTTTGTTATTGTCTACTTAGATGACATTCTTATTTTCAGTAAGTCTTGGGATGATCATGTTAATCACATCCAAAAAGTCTTAGATGCATTAAGAGGAGAAAAATATTTTTGAAGATGTCAAAATGTGAATTTGGGAAAACATCTTTAATCTATTTGGGTTATGTTGTGGGAAATGGTGAATTGAAAATAGATCCTACAAAAGTAGAGGTCATTATAAATTGGCCTAGACCCAATAATGTGACAGAAGTTAGGATTTTTCTTGGTGCAGTACAATATTGGAGAAAATTCATTTCTAACTTCTCATTTATTGCATCTCCTTTGCATGCTTTGACAAGTGTTAAACATGTCTTTCAGTGGGGAGGAAAATAGCAGAAGGATTTTGATACACTGAAAGAGAAAATCAGTACCACTCTGGTCTTGGCACTTTCAAATTTGCAGCAGTCATTCGAGATTGAGACAAATGTTAGTGACTATGAAATTGGGGCAGGCTTGATGCATAACAAACGACCTGTGTGTTACCATTCAGAAACCTTCACAAGTATGGTAAGAAATTATCCAACTTATGATAAAGAGTTGTATGCTTTGGTGTAGAGTGTTAAAAAATGGAAGCATTACTTGATGGGAAAAGAAATAGTTATACATACCAATCATTAGCCTCTTCAATATTTCTAAATACAAACAAAGTTACAAAAATCTAGAAATTTTCATTGGATGGGATTCTTGCAGTAGTTTCACCTCATGATCAGATATAGAAAAAGGTACATAAAACAAGGTTGTTGATATGCTATCTAGACCTCTAGTTGTTATTGCATCTGTTCTTCTACAACATAGTTATTTGGCTCATGATAGTTATAAAGAGCAATATGTGCATGATGCTGATTTTAAGGAAGTATATGAAGATTTAATGAGTGGTAAACATGTAGGAGAATTGGATTATCATGTGCATGATGGAATTTTATATCATTTTGGTAAACTTTGCATTCCACAGAATGAAAGAGTGCATGTGATTAGGGAATCTCATACTTCTCTTATATTTGGACATTTTGGTATTGGTAAAACAATTACACATTTACAGAGGTATTGTTATTGGCCTAAAATGCATGAGCATGTAACTAGGTATATAAAATGATGTGTTCTCTGTGCCACGAGAAAGCCTAGTAATAGGAAGTTAGGAATTTATACTCCTCTTCCTATCCCTACACATCCATGGGAAAGTGTTTCTATGGATTTTGTAGGAGGTTTTCCCATGTCATGAAAGAAACATGACTATCTATATGTGGTTGTGGATAGGTTCAACAAGATGTGTGTGTTGATTCCTTATACTAAACAAATAACTGGTGAAGGGACTACACATTTATTCTTTCAATTTGTATGGGTTCATTTTGGTTTTCCCACTTCTATTGTTTTAGATCAGGATTCCATGTTTCTTGGGGAGTTTTGGTCAACTTTGTGGGGTTTGATGGACACAAAACTGAAGAAAAGTATTGCTTTCCATCCATAGACCGATGGTCAAATAGAGGTTGTAAACCGCATAGTGGTACATTTTCTTAGGGGATATTGTGGTAAACATCCAAAATTATGGGATGAAAATTTGTATTATGTGCAGCATGCTTATAACTCGTGCCATACATTATTATATGATGAAGTATCCTTTTGAGACTTAGCCTAAATATCCATTAGATTTATCTCTTGAACAAGAAACTATTATTAGTGGACTTAGTGATATTGATAAAGATAAAATGTTTCTACAACGCATACATACAACAGGTCCATCAATATGTTCGAGAATAATTGGAGAAAATTCAAGCGAAATATAAAGCAAGGCATGATAAACATAGAACTAATCACAAGTTCTAGGTTGGTGATTCAGTTTGGCTACACCTCAGCAAAGAAAGGATGATAGGTGAAGGGAAAAAGTTAAAACCAATTTGGTATGGTCCATTTTGAATCTTGGAGAAAATTGGTAACAATGCTTTCCAGTTGGATTTACCTCCATACATGCAAATTTATTCAGTTGTGAATGTTGAGAATTTGAAGTTGTATGAACCACCTATGATTATCGATCATGATGCTAATGTCATACCATCTATTGATGATTTTGCACCTGAGTATCTAGGTGAGTTGTAGGAAGATATCATCTTGGACAGGAAGGTTAGAACCTCACAGAGGGGTGATGTTGAATATCTTTGTGTGGGTTTAAAGGGAATGCATCTGAACAGGGAAAAATGGATGGAAACCAGGAAAGGTGAGGGAGAAATACCCTCACCTATTTACCAATTAAATTAACTTTTGGAGGTCCAAAATTTTCTCAAAGTGGGGAGGAATGATCTAGAGAACCCTACCCGAGAAAAACTAATATATATATATATATATATATATATATATATATATATATATATATAGAATTAGTTTCTAATAGTTGCATTGTGTAGAGGAAAATGAGATATTTCCAATGATATCTTGTTTGTAGACAATGGAGCCCGTATGCAAAAGTTATGGCCGTTGAAAGTTTGGTCGACATTCGGTTTAGGCAAGGTCAACTGACCGACATGATAGTGACATTTGGAAAAAGATGGAAAAGGTTGAAAGTTCACATTTGAACACCTCCAATCTTTGACAAATGAAAAATTGTGGGCCCCACTTTTTACTGACTGGGGGCCCTCGGCCAGGTTCGGCACACTCTTTTCATGGAGGGGTGCCTTTGTTGCCGTATAAAGCAACGTATACCGAGCCAAATCAGTTTCATATTGGTCTAACTTGGTGAGCTCCATATTTATATTGGAGGGTAAGTTATTATTTTACATTGGGTGAGTTCTCCACATAGCTCGGCGAGCTATGTTATACATTGTTGGTTGAGCCACATATGTGGTATTACAAACTAACCTAACCACTCGAGCCACATATGTGGTAGCCCACACAAAGCCACATGTCTCCACCGACAGCCCATGCAACTCAGGTGAGCTCCAACAAACTCGACCAAACCATGGGAAAACAAACCAACATAGCATAACCCTTCTATTAGGTGAGTTCAACGAGCTCACAGCAAGCCATTTGTAATTACACAGTGAGGAAAAATGTCAAACGTGGCATAAGCCACATGTCCTTTGGTCAGCCAAGTCAGTTAAAAATACCTCCTCCATTTAAACCCACATGCATGTGGGAAAACAAAATAGCCCCCCCTCTCACCGAACAAGTACCAAAGTGGAGTCACATGGACCAATGGGGGGCACTCCATTACAAAGATATATCAATGCTAATCAATATGAATCCCACTTTAATAAAGTCAAAGGATTTGAATCATGGTCAGCAGATTAAAATAATATGGGCCTCACCGATAGGCCATAGTGTTAAGAAACACTATAAAAGGGTCACTTTGTAATTAGAGAAGCAGGCAGAGACTATATTGTTATTAAGGAGGCTTATTGAGTGAGCTAGGAGGAGAATTTGGAAAAAGTGCCAAAGGAGACTAGGCTTAATTTTATAAGAGGAATCTAGTGAGAAGATCGAAATCATTTAATACTCATTGTAAGTGTTATTTTATATGATTTTAATAGATTGGTCCCTTGAATTGGACCCGAGACATAGGTCGTCAATGTCGAACTCGTTATCACGTGTGGTGTTAAAATCTTGTCGATTTTTCTTAGTTATTTTCTCTAATTTTTACAATGCTCGCAACCTACTAATTTTAATTAAAAATAAAAGAAATTCATTCTGTCAATTTTAATCCATTAAATATTTGGTTAAAGTAAGATTATGGTTGCATGTGACAATTTTTCTTATGATTTCGGATCAATTTCCAAATGAAAAATCTAGAATGGAAGACTTAGATGATACCCCGATGATCAATACCACGGGATGGTGAACAACTCACAAACTAATATATCTCATTGGAATTCTCTAACTACATTTATAAAAAGAAGGTTTTTGGAGAGTTAAGGTTATTACACAACTATACCCGAATACACTAGAGAAAGTGATCCATAAAAACATATTCAAATCTATGAGAGACATTGGAAAATATCTGGAGAACATTCCCCTTTGGTATGTACACAATTATTCATCGGACACTAGGACCCATAACATGGTCATGGTACATACACCGAGAAACTCAAACGCGAGACAAGAAATTAGGATCATATTGTAAAAGACTTTTGTCATACATTTAATTTCAGGGATGCAGAACTTAACATCTTTTAGGCACTATAGAAGGTGAGGACCTTCCTATTCTTAACACCATAAGATACCAAAAACAATAATGCACCAATGGTCTCTAGTAGAATAATTATTAATGCTTTTAATGAATTCATTCATGATTTCTTGGAAGTATATTTAGATGATTGGACAGTATATGGCCTATTAAAGAATCATATTCAAGTGTTGAGACTTATGTTCTGAGATGTAGGGCATTGCAAATATCTCTTAACTTGAAGAAGTGTATATTTTTAACTCCATTTGGCACATTATTGGGGCATATCATCTGCAAAGAGGGGTTGTTGATTGATCCAGTCAAAACTTTGGTTATTGTCAATCTACCCCCTCCCAAAACACAAAAAGATGTAAGAAAAATTATGGGATATACGGGATACCATAGAAAGTTCATCAGGAACTATGTAGAGATTAGTGCACCCTTGGAAGAGCTCTTGAAGAAGAGAACAAATAAGCAGATACAATGGACAAAACAATGTGCACATGCTTTTGAAGTTCTAAAAGATAAGATCCTACATGCACCTATCCTAATCTTTCCTGATTGGAAGGTTCCATTTCATTTCCATGTAGATGCATCTGACATTTCCATTGGAGCAGTATTGACACAACCCCAAGAAAAAATGGACCATCCAGTAGCATTTGCAAGTAGAAAATTGGCCAAAGATGAGAGGAACTATTCGACTATAGAGAGAGAGGAATTGAGCATGGTTTATGCCTTACAAAAGTATAGAAAATATTTATTGGCTACATATTTTGTTTTTTACATAGATCATGAGCCATTGAAATATTTTTTAAATAGACTAGTTTTGCAAGGTAGGATATGTCATTGGCTAATGCTTTTCTAAGAATTTGACTTTACTATTGCAGTAAAACTAGGAAGATTGAACAATGGAACAGAATATTTTTCAAGAATAGAGACATGAAAAGATGAGGGACCAATTGATGATGATTTCCTTGGTGCACACCTATTTATAATAGAGTCCATTCCAAAGGAATTTGATGATATAACACAATTACTGCACATAGGAGAATTCCCCAATGAGTACACAAAGCAAAGCAGAAGAGGAACTTTTTAAGTCAAGCCTTTCCCTTTACTTTGATTCAGGGAAAATTATATAAGAAATGACAAGATGATGTCCTCATAAGGGTGGCCTTGGAACATGAGAGAAATTGATAGAAGCTCATGAGGGTATTGTTGGAGGACGTAATGGAGGATATCGACAACTGAGAAATGTGATGTTGGTCGATTGTGGTATCTTACGCTCTTTAAAGATGTACACAAACAAGTGATGGCTTGTGATATTTGTCAGCAGGTGGGAAAACCTAATGCCAAAGATGAAATTCCTTTGAAACCATTTTTAGCATTAGCTCCATTTGAAAAATGGGATATAGAATTCATTGGACCAATAAAACCAGTCACAAGACACTCTCAGGAAAGATTCATAATAACAGGGGACATAGTATTTAAAAATATGGGTGGAAGCTATCCCAACTAAGGATTGTGTTCTTTAAGACAACTACTAGATTCATCTATGAAAATATCATTACGTGGTTTGGATGCCCCTTGAGTATTACAAATGATCAAGGGAAACATTTTGTAAATGTTACTATCAAGGAATTATTAAGCAACTTCATGATTAACCATAACAGAAGTATGCCTTACCATCCACAAGTAAATGGGACATCAAAAGCATTTAACAAGGTATTGGGAAAAATATTACCAAGATATGTTCCTTACAACAAGTAGAATGGGATTTGAAGATACCTACAACCTTATGGGCATACTACACAACATACAAAAGGCTAACCAAATACTCTCCATTTAGATTGGTTTATGGACTGGAAGCCGCAGTCCCTATAGAGTTTTTTCTTCTAATCTTAAGAGTAGTGATAACATTTAGGATGAATGAAGACTCTTCACTCCATGAAATATTGATTGAATTAGAAAATTTGGATGAAAAAGGTTCCTAATAGGGCACAACCAAACCCAAGAAAAAAGGAGACAAAAATCTTGGCATGACCGCCACATCAAAAGAAAAGAATTTGACATTGGGGATCAGGTGCTACTTTATGATAGTAAATGGAAACATCCAGGGAAACTCAAGGTGAGATGGCTTGGACCCTATATTATCAAGGAGATATTACCTTCAGGAGAAACAAAGATGTAGACACTAAAATTGAAGGAACTACCAGGCTATGTAAATGGGGCAAGATTAAAAGATATAATACTTTAAAAATAAAAAAAACAACCTATCTAAAAAGCGGCAATTCGGTGGGTAGGATGAAAACCTGCAATGACATCCTTACTCTTAAAAAAATCTGCAGAGGTAGGATACTCGCGGGAAGAAGGAAAATCTGCGAAGGAAGGATACCCATACAAAAAGAGAAATAAAATCCATGCAGGTAGGATACTTGTAGGAATAAGGAAAATCCGCGGAGGAATGACACTTGTGGAATGAGGGAAAAAATGCATAACTAGAAAAAGCGTAGATTGAAGGAATCAAAGCACAAAGTTGTAGGATAAAGGAAAATACGCAAGAGGAGGAAAAATCCGTGCAATAAAGGAATGAAAGGAAAAAAAACAAAACAAAGGGAAAAGTCACATAAAAATTGTGTAAAAACTATGTAACAAAGAAAACACACTAAATGAAGAGAAAGCTGCGCAGAACAAACAAGAAGATAATCCACC
Source organism: Taxus wallichiana var. yunnanensis (assembly GCA_018340775.1). Taxonomy (NCBI): domain Eukaryota; kingdom Viridiplantae; phylum Streptophyta; class Pinopsida; order Cupressales; family Taxaceae; genus Taxus; species Taxus wallichiana. The sequence continues at coordinate 317,143,113 of CM031239.1, forward strand.
AAAATCACTTTATGGACCCTAGGAAGATAGTGATACCTAATTTTGATCAGGTCATTGAAGAAACTTGGGAGGAGTATAGAAATAAATACCCGACTCAATATGGAAAATCAAAAGTCAAAAACCGAGCCCTAAAAATTTAAAAGAAGACCAAAAAAAGTCCCCACTACTTTAGAACCTACTACCAAACTCTAGAAAACATTGGCAACAAAAGGAAAACTAAAACAAGTCATGGTCAATACAAAGGAAGAAGAGTCATTATAAGATGTGGAAAATATTTCGACTCGTAAGAAGAGAAAAATCCCTCCGCCTCACCATCACTATCACCGAATACCTAGCACCACAATTTTCAGGGAGGCGAACCATGGGTGGAAATAAATTTGACCAAGATAGCTTATGGGTACTATAAGAAATATCTATCTCCTAGCAATATCTCACAAGTAGCTCAAGAATATGACGCTAGTACATGAAGTAAATAGATGGCTATAAAAGAAGTTGTAGTATATTACATGGATAAATTTACCTTGGTAATTGCAGATATTGTTCATTTAATTCCACCAGAATTGGAAAAGGAAATTCAGGAGCAGGTAGTAGAGGTGGAAGAAACAAACCACCTGCAAGCCCTTCAACAAGAGAGAATAGTCTTGAAGCACAAGCAAAGAATATTGATGCAGATCAAAACTGCATAAAGAAAGTGGAGGAACTAATTGGGTTGCTTATTAAAGCAAGAAAAGAAAGAGAAGAGGAAGCCACAAAGGCCACAACTCAAAAATTAGAAGACACAAAGGAAGAGGTGGAGGAAAAGAAGAGGAAATGTCTAGAAGAAGAACAACAGAAAGCCATAGAAGTGGCTAGAAAAAAAGATAAAACAAGAGAAATAGAGAGAACAAGAAGAGAAACAAAAGGAAATTGAGAAAGCTAAAAAGATAGCTGAAGAAGAAAAAAATAAAAAGGAGTTGGAGGATGCAGAGAAGAAGTAAAAAAATAGGAGAAAAAGAAACAAGAACTAGAAAAGTAGAAAAAGGAACAAGAGGAGGCATAGAGGAAACAAAAAGAAGAGACAGAGAAGAAAAAAATAACAAGAGGAACAGGAAAAATAGAAGAATATGGAAGAAGAAATAAAAGAGAAAGCCAAGAAGGAGAAGGAAGAGGAAGAAAAGGAGAAGGAAGAGGAAGAAAAAATGTGAAGGAAGAACAAGAAAAGAAAGAGAAGGAAGCAAAAGAGAAGAAGGAAAAGAGGAAAAGAAAAGAAGAAAAAAGAAGAAAAAGAAAAGAAAGAAAAAGAAAAAGAGGAAAAGAAACAAAAATAGAAGAAGGAGAATGAGGAAAAGATAAGAAAGAAAAAGAAGTAAAAGAAAAGAAGAAACAAGAAAAGATAGAGAAAGAGAAGAGGTCATAAGAATAGAAGGAAAAATAAGAACAAGAATAACTAAAGAAGGCACAAGAAGAAGATGGTGTCATCAACATATTCCACATTTATGTCCACAAATATAGTATCAATACAAGGACCTAGAGACTCTTTGGATAAAATAAAATAACCATTGGAACAAAGTTAAAAAGGATCAATCAATACAGTTACAACAAGGGGTGGTGGAACAAACCACATATGGATTTAAGGTACATTTGAACAAAATCTCCCCTACGAGAAAACAACTTGTAGTCAAGTGTTATAACAGAGTGCTTTGAATAGGATTAGATGCAACGGTGTGTAGATATGGAAGAGAATATGGAGAAAACCCTATCCTTTGTCCAAATATCAAAGATGTACATCATCACAGACTCCAATCTCCAAGTAGAGGTGGCCATAGAGAAGGTAGTGAAACAACTCCTAAAAGAAGATACGATTAGTTTAGAAGCAAAAAGAAGAAAATCTACGAGAATGTTTTGGAAGAGAACAAACAACAAATTCTAAAACCACATACTATGGAGAACTAGAAAAGGAGAATGGAAATGCAAGTTGCAGTCCACAAGTTGGAAACAAAATTAAATAATGCCACGACCTACTACACTTATACAATAGGATGGCCTAGTGAGACCTAGAAAGAAAAAGCAGAGCTTGAAAAGTTAGATCAACAAATTCATGTGGCCTCAATAGAGTATGACATTAGTAAGGAAAATATGGAGCCCAAAGATGAAAGCTAGCTAAATTGACATAAAAGTATCAAATACAAGAAAGGGAATGGAGTGAATAGATAATAGATATGCAAGATTGAAACACACCATTCGACACAAATCTTATTAGAATGAAACAAAATCTTACAACTACTTAGAACAGATGGAATCAAGTCTAGGCAAGATCAACACCATATGAAATTCTTCAGTTGATCTAGGAGAACTCACAACTTCAAGAATGGGTGAATCAAATAGATATACATTTGGAGTTGTGGTATAATTTTTAGAAGAAAATTATATTGTAGATTACCAAATACATCCCCAGCACCACCATAGAGAAGAAGCAATTTTTCAGGGAATATGGTGTCTCGTAAGTTTATTCAGTGAGTCAAGCAGAGGAATCCTTCTTTATGAGAAATATAAGTTCCTGGGAGGTGATTCTGATGTTCTCTCAAAGTGGTGTCCCATAAGTCGATCTAAGTGAATCAAGTTAGGGAACCCTTCCTTATGCCAGACATCTAAGTTTTTAGGAGGTGATGCCCAATTTTGGATCATGGAAAAAGAAAGACAAAATTTTGTTTTAAGTTTTGGAAGACAGGGTTCTTCATCATTTATTGTCTCGAGGATGAGACAATGTTTGAAGTTAGGGGATGATGTTGATAGGGCTCTTCCTCAAAATTTGAGTAAGCCATAGACATCAAGAAATAGCCACCGAAGTCGGGAAGAATCTGCGTAAGAATAGAACAAGCATGGGAAACATGAGAAAAGCTGCAATATATTGAAAAAGCCTCAATACACTAGCAAAGCCACGATACATTAAAGGAAGCCGTGATACATTGAAGGAATTCACTATACACCGTAGGAAGCTACAAAAGTTGACACAAATCTACGGAAAAACACAAGTCAAGATAGTACAAGACAAAAAGACAGCAGGCGCAAATCAAAAGAAGCGACTCTTGGAATGTTTTTTATTTTGTATATTCATTGTAATTAATCTATTGTATATGAGAGCATCACAAGGAATATATGAGTGAGTGCCAAAAGAGAAATATAAGATTTGTTGGTATCCAAATTTAATCTCCTTCACAACTTGAAAAACATCACGAATTTGCACAAGAGTCCTTGATGAAGAGGGATCTCCTTCCCCAGTTTGATAGATTTAAAAACAAGTTTCAAATGACATAAATGTGTAAGACAACCTGGTAGTTCAAGATCCAAACAACATGGAGTCGTCAAAATGTCCTGTCAAATGTATGCTATGAAAAATTTGCAAGGGTTTACAAATCAGATCTTCTTCTTCTTATTTCAACCAAAAACAACGCATCCAAATCATATAACATTTGGTAAATGATAAGAGCAAGCTGAGTTTGAAATATTTTTACCCAAGACATCCAGATATGAAGTATGAAATGATATCTCAAGAATGCAACAGCTCAAATACTTAATCACAAAAATGCTCAAACCTTTCAAATACTTCAAAACCACCAAGAAATTCCAAGAATTCCCTAGAAATGGCACCACTCGGGTGTTGGTATCCAGATTTAATCTCCTTCACAACTTGAACAACATCATGAATTTGCACAAGACACTCAAGGATGGATAGATGTTTTGTATGTCATTTGTAGCCGGGGAAGCACACCTATCTGCTTGTTTGCATTCAAGAACTGAGGGAGTGGATAGCACCTTCAAGAGGGTTTTGATCCAACCCTCACTATTTTAGGTTGTGCCTATCAACCAAGGCAAGAGAACCTATATTGCAGCCCCTATATGGTAAGGAGATGGAGATATCCTTGTGTTTTACATATGATATGGAAGAGGCTTTGTGAAAACATGATCAAGTATCCATTATCCAAACTCAAAGGAGTTGTCACTACTAAATGATGGAAATGTTCTCAAAACAAAGCTAGAGCTGCTAAAGACATGATAAAACCCTGATCAACTTTGTGCATTTTAGTGAAAGGATTGAATTATTTTGTGGACACACAATGTAAATGTAGGGGTATTGTAGGTAGGATGAGTTAGTTTAAAATGAAATTCTGATGAGAGATGTTGGAACAAGAGTAGTTAGGAGTCATCACCTTCTTTGGGAAACTTTGCAAATGAATTACAACACCTAAACAACAGAGATGTTTCAATGAATCTGAAGTGCTCTTTCAACCAGGATGTGTGCACACATGGATGCCCAAATCTACACTATTCCATACAAACTTTGATGACCTGCCACAAAGGCTTGAAGCAAAATACCAATGAAGCATCCAGAATCCCTATTTAATCATGACCTAAGGTACACCCAAAGGTTTACTGCAGTACCTCATTAATCAAGGACAAGAAGATGATTTTAAATTTGTTTATCTTCTATCGATGAAAGCTCTCTGAATATAAGATTGTAAATACCATTAAACAATCAACCGTAGAAATGAGACCTGTATGATCGAGAGATCCTAAACACAAGATTCCAACATGAGCATGAAACACAAATTGAAAACATATTGAAATATAAGTGTATGCAAGATTTTCCAAGAGATAAAACTAGTTGATCCAAGAATTTGATCAAATGTATCAATAAGGGAATGTTATTTAGACAATCTCAAAGCTTGTTGATGGCTTTACAACTGAAACCAACTCAACATGATGAACATTTGATGCAAACAGGAATCAAAAATGGCCCTTAGGTAGTTTTTCCAAAAGAAAAGGACCTCTCCCGTTTTCCTTGTGAAAATTCTTCTCTCTCTCTCCAAAATTCTCAACAGAACCCTCAAAATGCCTCCAAATTACATGATATACCCTCTACCACTTGGATCCTTGCATCCCAAGAAAAGAATATGCCAAAGGGATCAGATTTGTTACAAAGCCCTATCCATTGATGACATAAAATCAGTAAAAACAACTCGCCAAATGCCAGAGATGCACAAATATTTTAAAATATTGCATGGAATCAGATCCTTATCCATCCCAGGGTCATGTTTTTGGCATTCAGACATGCCAACATGCATTTACAATCATTTTCTACCTTTTTCCCTCATCATTTTAACTCTGCAACTTTTCATTTTTTACCTTTCACGTTTACGTTTTTACACGGGTTGAGAAAAATATTTCACAAAAACACTATAGGGCATCGAATCAGCTCATAAAAATGATTCCATTGCACTCATAAGGTCGAAAGGATGCGAAATCATATAAAATTTCATGTGATTTGGTGCCAAAATGACGATTCCACACTTCCTGGAGCTTCCATGGCGCCCAAAAAACGAAATTACCAGACAAGAATCGTTGATCAAAATCAACTTTAAACCTATGCCCTCGATGTGTCAGATAAAATCTTGAATATTCCCTCAAAAATACCCTTTTATTTTCTTTGGATGAGGTGGGACACGTGTCCAAATACCATTGGACCGGCCTTTGCCTCCAAAAATGCATTTCAAACCCTTTTTTGGATTCGGGAAAATTTTGAATATTTTCCCGCGAGCCCCTGGATGTGCCACGTGTCCTCCTATGGGCCTCCACCAAAACCATGGGCCAATTTGATGCATTTTTCCACTTTTTTGAGAAAAGGAAAATTTTCTCCAAAACCTCCGCGGACCGAACACCCGCTGCCGCTTCTGCCACGTGGCGGTCTCCCATTCATGCGGAGCCGACCCCTCCTTTTTTCCTTCACTCCTCCGTGAGCACAAAATCCCTTGTGGGCCCACACTCTTCCTTTTCCTTTTGAAACATGCCACATGTTGCCCCCTGACTGGATGTGGGGGCACACCTCCAAATTTTCCGCGGATCAATTTTTTACCTTGATATTTTTGCCAAAGTTTGGAAAATTTTAGTTTCTCTCCGCGTGCTCCACATCTCTGCCAAATCCAGGACACGTGTCCGCTTTTCATTCGTCGTGGGATTCTAGGTCAAAATTTTTCCTTAGGCATTTTGAAGCCAAAATCTTCAAAAAAATTCCAACTATTCACCTCTCCATGTTGACTCTCCGGACGCATGTCACCATCCCATTGGGCACGGGCTTTCGGGCCGAATTTTTCCTCTAGCATTTTGAAGCCAAAATTTTCAAACTCTTCTAAGTCCCCGCTTTCCCGGTCGACCTCCCTGGACATGTGTCGCCCTTCCATTGGGTGCGGGCCTCCAAGTCAAAATTTTCCATGACGTTTTGGGTGAAAAATTTGAAAAAATTTCAACTCCACCGCCGCCCGCTTGATCCTCCCATGCCACGTGTTGCCTTCTCATTGGCGTGGGCTCATGCCCAGAAAAAGTAAAATCGAGGAATTTTCCAAAATGAGATAAAATGTTAATTGACCCCCACCACCCGCCGGTTCATTTGACCCAATCAAATTGTGCCACGTAGGCACAACATCAGCATGATAAAGTTGGGGCATGACAAAAAAATTCCTTTTGCAGAAATTTCAAAAAGTGACAAGTTATAATATTTTTTCCGACCGCACCTGGGCCAATGAAAGCCTGCCATGTCAGCATAAAGATTGCAATGATAAATTTGACGACCCGAGAGCCCATCAAAACGTGAAAAATACAGGGAATGCCCTATAAACCAAATTTTTTTGATAGGGAAGGCAAAATTCTTCATTTTAAACCAATTGAATCATTTTTTGACATCATTTTCGACCTTGGGATTCGGGAAACACTTGCACGAATTCAGGATTTGATCAATTTGAGTTTTTACATGATTTGGCAATGGAAAAAATGGCACATCTCGTAAAAATGAATAAATTAGGGCACAAATGGGGGGAAAGTTGGATCTTGTTTCAAAATATGGTAGAATAACAACATTATGAGCATATCAAAGGCATTCAATTGGAAAATGTGAACTGCAGACCACGAGACCAAAAATGAAATGTTTGTGAGTACATTTGGTCATGAAAAATAAGGCACATTATGCAAACTCAATAATGGGACCAACATTGGCTCCTACTTGGGGATGGGCACTCCCAGTGAGTGCCACAAGATCACAACGTAGACCAAGTGCCAAAAATCCATTGGGCAAGGAGTCAAAACATGCAGAGAGCAGCCCAAAAACTAGAATTTTCACCAAAAACAAGCGAGAAAACCAGACCAAAAATGGTTGCCAAGGACAAAAGGGCAAACCACAAGCCAACAACAACAAGAACAAGGAAAAGACAAAACAAAAACAAGGGCTATAAAAATGTACAACTTGTGCATACCTCACATTGGGATTCAATCCAAGAAATGTTTTAAATGTCTCATCATTAACAGGCAGCTCCAGCAAATCCCCATCCAAATCCTTGAGAAAAAATGTATTTTCTCCAATCCTGATATCAATGGCATAAGGGCCCATCCATAGAGCATCAAACTTGCCATTCTTACCCTTGTCTTCATGCCTACTATCCCACAGCAAAACCAAATCGCCAACATTGAAAGCTCTAGGGTGACCTTCTTATCAAACAACTTCTTCAATTTCTCCCTAAACCTGACATGCCTTTGATGAGAAGCTCTCCTTTCTTCATCCAACTCAATGATCTGATTGATTCTTGATTCATATGGGCCATGTTCTTGATCTTCCAACTGCTGGGAAAACTGAAAAGTGGATAATTGTAGGTGTAATGGCAAAGCAAAGCTTGAGTTCCATACACCAGTTCAAATGGACTTTTACCAGTTGCTCTTTTTTGAGTTATTCTATCAGCCCAAACTGCAAATTTCAACCTATTCTCCCCACTTCTTCTTATTGATTTCCAAAGTCCTTCTAATGATCTTGAGCAAGTTCTTGTTACTTGATTCAGCTTGTCCATTACCTTGTGGATTGTAGTTTGAAGAATAAGTCAGATTTATCCCATATTCATTGCACATTGCCATCAAAGGCTTGGCTCTAAAATACATAGCATTATCAGATACAATCTTAACTGGAACCCCAAATTTGCATATGATATGATTAAGCAAGAAATCCATTACCACTTGGTGTGTTACCTTTCTAGATGGAATTGCCTCAACCCATTTTGTAAAATAATCGGTTCTTGCTACAAGGATCCATTTGTAACCAAGATTACTAGAAGGATCTAAAATCTCACCAATAAAATCCATTCCCATTGTTTGAAAGGAGCTTCAATTGATACAGGCTGCAAAGGAAGGGAGCACAAGCTTTCAATCTTCCCGAAAAGTGTTGGCAACTATCACATCTTCTAACTAGCCGATTTGCATCTTTAAAAAGAGTTGGCCACCAATAACCAGCTCTTAAAATCTTATGTGTTGTCACTTTCCAGCAAAATTTCCTCCACAAACTCCCCCATGGAAATCAGCAATCAACTTGGGAGCTTCATCTTCAATTATGCATTTCAAGAGAACACCTTCAGGGTTCTTCCAAGCCAGCCCAAGGTCTGTTATGATATATTTCTGAGAAGCTAGCTTGAGGGCTCTTTTCTGATTTTTATTTAAGTGACTGGGACAGCATAGGTGCTTGAGGTAGTAGACCACATCCTTGTACCACTCAGAATTCATCAATTTGTCAAGAAGATCTGCCCTTTCTTCCTCTAGCTGATTCACTTCTACGTTTTGCAAATTACTCTCAGCCATGAGCTTGGCAAGACCCAAACCTCTTACCAACTTTGTAGTTTGGATATCCATATCATACTCTTGTAATTTGTTGACCCATCTACATCTCTTGCTTGATATCTCCATGTCAGATAAGATGTCTTTAACCATGGTGTGGGGAACATAAGCAACAACCTTTGAACTCAAAATGTAGGGCCTGAAAATCTTTGTTGCTTTTACCAATGCAAATGCTTGTTTCTCCATAATTGTGTACTTCAGTTCAGCTGCTTGTAAAGCCTTGCTAAAGAAATCAATAGGCCTCTCAGCTCCATTCTCATCCTTTTGTAACAAAACTGAAGCAATAGTAAATTCAGATGCAAAAGAGAAGATTTGGAAAGGCATCTTATAGTTTGGAGCTGCCAAAACAGGTGCATGCTTGAGTGCATCCTTTATTCCTTCAAAAGCTTGGATGACAGCCTCTTCCCACTTAATAACTTGATCCTTTCTTAGCATGCTTGTGATTGGAAGAGTTAACTCAGCAAAATTGGAGACAAACCTTCTAATGAAATTGATTTGGCCAAAGAAAGATTGAATACCTTTCTTGGTTCTTGGAATAGGCACTTTGCTGATTGCTTCCACTCTCTCAGGGTCTATCATAACACCTTCTTTGGACACAATATGCCCCAACAACTTGGCCTTTGGCACACAAAATGACACTTCTTTGGATTAAGTGAAATTCCATACTCTCTACATCTGATCAACATCTTCTCTAGGTGTTGCAAATGGTCTGCTCACTGCCTTGAAAAAACAGTCACATCATCTTGGTAAACTACAATAAACTCATTGATATAACCAACAAAGGCAACATCCATTTCCCTTTGAAAAGTAGCACCAGCATTCATCAATCCAAAAGGCATCCTTACAAAAACATAAGTCCCCAAGGAGTAGTGAAGGTTGTCTTAAGTCTTTCTGATTCTTTGACAACTACTTGATTGTATCCGGAGAAACCATCCAAAGTAGAAAGCATTTCTAACCCTGTTACAAGCTGCAACATATTCTCCATGTTTGGAAAAGGATAGTTGTCCTTCATAGATGCTTTTTTAGATTCCTAAAATCCACACAAAGTCTGATATCTCCGTTCTTCTTTCTAACTGGCACAAGGTTGGCAACCCAAGAAGAGTATCTAGTAGGCTGAATGATGCCACCATCTCTCAATTTCTTCAACTCTTCTTGCATTTTCATGGAAAGTAGTGGGTTAATAGGCCTTTGTTTTTGTCTAAATGGCTTGGTTTTGGCCTCAAGAGGGATCTCATGCTGAAATAAATCTTCTCTATATGCCTTCAGCTCTGAATAAGACCAAGCAAGGCAGTCTTGATATTTCTTTAAAAGTTGGGCATAGGATTGTTTCTCTTCTTTGCTGAGATGGCTGCCCAACCAGATCTTCCTTGGTTTGTCTTTAGTTCCCAAGTTGTGCTCTTCCACATCCCTTGAAGTAGACATCTTTCTATTAATGATACAATCAACATTGCTAAAGTTGGATTCAAGTGCAACAAGACCTTTAGGAATGGTATTTGTCTTCAATTGTATAATATCCTTGTCAAAAAAGTTTCTCTACCTTCATTCATGCATACCAATGGTTCCCAATCAATATTCTGAGCAGAAAACTCACCTTGGCATTGTAAGAATCTCAACACTTGTGCATCATCATCAAAAATCTGCCAATGCTTCACATTATCCGGGATAGCTGGCCTTGTTAGCACTTCAATATCATATTCACAAAAAGGTGAAATGGTGCAATTGTCGAATCTAGAACATAGAAAAGCCAGCTTATCAGCAGCAACATTAAGACTTCTATCATGGTAAACAATGTTAAAGGATTCAAACATTTCAATCAAGTCCCAAATAGCATGCTTATATTGTTTCATACGCTGATTTTTTGTAGCATACAACTTTCTTACTTGCTTGACAACCAACTCTGAATCCCCCTTGGCAACAATATCCTTCACTCCATATTTCCATGCAATCCTTAATCCCAATAATAATGCCTCATACTCAGCAATGTTGTTAGTGCACTCAAAATTGAGCTTGAAGGAAAAAGGAAACTTTTCTAAACTAGGAGAAACCAACACTATACCAGCACCATTGCCAAATTTGGAGCAAGCTCCATCAAATAGTAATGTCCATGGAGAACCTACCATACCAAGGCACTCTAATTTGTCCATCTTATTCTCTTTTCCATCAGCAAAACCAATGAAGTTGTCAACATCTACATCAGCAAACAACACTTCATAAGAAGCATTGTTGGGATCTTCAATCAAGTGTAACATCTTCTTTTCACCATAGAGTTTGACAAGGCTGCCCTCAATGGGAATGGTGGAAAAATAAATGTCCATTTGAACACTACCACCAACACTTGTAGCCCATTTTCTTGACAAAAGCATACCCCATTTGGCAGGGCAGTCAACAATTACAACATCAAGTTTTAAATTCTTATCCGGATAGGTTGCAAGTTGCACTACCAACCCCTTCACACAACCAACAACCAACACTTCCCTTGAATCCATGATTGTACACTTCCCATATGATGCTATCAGTTTTATATCCAACTCATTCATAACTTCTAGAGGGATAACATTACATGATGCACCAGAATCAAACATGCAATTGTGAAGCAACCTACCTTTTATGAGCAAAGTTGTGAAGAATGGATCAACATTCAATTGGGAATCAACCAAGGATGTCCCCAAATACACTTCAGGTGCCTCTCCAAAATCTTCCATTGGTGGTGGTGTTTCAAGGCCAGCAATGCTTTGAAGAGGATTCTCAACAACATTTACATTTCTGCTTGGTATACTCTTTTCTTCCTTCAATCCCAAGTATTCAAAAGCTCTTTTCTTGTGTTCAGGAATTCTAAGCAATTCAATAATGGGAACACTCACTTTAATTTGGCTCAATACCTGGGATATATCATATGGAACATTCTTTGGTAAAACAACATTGGAAGGGAAACAAGAAGGTTCATTAGATGGAGAAGTATTCTTGGTAGCCTGGGCATGAAGAGGACTGATATTTTTGCATGGGATAGTAGGGTTCTTGGAAATTGTTTCTCTTCTAGGATTATCTTTGGGAATACTTGTGAGCAAGGGTGTCTTTGGTTTGGCTTGAGGACCAGCTCCCCTAACAACTTTACTTCTAGTATTGTACTCCTTTTCTTGACCAACCACAACATTCATTAACAATTGTCTATCTTCCTCCGAAGGAATACCACCATCATACTTCTTGATCATTAAAGCCCTTAGATATTCAAAGTTAGTATTAGGAATTTCAAAAGCCTGAACTACATCTACATCATGAAATTGAGGAAGAGAAAGCAATGGTACCCTCTTTATGCAATCCCAAAAGGTTGCAGCGGTCCTCATACTTATCACATCTATTGATGTTGTTGCTTGTTGTGAGCTCCTCGAAGATTTTCCCATCATACAAATGTTATCATCCATTTCATTCTCATTATCATCAACAACATCTTGCTGGTCCATTTGACATGGTGGATGAGGAAGAAAACATTTGTCACACCAATCCATATCAGCAATTTCTTGAATAGAAGCAACTCTAGCAGTAAGAGGGTCAGGCACCACTCTATTTTCACATGCTTGGGGTTGTCTACTTGCAGCAGTCCAAGCAGAGCCCTTTACCTCTATCATCTTGTCTTTGATCACCCCTAGGATGATTGCCAAATCTTTCATGGTTTTGAGTTCTTTGTTGTCCTTGTGAACTTTTCCCAATTCCTTTCTCGGCCGGGCTAACTTGTAAGAAATTTCCTTAATAGCCCCTGCCAAAGTCTTGAAAACATCTTCTAAATCAACACCCTTGCTAGCTTGAGGCTTCTCAGGTTTTATCAGCTTGACACCATCCCTCTTAAGTGGTTTACCAATAGCCTTGATATTATTTTCTATTTGAAGTGCCATGGTGAAAGCTTGTCTCAAGTTTGTAGGATTTTTGTCTCTCAAGTAATAGGCTGCCTTTTATCAAATGCATTTGTATATTTGATCAAGCAAGATTCATCACAAGGCCTCAAAATGATAGACAAATTTCTCAATGTTTTACTAAATCTTGTATTAAAGTCATGAACGGTCTCATTAGGGTTCTTCTTGATGTTCTCAAACTCGGATAGAAGGAACCTTGGATCTATTTTGTCTCCGTATTGTAATATGAATGCATTACTCATCTCAGTCCATGAATCAATTGAGTTATCGAGCAGAGCTTTGTACCAATCTCTTGCATCTTCCTCAAGTTTATGGATAAACAACTTAATATACACATCTTCAAATTCTATTTCAAAATCTTCCATCATGTTAACAAAGAGTTTGAGATGCTGATCTCCAGTTATGGCATTGTTACCTTGGAATTTTGGTAACCTATTTCTCACATCTTGTGGGACAACATTTGGATAACCATCCATTCCTCCAAAATCTATAGGACCAAAGATGTTAACAACAAATGGAGGTCTAGGCTGAGCCATATTGTTTGGTGGGGGTGATCTTGGAGGTGAAATAAGCTGATGAGGAGTACTAATGGGTCTGATCGAAATAGATGAATGATCTCTAAAATGACAACCCCCCAAAGGCTCTCTCTCTTGATAAACTTTAGCAAACTTAGAAACCACAGGAGTAGATCTAGGAGTAGGTTTTTTAAATACACAAGAAGGTCCCTCACCTGATGGAGAATGAAAATCAGCAAGAAGATTACCTGAATCAGACCTACTTGAAGAAGAATTATAATCTTCAATGACAGGCTGCTCTCCTTCAAATTCAACTATAGGGATCTCTTTCCTTGCAACCAAATCACCAACCACTTTCCACACTCTTCTTCCCTCTAGTTCTGAGCTTCTTGATTTGGTGAGAAACTTCTTAGAAGAGTCCTTGATGAAGAGGGATCTCCTTCCCTCCAATTTGACAGATTTAAAAATAAGTTTCAAATGACATAAATGTGTAAGACAACCGTGGTAGTTCAAGATCCAAACAACATGGAGTCGCCAAAATGTCCTGTCAAATGTATGCTATGAAAACTTTGCAAGGGTTTACAAATCAGATCTTCTTCTTCTTATTTCAACCAAAACAACGCATCCAAATCATATAAATTACTAGTAAATGATAAGAGCAAGCTGAGTTTGAAATATTTTTACCCAAAACATCCAGATATGAAGTATGAAATGATATCTCAAGAATGCAACAGCTCAAATACTTAATCACACAAATGCTCAAACCTTTCAAATACTTCAAAACCACCAAGAAATTCAAAGAATTCCCTAGCAACGGTGCCACTCGGGTGTTGGTATCCAGATTTAATCTCCTTCACAACTTGAACAACATCATAAATTTGCACAAGACACTCAAGGATAGATAGATGTTTTGTATGTCGTTTAGAATGGGAAGCACACCTATATGCTTGCTTGCATTCAAGAACCGAGGGAGTGGATAGCACCTTCAATAGGTTTTTATCCAACCCTCACTATTTTAGGTTGTGCCTCACAACCAAGGCAAGAGAACCTATACTGCAGCCCCTATATGGTAAGGAGATGGAGATATCCTTGTGTTTTACATATGATATGGAAGAGGCTTTGTGAAAACATGATCAAGTATCCATTATCCAAACTCAAAGGAGTTGTCACTAATAAATGATGGAAATGTTCTCAAAACAAAGCTAGAGTGATAAAGACATGATAAAACCCCGATCAACTTTGTGCATTTTAGTGAAACGATTGAATTCTTTTGTGGACACACAATGCAAATGCAGGGTATTGTAAGTAGGATGAGTTAGTTTAAAATGAAATTATGATGAGAGCTGTTGGAACAAGAGTAGTTAGGAGTCATCACCTTCTTTGAGAAACTTTGCAAATGAATTACAACACCTAAACAACAGAGATGTTTCAATGAATCAAGTGCTCTTTCAACCGTGATGTGTGCTCACATGGATGCCCAAATCTGCACTATTCCATACAAACTTTGATGACCTGCCACAAAGGCTTGAAGCAAAATACCAATGAAGCATCCAGGAATCCCTATTTAATCATGACCTAAGGTGCACCCAAAGGTTTACAGACAGTCTCATTAATCAAGGACAAGTAAGATGATTTTAAATCTGTTTATCTTCTATCAGATGAAAGCTCTTCTGAATATAAGATTGCAAATACCATTAAACCATCAACCAGAAATGAGACCCTGTATGATCAGAGAGATCCTAAACACAAGATTGCAACATGAGCATGAAACACAAATTGAAAACATATTGAAATATAAGTGTATGCAAGCTTTGCCAAGAGATAAAACTAGTTGATCCAAGAATTTGATCAAATGTATCAAGCAAGGGAATGTTATTTAGACAATATCAAAGCTTGTTGATGGCTTTACAAGCTGAAACCAACTCAACATGATGAACATTTGATGCAAACAGGAATCAAAAATGGCCCTCGGGTAGTTTTTCCAAATGAAAAGGACCTCTTCCGAGTTTTCCTTGTGAAAATTATTCTCTCTCTCTCCAAAATTCTCAACAGAACCTTCAAAATGCCTCCAAATTACATCATATACCCTCTACCAGCTTGGATCCTTGCATCCCAAGCAAAGAATATGCCAAAGGGATTAGATTTGTTACAAAGCCCTATCCATTTGATGACATAAAACTCAGAAACAGCTCTCGCCAAATGCCAGAGATGCACAAAATTTTAAAATATTGCATGGACTTGGATCCTTATCCATCCTGTGGTCACGTTTTGGAATTCAGACATGCCAACATGCATTTGTAATCATTTTCTACCTTTTCCCCTCATCATTTTAACTCTATAACTTTTCATTTTTTACCTTTCACGTTTTTACACGGGCTGAGAAAAATATTTCACGAAAAACACTATAGGGCACCGAATCAGCTCATAAAAATGATGCCATTGCACTCAGAAGGCTGAAAGGATGCGAAATCATATAAAATTTCATGTGATTTGGTGCCAAAATGATGATTCCACACTTCTTGGAGCTTCCATGGCGCCCAAAAACGAAATTACATGTACAGTAACCGTTGATCAAAATCAACTTTAAACCTATGCCCTCCACGTGTCGGATAAAATCTTGAATATTCCCTCAAAAATACCCTTTTATTTTCTTTGGATGAGGTGGGACACGTGTCAAATACCATTGGACCGGGCCTTTGCCTCCAAAAATGCATTTCAAACCCTTTATTGGATTCGGGAAAATTTTGAATATTTTCCCCGCGAGCCCCTGGATGCGCCATGTGTCCTCCTATGGGCCTCCACCAAAACCGTGGGCCAATTTGATGCATTTTACCACCTTTTTAGAAAAGGAAATTTTCTCCAAAACCTCTGCGGGACGAACACACTGTCGCCGCCTCGCCACGTGGTAGTCTCCCATTCGCTGCGGAGCCGACCCCTCCTTTTTTTCTTCACTCCTTCGCGAGCACAAATTCCCTTATGGGCCCACACTCTTCCTTTTACTTTTGAAACATGCCACGTGTCACCCCCTGACTGGATGCGGGGGCACACCTCCAAATTTTCCGCAGATCAATTTTTACCTTGAGATTTTTTCCAAAGTTTGGAAAAAAATTTACTTTCTCTCCACGCGCTCCGCATCTCAGGAAAATCCAGGACACGTGTCCGCTTTCCATTCGCCGTGGGCTTCTAGGTCAAAAATTTTCCTTAGGCATTTTGAAGCCAAAATCTTCAAAAAAGTTCGGACTATTCGCCTCTCCTTGTTGACTCTCCTGGACGCATGTCACCATCCCATTGGGCACGGGCTTTCGGGCCAAATTTTCCTCTAACATTTTGAAGCCAAAATTTTCAAACTCTTCCAAGTCCCCGCTTTCCGGTCGACCTCCCTGGACACGTGTCGCCATTCCATTGGGCGTGGGCCTCCAGGTCGAAATTTTCCATGACGTTTTGAGCCAAAATTTTGAACTCCACCGCTGCCCACTTGATCCTCCCATGCCACGTGTCACCTTCTCATTGGGCGCAGGATCGTGGGCCAAAAAGTGACTTCGAGGAATTTTCCAAAATGAGAGAAAATGTTAAGTGACCCCCACCACCCGCCGGTTCATCTGACCAATCAAATTGTGCCACGTAGGCACAACTCAGAAGATCACTGGGGGCATGACAAAAAAATTCCTTTCGCCAAAATTTAAAAAGTGACAAGTTATAATATTTTTTCCGATCGCACCCGGCCAATGAAATCCCGCCACGTTAGTATAAAGATTGCAATGATAAATTTGGCGTCGAGAGCCGTCAAAGCGTGAAAAATACGGGGAATGCCCTAGAAACCAAATTTTTTTGACAGGGAAGGAAGAATTTGTCATTTTAAACCAACTGAATCATTTTTTGACATCATTTGCGACCTTGGGATTGGGGAAACACTTGCACAAATTCAGGATTTGATCAATTTCGAGTTTTTACATGATTTGGCAATGGAAAAAATGACACAACTCGTAAAAATGAATAAATTAGGGCACAAATGGGGGAAACTTGGATCTTGTTTCAAAATAGGGTAGAATAACAACATTATGAGCATATCAAAGGCATTCAATTGGAAAATGCAAACTGCAGACCACGAGACCAAAAATGAAACATTTGTGAGTACATTTGGTCATGAAAAATAAGGCACATTATGCAAACTCAATAATGGGACCAACAAGATTGAGATGTATGAGGACTAAGATATATGAGAGAGAATAAAGAGGATTTGTGTATGAGAATGAGACTAATGTAATGAATATTGAAATATGAATGAAGATTGATGTTTTGGAGTAAAGATTTGTTATGTGTTTTTACATTCTTTCTGTTCACAAGTTAGAATAGTTTACTTTTCCCACGTACATCACTAACAATAGGTCAAAATTCTTAAATATCACATTGTTGTCGAGGTTTAAGGTCAACATTTGGGATGGTTCTTGAGCAAAAAAATAAAGTAAAATTGGTGTTTTTATCCTTTCAAAACCTAGTCTAGAGTTTGAGTTCTAAAAAGTTGATATCTAGAGTTTCCTTCCTCCAAACTCCATTAAATTTTAGCATAATATTATGAGGTTTAAAACAAGACATTGATGTAGGAGAATCAATGTTGCGTATAATAAAGTTTTAGTTTGTAACAAGTTTTGGGTTGTATTAGGTCTTAGGAGTCTTATTAGGTGTTTTTAACCCTTCATAACCTTCTTAGGTCCCTTTATGGGTGTTAAGTGATTGATTAAGAGTTTCCATAAAAAAGTAAAACATTTGAGTACTAAAAAGTTGATATCTAGAGTTTCCCTACTCCAAACTTCATTAAATTTTAGCATAATATTATGAGGGTTAAAACAAGACATTGATGTAAGAGAATCAACCTTGTATATAATAAAGTTTTAGTTTGTAACAAGTTTTGGGTTGCAGAGGTCTTAAGAGTCTTATTAGGTGCTTTTTAACCCTTCATAACATTCTTAGGTCCCTGTATGGGTGTTAAGTGATTGTTTAAGAGTTTCCCTCCAAAATTAGTTATTCCACTCACCTTTTAGGTATTAAAATGGAGATATTTGAAGGAAAGAAGGAGGCAAGAGTCTGGAATTGCGAACATGAAGACTTGTAAAACATGGTTCTTGTCTACAAAGAAGAGGGTTTCTTGTGAATATGAATAAAGAATGAGTTTTTAAAGAAATATTGGTATATGTTTGTGTCGGATGAATTTGAAATGACATGGTTTGATGGAATCTACTCCTATATAGGTTCTTATTACTAGAAATGGTACTTTAGTGGTGTATTTACTATGAAAGCTTGATAACTTGATGATTGTGTTGTGAAATAGTGATGGTTGTGAGTCATTTCATAGAATAAATTAATTTACAAGTGTGTAGCACATGTGAAAGATGATTTCTAATGTGTGAATTAATCCTTGTAAGGATTTGCTTTGAAAAACTAAGGGAATTTCTCGAGTTTAAGGCAAAAATAGGTATGTTTCTTAGTGTACTCTTAAGTCAAATTGATGGAATGAGAGTGAAAGGATGGAATATATACTAAGGGTGATTGGTCATTCATGAGAATAGATAATAAAATGTATTTAATGGTTAAGTTCGATGAGGAAAGTGTATTGGAGTTATTACTAAATAGACCATCCTTTGAAAACAAGGTTCTCGTAGAGAAAATGAATGCAAATCTTGTTGTTGGGAATGATTGGTACATTTCCATGTGCTGGTGTAAAAGAAGAAAGATGTAGGATGCTCATACATATCTAAAAAGGTAAGTTTTAGGTATTTACTCTTTGATTGGTTCAAGTTATGAGATATTTTATCTCTAGGGCTCTGTGAAACCCTAGATTAGGGAAAAAAATTCTAAATTGAGTGTAACTTGAGAAATAGTGAATGAAATTTAATGAAACTCTCAACATATATTTTGTACATGATGTTTTAATATATTTGTGTGTTTTGAGCCATTATGGAAGTGTACGAGACTCATATCTATTTTACGGTCCTTTTTTAGAGCATGAGGGAAACATTAGCTTTACGGGTTATTTCCTTAAGGAACTATTAACCAATTTTTTCCCTCATTTGAAATCGGAAAAAATGACCTCATACAGAGAAAATAGGAGGATTGATTCAGCCATGGGAGCTCACATTTTGGGCTCGAGCCAAGTCAGTGAAGTAGGCCGAGCACATTATAGAGGAGTTTGGGAAATGAAGAAGCTCTGAAGTCTAAAATTCAAACTTTAGAGGTGGGTTCGTTCGGAGGTAGGATAAGGTGAAATTTGGGGACTCGGTGGAAAGAAGTGGGAAAAAGGAAGAAGGAAGTCCGAAACTTGAACTTCAAAATTCAGAGTTTTGAGTTTTCACGAGCTCAGAGTGATGAACAATGCCACGTGGGGAGGGGAAAAGCCCGAAAATTGAAGTCTAAAATTAAAATTTTGGGGTTTCAGAGTTTTGGAGATATGCGATGACCAGCTGGATGAAAAAATCAAACCGAAACCCCCAAAACCCGAACCCCGAAACCCCGAAACCTGAAATACCGAAATATCAAAACCCAAAACACCCGAAAATACAAAGTTTTGAAACCCAAAGTCTGAATTTCGGACTTCGGGGTTTTGGCATTTTGGAACATTGAATCTCTAGTGCACGCAAATGACCACTTGAAGCTGAAACCGAAGTTTGAAATTTCAGATTTCAAAGGGTGCGATGCAAGTTCAAAGTCCGAAAAGGTAGATCAACTACTCACATTTATTGTAGTATGGCACCCTCATCTTTAGATGGCCATAAATTTTGACTAGGAGATCGGATTTGCACAAAATAGTACTTTTTGGAAATCTCTTAGTGTCCTCTACACAACGACGACTTGTTTTTAAATTTTAGTAAGATTAAGTATTTCAAAATAAGGAAATACGGTCCGCCATTTTAGAGGAATGTTTTCAGATTTATCACCTACCAAATGACGAAGGTATGGGCTTTTTTCTTCACCAACAAGGGAAATTACGTTGAGGTATGGGTTTTGCGGTGGCGCACCCATCATTTTTGTAGGTGATTGTAATGCATTTTAGGTGGTTAAAGCAAGATTTAGAATTCCTTTTCTATCACATTCTCTCATTCTTCCTATATATTGTAAGGAGGGGATCATTTTAAAAGGTTGGACACCTTGTATATGCCCCTCCCTTCTTTCCTGTCTGTAAGAGAATTGTGGAGATTTCAAACCTCCCTACTGGACATTGTAATGCAAAAAATTTTCCTTTGGCCCTAAATGTGATGTATTGTATCAACTTTTAGAGAAATAAAATCAGATTTGTGGATGTTTCACACCCTCTTCTATGTTCTATTGCATCTTTATGATCTTTCATTACATGCAAGGTTATTGTGTATTTTTTTGTTTTCATTGTAGGGTTTTGGTAGTGTTATGTTTATTATATAGGTTGTTCAACATCCTTCTTGGTGCATCACCTTCCCTTAGAGTAGGTTTTATTTTCATGCATTTTCTCTAACTCTGTCTCCTTAGGAAAACATTAGATTAGTGTTAGATATACAACTCTCTACACTTTGGAGTAGTTGGTGCTAGGTTAGGATAGGAAGTTGGCCTTCTCCGAAGGGTTATCCCAATTGCAAAGTCCCACACTTTAGGATAACTCCATGTTTGACGAATCAAATTGACTGCCTCAACCATTCACTTGTGAGAAATCAGGGGTGTTTTGATTTTGAAATAACATTTTTGGTATGCATGGTGGGACAAAAGTATTTTCCATAAGCTTTGAAGGCATTTTCGAACTTATAAATTGCAAGTTCTTCAATTTCAAACTTTTCACCTCTCAGGATGAACTCCGAAATCAATTTTCAAGGGCTTAAATTTCTCAAAATAAGTCCAAATTTCACTAGCTGATAGATCAAGACCTAAACTTTAAAAGGGTATTTTTATATTTTTAAAATTTTGAAATTCAAAATTTTAGGGTTTTCTCAATTTTGGGATTTCAAGTTTTGATTTTGGACCTTCCAAGATTTGGGATTTTGGGTTTCGTGTTTTGAATTCCATCAATTTCGGACCTTTTAAATTTCAAAGTTAAGAAGTCTCTTGCTTTTGAATTTTAGGGTTTCCTCAATTTTAGAGTTTTGAGGTTTTAAGGTTTAGGATCTCTACATTTTGGGATTTCGGGACCACAATTCAAAACAAATTTCAACCTCCAGAATATCAAATATATAGGTCCTTCAAAGTTTCTTTCTAATTTTTTCGAGTTTAGTGTGTGACTTGAAAAACCACGGCCTTTAAGGCTAATTCCTCAACACATCTAAGCGACTCCATAGGGATAGAATTCAGTGGTGTAGCAACATAGGTTGTCGAGTACATGAGAAGAATCGAACTAGGTCTGATACTAGAGAAGAGGGCCTATTTTTCTACCTACAATTATCACTGGGAAGAGGAAGGAGAGAAATAAGAACACAAAGATCACCATTTCCATCTAACAAGACTTTTTCTACACCTCCACCTAGTAGACCAGTTCTCTAATCAAACAGGGTTCTTAGGCCAATCATAATGGTACATCTGCAACAACAACCACCACAAGGTCCACCAAATCCTTATGTTCACTTTATAAGAAATAGCCAATTAACACTTAATGCTCAAAACCCTATCCCGATGGCAGCACTAAAAAAATCCCTTATTTCACTGGTGAGAATCACACAACTCCTAATCATATAAAAGATATTGCAAACATTTTCACTATTCACGAAATAAATTAAGTAGATGTTACAGTCAAGTTACTAGCTTCCTCATTCAAAGTCAAGGCATTGTAATGGTTCATGATCTTGATAGCGAGGATCTATCCAAAATTGGGACCAGATATGCACAACTCTCTGCAATCAGTTCATAGAAAGAGGAGACAATTTGTCTTTATTGGAACAATTAACAACCATGAAGAGGGCTCATAATGAGAAGATGACAAATTTCCATTTCCGATTCCAGTGATCATGGGACCAAATTCCATTTACCATGAGACCGACAGTAGAAGGTGCATTCCTCTAATTTTTAAAGGATCTAAATTTAGATATAGCAATGCTGATCTAGTCCATGGGAGAAATAACCCTGCCATGTGTCTACGACATAGCTATCGAGCTGAAAATTGCCTTATTCAAGCAGGAAAATTAGCACCAAGGACACCTATGCCTCTATATCCAAAAATGGGAACTCTCCTGCAACAAGTAAAACACCGAGTTCAATCCTATTCTGCAGCCCGGAAATCAAAGCAACAAAGTGATGCATCAACTTCTTCACGCACTTCTTAAGAATTACAGGAGGTTATGAAACAACTACAAAACCTAGGAAATGAGCTAGTGACTATTAAGAGACAACAAGCTCAAAGTTCTAGACCATATCAGCCTCAAAATCAGTATTAAGACATACTCCTATATCAGCAAAATAGACCACCAACTTAGGTTGCAAATAAAAATCTGAACCAAGGACAACCTCAAGCTACCATGCCATTTTGACCATATGATCCAAATGCAATTTCAACATCAAGAGCCTTGGTTTTGACTCAAAACAACATGGCACATGAGTATGAATGGTGTTACCCAGAAATCTACCTCATAATCAATCAACATGTTTCAATGGTGTACTGAATTAGGCTCTAATGGTGTAAATTGTCAGTGTGTCCCAAGAACCAAGTGAGGAGGAAATCAACAGCAAGAAACTCATCAAGAGGTACCTCCAACGGAAACTACATTGGTCAATTAAAAAAAAGACTTATGTGGAGTTAATCAACCTCCTTTCCAAAGGGTGTGTCTTCTAATACACGTTCAACGAAGAGGAACATAGAGGATGGGAAACCATCTAATCCAGTTGTTTCTCATCCCACTCTTACACAACAAGGAGTTAGTAGACCAAATACAACTCCAAATATATTAAATCAACCTAAGGAACCTATTGCAGCAACACATGTGCCTATTTAAGCTCCAAATTTTTTTGTGCCAAGTAAGGGAAAAAAAAAGATAATCCATCCCATTTCAAAATCATCGATCGATGAATAAAACACATGTGAGCATTTCTATGTGGGAGTCACTGACAATCCTAGGACAATGAGATTTGTTGCAAGCTGCAATGGCCAATTGGTCTACCTCAAATGGATCAAACCAAAGACAGGAGAAAGTTCTCACTAATGCAGTGCAATAAGATGGGGGTCAACCAAGAAATAATTTGAAGCCTCTGTCATTTTATGTGTCATTTATTATCGGGAACCACTTAGTACATAATTGCATGATCGATTCGGGAGCAAGTAGCTCAAGAATGCCAAAGCGAGATAGTTGATCGAGTTAGGAATCAAGTATGAACTAGTACTGAAAGGAGTTGTGTAACTAGACGGGACAACATTTGGAATAGTTGGGGTCATCAAAGGGTTAATCCTAACACTGCATGCATGTCCCAATGTCACCATCTTACAGGATGTTTCCATAATTGACTTACCACCACTCTTTGCATTGTGTTTTTCAAGAGACTTCATAGCCAAAATTGGTGGATATCTATATGCAAATTGGTCACACATGCTTTTCAGGATGAGGTATGGAGCCAAAATAATGATATGGTTAGAACCAATTGCCAATTTCCATATTAAGCCTCATGTGCCAACCCCAATCAATGAAAATTTCTCAGCCTTTGATTAAGAAGAATGTTCAAATGATCTAGAAACAAGCACTAAGGTTGAGAGAATTCTATATTTAACACTCGATGATTGGGCTAACAAAAGGCATGCATTTGATCCATACAAAGAAAGGGAAGAATCGAATTAGTAATATACTATGTACACGAAGAATATTTGTCCATTCCTAGCCTCACCAAGCCAGAAAATAAAGATAACAATGAGGTATGGCAATTGTTTTTCGATCATTCAAGGAGGCAAGGAGTAGGTGGGGGTGCCATGGTGGTGTCTCCATAGGATGTCGAGTACTATTCATCTTTCATGTTTCAATTTTCATGTTCAAACAACATAACTGAATATGAGGCCATGATTCATGGACTTTAGTGGGCTAGGAAAAGAGGCATAAAAAATTGTAGGTGTTCGGGAAAGTGAGTTGATCATGAATTAAGTTAGAGGACAACATGCTATAAAAAATGACCTACTCAAGAGCTACGAAAATAGGGTATGTGATATTATAGAAGACTTTGAATCTTTCAACATCGAGTCCATACCTAGGAAGAAAAATGAAGCTGTAGATAGGATCGTAGTAGTTGGAGCAACATTCGATGTGGTGGATAGTGTCAAAAGAGATAAAACATAACCACACATCCATGTGATTGTAAGACCATCAATTCCAGATAACAACACAAGTGGACAGATGTTTGAAAACGATCAACAGATCATCAATTTCTTATAGAAGGAAGCATAATTATCATCTAGGAACTAGGAGAGACTAGAGCAACATCGTGTAGTGCGATTGCGGACAAATAAGCTTCCAAAGGGTTTAGTGAAACTGGAGTCAATATTCAATCCTAATTACCAGTTTTGAAAAGAGAAGGCCAATATACATGTCAAAGGTGAGGATTCAAAACTTATTTGGCAAAGTGGCCACTAAGCGGGAAAGATATGAGTTCATATAACTTTGCCACGAATTTCTAGATGTCTTCACCTAGAGCTATGCAGATTTGCGAGGATTCAATCCAAAGCTTGCACAAAATACAATTAAACTAGACATAGATGCTAAGACCATTAGGAAAAAGCAAAGACCAGCTAACCCACATATTGATCCCCTCATGAAGGAGCTAAAATGGTTGATAGAGGTGAGTATATCTAGACCACCGAAGGCATATTTTGGCCATCGAAGATAAGGGTGCCATAGCGCAATAAACTATGAAGTGAGGTA
Organism: Taxus wallichiana var. yunnanensis; assembly: GCA_018340775.1. Lineage (NCBI taxonomy): Eukaryota > Viridiplantae > Streptophyta > Pinopsida > Cupressales > Taxaceae > Taxus > Taxus wallichiana. The sequence goes on from CM031239.1 coordinate 317,168,052, forward strand.
ATCCTTCATCGAGAAGCATGTCCTTGCAGTAATCAAGAGTTTAAATAAGTTCAAACACCTCGTCTCAAATAACAAGATCCATCTGCTAGTTTCCCATGCGGGCGTCAAGGACTTCCTTTTGAAAAATGATTTAAATGAGAAACATGTAGGATGGATCACTCGTTTCATGGAATATGACATTGAAATCAAATTCACTAAGTTGGTCCATGGAAAAGGATTGTGTGAACAACTAGCCTTAATTACATAGGATGAAGCAGGTGATGGAAAAGATGTTGTCTTGGTACTACAAGATAGTCAAGAGCAAGCAAATGATAATGTACATATTCCTTGTTGGACTCAAGACATGATACACTTCCTAAAAATAGGACTATGCTCTCAAGAAATGAGAAAAACTAAGAGAAGGTACTTCAAATTTCAAGTTGTTCCATATGTGCTTCTTGATGGTATCTTGTTAAGGAAGGACATCAATAGAGTTCTATTGAGGTGCATTGGAACAGGTCAAGTTGAAAAGGTGTTATATGAATTTCACAATGGAGAGGTCGGAGGTCATTTTACTCCATGGGTAACAACTCTTAAAATAATGAAGGCACGACACTATTGGCCCACAATGTTTAGTGATTGTTACTCTTGGATCAAGAAGTGTAAAAAATGTGTGTTCTTCACAAGAAAGGAAATATTAACGAGAACTTGCATTACACCCAACTTCAATTAGCCACCATCCGTGAAATGGGGATTGGACTTCATCGGGGTCATCAATATAAATTTGAGCCAAGGTCACAAGTGGATTCTAATAGCAACAAACTATTTCACCAATTGGGCAGAGACGATAGCACTCAAGGAAGCAAATGAGTCTAACATACTATGCTTCTATGAAGGAATAGTGAGAATAATTGGTGTACCGACCACTATCATTTTAGATAATGCATTGACATTCCTACATTCTAAGATCATAGAGTGGGCAATTAGGAATGAGATCTACTTGAGAACCTCTTCAAACTATTACACATAGGCTAATGGACGGTAGAGTCCATGAATAAGAATTTGATAAGAATCATCAAAAGGACTCTGGATGAAAACCAAAGGACATGGCATACCAAGCTAAAATCAGCCTTGTTGGCTGATAGGACTGCACCAAAGGTGTCAACAGGAAATTCCCCTTACAAGCTAGTCTACGGGAAAGAGGCAGTGTTTCCTATATCACTCGAGTTGTCGGCATTGGAACTCATGAAATAACTATAATTTTCTGAGTTTGAACCTATGGAAGCTAGGTATGCATAATTGATGAAATTAGAAGAGATTAGAGATCATGTCATATAAAACATGGAAAATTATCGGGTTACGATACTGAGAGGACATTTGACAAGAAGGACAAGGAAAGAACCTTCTAGGAAGGGGACTTAGTTTTGAAATGGGATGCAGATCATAAAATTTGGGTAAGTATTCCAAGTTTGACATTATTTGGAGTGGCCCTTACATGGTTACAGTATGTAAGAATATCAATGCCTTCCAACTGTCTACCTTGGATGGAGAATAACTTCTGATTCTGGTTAATGGAATCTATCTCAAACATTGCTACTAAAAGGAAAATTCTCACCCTTGTATATATTAGTCTAGGTTTTTAATTCCTCTAATTGCGTATGCATGTTGTCTTGTTGTAGATTAGGTTTTAGTTTCCCTAAGTTCCTTCGGCATAAGTTTTATTGCTCCCAATTTGTATCATTTTTCCATTTAGTTTGCCTCCCAAAGTGAATGTTGTAACATGAAAGAAGTTCATACTTGTGGGAAACAATTGCTAATTTCAAAGGAAAACAAATGTAGAGCCACTAAAATTAGGTTTCATGATAGTCCATTTCGGGAACATGTGAAATCTCCAAGACATGATAATTTTCCACTCTCACAAAATCTTAACTTTAAGATTTCCTTATGAAAATTGAGAGTGCAGGTAGTGGAGCGAGTTCAGTGGTCGTAGTTTGCAAGCACTCAATAGTAAGTTTCAAGTACAAGATCAATATCAGGCTATCATTTATAACTCCATGCCCAATGGATACTTCACAATAATCGATCTATCACCTAAGCAGAAGGTAACCTCACGAGTCACCAAATTGTTATTTGATTTTTCCCTCGGGAGAAATTGGATAAACATGACATCACCCAAAGAAAATAGGAGGATCGAGTAAGCCATGGGAGCTCACATTTGGGGCTTGAGATGAGTCAATGAAGTAGGCCAAGCACACTACAGAGGAGTTTGGGAAGTGGAGAAGCTCCAAAGTCTGAAATTCAGACTTCAGAGGTGGGGTCATTCGGAGTTCGGCTAAGGTGAAATTTGGGGACTTGACAAAAGGAAGCAGGAAAAAGAGAGTAGGAAATCCAAACATGAACTCCAAAATTCAGATTTCAAGATTTTAGAGGTTTCATGAGTTCATAGTGATGAACAGTGCCACGTGGGGAGGGGAAAAGCCTGAAACTTGAAGTCTGAAATTTGGACTTTGGGGTTTTGGAGTTTCAGAGATATATGAGGACAAGATGGATGAAAAAAGCCTGAAAACCAAAACCATGAAACCCTAACCCCGAAACTGAACTCTCGAACCCCCAACCTGGAACTCTCGAAATCTCAAAACCCGAAACCCTCAAAAACAAAAAGGTCTAAAACTCGAAGTCTAAATTTCAGACTTCGGGGTTTCGGAACATTGAATCTCCAAAGTGCACATAAATCACCGCTTGAAGCCCGAAACCCCAAGTTTTAAATTTCATATTTTACAGGTGCGATATAGGCTCGGAGTCCGAAAAGGTAGATCAACTACTCACATTTATTACGGTATGGCACCCTTATCTTTAGATGGCCATAAAGTTTGACTAGGAGCTCGAATTTGCACAAAATAAGACTTTTTGGAAGGCTCTCAGTGTCCTCTACACAACACAACATGTTTTTTAATTTTAGTAAGATTAAGTATTTCAAAATGAGGAAATACAGTTTGTCATTTTAGAGGAATGTTTCCAAATTTCTCACCTACCAAATGATGAAGGTATGGGCTTCCTTTCTTCCCCAACAAGGAAATTACATGGAGGTATGGGTTTTGCAGTGGCACCCATCATTGTTGTAAGTGATTTTAATTCATTTTAGGGTGGTTGAAGCAATATTTTGAATTCCTTCTCTCTCCCTTTTTCTCATTCTCCTATATATTGTAAGGAGGGGCTCATTTTAAAAGGTTGGACACCTTGTATATGCCCCTCCTTTATTTCTTTTCTCGTAAGAGAATTATCGAAATTTCAAACCTCCCTACTAGACATTGTAATGCAAAATATCTGCCTTTGGCCCTAAATGTGATGTATTGTATCATCTTTGAGAGAAATACAATCACATATGTGGATGTTTCACACCCTCTTCTATGTTCTATTGCATCTTTCTGATATTTCATTGCATGCAAGGTTATTGTGTATTGTTGATGTTTTCATTGTAGGGTTCTGGTAGTGTTGTGTTTATTATGTTGGTTTTTCAACATCCTTCTTGGTACATCACCTTCCCTTAGAGTAGGTTTTATTTTCATGAATTTTCTCTAACTCTGTCTCCTTGGGAAAACATTATATTAGTGTTAGATCTGCAACTCTTTGCACTTTGGACTAGTTAGCGCTAGGTTAGGATAAAAATTCAGCCTTCTCTAGAGGGTTATCCCGATTGTAAAGTCCCACACTTTGGGATAAATCCATGTTTCGCAAATCACACTGAATTCCTAAACCATTTACTTGCGAGCAATCAAGGGTTTTGTGATTTCGACACAACAAGAACTATCTACATGTTCTTTTTAACAATTGTAAGGGAATAATGGGTACTAAAAGGTATATTTATTTCACCATGAAATAAACTTTATGAGAATTTATCTTTAAAAATTAGGGTTTATATGGCTGCAAAATAGTAGAGACATGGTTAAAGGATAAGAAACCTTTATATGAAATGACTTTGTGTTTTCCAAGTTGGTAGAGGTCTATGACAATGTATCAAGGTTTTCACAAGAAAGGAGATGGTATGTCACCTCTTGAGTAGGTTTTGGGCTTAGTCTTATTACGGATAAGACAAGGAACCTTATAACTTTACACATTTGAACTTGACTGAGTTTTAGAGAAGGAAGTGACTCTCTTGATAAAGACACCTATTAAAGAAAGGTTAGTGAATGTTATTGGAATAAACCACATGGGTTAATACCATATGAAGGAAGAAAACTATACCTTGTTTAGGTTCAAGAAGACAAGAAAACATAATTATTGGACAATTATTAAAAACAAGGTAGGATATGTGAAGGTTATAAGTTTACATAGCTGTTAGGTTTTAGTGGAAGACAAAAGTAGCATGGTGTTTAACATATAATCATTTAGTGAAGTCATTGAAATCCCAAATAGGAAGTGTACTCTAATGAATATCATATAAGACTCAAGTAAACTATTTATGACCACCCCAAACCCAAACATAGTCATAATCAATATTGAAGGAAGGAATAAATGTGTATGTAAAAATCCTTGAAACCAGTGCTCATGTATAAGTGAAACTTGGTGAGGATAAAAAGAATAAGGATCGTATTCATGTTTGGAGAAGGAGAGAATACACAATGAAGAATTGATATAAGGTTATTGGGATATTCAATTTGGTCATATGATAAGAAACATGGTTGAGGAGATTGAGTGGATATAAAAGTGTGAAAATAATATTAGGGTGCATGTGGGAAAAATTTATTCTTGAGTGTAAGATAAGCTGTAGGACGGTGATAGGAAGTCCAAGATTTTTTCTAAGAAGCGAGAAGAGGATAGAGTCATGAATATGCTAGTGTTCATTATTCAAAATTATATGTTTCCTAACCTAACTTGTGATTTTTTGAAATAAGGTTGATAATTCAAATTGAACAAATTGGGTGAGGCATATGAAGAATTGGAAAGATTGATATGAATGATGGGCTCACACTTGAGATAAAACATTTTATATATCAATATGGGGTAAGTTATTTTCAACCAATGCATCAAACATTATACAAAATTTAATTCCTTTTGGATTTTTATAGAGATACATATTTCAAAAAATACAAGAGGCGACTTGTAAGTAGATTTTAGTGATAAGAAATAAGCATAACTTCGTAATCCATACATCATAAATTCATGAAAATTTAGGTGAACTTGGATATGGTTAATTATAATGTTTCCACATTTTTTGGTTTATTGGAAAAATGTTTAAGGTATGAGAACTTGTGATTCTCATATTGTAACCCTAATTTTTACCAGTTTTGAGCTATTTTTGTGGATGAAAATCATCATGAACCTAATATCGTGAAGGTATTGTTGAAGCAGACTCACAAAGACCCTAGATGCAAGTCAGGCTTCTAGGTTGATCACTCTAGCATCCAGTGTGATTGCACAACATGGAAACCTCTCTCCAAGCGTGGGGACTTGTGAAACTGAGAGAGGAATCTCCAGATTAGAGGCTGGTTCCTTAAACTCCTCTGATTTAGATCTATATTTTGCAAAACTACAGAGGTTTAGATCCTAATCCTATTCTAACTTGTAAGGAGACAGGGGTAGAAGTGCAAAAATTGAAACTAACTAAAGATGGTGATGCACCAAAAGGAGTGGTGAAACATATTTGTCATGCAAATAGACACAGACCAAAGTTCACAACATAAAACATACACAGACTGATAATGTATAATTTAGTATCTGAAATCAAGCAAATAATACAAACAGAGGATTGAAACCCATTCACAGAGCTTGCATTATCATTTCAATGTCAAAAACACGCATTACACCCTCAGAGAGGTAAAAGAAAACTATTACAATCCTTGGAGAGGTCTGATCCTTGCATCAATCACTTGCTGGAGGTGAAAGAAGAAGTCTGCTATGCCCAAAAATGTTCCCCCTTTGAAATGAGCCAAATCTGGCTTTTTACATTGCATGGGTCGAACCCAGGAGACAGAAAACATACAAAGGCATGGGAGCCCATTCTTTCTTGACTGCAGGTGCATTAAAATGGCATGGGGGACCTTACAAACCCATACCCTGTCACTTTGACCGGATTACAGGAGAATGCGACCCATTCTGCATTAAATCTGGTCGCTGGAATGTCATTTCTGGCCATGAACACGCGTCAGATCCGTTTCTCAATTTTATCCCTCCATACTACTCCAAAATGCAAGATTGACCCGGAATCGTGTAGAGAATTTCACCAGCTTTCCGTTGATATAAAGAACGTGCAAATCCGAGCTCTGGATCGAAAGTTATGGCGATCTGAAGATTTAGGGCACAAAACAGGTGAAAACGTGTTTTGAAATCTTTCCGCGCTTCTGCCACCTGGATGACACGTGGCACGTGCTGATTGGATGAGAAATTCTCTCTCCTCTGCCTTTTGCGGGCTTTCCTTTTGAAATTTTCTTGTGGGCCCCTTAAACTTGGACACGTGGCGCTATTTCATTGGTTCGGGTCAGTGCTCGAAACCTCGCCCTTTGACTTTTGGACTGCCTCCCTTGCGACACGTGTCGTGATCTGGTTGGTTCTCGGCCCTTTCGGCTCCTTCGCGCCCTTCGCGTCCATTTTTCCGGATGTCCCAGTGCTTCGTGGGACAAATTCTTCCGGTTCGCCCGATCCGGCCGATTCGCGTCTTTTTGTCCCACTTGTCCCACTTTGTTTCGGACTGAAGTTCCCCATTTCGGCCGATCCGGCCGGTTCGCATCTTTTTGTCCCACTTGTCCCACTTTGTTTCAGACTGAAGTTCCCCATTTCGGCCGGTCCGGCGGTTCGCGTCTTTTTGTCCCACTTGTCCCACTTTGTTTCGGACTGAAGTTCCCCATTTCGGCCGGTCAGGCCGGTTCGCGTCCGTCGCGTACTTCTGGCCCGATTGTCCCAAATGCTTCACGGGCCGCCTGGAGGCTTTTCGGCCGATCCGCGCCTAGATGTCCCAAATGTCCCGACTGCCCCTAGGACTAGGACTTAGCCAATTTTCACAATTTTTTCTGGCCCAAGCTTATTTTCTGCAACTTTTCGCATTTTCTCAGAGCTTGCTCCTTCCTTCTTCGGCCAGGGGAGTTAGAAAAATATCTGAGGGAACCTTAGAAACATGATTTTTTCCCCGAATCAATCCATTTGCCTGGGACTTGAGAATTCTGATGCATGTTATCAAATTAGCCCTGGTGGTGAATTTAGATAACAATTTGGCGACTTCAATGGGGGTACACTGCTTAGGTAGAAGATACCAGTTGCCTTAAGCAGTCCATTGGGCATGGAGTCATCAAATATTCTGTTTAGAACCCTAACTGACTCAGAATGTGCAAGGAGGAAGATGGAATGTTATCTGATGAGGGCAAGGATTGCTAAACATCTCCATGGACAGCAAGTTGTGCCAAGGCACTTAGGGAAAACAAAACTAACCTACAGCAAAACAATGTGCACAAGCACTTGGAGGAAAGAAAATCTAATCTAATATTTACAGATGTAGTGAACCTCCCTCTAGAAGCAACGCTTGAGATAGATTCCATTTTTGGAATCTGTAGTTCTTCACCATCAATGAGGCCGATTGGAAAGCATTGTTGTTCTTGCACTTTGTGACCATGTATGGGCCACTCCAAATGGCATCAAATTTTGAATGCCTTCCGGTTTTGCTCTGTCCACATCCCATTTCAACACTAGATCTCAACTTGAAAAGATCTATCTTTGGCCTTCCTATCAAAGGTCTTCTTGATCAAAGCTTGATCCTTTTCCATTGCTTGGGATGCCACGATTTCGATCTCTTGCAGCTCCATCAATTCTGCATACCTCACCTCCATGGGCTCAAACTCTAGCAACTCCATTTGTGTTCATGAGTTCCAACGTTAGCAACTCAAGTGACATGGGCAAGATTGCCTCTCTTCCGTAGACAAGCCTAAATGGAGAGTTACCGTGGATCTTTTGGGTGAGTTTGAAATAAGAAGTGAATAGGTGCCAAAATATTAGGTGAGAACAAGGATGAGGTAAAAGGAAGGTATAGGAAAGGAGGAAATTACTTTCTTGAAAGAGTAAAATAGAAAAATACGAAAAGTGAAGAAAGATGAAGGGATCATTTCTAGAGCGATACCACAAATAGATGCAAGAAAGTATAAGGAAGAAATATATGAAAAGTGAAGATATGATTAGAAATTTTAGAGAGATGAGGGAGAAGCTGTAATTGATTATAGAAAGAAGAGATCGGGAAAACTAAGGCGTTGGTTGAAGTATGAAGAAGAGAGTAAAGTAGCCTATAGAGATACTTATAGAGAAGAGGAGGAAGAAAATGATTACTTGGAGAAAAGAAGAAAGGAGAAGATAAAGAGAAGTGAAGAAGAGACTTCTCATGGAATATAACACAAATGAAGATAAAGAGGTGATATAGGCATTTATAGCTACTATTGAGAGAGAAGAAGATCAATAAGAAGAAGAAGGACAAGATCTCTTGCAAAATATTATCAAGGTTCTATGATGCCTCCAACATGTTTACTCTAATGTTTCTTTTGATTATGTGTATGGAGGTGAACAAAGTAAAGAGATGAAGTCTTTAGAAAGTTATTTTATTGGGACATTATATAGGCTTTGAAGAATATGACAAGGAAAAAAATGATGGATGAAGATATAAAGAAGATGACAAACTTACAACTATAGAAGAATTGATTTGGAAAAAAATCATGTAGGGACCAAAGATATCATCTCTCTTGGAAAGTGAATAATATTTCAAATAATATGAATTTGAACTAATGAAAATATTAATGGGTGAAGAGGATGCTAATAGATATGATTATCAAACTGAATCAGCAAAACTAAAGCCATATGAAGATGAAAATGAGTATGAACCTGATATGATGATGGAACCTGATAAATTAAAGTGAAGAGAAAGAGAATGATAAAGAAAGAGAAAAGGAAAAATAAGACCAAAGAAGAAAGATAGAATTTTAGGGAGCAATAACAAGGTGGGAGGAAGACATTGAAGTTGAGCTCAACTCAAGTAATCTAGAAAGAGAGGCAAGTTAGGGAAGAGAATAAATTGGAAGAAAAGAAAGAAGACAAACATTTGAGTTGGAGTTCAAGTCTTCCCACTTGGGGAGTCTAATGCAAGAGCATCTTAAGACAAAACAAGTTCTACTTTTATTATAAATTTTGGTTTAAATTAGGCTTATTATGTCTTTTGTAGTTTTTAGCATAGTTTCCCACCCATTTCACCTTTCATTATGTGTAGAAGGGTCATTATGGAGTTTCCCTCCAAAATGCACTATTTTAATATTTGAATTCCATAAGTTAGTGTTAAGAGTTTAAATGTTGGAAAAAGGGTCATGAAATGTTGTAAAAGGTCGTCAAGGGCCTAATATAATGTAAATAAAGTTCTCTCACCTATCCAAGTGGGGTTACTTATATGTTCATGAGTTCTTACCATGGTTTGGTAGAAAACTCGGTTGTAATCACTTCATTTGGAGCATATGAAGAGACACATTTGAATGGTAGAGGAATAGGTAGGATTGGGGAGTTAAAAAAATTATTTGGTAGAGGTATAAATAGGTGAGGTGGATCCATGAAGGCTCAGGAATCCATGTGTAATCAAGAAAGGATTATGTGAATGTAGATAACCTTTGGAATCAAACTATGTTCTCTTTGTATATATGAGAAATGGATGAAATGGGTTATGTTATTGTATTTATATGAGTATTTATGATTTTATAATGTTTATTCAATGTGTTGATATCATAACTTGATCATAGGTTGGGTCTTGTGTTGAGTATAATGAAGTGATATTAGTTTATAAGTAAGCTTTCCTTGTTTATGTATGAAAAAATTTGTTTTGGTAGTATTTTTAAGTGTTTACATGCTTTTTAAAGCATATAAAAAAGTGTTATAAATAAGATATAAATGTAATGAAAAACCTATATCATGTGGTAATTAGAGGTGTTGTGGTTATTTGAAGGTAAGTTGCTACGGAGGTGATCTTTTGCAATTCTCGCATAGTTTGATGGTTGAAAAACATGTTTAGAGGATTAATGGTAAAAAAGGATTGAGAATGAATGGGTAAGGTGTTGATGGATATTAGGAAGAGTGTTAATAATATTTATGAGGCTTTGGGAATGTTCTTGAGCTAAGAAAATAAAAATAAAGTAAAATTGGGTGCTTGTTGTCATGTAAAAATCTTATCTAGAGTTTCCATCCTCAAAAATTCATTAAATGTTATAATAATATTTTGAGGTTAAAACATAACGTTATGCAAAATTCAATTCCTTTTGGAGTTCTATAGAGACAAATATTTCAAAAATATAGACATCAGACCTCTAAATGAGGGTTTTAAAAGGGTTTAGTTATAATAAAGGAGCATAACTTGCAATCCAGGACATTAAAAAATTCATGAAAATTTAGGTGAACTGGATATGGTTTATTATAAAATTTCCACTAAATTTTGTGTATTGGAAGAATGTTTAAGGTATGATAACTTCTGATTCTTATAATTTATTATATGACAAATTCCCCATTGAGAAAATATTAAGTTCTAGAAGTTAGTAAATAATTAAAGTGAAATGAAATAATTTATAAACTTATTTAATCAAGAGAAAAAGACATAAAATTATAGTTGAAAAGAAATAATTGAAGAATTAAATTCTAAAGTAATAAATAAAAGAAGACCCCTTTAAAATAGGGTGGGGATTTATGTACATAGAAACCCCTTTAAAATGTGGAGGAATAAAAATTTAAAAGAATTTCTTGAACTTCTTTTAAAAAGGAGGGATTAAAATTTATAATGAACCCATTATAAGTGTATGTAATTAATTGGTAAATTATTTTTATGAAAAGGTATGTTGGTTGAAAAACCTACTAGGTGAAAAGTATTTAAACCGATAGTGAATGGGAATTTAATATACATATATGTAAATGTGTTCTCAAGTATATTTTTATGTGATTTTGAGTGAAGGCAAGTGGTGGAAATTGGAGAGGGGAACTCTAGAGGGTTTCCTAAATGGGGTACACTATATATAACCCAAGATGGTTCTTGGCCAGGGAAAGAAGATTATTAATAAAATATTTCCTCCTAATAATGTGGTCATAGCTTGAGGTGTTGAATCTCGGGTATCACCTAGGAGTTACTTTATTTATTACTTTAGAATTTAATTCTTTAATTGTTTCTTTCCAAATTTAATTTTATGTCTTTTTATCTTGATTAAATAAATTTAGAAATTAATTCATTTCATTATAGTTATTTACTAACTTCTAGAACTTAATATTTTCTCAATGGGGAAATTTTCATATAACAATGATTTTTACCATTTTTGAGCTAGTTTTGTGAGTGACAATCACAAGGAACCTAATATCATGAAGGTATACTTATTACAAAGGTTTTCTATTATTAATATAAGGTTTCAAAGAATTGTAAATGTTTTGATGAAGGTTTCGAGATCAAAAATTAAATTTTCTCATCAAGGTTGTTATAGAACTAGCAAGAACCTAAGAAAAGCTAGTCTTGACCCTAAATTTCAGAGGGTAATAAATATTTGAAACTTGTATTTTAGATATAATATAATGTGGAGAGTGTGTTAATTCATTTTGATTCAAAGTAATAGGAGTCTTGAAGGTGATAAGTGCATTTTGCAGCAACAATCTTGGTTGATTGTGTTCTTATTAGTCTTTGTGTTTCTTTGATCTAAAGTTAGTATGGAGTTGGGTTTTAAGTTTTGAAATGAGTTTTTGTAGGTTAATACATGGTGACACATATGGTATAACTTGAGATGTTTTTGAATAAATCAAGGGAGGACTATATCCTAAATACCTAAGCTATGATGAATGTAGAATATGATAAAGTTAATGAAGGATAGAATAAAGTTTGGTGAATATATTTGAAAGAAAAATACGAGTAGAGTATCAAGCAAGATAAAATAAGAGAGGTAATGAGGTAGAAAAAATTTATAAGGAGTGTATGAGCAGTAAATAACTTTGAGGGTAGTTTGAAGAAAGTTTTGAAAGAAGAACTAATCTCAAAGAAAGTCCTAGTGATATTGGAAATATTGTAAAGAACGTTTTCTAGACCTTGAGTATTATAACATGATCAAAGTATTGTTTTTATTTACATCATGTGGTATTAAAGAAGAAATTTCCTTGGGGAGGTTATTATATTTTAGAAAAGTGAGAAGAGAAAAGATAAGAGTTGAGAAGAGGATTTCCAAGGTGAAACAAACTTGGATGTAGAGTCGATAGACAAGAGGTGAAAAAGACTTGGGTGAGGTTGAAATAAGAAGTGAATAGGTTCCAATTGACCAGGTGAGGCCAAGGGTGAGGTACAATGAAGGTATGAGCAAGGTGGAAAATACTTTCTTATAAGATATAAATAGAGAAAAAAATAAAAATGAAGAAAGATGAAGGGATTATTTCTATAGGGATATCACAAAAATATGCAAAAGAGTATAAGGAATAAATATATAAAAATGAAGATATGATTACTGAGTTGAGAGAGGTGAGGTAGAACTACAATTGATGATATAAATAAGAGAGAAGGAAAACTAAGACATTAGTTGGAGTATGAAGAAGAGAGTAAAGTAGCCTATAGAGATACTTGTGGACATAAGGGACAAAAAGCATTTGATTTCTTAGAGAAAAGAGGAAGGATATGAAAAATATAAGTGAAGAATATAGTTCACAAAGAGGAGAACACAAATGAAGATCAATAGGTAATAAAGGCATTTCTAGCTACCATTGAGAGAGAATAATATCAACAAGAAGAAGGAGAAGAGATCTTGAAAAAATATTGTCAAGGGGCTATGAGGCCTAAACATGTTTACTATAATGTTTATTTTGATTGTGTGTATGTAAGCGCACCAAGTAAAGAGATGAAGTCATTATAAAGTTCTTTGATTGGGAAATTATACATGTCTACTGAAGAATATGACAAGAAACAAAACCATGATGGAAGAAGATATGAAGAAGATGATGAACTTAAAGCTAAAGACAAATTTATTTGGAAACAAATCATGCATGGACCAAAGATATCATATATCTTGGAAAGTGAAGAAGATTTGAAACAAGATGAATTTGAACTAACAAATATTTTGATGGGTGAAGAGGAAGCTACTAGAGATGATTATAAAAATGAATCAACAAAAATAAAGCCACGGGAAGATGAAAATAAGTATGAACCTGATATGATGATGCAACTAATAAATGAAAGTGAGGAGAAAGAGAATTATAAAGAAATAAAAAAGAAAAAGAAGACCAAAGAAGAAATCTAGAATTTGAGGAAGCAATAAAAATACAAGAGGAATATATTGAATTTAAATCTAAACTCAAGAAATCTAGAAATAGAGGCAAGTCAAGGAAGAGAATAAATTGGAAGGAAAGAAAGAAGACAAACATTTGAGTTGGAGCTCAAATCTTCCCACTTGGGGAGTTTGATGCTATAGAATTAGGAGAAAAAACAAGTTTTGTTTTTGTTATAAATTTTGGTTTAAATTAGGCTTAGGAAGTGATACATGCCTAGAATCTACCATAAGTAACCCAGGCGCGCTAGCACATCACTCAGCCTTAGATGAGCGCTCACCTAAAGCATGCAAAGGTACCAGGCCTCTCTTTAGGGTTGCTTATGTAGGATGTTAACATGATGAAGATATAAAACATGCAGATACATAAATAGCATAAACATTCCACAAAGCATATTTCAGATCTAGATCTTAGAGAATGATGAATTAAACAATAACCGATTCTGCTTATGTTTAACACCACAATTCAGCCAATACACTCATTTATATTAAAAAAAAGTAAATACAAAAGCTCCTTACATCATATATCATACCATAAGTGTATGCGCATAACAGATCCGAAAACATAGCTCTCATACACAGTGTATCTCTCTTCCTATATATCATCTAACCATCTTCTCTCCGCCACATAGTCCAATACATATTTATAAGGGTGGGGAATTTCCCTTCACCGCTTACGCACTTCCCAAAATAGGTCACATGTTGAGAATAGCCATGCACCTTTACAATAATAGGCACACATGCAAGTGCAGTGATAAAAAACCTCCTACAGTTAACTGCAGTAGTAATCCTATTATTATCCCGAACTCACGCATGGTGCTTAGTAGACGCTTATCCCAAAATAGCATTTGTGTGTTGCACAAGTCTCCATCCCATTGTGTTCTCTGCACGATATCTCCAAAAATAGTTTGTAATCATGAAAATGGCTAAGTCATGAATCAGTTCTTTTATTATGCACGTGTTTCCTTTCCTATCCTTTCGTGCCTTCGAATGTGCATTTCTCCGACGCGTGAATATTCGGTGTGCCTTCTCCTTAGTGTCATACTTTGTCTACTCAATATTACCCCACACTAAACTGCATTGTTGCCGACAATGGTTGCCTCCTGATGCTTAAAGAATAAAGAATAAGAATAAAAGAATGTAAAGAATTGTTATACAAATAATAGACTTTACTCTTCAGCACCCTCCTCTTCCATTGGTAGAATAAAATCTGGATATTCTTCTTTAATTTTAGCTTCCAAAGCTTGCCATTCATCCAAAGACATTCCTAGTCTTTTCTCGGGACATCTATAACGATTCCCTCTAACTTGTCCTAGGTTATTTCTCCCTTTTCATTCTGTAGTAATAGGACAACGTTGGTCATTGATAACATCCTTCCCTATAGAAGATCCATCTTCTACGCTATAATATTCCCAATCTCATCCAACCTCTCTGCTTATGAAGGTTTTGTCTTTGCTGCAAGGGCTTCACATTTTTCTTTACTAGTGCTAATATCTCTTGATCATTTAACTCGATCACCAAATGTGTAGCTGCTGTACCACTAGGTAATTATTTAATTTATTAATGTCCATTCTACACGGACCCTTTTGATATCCTAACTCCTTCCTTGTTTCCATGATTGCTGCTTTATGAGTCGAGTCACTATCAAGGTCTAACCCGTGCCCTTTAATCTTTTCAGTGTCAAAATCAGAGCTGCTGTGATTCTAACCCTTTGTCCAGAGAAATAGAAGAAGTCCTCATGGACTCTACTCATCAGCCACTAGTACAAAGATTCATACTTTCCAAAATACGGGAGCTCGTATAGCTGATAGACTCCTACCTACTTCAACAATTTTTCTCCAATGTCATCATACACTAACATATCCTCCACCATGCACTTGTTGGTCTTTGTACTCAAAAATGTGTCCAACTCTTTCTTGTTGTTAGATGTGCAATGGTTGTAATCACTTATTTTGCACTTGTGGATATGGGAATCCCATTCTTGTCCAATTATCACACCTTCTGGGTATTGCATCTCTGAGAAATTAATCTTGGGAGAAATTTCAACTTCTACTAATACTTTCTTCTTTCCTTTGGTGCCTGTGGAAGGTGCTTTCTTTCGTACCATTTCAAAATCTCACATTTTGTCTTTTGTAGCGAGCAAACTCAAACCCTATCTTGAATCTGCATGCCCTAGATCCTTATCAACACTTTTTCTTTGCCCAAACCCTTTACCAACGGGGACGCAAGCCTCTCTAATGCAATAGTATGCTCTCCACGTCTGGTTTCATAACTCTCTGCACCTCAACATGACTCGCTCAACTCGGTTGTACTTATCTTTCTCAAATACTTGTGATCGAAAAGGTCAAAATGAAATCGTATCATGTCCTTATATAGATTATAAAAAAGATAGTGCATTTATTTCTCCTCCACCTATCGACAATCCTCTCATTAATTTACCATTTTCACATATTTATGCAAAGTACATCTTTGCACCCCATCTATAACCTTGTAGCTTGCCTTCCTACCTTTTGGATACATACTTCTCTTTATCCATGCACTCAAGTACCTCACCACTACACCTTCCCTTGGTAGTCTCGATGGCCACCGCTTACCTCACGTTATACCATCCCCTCATTTATCTCCATCTACGGTCATATTTTTAAAGGAAGCTCCTTTCAACCAAATCCTTTCCAAACTTAAATAAGACATGTACTAGTTTGTTCTCATGTGTACCTAGTTTCCAATAACAACCGTCACCCCACACCAATGGTATGTGTAACCCTCTGGGCATAAAAATTCTTTAAATAGTAAATAGCTTCAAAGTGCGCAAATGTGCTTATTACACAAAACACCAACCTAGATTAACATAGCATAGTGACAAAGAAAGAAATACATTAAGCAAATACAAAAATGAAAACCTAGTCTAAATGGCAACACTACCTTATTACAAACACTAAGAAGAGTTATTTATAATAGGGCTTGACCTACTCCAATTGAAGTAACTAGGTAACTAGATTCCATCAAGTGCCTCTAACTCGAAAGCACCGATTCAAGTATGTGAGTGATAACATACGATCCCAACCAATGCACTTGAAGCTTTCTGAATGGCATAAAAACTTAGAATCATAAAGAAGCACCATCTACACAATCTCAAACTTTTTATCCTTGATGTGCCTCGCCATGCCATGCCTTTCGCTTGGATTTTTCCTACTTTTGACTATAGTGTGTTATGGCTCTTCTATCATCCAATTGTATAAATCTATCAATCCTTTCTTCCAATGCTTTCTCATCAGCTAGACCTCTAGCACATGTAATACAAAAATAAGGTAACATGAATTCCATCGGAAGAAATGCTTCGGTGCCAAACACCAACGTTGAAAGGGTGTGGACTTGTTCAACTTTTTGTATGCTATCTTATACGCCCAAAGTATAGAAGAAACTTTATCATCCCAATATTTCCATCCACCATCACAAAATTTTATCAATGTCGGGGCTCAAAATTTTATTGAAGGCCTCAATGATCCCATTTTCTTGAGGATGATACAAGGTAGTCTTATGGTGTGCAATAATGAACTCATCCAATAGAATTTGATTGTCTCACTAAAAAGTGTGTGCCCCTATCAATTGTCAAAATCAACGGGCATCCATACATTGTAAGAATGTTTTCCCATAAAAACCCGATTGTTTTAGTTGCTATATAATCCATGGTAGGTGTTTTACGCCCACCTTGTAAGATAATTTTCGTAAGTGATGATGTAACGCGATCTAGTTCTATGCACGGGTGGTGAAATAGGACCCACAAAATCTATAGCCCATTTCTCAAATGGTTTTGCACTAGGAATAGGTCTTAAAGGCATTTCATCTCTTTGCCCAGAGTTTACCAACATGTTGACAATGATCACACACCTTACAATAGGCCTTACAATCCTTATAGAGGGTCTCCCACCATAATCCAACAAGTAGAATTTTGTGCGCAGTGGCATCACCTATATAGTTCCCACCTGTAATACCACCATGAGCCTCTTCCATGATATTTGTGTGCTCGTGCTCTAGTAAACATCGGTATAGTACTTCATCATGGCCTAACTTGTATAGGTCACCACTGATCAAGACATAAGGTGCCACACAAATTGCAAGTTGTTTCTTCTCTAAAGTTTTCATTCCTTTCGCGCCATACCCAATACGTAAAAAAATAGCAATGTCCACTAATTCCAAAGGCACGTGTTGTAACCTATACAACTATGTATCGGCATTGTATCTTCAATTATCTTCACATCTTCCTCCGACTGAATCCTTGATAAATGGTCTAGGACAGAATTACTTTTACTTAGTCCGACACTGTTTGTGAAATCAAATTCCTGGAATAAGAGCACCCATCGACATATGCGCCCCTATAAAATGGGCTTGTTTACTAAGTACTTTAATGCCATGTGATCAGTATAAAACACAAAAGGTGTTACTAGCAAGTACTTTCTAAATTTATGTAGTGTGTAGATCATCGACAAGGCCTCGCGCTCTATCGTTGTATAATTCTTCTCTCTGTGAGTCAAATTTCTACTAGCGAAACAAATAGGATGATTTATGATACCTTCTCCAGGCTGAGATAACACCACGCCAATGGCCATGCCAGAAGCATCCACATGTACATGAAATGGTTGGTTCCATGAGGGAAAGCACAAAATAGGCATTGTAGTAAGTCTCTCCTTTAATGCCTCAAATGTGTGTTGTTGTGGTTCTCCCCAATAGAATGTCCCTTTTCCTTTGAGTAGCTCTTCCAAGGGTGCAAAAATCTTAGCATATCCTTTGATAAATTTTCTATAATACCCAGTGTGACCCAAAAATCTGCATACCTCACTTTGACTGGTAGACTCTTCTAGGCCGACAATAACTGTAACCTTAGCTAGATCCACTAACAAACATTCCTTGCAGATGATGTGCCCCAACAAAGTGCAAAAGGTGTAGCAAACACACACTTCTTGATGTTCACCAAGATGCTCAATTGTCTACATCGTTCAATCATTAAGCAAAAAATTGTCACAATGATCCTTAACAAGTCGATATATTGTTTAATCATCCAAGTAATCATGCAGAAAATGTGAATAAAAAAAATCTTGGAATGCTTGAACAACTATGTGCAAAAATACAATAGGCGCATATTTGAGAACAAAAGGCATCACAGTATATGTAAAACTTCCCCATTCAATGGTGAAAGTGGTTTTCTCTTGATCTTCCTATGAAATTTGAACTGATGATACCCAGAGAATCCATCTATAAAAGAATAAATTTTGCGCCTGTAATGCCTTCTAATATATCCTTTGTGAAAGGTGTAGGAAAGGGATCAATCACACATGCAACATTCAGTTCTCTGTAATCCACACAAATCCTAATCGACCATCTTTCTTTATACTAATAACCATGGGACTAACCCACTCTAATTCTTCTAAGGGCTTAATGATGCCAGACTTCAACATTTTGTCAATTTCTTCCTTAACATTTACGCACGAGGTTAGGTTCATCCTATAAGGTATTTCTGATTGGGAGTGCACCTTCCTTAAGCTTGATCTTCATCTCTCCTAATGATTCATGCATGCCTTTTAACTCATGGTATCCCCTAGGGAATAAGTCTGAAAATCTCATAGTAACTCAATGATTTTTGCCACTTCAGAGTCAAACCAATAATCCCTAATTATTACCTCCTTAGGTTTAGCATCCATGCCAATATTTACTTTCTTTGTCTTCATAGGTTCTTGGTATGTGTGTGTGTTCTTATCTTCATTGTCAAAACCTCGTGCGTACTTGTTGAATGATCAACATCCAAATTTTTTATTTCTTCATCATCCACTATGTAGACCATCTTTCCTTTTTCTTTCCCAAAGCAACCACACTTTAAGTAGCGTTGCATATGTCTCTTCTTCTTCATCAAAGTGTGCTCCCGAGTCTGTCTCACCAAATAAATCCTGAATAATTTCTTCCACCTTAGCACTTTGTCTCCCATAGTTAAGCACTTTATATCCCTTAATGCCTTCTATACTTTGGAGGTTTAGTAGAGAAGTATTCAAACATATGAACCATTCCTACGATAAAATCTTGCCAATTTCCAGTTTCTCTATGAAGCTCTGCATACACATACCAAGCACACACATAGCCTTGTAAAGTGTAGTAGAATTTGTGCACCCATAGTGAAGGCGGTAAATCTTTCTACCCCTCTATCTAGAGTCTCTCACACTGTTTAATGTGGTGTTGAACAAGTTGATTACCATAATATGGGAAAATTTGAGTGGGTACGTTGCTCCTAAAGAAGCGAGTAGTTAGAGAAACTTCGATTTCTTCCAGGCTATAAGATTATCCTTGTGAACCATCCACTAGCGTGTTGTTGTCCCGCATAGGGTATATGCTAACATATTTATTCTCCCAACTTGGTCTAGCCACTGTTCCTCCTCATGCACGTAGGAATACCATAGGGTCTTCTTCTCCATTATACTGAGGTACATGTTTGTTACCTATCCTCTTGATGCAACGAGGTTTACTTTTTCATACAAATGTGCTCCTTAATTTGCGACCAACAATCTCATAAGTACCATGAGCCTAATTATTGAAAGAAATACTTGTTGTATCACTAATGGACTGTGCATCTTCCCACTGAAGGATTCCTTCTTTAGATGTCTCGAGTACTTCTAGGTCCCGGATGGCACGTACATAAATCCTATTCAAATATTCCTCACTCAAAGGATCAACATAGGGGAAGATTTACCATCTTTTAAAGGGATAACAACTCTTTCCTCCTTTTTCTCAAAATGTATATATCCCTTGTTGAACCACGAGATCGACATTATTTGCATAGCACTAAGGGCGCCCAAGTAGAGTTGGGAATTTGTCTTCTTCTACAAGTGCTAAAACCTCAAAGTCCCCTGTGAACTTGGCCCCTTGTATAGTAATGGATGCATCTTTTAAAACTACGATGGGAGTAGCCTTAGTTTGATTAGCCATAAACAACACATTAGAAGATGGCTATAATGGGGGTCTCCCCATCTATACCCATGCATCTAAAGTAAGTACATTGACTTACACACTTGTGTCAATCAATATATTACTCAAAAGCCATCCATCCACAACAACATTCAGAGTGATTTCTTTGTCATAATCCAAGCTATGTGGGGAAGATTTGCATGCAGGATCTACCATCCATTCTCAATACCTGCGCATGGAGTGTTTCCCTTTAGCAAATTCCCTAATAATGGAATGATATTCTCCTGGTGCAACATTCTACATACCTCCTTCAAGTCATCAATATCTGATTGGACCATATCGATGCCTTCTTTTGTTCCATCTTCCATGATTGCTCCTTTAAACACTGTATTTCACCCTGAATATTTCTAAGTATTTCTATGGTTTCTTGATAAACCTTATTTTGATGCATAGGATCTAGGTACCAAGCATGTAAAACCTCCTCCTTAGTGATGGTAAGATTTTGTTATAACATGTCTCTGCGGTGTGCACAACTTCAACGCGTGTAGTAATATTTACAGGTAATACTTCAGATTCTAGTCTCAACTTTGGCATCCACTGATTTTCCACAACACATTGTATCCTAACCATCCTTGTGCCTTTGTTTTCATATTTATGCTTCTTGCTAAGATGCTCATATAGATTTGGGAATTACTCATAGCTATGATTCTTCCCACAAAAATAATAAGTAATATTTTGAGGGCATTCGTGCCTGTAGTGGTCAGGAGATCTACATGTAAAACAAGTCCCGTGAGGAAACTCACCTCATCCACCACTATGGCCTCGATCTCGAATCCTCCTCGTATCCTCAACCTCTACCACAACATCCTTCAAATCTCCCTTCATTTTTATCATAGCACACTTGTTTGTGATCCTGATTCTCACCCTTTCCTTTATAGTTATCAGATACTCATGTATGTCACTCACCAATATCTATAGCATCATGGATCTTAACAATTAACTTGTAGTATTCTGTATCGCGAGTCATGCAATGAGAAAACATTACAATAACAGGATACATTCTTCCTTATAATGTGTTGTAATAGTGGGAAACAACTGACATCATGGTTCAAATGACATATCTCACAGTCTAGTAATAATGAATGCACTGATCTACGAGGACAACTATCCTTGGTGTGCCCTTCTACTTCACAATCTATACACCAAATCCCAGTGCACGTCTCATGGGCTGAATTTTTGATAATTTCTCTAACTACTTTGTCATAGCTACAATTTGTGCTTCCAAGAATGGGCTTACCCCAGTGTCTATACTTCCAACTACCTCAGCACGTAAATCTGATTCAAGGGCTTCGCATGGATCAGTGTATGTCTTATGTGACAATGCCCTTCTAAAAGGTGTGATCAAACCTCCAATGAACCATTGTGCATGTTGACTTGCATGAATGTCATAAGAAAGCTTAGACAATAGAGTCTTGAAGCGGTAATCATACTCCCTAACACTCTTAGTAGTTCCTTGCTTAATATCCTTAAGTGCACTTATACTCTTCTTCTCAAACTCAGGGATGTGAAAATATTTAAGGAAAGCATCTTTTAATGTTGCATAGTCTACACAATTTTGATTAGGGTCAAACTTCATATACTAGTTGTGTGTGCATCCTTATAATGTAGTGGAAAATTGACTTGTTTTGTGCTCAGAAGTTGTGATCCCTTTTGCATGCCATAGTATCTCACACATGTGTACATGTTCAACAACATCCTCTATGCCCCTATACTCTGGGAGACAAATATACATCTCCATGTAAATATTCTAGGGTTGGTGCGGACCCTGCCCACCTAATCCAGAACCTCATGTGTTACCTCTACCTCTAGAACCACCCATTCCACCAAAACTAGAGCCACCTATACCACTTGATCCTCCATCTATATCCAGAATTAGAACAGAAGATGTACTTCCTTGTGTCCCAATAGTAGACTGAATGAAATCCTACGATCATGAGGTGGTATTTCTCTTAGAAGTGAGTCCAAAACTCGTGTGCTTGAATTCTATGTGGATGATGTGCCTAAAAAGGTACCTCGAAACAAAAAAGAATACATTTTCCTTGCCATAGTTATCTTGGTCACTGACTTACTCCTACTTTCCTACTACCCAAACTAGTGTGTTGACTCTTATTGGATATATTGGATACTAGAAAACCAAGTGTAAGGGTGAGGTTTGGGTAGATTTATATGCGTTCCCATGGGCCATGTTATCTCGGTTGGTGCGCTTCTACATGAGGCCGAGGAGGCTTCCTTATCATTCTTACCCAAATGGGGAGTTCTATATGCTCCAGCCTCCGCCCCCTGCGAAAGCTTTAAATCCTTCATGATCAATCTCTCTCTGCAAAGCCATCATTCTCTGTAACATCACAATTTTTCTCGTATCCCTCTCACGCGTCTCATTATATTTAAGTTGCCTTTACTCTCTCTCGCCTTTCTATCGCTAGGTCTTCCATCTTTCACCAAACTGCTCCCGCCTCGCACATGGTGGGCTTTAGCTAGCCATAGGTTTTCTTCTAAGTTCATGGTTACCATCAATATCTTGATCACCATTGGAATGCCTTGCAAGTAAGTTCCTTTGGGATATTGTAAAAGTCTGGAATTCAGCTACCTCGAGAAAGAATAAGTGGAAATGAATTACTCCAAGATATAGCTATTCAAATAACCAATGGAACCACGTATCCACAATGCGTGTCCAAATCAGATCAGCATCATAAAGGGCCTGAAATTATTCTGTGTCCAGACAAGTGTGTGATACCTCTAGTTTTGTTTTTAGACACATAAGCAACCAACTAAATGTATGGCTCGACCGGAAAGATAGCAAAGAAGCTCTCATACAAACATTTTTATAGGTTGTGTTCCACCCATGCGCATGTGTCAAACTCAGATCTAATGTTGAATCTTCATGCGTACTCTTCTTCTAGATATTTTATCCGCTCCTCAACACTTTGCTAGGTTCAATCGGTATGTCTTCATGTGAACCATGTTGAAAACAATGAAAAAGGTCCCAACAACGGAACCAATGATGAAGCCTAGAATCTACCATAAATAACTCAGCACGTTGATATATCACTCGGCTAAGTGAGCACTCACTTGAAGTGCACAAAGGTACCAAGCCCCTCTTTAGGGTTACTTGTGCAAGATGTTAACATTATGAAGATATAAAGCATGCAGATCCATAAATAGCATAAACATTCCACAAAGCATATTCCAGATCTAAATCTTAAATAATGATGAATTAAACAATAACCATAATGAAATCAACCATACAATTACAATTACAGTCATGTTTAACACCATAATTCAGCCAATAAGCTCATTTTTATTAAATGCGGTAAATAAAAAAGCTCCTTACATCATATATCATACCATAAGTGAATGTGAGTAAACAGATCCGACAACATAGCTCTCATACACAGTCTCTCTCTCTTCCTATATATCATCTAACCCTTTTCTCTTTACCACATAGTCCAATACATATTTATAAGGGTGGGGAATTTCCCTTCACCACTTACGCACTTCCCAAAATAGGTCGCATGTTGAGAATAGCCATGCGCCTTTACAATAATAGGAACACATACAAGTGTGCTAATAATGAACCTCCTATAGTTAAGCGCGGTAGTAATCCTATTATTAGCTCAAACTCATGCATGGTGCTTAGTAGACACTTATCCCAAAATAGCAGTTGCATGTTGCACAAGTCTCCATCCCATTGTGTGCTCTGCACGTTATCTCCAAAAATAACTCATAATCATAAAAATGGCTAAGTCTGAATCAATCCTTGTCTTACGCGTATGCGTTTCCTTTCCTATCCTTTCACGCCTTCGAATGTGCCTTACTCCCGCACATGAATTTTCTATGCGCTTTCTCCTTAGTGTCATACTTTGTCTACTCAACATTGTATTTTTAGTTGTTTGGAATGGGTTCCAACCCATTTTCACCTTTCATTGTGTGTAGAAGGGTCATTTTGGAGTTTCCCTCCAAAATGTAAAATTTAAATATTTGAATTTCCTAAGTTATTGTTAAGATTTTAAATGTTGGAAAGGGGTCATTAAATGTTGTAAAAGTTCATTAAGGTCCTAATATAATGTAAATAAATTACTCTCACCGATCCAAGTGGGGTTAATCATATGTTAGTGAGTTATTACCATGGTTCGGTAGAAAATTTGGTTGTAACCACTCCATTTGGAACGTATGAGGAAACGAGTGGTAGATGAATAGGTAGATATGGGGAGTTGAAAAATTCAGTTGGTAGAGTTTTAAATAGGTGAGATGGATCCATGAAGGCTTGGGAATCTATATGTAATCAACAAAGGACCATGTAAATGTAGATAACCTTTGGAATCAAGCTATACACTCTTTGTTGATATGAGAAATGGGTTGTATTATTATATTTATATGAGTATTTATGATATTATAATGTATTGACATCAAAACTTGATCATAGGTCGGTCCTTGTGTTGATGATAATGAGGTGATATTGGTTTATAAACAAGTTTTCCTTGTTTATGTATGACAAACTTTGTTTTGGTAGGATTTTAAAGTGTTTTAAGGCTTTTGAAATGATAGACAAGTGTTATAAAAATATAGGAATGTCATACAAACCCTATATCATGTGGGAAGTAGAGGTGTTGTGGTTATTTAAAGGAAAGTTGTCATGAAGGTGATTTCTTGCAATTCTTGCATAGTTTGATGGTAGAAAATCATGTTTGGAGGATTAATGGGATAAAAGGATTGAGAATTAATGGTTTATGTTTTTAATTATTTTAGGAAGATTTTTATAAGTTTTATGAGGCTTTGTGAATGTTCCCGAGTTAAGGAAATAAAAGTAACGTAAAATTGGGTAATTGTTTTCCAATCAAAACCTACTCTAGAGTTTGAGTACTAATATCTAGATTATTCCTCATCCTAACTTAATGAAATTTTAGGATAATATTATGAGGGTTAAAACATAAATTTATGCAAAATTTTATTCCTTTTTTATATCTATAAAGAGAGACATTATAAAAATACATTCAAGAGGGGCTGTAAGTGAGGGTTTTAGAAAGGTTTAGTGACAAGAAAGGATAATAAGTTGCAATCCAAACAAAAAAATGCATGAAAATTTAGGTTAACTTGGAGATGTTTTACTAGAATATTTCTACAAATTTTGGTGTTTTGGAAGCATGTTTAAGGTATTACATATTTATGATTCTCATACTATAACCCTGATTTTTTTACCATTTTTGAGCTAGTTTTGTGAGTGGCAATTACAAGGAACATAATATCATGAAGGTATAATTTTAAGGAAGGTGTTATATGATTAATACCATGTTTAAAATAATTTTAAATGTTTTGAGGTCTAAAAGTAAATTTTCTCGATCAAGGTTATCATAGAACTACGATCAAGAACGTAGTAAAAGATAGTCTTGACCCTAACTTGTAAATGAGGGTAATAAATAGTTTAAAACTTGTATTTTTGATGGAATATGGTGTGGAGAGTGAGTCAAATAAGTTTTATTCAGAGGAAGAGGGTCTTAAATGTGGTAATTTTAGTTTTTAATAATAACTCTAGTGGATTGTGTTCTTACCATTCTTTGCATTTCTTTGATCTAAAGTTAGTATGGAATTGGATTTGAATTTTTAAAGGAGTCTTGTACGAGTTAATACATGGTGAGAGGTATGGTATAACTTGAGGAGGTGGATGAATTAAGAAATGGACCTGACTATAGATTAAATATCTAAGTTATGATGAATGTAGAATATGAAATTTGTGTATTCTTTTAGTACCTCTCTGGAATAGAGGGTATACCAAAGACATCTATTTCTACCTTCTTTACCATCGATACATAACACTAACCCAATTCTTCGGTTTGAAACAAAATCCTTTGAGCCAACAAGCCCTCACTTCTCTCTTCTTCCTTGAAGAATAACAAGACCACCTTTACACCATTATTCCAAAATTTATAAGTATTCTTCCCCCATCATGCATAACCTTTCTATCATATTTCCAAGGCCTCCCAATAATAAATGGCATACATCCATCAGGATAACATCACACCACTCCTCATTCTTATAGGTATTTCTAATCAAAAAAATATTATTAGGCATATTTTATCTATGGTTACTTATTTCCCTTTCTTAAACCATGATATGTGATAGGGATATGGGTCCTTCTCACATTTCAGACTAATTTTATCAACCATCACAATTGAGACCATATTTTCACAACTATCACCATCAATAATAATTTTACATACATTCCCTCCAAAGGTGTATCTTGTTCAAAATATATATTTCCATAGCCAAGAATCACCACTGATACCATCTTGTTATTTATCCTTCCTCAGGATGATCATCGTCCTCCTTATCATGGGGGTTTCACGGAATTTGTAGTAGCCTCCATTTCCTCTTCTTCATATTCAACTAGGTTTACTTGCAGTTGTTCCACATGTCATCTATCATGGTATGATAGTGCAAACACTCAAAATCTTTGTGACCTTCTTCACCACATCAGTAACAAGTATACTACCTATGGGGTCTATTCTAACCCTATCCTTCACAATATCCTCTTATTCTTTGAAACCTATACCTCTTTGGTATTTATCACGACCTTGACCATGTTATTCCCTGCCTTTTGCATTAGAAGATTCACCTTTTATGGAATCAAATCTACCTCTCCCTCTCATTAGAGATGATGATGGTCCTCTCTTCACTCCTCTTCTAAAATTAATCCTCTTTTTATTTTATTCTGCTTTTAATGTGAGTTGATAAGCATCATCCAAGCTATGGATCCAGAGCATACTCAATTCATCTTGTATGGTATAAATCAACCCATTTACATACCTTGTAGCCTTCTGTTATTTAGACTCTCCTTGTTCCACTTGGATTGATATCTTGTAAAATTCATTGATATGCCCTTCAATGCTAAGATCCTTATTTTTAGGTTTTTAAACCTTTGAAATAATTTCTGGGAATAATCTATAGGAAGAAAATTTTCTTTCAAATTCTTCACCATTTTATTCCAGTTTTGGATCTTACCCTTTCCTTTCCTTTGTCTTTCATTTTTCAGGTGATTCCACTAGATCAATGCATGTATGACCAACTTAATGCGTGCAAAATTAAAATTATTCTCCTTTGAAAGGGTTTTCCAATCAAATAATTTTTCCATGCGATTCAACCACCAATCAACTCTTTTGGTTATAACCTTCCACCATCATCAACAACATTAATCTTAATACCATCATTATTTCCCTCCAAAGCTTGGACTAGTCTCTCCTCAAAGGGCTTCTCATTCAATTTTTCATCATCTATCTCATTTTCTTCTTCATTACCTTCATCATTCCTTAATGGAGGTAATTCTTCAGTATCACTATCTGGTTCTACATCCCCATTTACATGTCTCTATTTGAGGCAGGTAACTTATCCTATGAGCTCAATAACTTGTCCATGTAGCTCCCTGTATATGCCTATTCATTTGGGCATAGCCTCATCTCCCACGTGTAGCCATGATTATGTAAAAAGAGGTAATAAATCACACATACCAATGTAAATTATATTACCTTCACAATTTTTGCAAGATCCAAAACCTCGTTCTAGTACCAATTGATGTGGATCCATCTATAAGAGGTTGAAATGCCTCCAAAACACACACACACACACACACACAATTTTGTAAAACTCCATAAACATAAAAATAGTTTTGTTCTCATTCTTGAATCCACACTAATTATTTATAACATTACTATCTTTCTTTTATTTCCCACTATCTCTAAGAAAACCCTAAAACATGAAAAAATCCTAAAAATTAAAACACCTTTGATGGACCCCAATTTTTGCGTACAAAATATGCCTTTGTAAATTAAGGCATACACCAAATCTTGGCTTATTACATAAAATAGAGAAAAAAATATTAAAAATCTAAATTCTAGAGAAAACCAAAAAAATATTTGAAGCTAATTTTAGACCACTAAACGAAGGATTTTGGCCCCTAAAATATTCCAAAAAGTAACCCAAGTTTTTTTAAAATGTAAAAGGAATATTACTAATCAAGATCTACCACTTGGAAAATTTCATGATGATGCAATGCTTAGATAAAAATTTATGGTCTCTGGAAGTTATGCTCCTGTATCATCTCAAGCCCGAACCAATGAAGTGTTGATTGAGCACTCCTCTACTCCAAATAATCTAATACACTGGAAATGGAATATTGTGGGTTTTTGAAACCACCTCATATAATCGTAGCATATTAGTAGACATAATTTGTTTTATTTGGTGCAATTACATAATATCAATAACTATATCCACCTAAGTGGGTGATATCAAATGTGTACAAGCAAACAACTTATTACACTTGTGGTTTTTTCGCTAATGTGGTCATGATTATCTTATCTCTATTAAAACTACCCAATGTTGTTTTAAGATATAACTTGGGTCTCAAAAGTAATTCTCCCAAGACCCTCTATTTCTCCATCATGCGAACTCAATATCATAAGTGTGGCAACATCAATGTGAAACCCACCAAGGAAAGGATGTGGCCTCCCACAAGTTATCTCACATCAAAACTAGAGGATATCTTTAAGGTTGATATGCAGCCCTCATATTGATCTGTCGATGCCCTTGTACAAGATATTGAGGAATATCTAAATAATTCACCTTTAGGTTGAGGTGAACCTCAACGTATAGCATCATAATAAATTAAAGAGGTAGCTGGTCATTGTTAGGAAATTGGCCTTGGGAGGATAGAAATCTAGGATAAATTAATGGTGCATAAAAGTGGCATGTACATTTGTAAACACAATACCTTTTTTTTGGATTTTCTTACAAAACTTGTCCAATACGAGATCATTACAAATTCTTTATTTGGAAGTCTAGTCATGACAACAATGTACCCCAAATATCCTATAAAGCTTTATTTTGGCTCATTCCTAAAATTTTGCAATATCTCGGGATCAAAAGAATTGAAGGTTTTAGACTCAAATATATATTTTTAAGGTCATTAGGTATGTTTTCATAATGAATTTTATATTGAAAAATTGTTATGGGTTATGAAGCATGGATTCAAGTTTACCAATTTCAATTTCAGTTTATTTATATAAATTTATAAATGTATTAAGAGGATAATAGAACTATAACTATAAACAAGAAAATTGAAATTCTATTTAGAATTTATTTTACAATATTAGGCACCCATATTGATATCATTTAACATTTTTTCCAGAAATTTAAAAAAATGAAAACCTCCCCTTTTTAAATTTACACAAAAACAAAAAAACAAAGAAATTACCTCTTTGGTGAAGTTGGAAGTGGGTTCGAGAGAACCTTCTTGGTGGTGGAAAAAGTGGCAGCTTTGGAATTCCCTCTCTCTCTCTCTCTCTCTCTCTCTCTCTCTCTCTCTCTCTCTCTCTCTCTCTCTCTCTCTCTCTCTCTCTCTCTCTCTCTCTCTCTCTCTCTCTCTCTCTCTCTCTCTCTCTCTCTCTCTCTCTCTCTCTCTCTCTCTCTCTCTCTCTCTCTCTCTCTCTCTCTCTCTCTCTCTCTCTCTCTCTCTCTCTCTCTCTCTCATAAGAGTTTAATGTGAAGGGGGCTTACCGAAATCCCTCTAGGTTAAGGTAGATCAATCAAACCCCATTTAGTGACCACGTGGTGGTTTGGAGTGAAGGGTTGGTTTTCACAAACCCAACCCCCCAAATTTTCACATGCCAACTACTTTGAGTTGCATTTTTCCCCACCAAGTGGGACACACAATCATTCTTCAAATATTTTACATGTGTTATTTGGGTTATTTTCCACTTATGAAACATGGCTATTCCTAAAGAAAAATCTAGACATAGTGAAGGCCAAAGTGGGATAAAATATCCTTTCTTGTATTAAATAATTTTGGAATGCATTTGAATTCCAGCAAAACTTTACATCATGTGAGTCTCATAATGTTTGATTCATATATGATTATGTAAGAAAACTAATCCAAATTTGGACCAATCATGTGTTTTTAAGTCCCTCATAAACACCCCTTGTGTTTAATTTTATTTGGAATCCTATATGATTCAAAACCCGTAAAGGGCAACACTTGGTGGGATCAAGATTTCTTTGGTTTATGTTTTTGAGATTTAATTTAAAATAAAAGTGTTTCACAAGTTATTTGTGTTTAAGTGATGGACAACTTCCATATTGAACACATGGAAATTATTATAAGATTCAATTTACTTATGATAGTTAAAATGTCAAACAAATGTTGCGAAGTCAAGACATGAAGGCCCATAAAGTGGGACACCATTCATAGAGGTCAGGTAAATTTTAATTTGAGAGTGAATAACCATTATTGGTCCATGTGGACCAATGATGATCCTTAGATCCATGAGACATATAATAGAGAGGTCAAAGAATTCAAAATATTGTGCTACCCAAAAATCCAAAATTGTAACACGTGGATGATAAAGAATTAATAAAATTTGAGACATGTATGACATCGAATTTTGAATAAAATATGGGATGCCATTAAATATCATTTCAGATGAATTAATTTAGTGCTTGAGGAACTTGGATTTCACTACCAAATAATAATAAAATCTATCTCATTTTAGAAAAACCAATGTTTTCTAAGTTTCAGATGTTTTCCATTATTAATTGAGATTGTGTTTTCACCATTTTTCAAAATTTATTCAAATAAGCATAATAAACTAAGACACCCCATAAATTAATTTTGGGAGAGAATTCTATCAGAATCGAGTTAGAATTTATAAACACCCATTACTCCCACCAATTTTTAAAATTGTTTCCTGGTTATAATGGAGTTTATTTTGAAATAACAAATTTAGAGGAGAAATATTAAGACAAATTCTATATTGAGTGAAGAATATGCACAACACATGGAACATTTGGAATCAATTAGGAACCCAAGGCTTAAAAAATATGTTGTTAAGCCCAAATTTGTTTCATGCTTAGAATTTTTCTCACATGTATTGGATCATTGCACAATGCAGTATGGAGCCCTAAAATGAAAATGTGAAAACCACTTCCTTGATGAATGAGAGCACATTTATTGAGCTTTATTACATATTAAAGGCATGTATGATTTATAGTGAGAAATTTATTAATAAATTAATGAAGGAGATAAATGTATAGAGTAATGTTTGGTTGAATTTTTAGAGGAATCTATTAGTCTAAATAAGAAAAAAATTGAAAGTTAAAGTCCCCAATTTTAGAAAAGGAATTAGAGTCATAATGACATTTCTTAGCCGGAATTAGGAAGGAAAAATAAAATATTGTGGACCAATCATAGGCACTCCTATTGGCGGGGATTATAAATAAGGATTGGAAACCATATGGGGGATGTTTGATTGCTTCAAATTTACAATGGAAATGGAATTTGGACCTCTTAAAGCCAAATCAAAGTTCCTCCATGGATTTTTACTTGGTTGATGTTATATGTGTTTAATTATATTTCAAACATGTTATTTTCCCATTGTGGCCGTATAATACACCAATTCATGTGACATATAGTGCTCTTTACCACCACATGTATGGGAAATTTATTTGTGATATATGAATCATTTTTACCCTACAATAGAAAAATAAATTTATGCATGAAAAATACTTAGAATTTCATTTATGATAAAAACCAATTTTGGAAAGAGGAACCTATGGGTATTTTGATGAATACATAGTAATAAGAGTAGATGGTTTCTACATTCTCCCCAGTGTATTACCAAAATATGTGCTAGATAAAATAGTAACAATTGAGGTGGAAAATAAAATTATGCATGGAATAAAGGGGATATGAAAAACCAAACAATATAGTGTTGTTTGATATACCATTCAAAATATTGACGTTAATTTCATAAAGTGGCCCTTAATAGTTAGTATCGTTGATATAAGTAACAATCTTAAATGAAAAAATCAAGCACCCTTTAAGTATAAGGACCCTAAAGGGGTAGTAAGGAAATACTTTGCATTTTTAAGGTCAAAGTGAGGGATAGATATTTATCTAGAGAATAAATATATATTATATGATCAGATTTATATGAATCCTCAAATAAAAATAGAGTTATATAGGAAGAAATTAAAACTTGGGATTATCAAAGTTTGTGATGAGGAAGTAATTGGAGAAGGATCACGAAGAAGAGTAGGGACAAGATGATGAAAAAATGAAACTGGAGAGGATTTGATAAAATCCATCCTCATGATAATTTCCAAACTCCTCTTATGTACATTGATCTACCTCTATCCCCTCCTCTAGGTTATACTTAAGGTGAATCTAGTTCTCATACTCCATATACATTAAAGCCTTATATAAACATGACATGTATGGTGGGTATTGTGTCTTTGAGTGTTCCCTTCACAAGTATTTTTGTCCCTCTAGTTGATATATCTAATATTGATGTCTCATGTATTTTTTTCTCAATTGGATGCACCTCAAGTCGAGGCATCTAATGTTGAAATGTACATTATTATTGTACCCTTAATAGGTATTATCCCACTTGATTCTTTATCACAACTTGTATTATGTCAAATATCACCCCTACCCAAGTGATTTCATATGCTCCAAAAATGTCATACGAAGTCTTTTAGATAGTGACTACTCATGCTCCAATGTAGGTAGAAGTTTTGGGTGAGTTGGTAATTTCAATCCAAGACCAAATCACATGTTGGGGTTAACCATATAACAAGGTTACATAGATATAAAATCAAATAAAGCAGATAAGCAATGAATGTGGAAATAAACCATAAGATAAAATAAACAAGAGAAAGATAACACCATATTTAACATGGTTCACCCAGTGTGGGCTACGTCCACCAAGAAATGGCCAATATTATTATTTGGTGCTTTATAGAGGAAATACAATGAATATTTTTATTTTCCAAGACCTCACAGATGTTCAATGTTTTTCCCTCACTCAGCTACTCTTTCTTGCTCACCAAGAAAACTAACATGCAAACAATTTCTATTTTCTTCTCTCATACCCTCATACAATGCATACATGCATATATATCTATTTTGGGCAACTAACTATGCTTTTACAATCAAGAAATCATCTTTAAAGTAAAATATTTATTCTAATTATCATCTAAAAAACAAATCATCGTCGCCGCACAGTGTGACCGATGTCGGTCACTTCTTGACTGCAGATGTTAGTTACCTCCTAACCGATGTTGGTCACTGTCAAAACCAACAATATGTAAAAGCAAGCTTCATGTGAAGTAATTAAGCTCCACACTCAACAATATCCCACTTGGAGATCAATTGTTGCACTGTATTGTACATCACCATCCTTGGTTCCTTTTCCTTGGACCGTTTCTTCCTCTTCAAGTCTCAAACTCAAAGACCAACAAAAGTGGATTAAAGCTCCAACTTATCCTTTACCAATGGTTTCATTAGAATATCCACAGGCTCGATCCTTATGGATTTTCTCTAACTCTAGCTTCCCATCCTCCAACACACTGTCAGTATGAAGTAATACCTCCTCAATCGAATGTGTTTCATTCTTAAATGAAATGTTGAGTTCTTTTCAAGATGGATTGTGCTCTAACTATCACTGTATAATCTATAATCCTTTTTCTCCTTTCCCAACTCTTCCATGAACCTACTCATCCATATCATTTCCTTGTTAGCTTCTATAGTTGAAACATACCCGCCTCTCCGTAGTAGACAAAGCCATAACCTTCGCAATCTTGAAATCCTCGCTAACTATCATTCCACCTACTGTGATAACATATCCAGTGGTGCTCCTCCTGCCATCAAAATCTTCATCCATATATAAATCAACATAGCCACTTAAATAAGTATCTGACCCTCTATAGCATAACTCCATGCCGGATGTCCCTCTCAAATACTTGAGAATCCATTGGACTGCTTTCCAATGTTCTTTACCTAGATTAGCCATAAACCTACTCACAACTCCCATTTCCTATGCAATGTTTGGTCTAGTACAAACCATGACATACATAAGAATTCCTACTGCTAAAGCATAGGAACACATGTCATGTACTCAACCTCCTCATGTGATGAAGGACACTGATCTTTTCTCAATTTGAAGTGTCCAACCATAGGTGTACTAACAAGTTTTGAATATTACATGTTAAACATTTCCAACACATTATTTATTAAGACTCCCGAGACAAATACAACTTCTTATTTTTCCTATCTCGGTGAATTTGCATGTCAAGGATTTTCTTTTCACTTCCAAATCCTTCATTGAAAATGTGTGAGCTATCCTTTCAAAGTAAGTTTACCAATATCTTGCATACTAGATCCGCAATCAACATATCATCCACATACATTAACAAAATAACATAGCTCCCATTTTCAAGCATTTTAAAATAAACACTCACATCTCATACAACCATGCTCATGCATAAAACTGTCAAATCTCAAATACCATTTAGGATCTTTTTCAATCTACACATAAGTTTCTCCTTACCCTTGACTTCATAACCAAATGGATTCTGCATATAAATATCTTCCTCCAAATCACCATGAAGAAAATTCATCTTAACATCAAGTTGTTCTAAATGCAAATATTTTGTTGCAACCAAACTTAGAACAATACGAATAGAATTCATCTTAACTACAAGAGAAAAAATCTCATCAAATTCAATATCTCCTTTTTGTGCAAATCCCATTATGTGGGTATCTACTTGCATCGCTTTCTTCAAATCTTTCTAACTCGCCACTATCAATCAATAACAAATAAGAAAAGGAAGGTGAACATGTCTCTAGAGGTCTACTTACTCTTTATGACCTTATCACTGAGATTTGGGGTTTTCGTGGCTCATTCTATGCTTGTTGAACATTCATGTCAATCTCTCTGTCAATGATCGACGTTAGTATTTTGATACCAACCATGGTTTTGAATCGATCTTTGTTCCTCTATCTATCAACCGACTACGATTGCCTCACCGCACCGGTTTAAGGAGTACCGACACCGCTTCTAGTAATTGTCTGCTTTGAACCCGATCCTCGATCAATAATACCGGTTAACTCGACGATATTACTTTTTGTAGAATTGACGTTGGTGGATGTGGATGTCTGCTTTAGATCCGAAATTTGATTTTCCTTCAAAATATCATCAACATGTTCATGTTTAGGCACCAAAACCTGATCCTCGTAAAAAAATTCATTCCAATCAATGTCACGACTCCTAACAATCTTAGAATCTTCTAAATCCCAAAATCAATATCCGAAATCACCAGATCCATAACCAATGAAAGTACATCTCTTAGATTTACCATCCAACTTCTTCCTATTTTCCCTATCAACATCCATAAAAGATTATGAGCTAAATACTCTAAGAAAAGAAAAATCTACCTCTCTTCCGCACTCAAGCTTCTTCTCGGTATTCCACCATCCAGCTTTTATCAAGGCCCAAGGTTGATCAAGTACACTATTGTATCCACCGCTTATATTCAAAACTTTAAAGTAAAATAGACATGTATCCTCATGCTTCTAGCATGTTCCATGGTTTTTTTGTTCATTCTTTCGCAACTCCATTCTCCGTGGAGTTCTAGGAATTTTTCTTTCTCTTTGTATTCCATTCACCGAATAATAATCATTTAAATCGTTGTTCTGTAATACTCACCACCATTGTCAGATCTAAGATACTTTAATTTTAAGTTTGTTTCATTTTCCACAAGGGATTTCCACCTTTTAAAAGTCTCAAAAACATCATATTTACACTTAATAAAATAAATCCATACCTTCCTTGTGGCATCATCAATGAAAGTCACATAATATTGGGATCCTCCAATAGAAGCTACTTGAGCTGGTCCCCACACATCTGAGTGTACAAGCTCCATTTCTGCTCCTTCTTTGTTGACCCAACCTTGAGAAATATCACTCTCTTTTGCTTTCCAAATATGCAATGCTCACAAAATTTAAGATCTAATTGTTTCAAATCTGATAACTTACCCTTAGCTCTGCTTTTTCATTCCTTTTTTACTCATATGGCCTATCCGATTATGCCAAATGGTCATGATCCGAATATGTAGTAGATAACACATAAAAGGAATTAGTAACACATGTAGATAGATATAAAGTTCCTACCTTCTTACCTCTTGCCACAATAAGATATCCCTTGGTAACCTTCCAAGAATCGGTTGTGAATGTAACCATGCATCCAAATTCACCTAGTTTCCCTGCAGATATTATATTTCTCTTGAGGCTTGGCACATGCCTCACATCTTTCAATACCCATGGATTTCCATTCTGTAGCTTTAGATGAACATCACCTTTACCAGTAATATTGCATGACTCATCATCTCCTAAATAAAATTGTCCAAAATCACCCTGAACATAATTTTTGAAATAACCCTTATTAGGGGTAGTATGGAAAGAAGCTCCAAAATATAAAACCCAATATTCTAATTTATTATCCAAGGAGAGAATAAGGGCATCTTGCTTTACCTCACTTGCAACATTTTCCTCTTTACCTTTTTCTTATGTATTCTCTTTGTTTTCCTTAGACCAACACTCCTTCTTTACGTGTCCTCTCTTTCCATAATTCCAACAAAGTAAATCTTTGTACCTAGATCTAGATCTGCCATTTCTTGACTTTGATCTCCCATTATTCTTGCTCTTTGATGATATCTCCTTAGATCTTCCCTACTTTCTACATTTAAAGCATTTCCAGATGATGTTTCTCCTGAGCTTTTCCTATGTATTTCCTTATTAAGGATTACACTAACCAAATCATAAAATTTCAAACCTTTAGAAGTAGATGTTGTATTACTTACAACCATTACTAAGTTATCCCAACTATCTGGAAAAGATCATAATAATAAAAGTGCTTTCACTTCATCATCAAATGGGATTTATACCGATTTTAATTGATTTACAATAGACCGGAAATCATTCAAATTATTAGATACAAATCCACCTTTTTTCATCTTAGAATTAAACATTTTTTCATCAAATAATACTTATTCAAAACACTAGGAGTTTCATACAAATTTTCTAAATATTTCATCAACTCTACCGTGGTTTTCGCATCTACAAAATTCAATTCCATCGATGTTGTCGGACTCAATCTTATATATCCCACAACCTTTCACCAAAAACCTTCCATTATTCATCAATCATCATGACCGACTATGCATGCTCATCCAATGGTAAGTATAGATCCTTCTTATACAAATAATCCTCCACATGCATCTTCCATAGTTAATAATTACAACCATCAAGTTTCTCTACTCAAAATTTACTATCTTTTGTCATTGTTATGCTCCCACTCAATCAGAAAATTCTCTATGAGTAAATCTTGTCAACACACAAAACCTCCAAACAAAACTCTGATACCATTTTTTGGGGTTAACCATATAACAGAGTTGTTACATGATCTAAAATTAGATAAAGCATACAAGAAATGAATGTAGAAATAAACTAGAAGATAAAATAAACAAGAGAAAGATAACACCATATTTAACGTGGTTCACCCAAAGTGTGGGCTATGTCCACCAAGAAATAAACCAATATTATTATTCAGTGCTTTACAGAGGAAATACAATGAAGATATGTTGTCTTCCAACACCTCACAAGATGTTCAATGATTTTCCCTCACTCAGCTACTCTTTCTTTCTCACCAAGAAAACTAACATGCAAACAATTGCTATTTTCTTCTCTCATACCCTCATACAATGCATACATGCATATATATCTATTCTGGGAAACTAAATATGCTTTTATAATCAATAAATCATATTTAAAGAAAAATATTTATTCTATTTCTCGTCAAAAACAAACCACCATTGCACAGGTAATCGATGTCGGTCACTTCTTGACCGATGTGAGTTACCTCCTAACCGATGCGAGTCATTTGCACAAACCAGCAACATGTAAAAGCAAGCTTCCTGTGAAGCAATTAAGCTCCACACTCAACACCACATATATTATCCATACTATCTATGATACCTCACAAGCACTCTATGTTTCCACATTCTTGTCATCTTCCATTTCTCGTAAAAGTACTCGCTTTGGGATTATCGTTTTCCCACCATATTAATCCATCCCTTCCACCATTCCCAAGCGATGATGACCACTCCACTCACCATCACTATCACCAAGGGTGAAGACATGACCGAGGGGATAACTAATATTAGACAAGCTCTCCAAAGCACAATAGGTCCCTCAAAAGAGAAGAAAATTAGATAATTCAAATCCATCCCTTATTTAAGAAATAAAATCACTAATCCCATATGCTCTTCCATTTATAAACTAGGTAGGAATGCAAACTTCATTTACCTTGCCTCTTCCTGTGCCATCATATCTTCCACATCAATTTTTGTCATATACTAATATTACCATCACCTCTAAGATTGAATCTCATAATAAGGATGCTTGCCATACCACTATGCCCTTGATTTTTGTGGATATCACTCCAATAGCTATTCATATGAGCTTACTTACTTAGATAATAATATGTACATTAGCATTAGAGGCTACTGAGAAAGTAATAAAAGAGTATCCTTTCATAAAATCTAGATACATAGATCAATGAATCATTAGGAGTATGTAAATAAATAGTTGTGCCTTACAAAAAAGGTAGTGCTTGCTCCCTAAAAATATCCCTTGAGTTTGATAAGAAATAAAAGATCTTAAAAATGGTATCTACCAACATATTAGGATTGGGATAATAGGTCGCATACGAATATAACTTCATATGCATTGGAGGGAAGAAGAAAGGAAGGGGGATATGGAGTTTCAAATTGATAATGTTACATTATCAATTGGTGATGTCTTAATTTAAAAATAAAATAATAATTTACATGAAGATGTTTTTTATATAGATGCATGTCAAGATAATTCAGTCCCATGTAGTGCTTAGTATCCTTCCGTATACATAAGAGATAGTGTAGAGCATCCTAAGATAGTTCTTTCAATTTTTCATAGAGTTGGAGAGGGCATGTAATAATTACAAACAAGTTAAAATTAATAATAAGGAATTACTTTCTCAAATTGGAAATTGGGAGTTCTAATTAGACACATTAATTAACATACCTACAATAATTTTTCTTCCTAATATAACTTTGATGCCATATGAGGATGGAATGATGTGGTCAATCTACTTGTAAAAAATAAGCAAGTTTGAGGATGTAAACTCATTTGTCATTGTGAAATTTAGTGAAATACTTGGTTTTACTAGAACAATACATTTTATATTTTTACCATTATAGGATTACCCCAACTTTTTAAAAAATTGGTTCATTGAACACTGCATAGTATTTTGATGATGTTCTACAAAAATTTAGTAGAGTTTTAAGACCCAAGCTGCAACAGTTATAATGAAGGGAAACCAATAAATCCATGATTTTGTGATTCATATAACAAGTAAAAATGAGTGGGAATCTTGTTTCAAGGAATTATTCACTGTAACGTTAGTGGATCATGTCAAATTGGAAATTAAAAGAACTTAGAAATTGAACTCCCAGTTTTGGACAACAATCAAATAAAAGAATTTAACAAGAAATGATTGGATACAAAGGAGAGAGGAAAGAAACATCAGGTTTAGAATCGATGTTAACTCTTAGTTGGACCTTAAAATATGTGTTTTAAAACACAATGAAATATTTTTGGGAGTGCTCGAATGAGGATTGCTCTTGGAAAATTGGATTTGCATGTCATTTGGTGATTAAACAATTATATTTGATAAAATTCCTAAACTAGTTCCTAGGGCAAGAACTGGATTTATTTCTAGGAGTTTTAGTTGTTGTGTAGTTTAGACACTATGGTTTTTGCATGATGAGTAAGACGTGGTTGTGTCTCATCCTAGCTTGTTACAAATATTGCAATCGATATTTCATTAATTATATATGATTTTACAGACGCTAGAAAGGAGTGTTCACTATGCATCTTGTGAAGGTATGTATTGTATCTTATCACTTATTTATATAACCTTCATGTTTTAATTTTAATTAAGAGTTAAATAATGAAATTTATGGTTTGTTAATAAATGCAGATTGAGTATATGTTAGTTTATTTAATTAAGGAAAACATTTTATCATAGTTTGTGTGTGATTTATTAGATATGTTTATGCCATCTTTTCAATATCATATGAATTATGTATTGAATTTTAATCTTGAATGAATTTCATTATACTTCATGAAATGAGTTATACTTGAAAAATTAGTCATTATTGTGGTGTATAAATAACAAACTTAGGTTGTGTTTACAATTTAATATTATGGATGTAAGAATGTTCACTCCCTAAAACTCTCACCCATAATTTGTGAGAATTTGAGTTACATGTTAGGTAATCTATGTTTTAGTTTCCATCATATCAAATTGATTATATTTATCAGCGATGGTTTAATATATGATAGAAGTTTAAAGTTCTTTTATGTTGTACCCTTCTCTCATTTTGAAGTTTATTTATGAGACCCATGTCACTTAGTTTATGTTAGTCATTTTGAATATCCATAGGATATATTTTAGTGTAGGTTAACATATCCAAAATTCACTTGTCCTCCGAAGGTAACAAAATGTCACATAGTTCCCGCCGAGCTATACATCCAGCATTTTTATGTACCTCGTGTTTTATTTCTAAGCAGGATCATAAAATGAGTGAGATTAAATTCTCATCTTTTGTTGGATCTCATGTAAAAACTTGCATCAACATTGTTCTTGGCTTTATTTATAGCTCTTTAGACATACTTGGGTGTTGATCCTAAAATAGGGAAGATTAAGGAAACTTTGCTTGATATTTGGAGATGAATACCAATTGTTTCTAGATTATTTCTTATTTGTAACCAAATAGGCACAAAGTAAGTACCGAGTGAGTAAATGACTGGGATTTTATTTATATTTATATGACTATATAGGTACATTTCAACCAAATATGACCTAAAGTGGTGATAAAGATATAAATTTGAAAGTATGAAATTAGAGGGCCCAAAACAAGATCGGCCATAAAGGACAAGATGAAGTGGTCAATCATTTCTTGCTAGATGAAATTTTATAATGGGGTATAAATCTACCTGTGATGATCATGAAATTTATGCACAAGATATAAGGTGTGGTTTTTACTAATATCGATGCTCATACATGTGTCATAGATGTTAAATGAGAGATTACATGCTCTAGGATAGCTCAACATAGTGTATTTAGAGATTTTTTCATGTGTAAAATTCATGCACAAGGGATATGAGCAAGATCTAACATTATCAAGTGCCAAATGTCAAATTTAGGTATCTACATTCCCCCACCCCCTTTAATCTAGTAAATTATATTTTATAGTAAAAGGAAATACATACCCAAGTGCGTAAACACATTTATCGTTTCTCAAATACTTGGGTTCTTCATATGTGTCCAAAGTGACAATACATATGTAGAAACTTATTTTTTCCTATAAATATTAAGGCTTCCTAGTAAATTATTTGAATTATATTTTGCCCCCTAGTTGGGAAAATGGAGAAAGAGACTCTTGTTGAACACTGTGGAAAAGTAGGGTGATCAAGCCCCAATTTATAGAATCCAATGCAAGCAACGCTCCAACTATGGGTCTACAAGGAATAATACTAAGGTAGATGGATGTCACTAAACCGTAACATAAAATAAACGCTCCAACTAAACTAAATTGTTGTATGTGGATCTAGGTTCCATTCACATGATCGAAAGGGAATGAAGTATATTTTTACCCCACCATACTCACAAAAATTAATAATTCTTGAAAGGTACATAAAGATATAAATGCCCCATCTACAAATAAAAATTAAACCATGTATCATACCCCTACATTTATAACAAAATGTAGTGTATATATTGAAACTTATAATTATATCTCGATTCACTAAGTAAACCATTTTATATTATGTAATTATTGAATAATTCTGAAATTCACTATCAAACCGTAGTGGACAAAATTATCTAATAGAGTTTGGAATCGACCAATAAATCATATCCAAACCTTTTTTTCATCATTGATTTATTGTGTTCAGAACCTATATTAACCATGTATATTTACATGTAACATGTTCCATTATTTAATTTTTGTAATTTTTACTACATGATTACCCCATTGAATTCTCCCTTTTTTAGGTTAGGTAGATATATTATATATCACTTGCATCAAAAGAAAATATGACTTGTACCATGTCATTTATATGAAAATAATGTGTAATATCATACACTCGTGGGAGGTAACCATATGTTTCTCAGTCTTATATATATAGTATTTAATTTAACAATGGTGTAAATATACATAATAACACCAAGATATAAGGATGCATGATTAAATCATGGCACAAAGTGTAACAAACACAACTAACACCCAATCTTAAACATGAAAATTTCACATGTAATGTCATATAGAAATCCAAAAAGCCACAAAAAAGGTACGCAAGGTATCACACATGTAATCAAGAGGTAGTGGACATACATAAGAAAGGATATGGATGTAAATAAGGGACTTTAATGTGTCACACACAAGAAAACGCCAAGTGCCACAAAAAAAGAAAATAAATAACCAATCCATTTTGCAAAGAAATAAACGATAGTTGCATAAACAAGAGAAACTAACCTATACAAGCTAAATGTGTTGTTGTCAAAATATGGTAGAAGTATAACATAATGCAAGTTATAAACATACACAACACATGTGTTAGATAACAAAATATTTTAAAATTAGCATAGAAATATATAACCTTGTATAATGTTCCTTGTATAGGAAGATGCCTTAAGTAATGTCAAGGTCATTGGGAAAATGGTAAAGCAAATATCTTAAATTCATATGTGATCATATGTTCTACATCATGCTCACATTCCATGTGAAATGTTTGTGTGTGTAGAATATTCTAACTTGTTGAATAGACATATTGTTATAATGAGAAGACACATATTGGATTCACATGCAGAACAAGGTGCACTTGAAGGCGTGGAAGGATAGGAAAGGAAACGTGCACCGTAATGCGTATTCGGGACTTAGCCATTTTCATGGTTACAGGATATTTTTGGAGATAGTGTATGGAGCACACAACGAGGTGGAGACTTGCGTGACACGCAAATGCTATTTTGGTATTTGAGCATTTGATAAGCGTCATGCATGAGTTTGAGATAATAATAGGATTACTACTTTCAGTTAGTTGTAGGATGTCTATTATTAGCGCACTTGCATGTGTGCATGTTATTGTAAAGGTGTATGGCTATTATCAGCATGCGACCTATTTTGGAAGTGTATAGGTGGTGAAGGGAAATTCCCAACCCTATAAATATGTATTGGTCTATGTAGTTTAGGAGAGACACTCGAGACTGATTTATTATAGAGTTATGTTGTTGGATCTAATGTGCGCATAACTTATGGTAATGTTATGTAATGTAAGAAGCTTCTATGTTTTACTGTGTTTAATGTAATGGAGTATATTGGATGGATAATGGTGTTAAACATGACTATAATTGGTTCTTGTATGGTTAATCTTATCATAGTTATTGTTTAATTCATGATTCTCTAAGATCTAAATCTGGTTATGCACTATGGAATGTCATTGGTTATTTATGGTTCTAAATATGCTTTATCTTCATCGCACTAACATCCCGCATGCAACCCTAAATAAGGGACCGGTAACTTTTTGCACTTTGGGTGAGTTCTCATCTCAAAGTTGGGTGATGCCAGCGCACCTAGGTTATTCTTGGTATATTATAGGTCTGCATCATTAGTTCCATTGTTGGGACCTCTTTTTCAGTTATTTTCAGGATGGTTCATGATGAAGATGTATTGGTTGACCTTATAAAGTATTAAGGAGTGGATAAAGGATCTAGAAGAAGAGTATGTATGGAGGTTTAACAATGGATCCGAGTTTGATGCACGCGTGTGGGTGGATCAAAATTTGTATGATTATTTGTATGAGAGATTCTTTATTATCTTTCCGGTAGAGTTGTATGAGTGGATGGTTGCTTATGAGTCTAAAAGGAATTGGAGGTATAATGCTTTCCTTAAAGAGTTATATATCCCCGAATTTGAGAAGATTATAAGTGCGCTCAAGGATATAAAGTAGGGCACTACTAAGAGTTTCCAGGAGTATGATGGCCATTTCAAAACACTTTTTCTAAAATTTCCTAGGATATTCATACAAGCCAAACATGCACAAGTGGTTTTTTGGGGTTTGATCACACCTTTTAGGAGGGCGTTTTCACATATAACATGCACTCATCCACGTTAGGAACTTGAAGTAGCTTTGCACGTTGAGGTAGTTAGAAGTATAGACACTAGAGTAAGCCCATTCCTGGAAGCACAGATTGTAGATATGGCAAAGCAGTTAGATAAAATTTCAACAAATTCAGCACATGAGATGTGCACGGGGATTTGGTGTACATACTGTGAAGTGGAAGGGAACACTAAGGATATTTTTCCCCACAGGTCAGTGTTTTCATTATTGTTATACTATGAGATATGTCAATTGGACCATGATGTGAGTCGCTTCCCATTATTACAACGCGTGATAAGAAAGAATGTATCTTGCTACTGTAAGATTTTTTGGTCCACGCATACGTAAGACTACAAGTTGATTGGTGACATCCATGATGCCATAGATATTGGTGTGCGAGTGAAAAGAGTATTAGATAAATCTAAAGGAAAAAGTGAGCACCATGAACATGATCACACTCAAGCGCACTATGATTGAAATGAATGA
Source organism: Taxus wallichiana var. yunnanensis (assembly GCA_018340775.1). Lineage (NCBI taxonomy): Eukaryota > Viridiplantae > Streptophyta > Pinopsida > Cupressales > Taxaceae > Taxus > Taxus wallichiana. The sequence goes on from CM031239.1 coordinate 317,212,884, forward strand.
CGCTTTGAAGGAGGTCATGACATGAGAGGTTGACGATACTATGGTGGATTTAGGGGTTGAGGCCGTGGTGGTGGACGAGGTGAGTTCCCTTGTAGAACATGTTTAACATGTGGATCTCTTGACCACTACAGGTGCGAATGTTCTCAAAATATTACTAGTTCTTTTTGTGGGAAGAATCACATCTACGATGAATGCCCAAACTTATATCAAAGCATCTCGAAAGCAACTTAAATAGGAAAAAAAGGGCACGTGGATGGTTAGAATACAACACACTATGGAAAATCAGTGGATGCCAAAAGTGGCACCGGAACCTGAGGTATTACCTATGAAGATTACTACACAAGTTGAAGTTGCATGCACCTGGGAGGCGTTACATTAGAAGCCTACAATCACTAAGGAGGAGGTTCTCTATGCAAGGTACCCGGATCCCGCACATCAGAAGGAGGTTTATCAAGAAACCATGGAGGTACTCAAAAATATTCAAGGTGAAATATAGTTTTTAAAGGAGCAATCATGAAATATGGAACAAAATAAGGCAAAGAGACGGTCCAATCAGATATTGATGACTTAAAAGAGGTATGCAAACTGTTACGCCAAAAGAATATCATTCCATTACTAAGGAGTTGGCTAAAGGAGAACACTCCATGCATAGATATTGAAAATGGATGGCATATCCCGCATGATAATCTTACCCTCATAGCTTGGATTATGACAAGGAAATCACTCTTAATTCTGTTGTAAATAGATGGCTCTTGAGTAATATATTGATTGATACAGTGTAAGTAAATGTACTTAGTTTGGATGCATGGGTACAGATGGGAAGATTACCATTACATTTTTCCTCTAATGTGATGTTTATGGCTAATCGCATCAAGGACACTCCCATCAAAGTCTTGAAAGATTCATCAAAGTTCACTAGGACTTTGAGGTCTTAGCACTTGCAAAAGTGGATAGCTTCCCAACTCTACTTACGCGCCCTTGGTGCTATGCAAATAATTTTTATCTTCGATTCAAAAATGGGTATATCATTTTGAGAACAATGAGGAAAGATTTATTATCCCTTTAACATATGAGAAATATGTGCCTTATGTTGAACCTTTGAGTGAGGAAGACCTAAAAGGATTTATGTACACGTCATTCAGGACCTAGAAGTACTTGAGCCATCTAAGGAAGGTATCCTCCAGTGGGAATATGCACAGTATATTAGTGATACCACAAGTATTTCTTGTGATAATTGGGCCCATGAAACTTATGAGATGGTTGGGCACGAAGTAAGGAGCGTATTTGTGCAGAGAAGAAAACCTCGTTGTATTAGGAGGATAGGTAACAACCTTGTACCTCGGTACATAGGAGAAGGAGATCCCATGGTATTCTTGTGCACCATTGAGGAATAGTGGACAAATCCAATGGAAATAAAAATTATGTTAGTATATACCCTACGCAGACAATAGCGTCTTTAGTGGGTGGTTCACATGGATAATCTCATATAATGGAATGAAATCATATTTGTTCTAACTACTTGGTTCTTCGGGACCAATGCGCCTACTCAAATTGACATGTATCATGGTAATCAACCTATTTAGGGCAATGTTCAACAAAGTGTGAGAGACTGCGGAGCGAAGGGCAAGAAGCTTTAACACCTTCATTTTGGGTGCATAAACTTCATTCCACTTTATAAGGCTACACACGAGTTTGGTATGTTTATTACTTCTCTACTAAACCTCCGGTGGAAGAGGCATTAAGGGTTATAAAGTGCTTAACTATGGGAGATAGTGCAAAGGCTGAAGAACTCATTTAGGATTTATTTGGTGAGGTAGACTTAGGAGCACATTTTGATGAAGTAGAAGAGACAAATGCCACACTACTTAAGTGCGCTTGCTTTGAGAAGGAAAAAAGTAAGATGGTCTACATAGTGGATGATGAAGAAGTAGAAAATATGGATATAGATCATTTAGTAGGTATGCGCGAGATGATAGATAGTGCAGATAAAAGTGCACACGCCTATCATTAACCTATGAAGACCAAGAAAGTGAAAATTGGCATGTATGTTGAACCTAAAGAGATAATCATTGGGGATTATTGGTCTAACTCTGAAGTGGCAAAAATAATTGAGTTACTACATGATTTCCAGGACTTATTCCCTAGGGGCTACCATGAGTTAAAAGGAGTGCATGATTCATTAGGAGAGATGAAGATTAAGCTAAATGAAGGAGCGCGCTGGTCAAGAAGAGAGCTTATAGGATGAACCCTAAACTACGTGTAAAATTTAAGGAAGAAATTGACAAAATGTTGAAATCTGGCATCATTAAGCCCCTAGAGGAATCAGAGTGGGTTAGCCCCATTGTGATCAGTATAAAGAAAGATGGTCAGATTAGGATTTGTGTGGATTACAGGGAACTGAATGTTGCATGTGTGATTGATCATTTTCCTATACCTTTCACAGAGGAAATATTAGAAAGTGTTACAGGCGCAAAGTTTATTATTTTACAGATGGATTCTCTAGGTATCATCAGGTTAGAATTACACAGGAGGATCAAGAGAAGATGACTTTCACCACTGAATGGGGAATTTTTGCATATAATTTGATGCCCTTTGGTTTGAAAAATGTGCCTACTGTATTTTAGCACATAGTTATTCAAGCATTCCAAGATTTTATTCACAAATTCTTACAAGTTTACTTGGATGATTGGACAAAGTGTATGGACTTGTTAATGATCATTGTGACAATTTGCACCTAATGTTTGAAATATGTTGACATTAAACATCTCTTTAAACATCAATAAATGTGTCTTTCTTGTGCCTTTTGGAACTCGTTAGGGCACATCATCTACAAGGAAGGTTTGTTAGTGGATCCATTAAGGTTGCAATTATCGCAGGCCTGGAAGATCCTACTAGTCAGAGTGAAGTGCACGGATTCTTGGATCACACAGGCATTACAAAAATTCATCAAAGGATATGAAAATATTACCGCACCCATGGAAGAGTTACTAAAGGGAAAAGAGACATTCTAGTAGGGAGAGTTGTAGCAGCGTCCATTCCAAGATTTGAAGGAGAGACTTACTACAATGCCTATTCTACATTTTCCTTCGTGGAACCAACCATTTCACGTATATATGGATGCCTCTTGCATGGCCATTGGTGTGGTCTTAGATAAACTAGGAGAGGGTATTATTGATCATCCTCTCTATTTTTCTATTAGGAATTTGACTCAACATGAGAGAAGAATTAAAAACAATGAGTACGAGGCCTTTTCGATGATTTACGTGTTGTATAAATTCAAACAGTACTTGTTAGCAACACATTTTTGTGTTTTATACTGATCACATGGCATTAAAATACTTGGTAAATAAGCCCATTTTATAGGGGCACATATGTCGATGGGTGCTCTTATTTTAGGAATTTGATTTCACGGTTGTGGTAAAACCAAGCAAAAGTAATTCTGGCCCAAACCACTTATCCATAATTCAATTAGGGGAGGACACGTAGACAATTGAAGATACAATGATAGATGCAAATTTGTACAAGTTACAATGTGTGCCTTCAGAATTGGAATATATTGTTTTCTTTTTACGCACGGGTATGTCACTAGAAGGAATGAAAGCAATAGAGAAGAAACAACTTGCAATTCACATGACCCTATTTATGTTGATCAATGGAGATTTGTAAAAACTATGCCAAGATGAAGAATTGCATCGTTGTGTCTTGGAAAATGAGCTCCGAGATATCATGGAAGAGGTTCATGGTGGTATTGCAGGTGGGCACTATGTAGATGACACCACCGCATGCAAGATTCTCCTCACATCATTATGATGGGAGACCTGTCTGACAAGGATTGTAAAGAATATTGTAAGGTGTGTGATCACTGTCAAGCACCTTGGCAAACCCGGGAAAAGAGATGAGATGCATTTGAGGCCTATTCCTAGTGTAAATCCATTTGAGAAATGGGTTATAGATTTTGTGGGTCCTATTTCACCAACCATGCATAGAATTGGATCGTGCTATATCATCACTTACACAGATTATCTTACAAGGTGGGAAGAAGAAGAACCTACAAAGGATTTTACAAAGAACTACGGTGAGCTGTGTTCTTATGGGAAAATATTCTAACGAGGTATGGATGTCCGTTGAGTTTGAAAAATGATAGGGGCACACTTTTGAATGAAACAATTAGGATATGATTGGATGAATTTACGGTTTCACACCAAGAGACCACACCTTATCATCCTCAGGAAAATGGTACTGTTAAGGCCTTCAACAAGATATTGAGCTAGACCTTGACAAATATTTGTGATGTTGGAAGGAAATATTGGGATGATAAATTTTCTGTTATGCTTTACGTTGGTGTTTGGCACCGAAGCAGTTCTTCCTATGGAATTCATGTTACCTTCTTTGTGTATTGCATGCAATGGAGGTTTATCTGATGAGCAAGCATTAGAAGATAGAATTGATAGGTTAATACAGTTGGATGAGAGGCAAGCCATAGCACGTTAGAATTAGAAGTAGGAAAATGCTAGATATAAGGCATGGCATGAAAAATACATCAGGGACAAGAAGCTTGAGGTTGAAAAAATGGTGCTTCTTTATGATTCTAAGTTTTTGCACCATCTAGGCAAGCTTAAGGTGCATTGGTTGGGAATGTATGTTATAACTCATATACTTGAATCAAGCGCATGTCAGTTAGAGATGCTTGATGGAATACAGTTACCTGGTTACTTTAACAAGAGTAGGTTGAAGCCCTACTATAAATAAGTCTTCTTGGTATTTGTAATAAGGCAGTGTTTCCATTTAGTATAGGTTTCCTTTTTTGTATTTCCTTTAATGTATTTCCTTCTTCATCGTTATGCTTTGTCAATTCAGTTTGGTGTTTTGTGTAATAAGCACGTTTGTGCACTAGAACTACTTATAATCGAAGAATTTTTATGTGCGAGAGGACTACACATACCATTGGTGTGGGGTGGTTGTTATTTGTTATTCTGACACAACTGTGGTACACAGGAGAACAAATTGTTACAGGTTTTATTCAAGTATGGAAAGGAGTTGTTAGAAACAAGATTGCTACTAAAAGAGGACCATAGATGGAAACAAATTAATGAATAGTATAATGTGAGGTAAGCAATCGTCGAGGAAACTACCAGGGAAGGCATAGTGATGAGGTACTCGGGCGCATGGAAGTGTGCTGAAGAGAATTTTATAGCTAGAAGGTAGGAAGGCACACTAGAAGGTTATAACTACGGCACGAAGATGTGTTGCATGGAAATTGTGAAAATGGTCAATTAATGAGAAGATTATTGGTAGGTGAAGGAGCAATAAATGCACTAAATTTTTGAAAATCTATATAAGGACATGATGTGGGGTCCTTTTTACCTTTGTAATCACAAGTATTTGAGTGAGCTAAGAGAATCGTATTGAGGTGTGAAGAGTTGCAAAGCTAGATGTGGAGAGAATATTTATGCACGGAAAAGGCTTGTATCTCCATTAATGAAAGGTTTGAGCGAATTAGAAGCATTGAGAATAATCTAGGGTACACACGGTTTCAAGCTAGGGAACATGATTTTGGGCTAGGGTTTGAGCTTACTTGATACTGAGACAATGAAAGGAGAGATTTTTACGATGGCACCAAAGAAAGCACCCGTGACAAGCATGAGGGGAAAGAAAAAGTAGAAATTGAGGTTGATAATTCTTTCGAGAGAAATTTTTCAAAGATTGCAACAACCCAAGACCCACATAAGGAGAGACTAGATGAGATTGGAAAGCTCATAGTGCAAAAGATGGATCTTCTAGAGGGAATGATGTCTGTTATGGCCAATGTTGTCCTAGTACTACAGAATGAAAAGGAAGAGATTACCCAGGATGAGTTGGAATCCATTTCCATAGAAATTTCAGAGAAGACAAGAACCACATTGGATGGGTAGCGAGACATTGGAGGCTGAGATTAAAACATAATATCTAGAGTTGATCCTCCCAGTTGAAGAAGAGGGTGTTGTAGAGTAAAGGTCTATTCTTTTGTACAGTGATTCTTTACATTCTTATTCTTTATTATTTGGGAACAGCAGAAGAAGCCCCATTTTCGGGACATCAATGTACTTTATTTTGGGGTAATATTGAGTAGAAATATTGTTCTAAGGAGAAGACACACATTACATTCACATGCGGGAACAAGGCACACTTGAAGGCGTGGAAGGATAGGAAAGGAAGTGCGTGCGTGGAGAACAAGTTGATTTAGGACGTAGACTTTTTCATGGTTGAGGGATATTTTTGAGATAACGTGCGGAGCACACATCGGGGGTGGAGACTTGCGCGAAACGTAAATGATATTTTAGGAATGAGTGTTTGATAAGCGCCATGCATGATTTTGAGATAATAATACAATTACTACTTTTAGTTAACTATAGGATATCTATTATTAGTGCACTTGCATGTGTACATGTTATTGTAAAGGCACATGGCTATTATCAACATGCAACCTATTTCGGAAATGCATAGGTGGTGAAGGGTAAGACCCCACCCCTATAAATATGTATTGGTTTGTGTAGTTTAGGGAGAGACACTAAGACTGAGTTATTGTAGAGTTATGTTGTTGGATATAATGTGCGCACAACTTATGGTAATGTTATGTAATGTAAGAAGCTTCTATGTTTTACTGTGTTTAATGTAATGGAGTATATTGGATGGATAATGGTGTTAAACATGATTGTAACTGGTTCTTGTATGGTTAATCTTATCATAGTTATTGTTTGATTCACGATTCTCTAAGATCTAGATATTGTTATGCATTGTGGAGTGTCATTGTTTATTTATGGTTCCGAGAATGCTTTATCTTCATCGCACTAACATTGTGCACGAGCAACCCTCAAGAGGGGCCCGATACCTTTGCGCACTTTGGGTGAGTGTTCATCTCAAGTTAGGTGATGTGCCAGCAACGCACTGGGTTATTCATGGTAGATTCTAGGCTGCATCATAACTACCAAATTAAGTTATAAACAACATATGTAAAATAGAAATTAGTAACTCAAAGCATCCTCAAGTCCTTTTTTTTTAATATTCTATTTTTTATTTTTGAATATTCTAAGTTTAGTTTGATTTTTGAATATGTTGAGTGTAAACTAGCTAACCTATTATTGAATCAAGGGGGTGGGGATATCCATGAGGAATATCCATGTCAATATATTAAAGGGTTACTCTTATTAGTTGAAGAGTGTTAGATATATGCATGTTTGTGTGTAAATTGAAGAAAGAATCAAGTGTCATAATGTTAGAATTTTTGAACATGAGAGAGTGTGAAGATTGCACAATTGTAAAATATTATGCCTCAAAGTGGATATTTTTTCTCTATAATATTATATTATACGACATGTTGATTTTCTTAATAGATGGTTGTATGAGACTTTGAATCCTTTATAGGTGTGTTATGGAATATGGGTTTCTACAAAGAAGGTGAGGTAGTATTAGCTAGCAATTCATTAGGTGCCACTTCAAGAGATAGATATTCCATATGTATTATGACCATGTCAGTGTAAGGATTTTTATGGAATGAGTAATAGACACCATTTGTTACAAATATTCATAAGATATTACCAAAAACTTAATGACATTATTGAAATATATGTACTTAAGTAATTGATGTATAATATATGGAACTTTCCAAATCCTCTAAATCCAAGGTCACCCTAACAATATGTCGCATATATTAGAACTTATAATAACCAAAAATAGTGTGGTAAAAGTATATTATCAAACTTGAACAGGTAATATAATATGCTCTAATACATTAGTGTATGTTTTTGAACCCTTTCACATATTGTGAATTCTATTGTGTTTCTCATTATGTCCCAAAGTAGTTAGCAATTGCGTGGTGTATAAATTTTCACTTGAACCATTATCAACCATAAAATTTTGGATAGATTGTTGATTAATGTAACAATGAACAAAGAGTACATTTATATCCAATTCATGGTCCACTATTTTACTATTGTAAAATGTGATCATAGGCCAAGCAAGTGGAGTACTATTAATTTTTCCAATAAAAGCATTGAGGGGATGAATATAAGTAGTTGGCGGAGGTTGTGCATTATACACATGATTGGTCTATGAATTCCCTTTGTTCTTGGTTTTACCATAGTTGGGTGATGGATCTTTGAATATTTAAATATTTGTATTCTCATTTACTTGACATATAATTTATACTTGAATAGTTCTCACTTTAATATAATTATATTCAATAAGATCTTGTCGGATGTTTTAAATTGAAACATTGATTTATATAATATCTTATACAGTAATAGTACTCACAATAAGCATTATAATAAAAACATTAGGTCGATGTTTGCTTGTATAAACCTCCAAAGATGGAAGGAGAGATAAAAGGTTAAACTCAAGCAATTTTCAAAGTATAATATGTGGTGGTGATGGTAATCATGTGAATTTCCATCAAGGAGGATATTTTAATTGAAGCCTAAAAGTTGGTTGAGATATATCACCGAATATTACTTTTGCTTATTATTTTACTTTATAATTTAATTTGTGTTGAATCTTAGTATTGGATGTAGTTAGTACATTAGGTGCATAATTAATCTTATTCAATGTTAAGAGATTAAGTTCTCTTTCTTTAAGTGTGTGAAAAATCTCATCAAAGAACTAAACCTTATTAAACATAAGATAATCTTGAAAAACACTATTACGATCTATTTAAATAAATATTTAAGCTCATTTTCTTTAAGTAAATTGGTCATCTTATAGGCACTCAAACTTGGAAACTTATCCTTTGGAAATGAAAGGTTTGGATTTGTTTCCATGCTAAGAAAAATACCCACATTCTAAGTAGGATTGAATTATATTTCTATCTCATGAATTTCTCCTCTCTAAAATCTATTATTTCATTTAACTTGGAAAAATTAATTATCCAAAGCGGTAATCCATCTATAGGCATCATTCCCAAAAAAATCTCTTTCTTCACTAATTGCATATCTAGGATTGTATAACATAGGTCCGAACCATTATGTGTTATTAACATGCGATGCAAGAGCATCATTTCTTTATAAATACCCGACTTTTGGCTTTTCATTGTAATTTAGGAGTGAGTTAGGTTTAGGTGGTCATCTAAGGTTTTTGTATGGATCTTATTCTATTTGGGTCCCTATTGGCTTGTAATAAGGCAATTTTGGAGTTTCCCTCGAAAATCCATCATTTTGAATATTTGAATCATCTAAATTGTTTATAGGGGTTAGGTGATAGGTTAAGAATTATGAATGATGTAAATGGATCTAAAAGAGCCTTAAATGGTGTAAGTCATATATTTACATCCTTCTTGTAAGGGTTCACAAACTATGGTCACTCTTACCATAGTTATGTTACTAAAACTAAGATGTAACTACCTCTTCTTGGCCATAAAGAGATGTATTCGAGTGGGAGGTAAGAGTTAGGTTTTAGAGAAGGTGAAAATCAGTGGATAGATCATTAGAAGTCTCCAAGAATATGTATGAGTTCATGGATATCAATAAGATAATAATTCTTCTTGAAAAAGTTTCTAAATAAGAAAGTAAAGATGAAGGAGGAATGTAAATACGTTTTTTTAGTATTCATGTTGTTATAGTAAGGTTTTATATGTTTTCCTTTCTTGGTAAGATCGTTATATGTGTTTTATAAAGTGTATTCATTTAAGGAAGAGATTATATGCAAAATAAAGGTATGGGTTCTTGTTGCATTCTTGGGAGATTTATGAGTTTGTGTTGAAATTTGTTTATTTATATCAAAGGGATTATGTAGGTGTCATATTAAGGTGATAGTGATGTTCTAATAATACTTAAAACCTTGATTCATGACTGTAATTTGAGTATGAATATGACAATGGCTATAGATGGTCTTTAAAGACAATGAATTTGGAGTGCATGTGTTTGGAATGAATAGATAAAAGGACATATGGTTTATTTCGTGTATTTAAGATGTTTAGAATTTGATGTTGTTATGAATAACATATGCATGAGCTACAATTGTTAATTTTGTATGTGATAACCTATACTCATGTGAAACGGGATTTTCCTATAAAAATTAATGCAAAGCTTGTTGTTGGGAATGAATGGTCACGTTTTAGGAGGAACAATCAAAAGAGAAAAGGTGGAAAAGGTCATTATAAAGTTGTAGATGTTGATTTGAAGTTTTGAAGATTTAATTTGTGTAATATATGCAATTATTCCTCTCTTGGGCCTGGTAAAACCCTCATCTAGGATTTAGGAAGTAATTTTACCATAACTCGTGTTTTATCCCATAAAAATTGATGAAACTTGGAACATTAGGTCTGAGCAAGGTTTTATAATTTATTTTGTTAGTTTCATGGCATATGAAGGTGTACAAACATTCTAATTATTGATAGTCACATCAAGACTTGTCCCAATCCAAATAGAGGCCTAATTGGAATACTAAATCTAAGGAAACGGTGAGAATTTTCTCAAGAAACCTATTTTATGTCTTAACCCTTAAATTAATAGGCTTAATGGGTATCCCAAAAGTACATTTTTCATAGGGAAAAGGTGTTTAGGAGTTTTTATCTTAGGAAACCCCATTTTTAGGGCTAGTAGACGAGAGGTCTCCAACAAGCTAAAATATAGAGTTTCTAATGAATATTATTATATGTGTGGTTTGGTGGGAGGTATGTAGACTTTATAAAATATTGTTTAAGGCTTAGAAAAGGATAAGTGAAACTAAGAAGGAAGGAAATGAAATAAGAGAAAATACAGAAAGCAAGAAGCTGGTCAAGATAAGTGTTAGAATAGAATAGTAAAATTGGGTTCTATGTTGGAAGCACAATGGACTAAGAGGGGCTGAATCAGTCTTATAATAATTTTTACTTCATTTACCAAACCATACATTCATCATCTAGTTGTCTATATACCATTCATAACAATGTGATCTTATTAAGATATTCAAAGCACTCAAGTCCAACAACATAATGTAAGATACACAACACATAAACACCATTTGTAAGTGGGAAACCTTGAGGGAAGAAAATATACTGAAACTATGCTTATATTACACAAAGAAAATAAATTTAGTGAAGCACCAACTTAACAAGGAACACCAACTCCTTATTTAGTGAAGCACCCACTCCACAAGGAGGATAAATCCCCATAAGATGACTAAGAACCAACTCATCCACTGAAGATGATGATATCTGAAAATTTTGTTGCCACAACTGATGAAGATCACACTTTTAAGCTCATACACACACCTTCAAACCCTCATTCCTCTAGCTCATTGTATTTTCTTCTTGGAATTATATTTGCATCAAAATCTTGTACACACTCTCCTCATCACTCTTAATATTTTAAAACTCTTCTTAAAATATGAATTCATGTCCTTGTTCATCCTTTACATTCTCATTTAGGGTGCATTTTCCCTCTAGGAGCACTAGTTCAAAATTGAATTCAAACTTCACTTATATATACACTTTATCTCTCTAACACAAAGGATGTCGATCTTATATCTTTATTTAGACAAAAAAATCCCAATAATTGCATTAAAACATTCATAATGGGCCCATGTAGGTTGGCCATACCCAAAACCGCTCGACTAGCTCAAAACCCCATCACCTAGATGAGCTAAAACCACAAATGCCAAAACCATGATTATTAAAGCTCCAAAATTCATCAAAAATGTATAATATAACATAAAAACACCATTCATGGTCATTAATTATCTTGCACCAATCAAATAATCATAAGACAAAAATCCTCATGTCCTTCACAAAATAGATGTTTCAAAGACCGTGTCTTTACCTTTGGGCCTCAAAACCACCCAATAAAAACTCAACGGTGTCACATAACCACTCAATGGAATCATCACAACCTTTAAATAACATCCATGCATTTTATATCTCATGACACATCCATATGTGTAAAACACACCAACTTTCTTCTTCACCAAATCAACATACGAAACAAGTTTTACAAAATCAATTAGTTTTCACCATTTCTACCACTTTCAAGACCTCTAAAATCCTTTAATAGGAACAAAATTAATATCTCTTAACTCTCAAACTTATATCAAGCATAAAATCAATCATAGGATGCCTCATTCACTTTATTCTTTCACCTTAAGCAATCCTTCCTGAAAAACAAACAACCTTTGTCTATCAAACTGATATGGAAGACCCATCAAATCTCATCACCAATACACAACCCATATACCACTATAAATCCCTTTAAATTTTCTTTCTATGAAATATTAGATTTCCTTCCAACTCTAAGTGAAACTCTTTCAACCAATTCCATCTCTCCAAAGTGTCCGAAACTTCCCGAAACTGCGCTTTTGACTAGTCTTCATAAATAGGGCACACTTTTCCATTTATAAGCATCAACATGATATGAAACTATCATGTACATCAATAAAAAATCCCATACTAAAAACAATGTCAATTTATTTTGCAACTCCTTTGGATAACCTTGTCCCAAACTTAACTTCTTCAGAAACTTATCTGTTTGAGTGCGGTCCACTCATCATCACATACTATACCATATCTTTTTGGAAACATATAGGAATCATATACATCATCCAATCATCATACTAGCACTAGAAATCAATTCTTGACACTTATGAGCAATATCTCTCCTACCGCTTTTGATCTAGGGTTTCAAACGCAAAAAAAAATGTACCTTCTTAACATTTGTTCATAAAAATGTGACAATGAAATGACCTCATTATTTTTGTGAAACCTTATTAGTTCAATTTAGAAACATACCTAAAATACAAAATTTCCCATGCAAATCACACAATTCAAGGTGACCATTAGAAGGTGGAGTTCAAGCTAAAAAAATCCTTCTTCTTGAGCATATTTCACAAAAAAACTTATCTTACAAAATAATATTCATAATGACTACTGAGACTTGTCATGAATCATCATGAAAAAATCCAATAACTTTACATACTCACCATCTAGTCCATATATCACTGAAACTCTCCATCCATTAAGACTTACCTATGTAATCATGTTTGTTCTCCACTTCTTGCTTGCCAAGATATCATAAATGCACTGGATCACTAAATAGTGACCTAAAACTCACTATACACCTCAGTTACACTATCACCATGATGCAACCATGCTCCACCATGACTGATTAGATACAAATATCACACCTCCATCTCATTATGCATCCTCAAAAGGTAGGAATAGGGTGGGAATGACCCGATTCAACCATGACACCTTATGAACTAACATTACAAAACCTTAGACACTCATGACATATCATACCATCCATATTTTACCACAAGAAAACCTTCAACCATCTTTAATTGACCGACACCATGACTATACTCACTAAACCATGCTTCAGGATAACATAGAACTATCTCGAATCCTAACACTACCAATCAACCTTGATGTTTGACCTTTGACTGAAACCTCATGGAGACTCATATGACCTCATGACACCCTTTTCCATTAATGGACTTGAAATCAATGACAACATTAGCACACAATGGCCAATAATCTCCCCTTTTTCATTGATGGTAACCATCTTCAAAAACATTGATGGCAACCAATAATACCATCCACATACAAAACTCTTTTCCATGTCTCTAATGCTTCTTTCCCCTTTTTACATCTATGAAAAAGGATAAAATGATGAAAATATACGGAAAATTAAAACACAAGACAAGACACGATGGAAACAATGCACATAACTCACTTACTTGCTTTAGTGATTCCCATGGGACTGAAATCTCTCTTCCTTGTCTTCTACAATAGCATTTTAATTATACATGGACCTGTAAGAGCCTCAACAAAGTTCCCCCCGAGCTGATATCCTCATATTTTGTTTCCATTCTCACTCAACACCATCTTTTCGGGTCTTTCCAAGCACAATAATGACCATTTTTCCTCCAAGTCCGACAAGAAGTGGCTTTAGGTCAACTTATCCCTAAACAACCTCTTCAATACAAAAATGAAAAACTTTTCAATGCTCTAGAATCCAAAACATGATATAACATACTTCTTTAGCTCCCCTGGGCTAAAAATAACTTTAAGTAAATAGAAAAACACAAAAATTATACAAAATACCTTACCGTTATGCCATGAAGATGACTCACCAATTCGGTATAATCCCTAAGACACATTTTTAGTTATTTCAATCTCTTTTACATGCACATTGCTTTTTGAGTCAACAAGTTGCCTCACAAGATATTCAACCGTCAAATACCTTTTATTCTACCATATGGGTCCTCTTAGGCACCTTTATACGTGATCCAAGTCAAAAAAACATTTTTCATGTGTTGAAAGCCTTCTCATACCTATACCTTATTTATTTAGTCCTCATAGATCATTGCTAACCCCTGGAATGCATATCGTATCCAATTATGTCTGCAACCAACATGAAATCTACCTTTATTTCCTTCTTGACATCTTAGATCATCTTATTGAGAGGCACAACATGCTCCCCATGACTAGCTAGGCTTTTACAATTTCGTAACACCATGTTTTTCACAAAATGGCTTCATACAATACCTTTAGTGTGCTTTTAGAATCCACAACTTAACTCGAATAATCTCTCAAACTTGTCAATGTTATAATTTTCTTCATGCACTCTTTACAATGCATTCACACTTCTAGATCATCCCTATTAGTTTTGAATACTTGATATTAGGTTTGTCTCGGTCAAATCAAGTAAAGATTAATATTCAACCCATATTGAAAAACTTACCTTTGTAATTCTTGCTTCAATCAAACTTAAAACTCACAAGCCATCTGTTTTAGTGCTCAAAACTTGCACATAATTACTTGTACCTTCTTGTGCAAGTTTAATCATGCCAAAATTTCATTCGAAAAGTCTTATTTGATACTTCACATACTTTGTAGACTCCTACGAGAGACCTCTGGCATATTTAGATCCTTGATATTGTCCCATACAAGTGACTATGCAATCTTGTTTTCTCTATTTTACCTTTGTAAAATCTTGAGAACACCCCAAAAGGCTATCAAAAATCATACCCATATATAGTAAAACTATTAACACCATTCCATTAAAAATTAACTTCACTTCAAGCTAATCTCTTTTGTATAAAGACAAACCAACCTCAACTCTAATCTCAAACTTTACTTTATCATAAACTCCTTAACACCTAGACCAATAGATACAATTTTTTTCATCCATAAACCTTCTACCAATCCATGCTCTATTTGAGACAACCACTAATGATCTAGATGACCATCCTGGACACATTGTAGACCTTACATGCCCATTCATAGTATATTTTTTCATCATATGAGTCAACACAAACTATAGGCTATAGGCTCGGATGATAACTAAGAGCACAAAATTGGATCTTTGACTTTGCATGATAGGGTTTCATGTCACCAAATAGATCCTATGATGTAACTCATGACTCAATATACATTATTTGAATTTATTCATTACATAACATACTTGATAAGCTTCATCTACCCTTTTCTTGACTCCAAAACTTCACATTTTGCATTTTCAAGACCTCCTTTAGGTGGATTCATCACCAAACCATGTCATAAAGCATGGAATCATACCTTATATCTTATGTAAAGATTGAATTAAATTGTAAATAGTGCATCTGAATTTTCACATAGCTCTTATTGATGTAAATAATAGTAACACATTCTTGTAATTCTAAAACCTTGAATTACTATAAACATACTTGCAAGTTTCAACATTTAGACACGGGACTCGATTGAGATTGAGATGACACCATAACCTGATACTCATAGGCTATAAAAAAATTTGATGATGAAACAACCCATTTGATAGATATGTAGGACACAAGATACCATAATCACAAACATCAACTCTTAGGACTCCTAATTATGTAAATAGACTTATTTTTAATTCTTCAAGGTGTGAGTCAATACTTGACTGTAAACTCGAATCA
Source organism: Taxus wallichiana var. yunnanensis (assembly GCA_018340775.1). Taxonomy (NCBI): domain Eukaryota; kingdom Viridiplantae; phylum Streptophyta; class Pinopsida; order Cupressales; family Taxaceae; genus Taxus; species Taxus wallichiana. The sequence continues at coordinate 317,228,766 of CM031239.1, forward strand.
TCGAACAAATACACTACACGAGATCTTCATGACGTAAACTACTCTTACAAGTTTAAACTTTTTAACCTGACATATCATGAACCTAAGACAAACTTGAGGACATAACATATGGATTGAGACACCTTATTGACTTCTTTAAGACCACTTTATGACACTAGAAATCTCACATTTTCTCAGTCACATATATCTTTGCAAGACCATCTTATTAGCATTTGATACACATCTATGTTACTTGAGAAATTAAATTTCAAACCTCAACAAAGGCAATCCACGGACTTGGAGACATGAATTCACTAGATTTTTTTCATTCCATGATCCTTTTGGACTCATATTAACTCAATAACTTAGGGCACTTAAGGTCAACAACATATTCACAAGGTTTCATGTTTATTATAACATCTTTGAGGCATTACAGATCTCTAAGACACGATTCTTGACACCTATGACACATCCTTTTGAGAAACAACAAATGATATTGTACCTTTGACAACAAACCCTTGACTTGATGAATACTAAGACCTTGATAAGAAACTTCTAGGAACACACACATACTAACATGCTTAGGATGCTCTTGACAGAGCCTACAAACTTGATAACTTTGTACAAAGTCATGACCTTAACTTAGACCTCAACAATCTCAAACTTTTGACTGAAAGCACATCCTTTGAGACACTACTTGACAATATCCTATACCTTGATCATGCATATTTTACACCCTTTGAAACCTACTAAAGACAAGATCTTAAATAAAACACATGGATATATCACTTCACATACCTTATAGCTCTTGAAGTATCCCACACTCCTAGCATTTTCAACTTCTCATGAACTAGAATTTGAACTGCATACAAGCACATATGATCTTCTTTAACTAGAGAAAATATGATTCCTTGACCTGACTTGGACTTGAGGAACTTGTTTCCCATCTTGATTGATCTAAAATCTTCTTTGGCAACTTCCATATGATCAGTATTCATTCTAAGAACCTATGATTTTCCAACATCCTTCTTAGCTTACTCTTCATGAATAGGTCCTTTGACTATTTCTTTTGAATAAAACCTTTTAATAAACATCCTCTTACTTTGGCATAGTCTTGTTATATGACCTGGTCTTTGAAATTTGAGAAAAACAACACTCCTCTTTCCTCTTAGCTCATATACTCTTATATTCCATCCACAATCCTTAGCTTTGTGGCCATACTTACAACAAGAATGACATTCACCTTTGAAATTTTTACATCAATATTAGGAGACCTCATTTTGAAATATCTATCTCTGACCAAAATCATGACACACAAAACAATAACCATTGAAATAAAAAACCATACCTAATAGTATTATACTTTATAACAAGGTAAGACCTTCTCAAATCATCCTTCTTGGTCACCTTCTCATCAAATTGTGAACTTTTTCCAACTCCATCATTCTCCCTTTGATTTCCTTTGAACCCTTGGCCTATTTTTTCATTGGCCACTCTTTGGATCTCCAAGATCCCCTCAAGATTTTTAAAACTCTTTACTAACATTTCATACTTATTCAACCTTCTCGATGCATCTATTAAATCATATTCTAGGGATTTCAAATTTTCTTTATACCTGGAATAAACTTCTTCTTTATCCCTTAGTGATTTAGTCATACTCTCCACTTGATATTCCAAAACCTTGATATCTTAACCATTATCTATTTCCATACACTAGATCTAATATTTCAAGCTATAAATAGCTAACTAAGCAATTTCATTTATCATTCTTAATAAATCCTCAATATCCGAATACTTACCCATTTCTTGTGCTTCAAAATAATCTCCTTCAAGTTGTTAAAATTTCTTCACAAGGACCTTATTTGATACCAATTATTGGAAGCACAATAGACTACGGGGTGTGAATCGGTCTTATAATAATTTTTACTTCATTTACCAAACCATACATTCATCATTTAGTTGTTCATAACTCATTCATAACAATGCGATCTTATAACGATATTCAACATTCAATCACAACAACATAATGCGGGAGATAAAAACACATAAACACCATATGTAAGTGGAAAAATTTCAAGGGAATAAAATTCACTAAAACTCCACTTATATTACAAAAATAAAATAAATTTATTGAAGCACCAACCCCTAATTTAGTAGAGCACCAACCCTACAAGGAGCACCAACCCCTAATTTAGTGAAGCACCCACTCTACAAGGAGGATACAACCCCCTAAGATGACTAAGAACCAACTCAGCCACATGAAGATGATGATCTCTGAAATTTTTTTGCCACAACTGATGGAGATCACAATTTCAGCTCATACACACACCTTCAAACCCTCATTCCTCTAACTCGTTCTATCTTATTCTTCTTGGACTTGTCTTTGCATAAAACCCTTGCAAAAAAATCTCCTCATAAATCTTAATATTTTCAAACTATTATTCAACTCTAAATTAATTTCCTTGATCAGCCTTTACACTCTCATGTAGGTCACATTTTCCCTCTAGGAGCACTAATGCAAATTTGAATTCAAACTTCACTTATATATGTACTTTATCTCTCTAACAAAAAGGAGGTCGGTCCTACATCATAATTTATATAAAATCAAATTTAAAAAATCCCAAAAATTTCATTAAAACATTCATAATGGGCCCATGTAGGTCGGCCATGCCCAAAACCACTCAACTTGCTCAAAACTAGCTCAAAACCCCATCACCTAGATGAGCTAAAACCACAAATGAAAAAACCATGATTATTCAAGCTCCAAAATTAATCACACATGTGTAATATAAAATAAAAACATCATCCATGGTCATTAATTATCTTTCACCAATCAAATAATTCATAACACAACTCAAAAGCCTCATATCCTTCACAAAAACAACTATTTCCAACACCATGTCTTCACCTTTGGGCCTCAATACCACCCAAGAACAACTAAAATATGGCATGTAACCACTCAGTGGAATCATCATAACTTTTAGATCACATCCATGCATGATATATCTCATGATGCATCCATATGTGCAAACCATACCATATTTTCTCTTCACCAAATCAAGTCGCCCAAAACCAGGTTTACAAACTCAATTAGATTGCACACTTTATACCACTTCCAAGATCTCCAAATTAATTTAATACGAAAAAATTAATCCATAATCACTTTCCAAATTATATCAAGCATAAAATTAATCATATCATGCCTCATTCACTTCATTCTTTCAAAGATTAGCAACCCTTCCTTGAAAACCAAGTAACCTTATTCCTCATAAACTGAGATGAAATACACATCAAGTCTCATCACCAAGACACAATCAATATATCAATGGAACTCCCTCTGAATTATCTTTCCATAACATATTATATTTACTTCCAATGCAAATTGGAATGCCTTCAACAAATTCTATCTCTGTAAACTGCCTGAAACTGCCCCAAAACTACCTTTTGAATAGTCTTCATAAATAGGGAACACTTTGACATTTATAAGAATAAAAATTATCTGAAACCATCATGGAGATCAATAAATAATCCCATAATAAAAACAATTTCAATTTATTTTGCAACTACTTTGGACAACCTTGTCCCAAACTAAACTTCTTCATAAACTTACATGTTTGAGTGGGGTCCACTCATCACAAAATGCTCTATAATACCTTTATGGAAACATGGAGGAGTCCTCTACATAACATAATAATCATACTATTAATATAAATAAATTTTTGACACTTATGATTAGTTTCTCTCCTAGCGCTTTTGAGATAGGGTTTCAAACACACAAAAAGTTGTTTACCATATTAACATTCATTCATAAAAATGTGACAATGAAATGACATAATTATTTTTTAAAACCTTCTTAGTTAAATTTATAAACATCCATAAAATCCAAAATGTCCCACGTAAAGCACACAATTCAGGGTGAGCATCAAAAGGTGGAATTTGAGAAGGAAAAAATCCTTCTTCTTGACCTTGTTTCACCAAATACAAACTATCTTCAAAATACTCTTCAGAATGACTTTTTAAAATTTTCATGAAGCATCATGAAAAAATCATCTAAATTTCCATACTACTGCCTATACCAAATAGCACCGAAACTCTCCATCCATTAATACTTACCTATGCAATCATGTTTATTCTCCACTTCGCTTCCCGAGGACCTCATAAATGCACTAAATCACTTAATATTGACTTGAATCTCACCACACACCTTAGGTACACTTTCACCATGCTCCACCACTATTTATTAGCTTCAAATATCATACCTCCATCTCATCCCGCATGCTCCAGAGCTAGGAATATGCCCGGAATGAGTGACTCAACCATGACACCTTATGAACTGACATTGCAAACCTCATGAAGACCCTTAATCACTCATGACACATCATATCAACCATATTTTACCACAATAAAACCTTAAAAAATCTTAAAATTACACACACCATGACTATATTCATATAATCATGCTCCAGACAACATAGAACTCGCCAAATCCTAACACAACCAAGAAACCTTGATGTTTGACCTTTGACAAACACCTCATGGAGACTCGTATGACCTCATGACATCCTTTTCCATCAATGAACTTGACATCAATGAAAACACAAACACATAATGGCCAACAATATCCCCCTTTGGCATTGATGGTAACCATCTTCAAAAACATTGCTGGAAACCAACAATACCAACCACCTACAAGACTCTTTTCCATGTTTGGATGCTTCTCTCCCCCTTTTACATATATGAAAAATGATAAAATAATGACACTTTATGGAAAATGACAACACAAGATAAGACATGATGGAAATAATTCACAAAACTCACTTACTTGCTTCAATGACTCCCCACAGGACTTAAATCTCTCTTCTTTGTCTTCTACAACAACATTTGAATTATCCATGGACCTATAAGAGCTTCAAGAAAGCTCTATTTATTCTGATATCCTCATATTTTTTCTCCATTCTTACTCAACACCATATTCTAGGTATTTCTCAAGCACAATAACCACCATTTTTTCTCCAAGTCCAACAAGGTGACTTTAGGACAACTTGTTCCTAAATAACCTCTTGATGCAAAAATAACAAACTTTTCAATGCTCTAGAAGCCAAAAACAATATAACATACTTCCTTATACCTCCTCCTAGGCTAGAACCAATGTTCTTCAATAGAAAAACACAAAAATTATACAACATACCTTGCCTTTATGCCATGAAGATGACTCTTCCAATTCACCGTAATCCCTAAGACACATTTTTAGTTATTTCAACCTCTTTTATATGCACTTAACTTTTTAAGTCAACAAGTTGCCTCACAAGGTACTCAACCTGTAAATATTGTTTATTCTTCCATATGGGTCCTCCTAAGCACCGATACTTATTCAAGTGAAAAAAAAAAATCTCCATTGTCTTGACAACCTTCTCGTGCATGTACCTTAATTATTTAGTCCTCCATAGATCATTGATAACCCATAGAATTCTTATCTTATTCAATTATGTCTGTAACCAACATGAAATCTTCCTTTCTTTCCTTCTTTACCTCTTAGATCACCTTATTGAGAGGAAAAACATGTTCCCCAGAGGCCTTGATAGGATTTTACAATCTTGTAACACCATGTTTTTCACAAAATGGATTCCTATAGTACCTTTAGTATGCTTTTAGAATCCACAACTTAACTCTAAATAATCTCTCAAAATTACTTGTCAATGTTATACTTTTCTTCATGCACTATTTATAATACATTCACACTTCTATATCATCCCTAGTAGTTTTGACCACTTGATATTAGGTTTATCTCATTCAACTCAATAAAGAGTATGATCAACCCATCTTGAAAAACTTACCTTTGCAATTCTTGATTCAATCAAACTTAGAATTCAAAAGCCATGTGTTTTAGTGCTCAAATGTTGCACATTGCCAAATTTTCCTTCAAAATTTATTTTTGATACTTCACATATTGTAGACTCCTCGAGGGACCTCACATATTCAGATCCTTGATATAGTCCCATTTAAGTGACTCTACAATTATATTTTCTTTGTTTTACCTTTCTGACAATCTTGAGAACACATCAAAAGGATATCAAAAACCATACCCATTTAGAGTGAAAATCTTAACACCATTCCCTTCACATGTAACTTCACTTCAAGTTAACCTCTTTTGTATAAAGATAAACCAACCTCAACTGTAATCTAACACTTTACCTTCTCAGAGATGCCTTCACACCTATACATGTAGCATATAGTTTTGTTCATCCATTGACCTTCTAGAACTCTATATTCTATTTGATACAACCACTATTGATCTAAATGGCCATTCTAGACACATTGTATACCTTACATGTCCATTCAAACTATCTTTCTTCATCATATGAGTCAACACAAATTGTAGGCTTAGTATGAAAACTAAGAGCACAAGATTGGATCTTTGACTTTGCATGATAGGGTTTCATGTCACCAAATAGATCCTATAATGTAACTCATGACTTAAGATATAATATTTGAACTTAGTCAATACATGAAATACGTGAGAAGCTTCATCTACCCTGTTCTTGATTCCAAAATTCACATTTTGCATTTGCAAGGAATCCTTCAGGTGGATTCATCACCAAACCATGTCATAAAGTAAAGAATCATACCTTCCATCTTGTGTAAACCTTGGATTTACTCGTAAACAATGCACTAAATTTTCATAGAGCTCTTATTCATGAAAATAGGAGTAACACACTCTTACAATTCTCAAACCTTGAATTACTAGACACTTAATTACAGGTTTCAACATTTAGACACATAACTCGATTGAGATTGACATGACACTGCAACCTAATACTCGGAGGCTACACAAAAAAATTCATGATGAAATAACCCATTTGATAGATATGCAGGAAACAAGATACCCTAATCACAAACATCAACTCTTATGACTCCTAATGATGTATACAAACTCCTTTTTAATTCTTCAAGGTGTAAGTCAATACTTGACAATAAGATAATATCATACAAATACACTACACAGATATTCATGACTTAAACTACTCTTACAAGTTCAAACTTATTAACTGGCACATCTAAACCTAATATAAACTTGAAAACATATCATATGGATTGAGACACCCGATTGAATTCTTTAAGACCACTTTATGAAAATAGTAATCTCATATTTTCTCGTCACTTACATATTTGCAAGACCATCCTTTTATCATTTGATATACATCTATGTTACTTAAGAACTCAACTTTCAAACTTCAACAAAGGATGAGATAATAGACTTGGAGACATGACTTTTAAAACTTTTTCATTCCATGATCCTTTTGGACTCATATTAACTCAAGAACTTAGGGAACTTAATGCCAAAAACATGTTCACAAGATGTCATATTTATAACAGCATCTTTTATGCATTACAGATCTCTAAGACACATTTATTGACACCCATGACATATCCATTTGAGTGACAACAAATTATATTTTACCTTTGACTTGATGAAGAGACCTTAACAAGAAACTTCTACGAACACATACATACTGACATGCTCAAGATGCTCTTGATATAGCCTACAAACTTGATAAATTTGTAAAAAGTCATGACCTTAGCAATCTCATACCTATGATTCAAGGCGCATCCTTTGACACACTACTTAACAATAGCATATACCTTGATCATGCGTATTTTTACACCACAAACATCTATTAAAGAAAAGATCTTAAATAAAACACATGGATATGTTACTTCACATACCTTATAGCTCTGTAGGTATTCCACATTCCTAGCATTTTCAACTTATCATCAATCTGAATTTTGAATCGTAGACAAACACATATGATAATATTCAACTAGAGAAAACATGCTTCCTTGACCTGAATTGGACTTGAGGAACTTGTTTCCCATCTTGACTAAGCTAGACTCTTCTTTGAAAACTTCCATATGATTAGTCTTCATTCTCAACACCTCGATTTTACAACATCCTTCTTATCTTTCCCTTCATGAATAGTTCCTTTGATTTTTTCTTTTGAATCATGCCTTTTAATGAACATCCTCTTGCTTTGGAATAGTCTTGTTATATAACCTGGTCTTTGTGATTGAAATAAATGACACTCCTCTTTTATTTTGGCTCATATACTCTTAGATTCCATCCATAATCCTTAGCTCTATGGTCATACAACATGAATGGAATTAACCTTTAAAGAATCCTACATCATTATTAAGATAATTCCTTTTGTAATCTCTATCTCTATAACAAAAATCATGATAGACATAATAATAACCGTTCCTATTAGCATTAGATTGTTTAATAAGGTTAGACCTTCTCAAATCAGCCTTCTTGGTCACCTTCTCATCAAATTTTGAAATTTTTCCAACTCCTTCATAATTATCCCTTTGTTTTCCTTTGAACTTGTTGTCGTAAAAATGTGTAAAAGGAAATTGACAATTTCAAGCATGACAACGATACCCCTATGTTAAATTTTTCAAGTCCTATCATTCCAAGACACCCCAGGTCTATCCAAGTAAGTCCAAGTGACCTCCTAACTAATGTTCTATCATCCCCCTAGGTGATTTAGGAAATTCCATTCATTCCCCCTAGGTGATTTTAGGAGTTCATTTGTAAACTACAACTTGTAGGAAGGGCTATCATTGGCCTTCCCAAGACTAGATCACCCCTTGGAGCGGAACAGAAGGGCCAAATTCAACATGGAGGTGAATTGAATACCTTAGAACATCATGGAAATTATTTTGGAAGGTTTTGGGAAGTTTTGAAATACTTGGAGCAGTCTAAGTAAAAAAAGGGTTCACAAGCCTAGGTAGTACACAAGCCTAAAATAGCCATTGGCCTTCGTAACAATATTCGGGAGCTCCTGATAGAGTTAGAAGTAAAACAAAAATTTACGGAAAGAGGATTATAATACCTACATGATGTTGAATAATATTTTTCACAACACATTGGCACATAGGATTTGCATGTAATTTTTCTCGAGCACAAGTGGAGTCTCAAATTACAAATCCTCTTTTTAAGGAATCGATGGTTGACTCAAGAAATGATACTCCCACCATTGGATTAAAAATTTCATTTCGATTTAGTATCATAAAAATTTTCACCAAGAAATTCCACTTTGGGATCTCAAGTTAGCATCATTTCAAGTTGCCCTCTCAAAGGTAGTTTAGGAGTTAGTTGGTTTTCGAGAGGACACGTGTCAGCACCAGGAGGCTTGTGGGATTTCATGTCCCCAAAGTCCATGAGGTCAGGTACACCAACCTTAGAAAAATGTACCCATCCCCATGTGACCTCTGGAACCCTCATGTGACCTCCAAACTTGATAGTTCAGTCCCTAGGTACATTTTTTAAGCATACATTCCCTGTCATCATATCAAGTGCCACATGTCAACTCAAGGAACACCATGGAAACTCGATGTCCCTCATGTCCCTGAGCTCGGGGCTGGGGACATCAGATATGGAAAATTTTTCCCAGCCCCTATGGGGAGTCTTTAGGTCACCCACGTGACCGAATTTTAGCCCCAGTGCGGTTTTGGAGCATCCATTCCCTTTGTTGTCGAAACAAGCACCCCGTGTCGGCTCCGGAAAACCATGGAAACTAATTTCCTCACGTCCCCGAGCTCGGGGACATCAAACATGAAAAAAATCTCCCAACCCCTATGGGAGTCTTTTGGTCACCCACGTGACTAACTTTCAGCCCCCAGTGCTTTAAAGCATCTTTTCTCACATTCATTCCCTGTCGTCGGATCGTCACCACATGTTTTCCTCTTGAACACCATGGAATTTGATGTCCCTCACATCCCTGAGGTCAATGAAATAAATTCATGAAAAATGTTCCCAAGCTTCTCCTTCCATGATTTCAAAAATCAAAAAAATCTAACTGCCGCTTCAGTGCTTCCACTTCCACTCCATGCACAATTTTTCTCCATTCTTCCTCTATAACTTCTCACCACCATTCCTCCATTACTCAACCTCAAACAAGACCTGACAAAAATTTATTTCCCTTCACTCCAAGAAATTACGTAGGTTCTAGAAGGAAAATTGGAGCAAACACAGAAGGAGAAGCACAGAAAGAAGAAGGAGAAAATAGAGAAAACTCCATGGCCATGAAACGAGAAGTTAAAGAAATATCACAAATGGACGCGTAGAACATAAATTTAAATTTTTCTATTCATTAATATACCCAAGGCCATCAAGAATACACCTTCAAACTCTCCTCTCGTGTAATAGAGCATCCACGGTGAAGAAATCCCACTTCTAGCTCAACGAAAAAAAAATCCAATTTCTCATCAAACCATTAGGCGAAACGAAGTAGAATTACACATGAAGCATCAGAAGAAGAAACCTATCGCAATGAAATTTATTTTTTTGCAAATGCATTAGAAAACCAGATCTTTAATTTTGAGGTCAATTAATGTTGTCGCATCCGTAAACCGCCCTGGTCCAAAATTTAAAAGTTAAAAATCTCCTGGACTATTAAGCGGGCGAGTCTAAAATTTTAGAGGGGCGATATTGGAAAAAAACCCAAATCAAAAACTTCGTTCCACATCAAGCATACCTCCAAAATCCCACTTATAAAAATATCATACATATTCTACATAGGGACTATTATTTTGAGAAAGTCAGCAACAAAAGAATCTGCGAAGGAGACAAAGACATTGGAGATACACAATAGCTAATAATTCACCAGAACGGACATTTTTGAAACTTACTAAAAATAGTAAGTGGTCCCAAGAACACCGCTAAAAACATAAAGTCACACTAAAGGAGTATTTTGGCACAATGTGACATTCGGAACTTCTTCGTATCAAAGCTTTCCATGAACGAGGACCATCGAACCGCATCACGGGCAACATCTTCTCATCTTCTCACTCTTCCCTCTCCCCAAATTTCTCTCTCTTAAAATGTTCTAATTCTTTTTGGGGTTTTCACTTTTTGATATGCCTTTAAGTCACCTAAAAGTGACTTTAGAAACATAATGTAAATTAAGTCACCTTGATTTTATAAAAGGGACTTAAATATTTTGGTAGGAATATGAATATCCTAAACTTAGAAATAAGGCATATGGAGGGTTATGAGGAAGATGATAAGTCACCTCTACTTCTATAAATTGTAACTCCATTCCCATTTCAAAGGGTTAGTCATTAATTTTGTAAGCTCAAGAGTGCATTCTACCTTGAGAGAACAAAAGAGATAGCAAAATTATTCCTTTCCCCCTCCTCAATTTCCTCCATTTCTCCAATACGTATAAATTTTGTTTGAGAAATTAATACAAGAAGAAGGAGTTTCTAGCTTTCTTTGACTAAGGGATTTCTTGATACTTTGTGTTCATCAAATTTCATTTGGTCTTAATGATGCTTACAAAGTTGTTTCTTCTCATAAATGCATGTGATGATACTTCTAACTAGTGTGCGTGTAGGAATCTAATTTCCTACCTGTAGCATTAGTTCTCCTACCTCTTTTCTCACTCCCCTTTCCCGCACTTCAGACAAATTCCTCTCTAGCAAGTAATTGCTAGCTTTTTCCACGGGTCAGTGGAGTTCCCCTGTTGGATCCCTAGTCAAAAGGCCACCATAAAAATCCACATTTTCGCGCATGCATATACGGAAGTTGCACCGAGTTAAGTAGAGGGACTTAGATTCCCAAAGCATTGGAAAGAAATCCACAATTTTGTCCACCTAAAAAATTTCTCACCAAATGTAACCCTAGGCCTATTTTTTCACTAGCCACTCTTTGGCTCTCCAAGACCCCCTCAATATTTTTAGAACTCTTTTCTAACCTTTCATACTTCTTTAACCTACTCAATGCATCTACTAATAAATATTTTAGGTATTTCAACTTCTCTTCATACCGGAATAAAATTTTATTTATTCCTTAGGGCTTTAGTCATACTCTCCACTTGAGATTCCAAAACCTTGATATCTTGATCATTCCATATTTCCATGCACTTGATTTGATATTGCAAGCTATGAATCACTAACTGAGAAATATCATATTTCTTTCTTAATGCAGCCTCAATATCAAAATACTTACCCATTTCTTATGCCTCAAAAGGATCTCCTTCAAGTTGGTAAAATTTCTTCACAAGGACCTTCTTTGATACCAATTGTTGTCTATACATCATTCATAACCATGTGATCTTATTAAAATATTCAACATACAATCACAACAACATAATGCAAGAAACAAAACACATAAACACCATATGTATTTGGGAAACCCTCAAACAGAATAAAACTCACTAAACTCTTCTTATATTACAAAAATAAAATAACTTTAGTGAAGCACCAACTTTATAAGGAGTACCAACCCTTATTTAGTAGAGCATCAACCTTACAAGGAGCACCAACCCCTTATTTATTGAAGCACCCACTCCAAAAGGAGAATACAACCCCATAATATGAATAACCACCAACTCAGTCACCTAAATATGATGATCTCTAAAAAAATTCTACCACAACTGATGGAGATCACAATTTCAGCTCATACACACACCTTCAAACCCTCATTCCTCTAACTCACTTTGTCTTCTTCTTCTTAAATTGTCTTTGCATAAAAAATTTTCACACATGTATCCTCATCACTCTTAATATTTTCAAACTCTTCTTTAACTTTGAATTAATTTCCTTGATCAGCCTTTACACTCTCATGTAGGTCGCATTTTCCCTCTGAAGCACTAGTTTAAATTTAAATTCAAACTTCACTCATATATGCACCTTATCTCTCTAAAACAAAGGAGATCAGTCCTATATCATTATTTAGATATAAAAACTTTTAAAAATTTCTAACACTTTCATTAAAACATTCATAATGTGACCATGTAGGTCTTCCATGCACAAAACCACTCGACAAGCTCAAAACTAGCTCAAAACCCCATCACCTAGATGAGCTAAAACCACAAATTCAAAAACCATGATTATTCAAGCTCCAAAATTCATCAAAAATGTGTATTATAATATAAAAACATCATATATGGTTGTTAATTATATTTCACCAATAAAATAATTTATAACACAACTCAAAAGTCTCATATCCTTCAAAAAATAGTTGTTTACAACACCTTGTCTTCACCTTTGGGCCTCAATACCACCAAATAAAAACTCTAATATGGCATGTAAAAACTCAATGGAATCATCAGGACATTTATATCACATCCATAAATTTTATATCTCATGACACATCCATATGTGCAACCCACACCAACATTCATCTTCACCAATTCGAGATACCCAAAAACTTGCTTTACAAACTCAATTAGTTTGCACCCTTGATTCCACTTCCAATACCTACAAATGAATTTAATAGGAAAAAAATCCATCCTTATTCTCTCTCAAGCTGATAGAAAGCATCAACTCAATCATCTCATGCCTTGTTCACTTCATTTTTTCACCATGTGGAAATCCCGATCTGAAAACCAAGCAACCTTTTTCCTCACAAACTGACCTGAAATACCCATCAAATATCATCACCAAGAAAAATCCATATACCACTAGAAATACATTTGAATATTAGTTCCATAACATATTGTATTTCCTTCCAACTCAAAGTGGAAGGTCTTCAACCTAGTCCATCTCTACAAACTACCTGAGACTACCCCAAAACTACCTTTTGATTAGTCTTCATAAATAGGGCACACTTTTCCATTTATAAGCATCAACGTGATATGAAACCATTATGTAAATCAATAAAACCCCCCATTATAAAACTAATGTCAATTTATTTTGTAACTCCTTTGGACAACCTTGTCCCAAACAAAACTTCTTCATAAAATTGCTTGTTTGAGTGGAGTCCACTCATCACCGATACTATACCATACCTTTATGAAAACTTGGATGAGTCTTATACATCATCAAATCATCATACTATAATTAGAGATCAATTACGAAACTTATGAGAAATATCTCTCCTACCACTTTTGCATTAGGGTTTCAAACACACAAAACATTGTTTACCTTCTTAACATTCATTCATAAAACTGTGATGATGAAATGAAATAATTATTTTTTTGAACCCTTTTTAGTTCAATTTATAAACATCCATGAAATCCACAAGTTCCCATGAAAATCACACAATTCGGGGTGAGCATCGAAGGTGGAATTTGAGCTGGAAAACCCCTTCTACTTGACCTTGTTTCACTAAAAACTTATCTTGAAAAATACTCTTCGAATGACTCCTGAAACTTTTCATGAAGCATTATGAAAACATCATATAACTTTATATACTCACCATCTATCCCAAATATCTCTGAAACTCTCCATCCATTAAGACTTACCTATGTAAGCCTACCTATTATACACTTCTTGCTTCCTAAGGACCTCATAAATGTCTTTGAATCACTTAATATCGACCTGAAACTCACTATACACCTTAGGTAAATTGTCACCATGTTGATAACAATCTCCACCATGACTGATTAGCTCCAAATCTCATACCTCCATCTCATTTTTCATGTTCCAAGGCTAGGAATAGGCCTAGAATGACTTGACTCAACCATGACACCTATGAACCGGCCTCACGACACTTACACACTCATGAAACATCATACCAACTATATTTGAGCATAAGAGAACCTTAAAACATCTTTAAATGACTCAAACCATGACTATACTCATTGAAACATGCTCCAAGATAACATATAACTCACCAGATCTTAACACTACCAATCAACCTTTATGTTTGACCTTTGAGGGACATCTCCTGTAGAGACTCATATGACATCATGATCCCATTTTCCATCAATGGAATTGACATCAATGACAACAAAAACACACAATGACCAACATTCTAGAGGTAATAAGGTGAAATTTAGGGTCCGAGATATAACAAGGGATTGTGAGAAGGAAATATAAGTGATTCCACTTGTTGAAAGTTATTATGAAGCATTTTAACATGTGTAGAGGAAATTGTCTCATTTTATAACTATGGTATAAGTCCTATAGACCTAATTGTATATCAAGAATAATATCGGTTGGAGGACTTCCTTTATGAGTCGAATCTTGAATTGTACATGAAGTAGAAACCCAATAAAGGGTATTCAAAAAGGAATTTGGTTTATCTTAATTCATTGTAAATATATAAAAACTATAAGATTTTCCTCTAGGAAGAACAAGAAACAGGTAGCATGTAGTATTAACTCACTAATCGTGGTTTAATTAAGGTGTATAATAGAGAAAGGATTGTGGGAGAGTGTGTAATAGTACAAACACAAAGTCGACGTACTCAAGGTCTATAATAGTTAAGTCCGGATACTAGGATTGTAGTAACAAGAGGTAAATGGTGTAGAGGAGTCTTTATGTTAAGAGGATCTTAACTATGATAGTCATATGAAGAGATAAGAAGATTTCTAGATTGGGAAGATGGACAAATAATCCTATAAATATTTACTTCATAAGTTCTTCTATTAATTTTTAAGTTGCCTTTTGATGACCTTAATGATATTTCGTGATCTTAAAACTAACTTGTGTTGTGTTGGCATGAGTGTTTGAACCTCCTATACATCACATACCTATATAGTCCCAAAGCCTCTCATTTAATAATTATTTTTCTAATTTGAATATCTAATGTGTGTCATTTCATCTTCCTTAGGTCGTCCTTAGTGAGAAATTTATCCTACACAATCCTATGTAAAAAAGTAAATTACACTTCATAACTCACATGGAATTCTCAAAAGAACACTAAAGAACTCAAGGATTTATTTAATCTTCATAAAGTATATGCACGTCATTTAGAGAAGCCGCCACACATTTATAAAGAACTCAAACTAAGTTCAAGTGTTTATCTTCCTCGATTATCAATCATGTAAAGGCCCTAGAACCATGTATTACGAAGCTCAAGTCAATACAAACATTTTACAAGGTATTCAAGGGGAAAAGGGAATTATTATAAGCATTTAAATCACCACATCACACTACTAATGAGCTAGGTACATTTTATACCCTCGTAGTTTTCCCACTATCTTGTGTCAAGAGACATAAGGGCATACATGGGGGTTGAGTTATATTGCATACACTACTTAAACCTACACTATAATAACTACCAGATGCCTACTCCCAATCAAGGGGATGTAGTGAAGCACTTAGATTAGCTCAACAAGGGTTCACTTCAAGGTTAATTCGACGTCACCCACACATTTATCCTTTTATCATCAAATTCCTTTTATGAAGTTTTTGTATGTGTCTAAGGTTTCTATTTGTTGCAGATAATTATAGGTGATGTTGAATCTATATGAGCCCTAGTGATGAATAACGACATTCATTTCTAAAAATAAAAATAAAAGGAAATTAAACTTGTATAACCCTATTTTGAAAATTTCCAAGACAATATAGAGCATGGCATAGCCATACTATGCGCTAGACTAAGTTGTTCAGTCTTATACATGAGTAGTTTCTAGCTATAGATATAGAGATGAAAAATTTCCATATAATAGTTGTTTCACCCAATCTTCATTCCTGGATCATCTTTGTACCAATCTTCACAGCCTAAGTACTTATCTCTTTTTGTGTTTTAAGTAATTTCCATATCATTTTATCATATTTATAAGTATTAAAAGCTTTATTATAAATTGTATGTTTAATGTTTATTAATATATTTGTAATAATCAACCTATAACATTATTTTACATTTCCTAATTTCCATTTATCTTTCTTATTCAGGAATATGTAAAAAAACATTTAGTGAACTCAACCCATGTATGAATTTATCATTATCGCCATATTTACCCTAGGAATTTTCTTTTTTTTGGTGACATTAATTTTGTTTCTGTCATGGCTTTATGTCCTATCATAACTTGTAACACTCCCTATTATATTAAAATATTGTTATCCCATTGTATGGTCGACATGTACTTATTTCTCACAGTGTCGCCCTCAAGTATTGCACCATATTGTTTTTTAGTAAATTGGGTATAGTTATTACCCATCTCACCCAATCTAATGCACACCTTCATGATATCAATAATTTCCTCCATCAAGTGATTTGGAAAGTTACCTTGCACATTACTATGGGCCCACTAAACCTTACTACCATATTTTTCAATAGTTTTTATGCACACCAATGAAACACTTTAGATAGGGAAAAGGGAATTTTAATTCCTTTCTCCCACTCATTTAAGAACCATAGCTAGACATATGGATTTAAGGTACATAATACTCTAGGATGTATATATTCAGGTTGGGAACTATGTGATCTTGTGTTAACTTCTATAGGAACTAGTGTGTTTGGGAAAACCACCTATTAATTTCTATGATTTGTGGATCCAAATTCACTTGGATCTCAATTCTCCTAATTTTGAATCTTGCTTATCCTTGTGATGTTTACAATGATCTAATCCTAAGACATATGGATTTAAGGTATGGAATACTCTAAGATGTATAGGTAAAATTGGTAATTATGTGACCTTTTGTTATCATATGAAGAGACTCGGTGTGTTTGGGAAAACCGCTTATTAAATTCTCTTATCTCGTGTATCTAAATTAACTTGGATCTCGATTATCCTGATTTTGAAACTTGTTCATCCTAGTAATATTTATAATTATATAATTCTAACTAAGTGATTGATTAAGAAGATATTTTAATTGAGTAGATGCCTAAATCTAATTGCAATGCAATAGTAAATGAATAAGAAATTAAGTACAAAATAGACCAAAGAAAATAAGCAATTAAGATTTAAAACCCTAAATGTAAATGAGGAAATAAAATGATTTATTTGTTTCGCTATGATCCCAGTATGTGTACAGAAATAGAAAATCCGAAGTGCAAATTGTCACAATAAAACCCAGAAAAATGCAGAGATGTCGGAATATGTTGGATTGGGGGGGATGGGTCAAGGGTGTATGTGGGTGCAGCAGACCAGATTATGGGTGTCGTGTGATGCCAAAATCCTCGAAAAAAATATTTGAATGGTCACAAGTTGTTTTTGTCCTTTTCTTCTTGTCACTAGTATGTCACACAATTATTGTCGATGTCACTGATAACCTGCAATAAATAATTGACCTACAAAACCCTCAAAATTTCAAATCCCAAAAAGAAAAGAATGTAAATGAGGGGTCAAATTGTCCTCAATTGTCAAACAAGTGATCTTACGACTGAGCATTGTACTAAATTTCAGACCCAATGTAGTTTTGTGTGTGTGTGTGGAGAGATTGTGCCCTAGGTGGCTCTTGTGCATGTCACACTTGATAGTGAGCAATAGCTAGATGTAGAAAATGTAGATAGATGTGTGCATGAAAGAATTAACTTCCCCTCCTATGAAGTATATGTAGAATAATGCGTCTCTTTCCCTTGTGTGGATGTTAGATGGATGCTTGAATGCTCTTGATAATGCATTTGGATGCAAATTTAGGTAGTCATAGCTAATGTTTAGTGTTTGGTCCCTTATTATTGCCACCTAACTTTATATTTATCTTATTTCCTTTATTGAATTTCATAATTAACCCGAAAAGACCGAGTACCAAAAATATAAGATGCCCAAATGGCTAGAAAGGAACCAAAAGATGTGAGAAAAATAAAAAGAGGTCAGGGGTGCCTAGAGCAAACAAGGGCACCTAGTGGTGGTTTCTAGAGTGAGAAATGTTGAAGTGTGAAAAGACAGACTAGACTAGAAGGAGTGTAATATCAACAAAAGAAACATAAGGTAAGAAAATATGGCCAAAGACATGGGTTAATTAGTACATTTCTCACTTAGGAATCATATGAATAGTAGTCGTGATCGGACTAGATAGATACCAAAAGTGCGTAATTTAGTATTTACATTGATTTGGAAATTCATTAAAAATTTCAAAAAGGAAGGAAGGGTAGGGTAGAAAATAAACTATACTCTTTCTCTCACACACACACTAAGCACAACCAACACCCTTTTATCTCATCTGAACCACACATAAACCAAAGAAAACAAGAAATACTTGTTAATAAATTCTTTATAAGCTTCGGGAAATTAGTCAAAGGAAACCACACAAAATGAATTATTACTTTGCATCATCTATGTAAGTAACCACAACCCATTCACAAATCATATATCAAAGAGTTAATCAACCTAACAATTAGTTCAAACTAACTAGATTGCACATAAACAAAGTAATCTTCACTTGCTAATATCGATAATCACCTAAACCTACAAGATTGTAAATCACATCCATACATATAAGAAAAAAATACGCTAACCAATAAAACTAAGATTAGCATAACTCAAACTCTTTACCCTACAAAATTTAGCTATGAATTGAAGTAAAAACTCTAATTAATAAGAAAAAGATATTTCTATCTAGAACAAGACATGAAATCAATCAAAAGATAATTCAGAACTCGCAAAACCAATTTGAATCTTTAACTCTATTTTGACCAAGAATATACTTGTTTGACTCTATTTTGACCAAAAATGGATCCAACTCTATCCTCTATATCTCATTGACCACTTTCTTCACTCTCAGGTTGTTCTATGTAGTTTTAGCACAATTTATTCATTCAACAAAGACTTAGTCGATTAAAGCCAACTCTAATTTAGCTTTTAAAACTCTAACATACCATTGTTTACCCTATGATATCCATGTAGGTTTTTGAATTAAATGTGGCTTAGCTTAATTGTCCACTTGAAAAATGAGCTCCGTAACCTTCAATGTCTTACACATGTTCAAATCGTTATATCTCGTGGTTTCAAGTCTTGGTGTTTGAAGTACCCCTTTAAAATTATGTCTTAGAAAAACAAGGGGACATAGATTGATCCATGTGGATTCTTGACGTAATTTCATGTTCTTGGGATCCTCCTCATCCTTTTGATATTTCTTTGTAAAACTCATGGAACCATGCGGCTATCTCTTGGCTTCTCAAGCTCTCGGGACTCCCTGAAACTCTCTTTTTCTCTTTGTTAAGTTTAAGCTTGTATCACTAAAATCTATTTCATCCATGTTAAGTGTGATTATCTTGTCCAATCGGGTTCTTGGGTTCATGATTTCTTAGGATTCTCGGGATTAGCGAGGCTCAAGGAGACTCGAGTGGCCTCAATATTGAGTCTTTTAAATTGCAAGTTTCAAAGGCAATGCCACGTGTCTTACCTATTTATTGTTCAAAGACACAAAATATAACTCTATACCCATTAAAATAATTTTTATTCATTAAAAATGAAATAAGTTAAATCAAACCTTTAACTAGATTTCTTAATAAAAAGGGACCAATCATGGAGCCTCGGGTTCTCGAAGTTCGGTTCTCCCATTCACAAAACTCTTAAGATTAAATTGAAATGTTTGATCATTGATTTTGAAAGCTTGAAATTATGCGATTGGTTGATTTTTGAAAAGTTAATTATAATCAAATATCGAACAACCCAAGGAAAATATTTTTTGATGAGATTAAATTTGATAGTCTCAACTTAGTGCAAACTTGAAATTTTGCTCGTCGCATACATGTATCCTAACCATTTTCACTACAAAAACCTTCTAACTCTTGACTTTTCTTCCTCTTTTTCCTGAACACGTGATAAACACTAAAACACACCATGAAATATATTTTAAGATAAAATAAAGAGTTTAATGCTAAAGTAAATTATTGCTTAAAATTTGAAAGAAGTACAATATTATAACAAGTTTAAAATTGTTTTTTTCATGTTTTAATGAACCCGAAAAACCGGAGACATCTCAATCATATCAAAGAGCTTATAAAACTTAGTTTTATTATTGATGCAAAATAAGGTGGATCCATTTTATTTACAAAAGGGAATGGGGTTTTGTTGGTTGTAACACATATATCATGTCATGCCTAATGATTTATCTTATAATATTTTTTTGGAAATCCTTATATAGATGTCATGTGTCCGGTTTGTTTGTTGGCTTTTTTAATATTTATTTGTCAAGGTTTTTGCTATGTTTTTTAGATTCCCTTATCCTTTTCATTACTATATAACATCATCCAATTATATTGCACCATCTTCTACCTCGAAACTTTATTTCCTATTAGTGGTATAATTATTACAATTCCAAATGATACACTTAAATATCCTTTTTATGATTCTACTATGGTTATGAATAATGTTCCAAGTGAATGTGTCATATGCTATATTCCTAGTAAGAATGAAAATGTTGTGGACACTAATAACACTTAATATTTCTCTCTTAATTTACTTGAAATTTTTGCAATAGATGTTTTACTCATGATGATGTTGAAACAATTACACATTATTTACTTTCTACTCTTGATTATGTGTCTCTCACTCTTCCAAGTGGTGTTATACCCCTAGTTTATTATGTTATATATAGTATTACACCTCATAAATATATACATATTATTGAAACATCTATGGTACCTATATTTTTGGGTGCAACTCATATCCTCCTTCAAAATGCTACAATGTTTATGACCTTTGAATTTTTACTTAGTATAAATTAGGATATAACTCTAATGACACTAATGATGTTACCTATAATTCTAATGAGATCACTAATGATTCAGATGATGTAATCAATTTGTGTGATACTTTTCCACTTGAATATTTAGATATATCATACAAGGAATGTCATTTAATCCATGTTCTTCTTTTGATAAATAGTTATTCTCTTATGGCTACATCTCTTATGCCTCTATCTTTGGGATAAAAACTCCCTAACCCATCACCATGTTATTATGTCTATTTCTATGGCTTCTACCACACCTAGAAATGATATTCCATACAATCCCATGACTCTTTATGTTAAATCCAATAATTTTATTTCAATAATTTCACTAGCATAATGCCTTATATATTTCCCTCTTTCTAAGGTTGATACAAGAAGGCCTCTTTCCAATCCATCTTTGATGCATTCTTCTTGCTTGTGGTTCCACACTTTTCCTTTGGATATTTTGGGCCCACAATTTATTGTATTCTTTATTCTTTAAGTCCTTGAGGACTTGATATTATGTATTCATGACTCATTATTATTTGGAGGTGCACGAGAATTTCGTAAGGGATGTGCAAGATATAATCAGAAATCATGCAAAGGAAACCATGTAAAGAAGAGGATCAAAGTGATGCACATGAGAATGATATCAAAGGTCATGTGGGAAGAACCAGGTATCCACAAAGAGGATAATATCAAGGAAAGGGAATGCAGATTATTAGGATATACTGAGATAAACGTGAGTTACAAAATACACTAAAGATTTAGTTCTTGACACTTGCATGAAGTTGACATAATATTGGATAAGGCTAAGGATGAACAACGTTTTATGAGGAATATCTACATGCAACACATGATTAAGGTGGAAAGTGGATAATTTTTTCCACCGATCGAATCTAGTAGTTAACCTGCAATTTAAAACTTGAGTTCTATTGTTAGCTCTTCTAAGACTAGTGAAAGAAAAGTTCCCACTAGTATAAATACCCATCAATGGGGTCTATAATTAAGGGAGTTGATATAGAGAGCTAGAGGAGTGAGGTATGAATGACTAATACTTACATTTTTCTACTAGATGGCTAGAAATTACAACTGTGCATCAATCGATATATGAGCATTTTATTTTGCATATGCATGGTTGTTTTATATGTTAATGTACTAGGAATACATGTCTAATTACCAAAATAACAATTCACTTAACCCTTTCTAACCATTATGGGACCTAGAAACCTCTCACACTTTGGGTGAGCACACATTAGTTTATCTAAGTATAATATGCCAACGTAATGGGGGGAAACTTGTGTACAAATGATATAGATATAACACAAGGTATAAGGGAAGAAGAATACTAGACTCTAACATTTTGATTTTGTTTTTGGAACCTTCATTAAAATATAGGGATGAAGTAGATAGACGATGCCTTGATTAACACATGAGAATTTTGAATCTTGGCTACGTGTTGTTGAGGATGCTTTGTATCAACCATTTCTCTATATGAGATTCCGTAACACCTGCATGCATGGTTATTTGTTTATTATCCTGGGAAATATCATGAATTTTGGTCAGAAGTGTCCTTATAATTTTGAACACATAAATAATCTAACACAACATGACATAACCTGGACATGCACAATAGACTACCGGTGGAAGGGCACACTTTGGATCTATATCCTTGAACATTCAATTTTGACCTTTTCTTGTGTGGACGAAGCACACTATAAATTCCTTAGGGATCCGCAGGAGCATACCTACAACACCTAAAATTAGATATCACTAAAATGATGATTGATACGGGGATATAAATTTTCCTAATGGAAGGCTAAATGCTACGCAGGTGAGAAGTGTAGGACATAAGAAGGACAAGAAGATATCAAGAACAAGTTATCGATTCCCCATATGAGTGCACCCTTAAGAGGAGGTGATTTGAAGAGAAAATGTGCAAGGCATTACAAATGGATATAATATGTATACGTGACTCAACTCCAGTGGAATGCAGATGATGACCATCGGCATTTGGTAGGCAAGGAAATAGTAGAAACGACAAGGAGCTCCATGAAAGAATGAAAACATGCTAAGAGTGTATAAAATATCGGAGGACAAGGAAGGATAATATAATGTAGATGGTATCCTGATCCAACCTCCCATGTCTACTCACGTAATTAGGTAAACTAATACAAAACAAGTTATAATAGAAATTAATAGTGGCGAAGAAGCTAAACATGCTAAGAAGAAAGAAATTGTGGATAGTAGTTTACCATGTGTTTTATAATCATTGCAACTAACACCAAGGAGACTATAGTTGATACCTAATATACTAAAAGTGCATTGATTCATAATGATGAATACCAACACCACCACACTAGCACCGATAGGCATACAAGGAAATTCATTAATATAATAGGATTTGGACTAATCCCTTAGCTACAAGTGGTACCGGAGTGGAGGCAATGACTCAATAGATAATATAAATTGTATTCAAGATAGAAATGTAAATACCTCACCAAAAGTGGCCGCACCGAATAATTTTTATGAAATTTCCTTGCACCTACCAGAGTATCATGGTGTCAATAATGTTACAAAACATAAGCTCAAATGTGAACATACATGGCGACCGAAGGGTATTACTTCATCATAACAAAAGGAAACTCAGATTGCGACTACACTACTTGGTTGCACCCATTTCTGGTATAAAAAAATACCCATAAAAATTAGTAGTAGGATACGATCAAATTAAATCAGCATTTTTAACTAAATTTAATATTCTAGAGTTTGAGTAGCAAAGTATTTCAGCGCTCAAGGAAATCAAACACACACTCACCGAAAGTGTACGTGTATATTGAATGTGCTTTAAAACCCTTATCTCTAAGCTCTCTTATGAGATACATCCTACACAACATGTGCAATGGTTTGTAGGGGGGTCTTACTACCCTTTAGGTGTGCATCGTCACACAAAACTTTCACCAATCCCTAGGAAGTATTAGAATCAACCTTGTGCATTAAAGCAATGGGAAGTCTTGATACCGATGTGAGCCCATTCATGGAGGTGTAGATTACATCTATGGGGACCCAACTAGAGAAATTAATAGAGAATAATGCACAAGAAAAAAATTAGTGGCATTTGGTTTACTAAGTGTGAGAAAGAAGGTCACACTAAAAATACATGCCCATGCATGAGTTTAAAGGACATGCTTATAGCTTAGTAGATTTGAGAAAGAAACCACGAAGCTTGAAATTTCCCCCTACTCCACCATTCCAAGCATGAAAAAGGTAGCCATTTACGGAAAAATATGTGATGCACACACTCATGATACATCAGTTTGTTGTATTATTGACAAAATCCATGAATCCAGATCACTGGGACTTCAACGGGATACCGTAAAAATTCCAATGAAGGGTGCAGTGGATATAGTCATGGAATAAATGTATGAGGATGAGGAGGTCACAAAGGTGGTAGATATCCACCCAAAACTTGTTATAGATGTGGTTCACTAGATCATTACCAACATGATTTCCTAGCCTTCCCAACCTATGTACATTATCAAAAGAAGCATAAAGTAGAATATTTCCCCAACCTGTATAAGCTAATAAAATAAAAATGTGAAAAGGGAGTCAAAATGATTAAAATTGTATACATTATAGGGGACGAGAATAGGTCAAAATCTATACCAACAGTGGATCCATCCACTAAATTATAGATAATAATGTGCATTGCTATATGCACATAAGAAACTCCTTCAAACAAGGTACAACCCACCGAATTCAATTATGTGAAGCTCTATCCTAATGGAAAACAATAGAATTAGGTTCTTTAGGATGAAAATACTTGGTACAAGAACTTCAAGGAGAAATATAATTCCTAAGGGATGAGGCAAAGTTGTGAAATAAAAAGTTATAAGATTTCAATGATGAACGAAATATCAAAAGTGAGTTTCAAGAAGTGTGTAGGTTGTTATACACAAAAGGTATATTACCCATAATAGGTCAATGGTAATCACATAAATTGAGGAAGGTGGTGCTTGGGAAACAATTAGGGATGACACAACAACATGATGTAAAATAAAAAAAGATAGAGGTTTTTGCTAAAGAGATACTCGTTGATGCATGTAAAGATGGCTAGAACATTAATGACATATTGATTGACAAAGGCATGGAAGTTAACATATTTATATTAGATGCCTTGAATAAGATGGGGTTGCCAACATTACATGCATCCCTACATGTTTTTACATGGATAAAAATACATGGGTAGTTCCTATAGGATTCCTAAAGAATGTCATAATCAGTATTATGGGGGTGAAGTTCCATGGAGATTTCAAATTCATACCGCTTACAGAAGTGGATAATTTTCTAGAACTAATCGGAAGGCCTTGGTGTTATTTCAATAATGCTAACTTAAAATTAAAGAAATGATATGTGAGTTTTGAAAATGGTATCCATCACATCATCTTCTCGATGTACCCTAAAAGAGAATGTCGTATGTGACACTATGAAAGAACATGAAGATTTGGAGAATATATACAATATCCAAGCTATAGAGATAGATAATTTTGAGCCAACAATGAAAGGAGAAATAAATTTGGGTGATAACCAATAAATGTTGGATACAACTAGTGTGGCATGTGAAAATTGGGCACATGGTTCATACAAACTACTATGGCATGATTTTGGTATGCTTAAGAGTGCATCCAATGACAATATTATCCAAGAAACTACCTACATTCATAGTATTGGGAGAATTGGTATAGAAAACCCCCATCCTCCATTAGGTTTTAGTGGGAGTGAAAATATCCAATATTTTCTCAAGGACATGGAGGCCTATATTCAAACCGATGATGCGGGACTAAATTGCTTCGTATATTTGTTAAAAGGTACCGCAACAAGATAGTGGTAAACACAACAGTTGATGTTGATAACATGGAAGGATGTAAAGGGGGCCATGAAGGATAGGTTTGAATGAAATAATGGGGCATGAAGAAACCCTAGCTATAGTATATTCACGAGTCCACAGGAACATATAAAAAAATGTGTGGAGATATGGACAACCACAAAGGTTAACACCACCTCATGGAAACATTTATTCTATCATACAATCTGAGTATGGGAACATGCATGGTATGTCAGTTGTGAGATATAGAGAGAATCAAATTCCTTGACAATACCGACATAAGGATTTCTCCATGCCTTTTCATTTGTATCATTAGTTCCTCGCTTCACTCATACCATTGAATGTATAAAAGACATGGTATTTGGATATGGCACTTTTATAGAAGATATAATTTTGGCGTTACACAAGGATAAGGGTTTCACACTAACTACAATGTTTTCCTACGAAACTAAGGGAAATATATCCAAAGTGTGGGGAAGGAGATACCGGTGGAATAAAGGAATTGCATTTGGAAAGGTAAAGAGAAATTGGTACACCAAATAGAAGATGAGGAAGATAATTACCATTTACATTTGGATGTCTCCTATGGGTCTCAATGAGTCATAGAAAAAAAGGAACAACAAAATTGACCATAGGATAAACCTTTTAAGTCCATACAAATCAACATTTACAGAAAAACTACACCAAAAATGGAAACGATGGGTGACTACTAGAGTAAATAGAAAAATACAAAGGTTATTGAGCTATTACATGAGTATGAATATATATTTCCCAAAGACTACCATGAGATGAAGGGTTTACACCCAGATTTTGGAATGATGCAAATCAAATTATTTGAGGAGGCTAAACCAGTTGGAAAGAACCTTTATATGATGAATCCAAACTACGAGTAAAATTCAAACATGAACTTGCCAACATATCGGTTGCATGAGTCATCACGCCAATAAAAGAATCTTAATGGATAAGCCCTTTGGTAATCAACATCAAGAAGGATGGGCACATAAGAATTTGTGTGGATTACCATGCTTTGAAATATGTGTGCATAATTGATCCCTTCCCTATTCCCTTTATATAATATATTTTAGAAGGCATAGTGAGTAGGGAGATATATACTTTCACATATGGATTCTCTAGTTATCACCTAGTCAAAATTATAAAAGAGGATAGACAAAATACAACTTTTGCAACCGAATGGGGATCATACACCCATAAATTCATGTCGTTTAGGGTTAAGAATTCATCCGGTATCTTATCATGCATTGTTTTAACTAATGTTGAAGATTTCGTACTCAAGTTTCTTCAAGTGTACCTAAACGATTAGATAGTCTACATATTTGTAAGGGATCATTGTGATAATTTGAGATTGATGTTTGAGTGCTGCCAAGAATTAAAATTTTCCTTAAAATTGAAGAATTGTGTGTTCACCACACCATTTGGTACCTTTTAGGACATATTATATGTAAAGATGAATTATTGGTGTACCCACCAAAATTACAATAATATTAAATCTCAACCACGAATACAAAGAGAGGTTCTTACCTTTTGGGAAATTGTAGGTATTATTAGAAGTTCATTAATAATTTGTAAAAATTACTGCACCATTGAAAATTTAATACAAAAATAGAATAATTTGAGTGGGGTTCATATCGGTAACATGCTTTTGACCAACTCAAAGATAAATTAACCCAAACACCTATTTCATAATTCCCTAATTAGAACACATTGTTTTATGTACACATAGATGCCTCAAGAATTATTATTGGAGTGGTATTAGAAAAAATAGGAGAAGGAACTCTCGACCATCAAATCTATTTTGCAAGTCAAAAAATGACACGCATGGAAATAAATTATACTACCACAGAGCATGAATTATTATCCATGGTTTATAAACTTCAACAATTTTGACACTATCTCTTGGCCACTAAATTTTTTTTCTTTAAAGATCATGTGGATCTTAAGAACTTGGTAAACAAATCATAATTGCATCGGAGGATCTGCAAATGGATAATACTATTTCAATATTTATAGATCTCGGTGGTGGTAAAGCCAGGTAAAAATAATGTAGGACTTGATCATTTGTTGTGTATCGATACCAACGAAGAGGTGAAACCCATAGAGGATGGTATGCACGAATCCCAATTTCTTCACATACAAAGTGGATTCGGTGAACGAAAGATGTTTTTTTATTTCTACATCATGGGGCGGTACATGAAAATTACAAGGTCAATCAATGTAAGAAAGTATGTCACAAAGTAACACCATATCAACTAATTACTAATCAACTCTATAAAATGGGGAGCGACAAAATTTTACCGTGACTTATCCTACATCATGAAAGGAAGGATATCCTAAGTGAATCGCATGAAGGAATTACATGAAACCACTATGCAAGTGATGCTACCACTCAGAAAATCCTAAACATGGGACTTTGGTGGAAGATTTTATTTAGAGAGGTAAAATAATATGCCAAGGCATGCGAACAATGTTAAAGAGTTAGAATACCTAGAATATGTTGTAGTATTCCTTTGATTCCAATAACCTCCGAGAACCATTTGAAAATGGGGAATTGACTTTTTCATACCAATAAATCTTACAACACATAAAACAAGTTCAAGATATATTATTATAACAAAAATTAACTTACACAAGTGGGCATAAGCCACACCAACTAAATATTGTATATAATCCTTAACGGAAAGATTCATTTGGGAAAAATATAAGCATATTTGGTTGTTCATTGAGCCTAATAAATGATAGAGGAACACATTTCTTGAATGACACAATTCACATTATGCTGCAATAATTTATGGTAGCACATCATAAGACAAACCGCTAATCACCCACATGTTAATGGTATCGTAGAGGCCTTCAAAAAATATTAATTCATATGTTGAAAAATATTTGTGACATCGAAGGAAGGACTCGGATGAAAAAGTATCAGTAGTACTTTGGGTGTATCGGACAACATACAAGCGCTTAAGTAAAGTGAATCCCTTTCAACTTTTCTATGGGAAATAAGTCGTACTACCAATTTAATTTTTATAACCATCGTTGACAATTACACACGTTAAAAATATGGAATAGTAGAACTCAATACAGAAAGGTTAACGAGGTTCTTCTTGTTAGATGAAACACTATTACAAGTAAGGTGGTCACAAAATATTGAAAAAACATGACGAAAGCCATGGTATGATCATAACCTCAAAATAAAAACTCTTAAGGTGCCCAAGTTTTACTATATGACTTCATATTCGCGTGACATCCAGTGGGAATATCAAAACTCATTAGATAGGGTCTTATGAGATAGTAGATATATTGCTAATTGGGGCATGTAAATTGATGGATCTTACTGGGAAAATGCTACTAGGATACTTCAATGGGAGTAGGTTAAAACCATATTTCTAGAAACATTGGAATGTAACGAATAAGGCATATGCCATTATATTACATGTTATTTTATTTCATAGATTAGATCTCTTTTTATGCATTGTAATAAGCGTAGGATAAGCGCAATTTTCTTTAATGTTTTGTGTTGTTTTAGGCCAACACATTTCATAATCACATTATTCTATAGCAACATTTTTTGTTTTGAGGAAAAAGAATAAATATAATGAGGACATAAATACCACTACTAGAAAATTTTGGAAAAGGAGAAGTGAAAACATTTTTGGAGAAATAATCATTAAAATGTTACATGCACACAAAGATGTGATTGGCAAAAATTTTCCAAGAGAAGAAAAGTGGGGTGATTAGAAGAAGATATGATTCCTTAAATGGTAAAATTTAAAGGGAATATTGGGAAAGGAAGCACACAAGAAAAATATAGGGTATAAGGGAAGCGATGTGGTCCAGAATGTAAGCTACAAAATGCGGTGGATGCATGGAGGAAAAAATAGTAACAATGAAATCAAATAAGCACACTTAAATGGGCATTAATGGCCAAGAAAGGAAAGGAAGGCTAGGGATAGTTGTCATTCATTAGGCATTAATGATAGTTATGGGGAAACTAAAGGTTCATGCATGCGAGGAGAAAATGGAAAGATAATTTATTACAATGGATTAGAATATAAACTCGGAGGACGGATAATTCATTTTTACCATACAATGAGAACAAGAGCTCTAACTATGAACAATGATCCGACACCTAAAATTTTTGCAAATAACAACTACCATTGACAAATATTAAATATCTTGGGAAGGAAGAAAAGCCTCAGAGATTCATAATAACAGGGAAAAACTACAACTTCGGCTACCATTAGCGTAGAGGTTGAGTAAGTAGAAAAATGATGAGTTTTGGGGAAATTAACTGTCATGGGGTAAAATAGA
Source organism: Taxus wallichiana var. yunnanensis (assembly GCA_018340775.1). NCBI lineage: Eukaryota > Viridiplantae > Streptophyta > Pinopsida > Cupressales > Taxaceae > Taxus > Taxus wallichiana. The sequence continues at coordinate 317,259,289 of CM031239.1, forward strand.
GTGACTTTAGGACCAGAAACAAAACCCATAACCAACATCACCAAGAGAAGGAGGTCGAGCAGAAAGAAGTGTCAAAACCACAAACATGTCTAGCTCTTCATCAACATCTAAATTTGAAGGTACCTTCATCAAGAAATATGTATATGATGAAGCAAAAGTTATGAAGAACATAAGGGCTGAAGTAGTAGGAAAATTTTCCTTAACACCTAAGAAGGACAAAAAGGAAGGAGCCAAAAAAGGAAATATCCAAGCTCTAGTGTATTAACCCTCTATTTTAAAATACAATACCCCGATGAGGCGGAAAGGATTGGTTAGTGGCATAATATTGTGGCTACAACAAAAATATCAGACTCCAATCATCTCACACATGAGCTTGATGGAATTATTAAAAAATAAATGGTGTCCTCAATAGTCTTGAAGGACATCTAAGGGAATGACATCTATGATAATAGCATTAGAAAAATGTTAGAAAAGATAGGGGTATTACAGCTACTCAACTTTCCCTTCCTCGATAAACCAGTTGAATTGTATCAATACCTTATCTCACGCATTAGGGAATGGTGCTTCTATTTTGTGGGAAGGCGCATGAAATTTTCATGCCACCTGATCAGTAGAAAACAAGGCTAAACAATCAAGGTGAAGATTTAGACTCATCTATGGATATATACAATATATAGAAAGTAGAAACCATTGGGGACTATCTAAAATATAAGCGAGGAGGGAAGTTCATGTCCATCTATGAACTTAAGGACCCCGGGACAAGATTTTTTATGCAACTAATTACTACCAAATTATCATGGGTTAAAAGGTGGACAAAAATAAATGAAATTTTCTTAAGCATTACACATAGGGTATCACACGGGATAGTTTTCAACTTCTCCCAATTTATCGCACTACGTATAACAATATATGCTTGACTTGGCATAGGAAAGATAAGGAATCATGGGTTCCTCTCGGGGTGCGATATTACTTGATAGTATTTAATGAAATTAGAGTTCTAGAAGGGGACCATGACATAAATTTTATATTCCCACAAGAGGATTGATCACCAACAATTATGTACAAGAAATTTATAACACCCAAAAATTGAATAACACGTATAAGGCAAGATTCACAAGATGATTAATGAACTTGCACAAAGTATTTGAACAAGATTGGTAGATACTTGCACCAATTACCAAAAGAGATTATCCGAGAAGCAAATTTTATGGTGGCTATGAATTATTCAATGGAAAGGCTCAAGAAGGTTGATGAAACTTGGTCCCCATGGGCTAAGTTACCATATGCCTTTTCAAAGTAGAGTATTTTGTGTGATCCGTCAAATGGATTAAGGAAGCCAAGAAATTTAACATTGACGCGCAAAGAATAGATGAATATATAATTAGATTAAGTACCACTTACAAACACCTTGATGTGGAAGTATAGTAGGAGAAGCAAGTGACAAACATCTGCAAGCTTACTCAATGGGAGACCATTGTTGTGAAGAATGCTACACAAAAATTCTTCTTATATCTATGTCCCAAGAAAAGGGATCATAATGAAGACACACAAGATGAAGAACCAAATGAGGAAATTATTATGCCTAAGTGCAAATGGTGAAGTACATGAGAAAAATTATAGCATGTTAAATGAGTACAATAAGAGAAAGAAAAAACGTGCACATATGGTACAACCTACGAAGAAAATTAGATCGAATCCAAAACAAGGGCCAACTATATCACATGAAGCGGAAGGACAATAGGATCTAGGAAACTTGATAGCATTGAACCCAAAGTGGGCCTTCGCCAAGAGGAGACAAATGTTGAAGTATTTAAGCATAATTCTCCAATTCATGTTATCTCTCGGGTAGGGCCAAGTGGATGGATGAACGATCCAAGACACGGTGAAAAATCATCACCTCACGAGGTCACACACGAATGTAATAGATATTGGTGACAATCCGAGGCTGAAAAAAATGAAAGTTCTAGGGAACGTCATGAGGAAAGAGGTGGCTGCAGAAATTAATTTTAGTGTAACAAACCCACTCCAATATGAGAAATAAGCTAATACAGTATAAGAGCTCGCTGAGGAGGATGAAGAGGTAAAGACACAACTCTACCCACACCTTCACAAAAGGTCAATGCACATGGTGTATCAACGGGAAAGAATTCAAATGAATTATTTCAATGGGAAAATATTAAAAACATTATGGCCATATAGCTCTTGAAAATGACAATGTCCTTTCAATTGGATTCATGTACTTTGAAGAACCAATTATCAAATTTCCAAGTTCTAGCATTCACACCATCCTAACTAAGGATTGCAAACTAATTCTCCTCACCACAACTTATAACATATCTAAGACTCAATCTAGGGAGAAATTTCTAAAATTGGTGGGGAAGTAGTGAAAACAATTACATAACAACAAAAAAATAAGAATATATAGGGATCATGCAAGGAAGTTAGAGGAGGAGCTAAGGGATAAAAAGCGGAAGTTGCTCAAAGTTCAACATGAAAATAAAGGTCTCCAAGAAAAATATGTGTGCATATAGTCAAAGCGGAGACATCGAAGAAGCGAGTAATTTGGAATGAGCCTAAGATTTTATAAGATAATTTTCCCATACTAGGAGAAACAGAAAATTTTCTCAAGAAACTAATGAATTTTTGTTCAAAGAAATGGAGAATAATAAATATAGAGAAAAACAATAAGGGGAGAAAGTGAAAATATCCATATTTTTGCAACAAAACCTAAAATAATGCTAGATTAGTACAAGGAGGTTAGAGGCAAAAGGAGATAAATTTGAGAAGTTTCTTAAAGGGATCTATAGGAAACCTCAAATAATTAAAACATAAATAAAAGTAATGATAGATAAATGAATGGAATTTAAAGCCCAATTGACTAGATGACAACTCTCTGGAAAAGGCTCACGAAATAAAATCATGGAATAATTTGAGTAAATTAGTGAGGAGGTCATTTTATCTCTCATAATTGCACCCTTGTTGAGAGATGACAGCAGGGGTTCTAAGCTTGCTTTATCTCTCACTTCGTAGTTACAATGGAAACACCTCATGTCATGGGTGTATCGATATTGAGGTGAGTCTCTTGTATCAAGGTTGGTTCCTTATTGATGTATCCTAAACAAATTTTTTGGGGTTTTGAAGGTAAAAAGAAAAAATGTTTTAACTGAATTGAAATGGGGTGATACACCAAAATTATTAAGGGATTTGACTGAGTATATGCACGGATAAAAATTGAGAACAAATTACAGATGCACAAACCAATGGTTTTCAATAGAATATTAAGGTAAAACACTTATGTATTGAGGGATAAATCACAACAACACAACAAGTTAAAAATGCACACTAAGAATATGTAGGAAATACCATATTTGTAACAAGGTAAAATAATTAAATCAGGGAATTAACATTCACAATAGATAATAAAAAGATACACATCACTGTAAATAATTAGAAAGGCAATAACTAGTTCTCATTCAAGAGAAAAACTTGAAAATTTTTCTTCAAGCACTCCTACATCCAAAAATTCATCCTTCTTCCTTGCTAGTGCACACAATATAAAGTAAAAATAACTTCACCCAACCCCTCCTAAAAATAGGATGCATTCTGTACTCGCCCATGCATGTTAATTTTACCCCTTTATCATGAATAAATAAAGGAATAAAAATAGACATGTTGATTACAATGAGGAATTAATAGCCTTAGTTACAAAAATACACTTAGTCAAAGTGTATGGTATACTATATTTTTAATACAATAAATCTTGGTGAATACTTTAGTTAATTTTAACCCTTGCTTGATGTGCAAGTCTTCTCCATTGTGCATGTAACTTCTTGCAATTTCTTTTTTGTCATGTAGTTGATGATTAAATAATAATATTTAATCCTTTGATGTGACACTTGCATATTCATCCACTTGCAAGGGTATTTTTGTCTTCTTCTCGTTTTTTCCTTTTGTGATAACATGCAAAAATTACACCTGTGCAAGAAAAAAATAATGCATTTATCTTCATATTTAGCAAAATTATTCAACTCCATGTGGGGACCACTTGTGCACATGTGCAAGAATATTGATTCCTCCTTTTTCAAGAAATGGGGTAAATTTGTGGAAAATAAGGTAATCATGATCTATATTTCATTCGACCCTCTATTGGCCCCTCCTTGGATGGCATATGCTATAGTCTCCCTTTTGAATAATCATTGCACACAACATAGTCTAAGGTAGCATCATTCGGTCTTTATCTTTGACTTGGTCCTGAGCATATAATATGTTTTGAAACAATAATTATGTTTGATTATTAGGCCCCTTTGATTACCTTGGAACGTAACAATATCATCAACCTCTTTCAAAAACCATGCATAGACTATGGTTTTGATAATAGTCATTGCATATAATAATGTTTTCGAGGATCCTTTTGAAATTCTGAGGCATATTCTATAATGGTAATTGTCCCCTTTTGATTTTTCCATGCAACTATAATGTTGTCAACTTTTTTATAATCTATGGCATAACATATTGATCGGACACCCTTTTGATTTGATTGGCATACTTATGATAGAAAAATGATCGTTTATATGAAATTCATGGCCCCCTTCTCACGAGGCTTCAACCCATTATGCATTGTCGGTGATAGTGAAATAACCCATGGTGGTTAGGGTTCTTGTTAGAGATCACACAAGAAGTCCGTGTGGGAGAGAAGGCTAGGATCAAGGGCACGGAGGGATAGGAAGGACCCACGCGTGGAGAGGCAAGTTCAACTTTTAGGACTTAGCTGATTTTGAGCATGAAGACCTATTTTTAGAAGATGGTGTGTGAACACACCAACGATGCAGAGATGTGTGCGCCACGCATTGTCTATCTTTAGAGGATCGGATCGAAGAAGTTTTTACATGGAGATGAGCTAAGAATAGGATTGTCACTTCAGTTAACTATAAGAGGTCTATAGATAGCACACTTGCATGTGTGGTTATGCCTGTAAATGGTGCGTGGCTATTAATAGCATGCGGCCTATTTTGGAATAGATAAGTGGTGAAGGGAAAGTCCCCACCCTATATATATGATATGAATACATAGTAAGAATCACATAGTAGTAGAGATATATATAAAGAGAGAGATGGATGTATGGAGGTATAGAGATATATATGCATATGACTGAATTACTGTATCAGATCCATGCATGTGCATTGGTATAGATTGACATTATTGTAAGGAGCTTTTGTGTTTATTAATAGATGGAAGATATTGGTTGAATCTAAGTGTCATTCTATGTGTAATTGAGTAGTGCATGTTATTGATTCAATCATGATTATTGTTTAAGCTTGTTCTTTCATAGATCTGAATGTAGCATGCATTGTAGAATGATGGATTAGTTATGGATATATATGTTTCTTCCTTCATCATGCTAACATCCTACTACAACAACCCTAAAGAGGGACCTGGTACCTTTGTGTGCTTTGGGTGAGTGCTCAGTCTAGGTTGAGTGATGTGCCAGTGCGACTAGGGTGTTATCTAGTAAATTCTAGGCTGCATCATTGGTTCCATTTCGGGACCTCTTTTTAGTTGTTTTTTAGGATGGTTCATGATGAAGACATGTATCGGTTAACTCTAGCAAGTATTGAGGAGTGGATACATGATCTGGAGGAAGAATATGCATGGTGGTTCAGTAGTGGATCTGAGTTTAACACACGCACTTGGGTAGAACAAGAATCTATGTATGATAGCCTATATGAGAGATTTTTCACTATCTTTCTAGTAGAACTATATGAGTGGCTTACTGCTTATGCATCTCAAGTGGAATTGGAGGTATCGCGCACTTGTCTGGACACAGGAAGAATTTAGGCCCTTTATGATGTTGATTTGATCTGGACTCATGTTGTGGATACGTGGTTTTGTGGTGTTCTAAATAGTTATATTCTGGAATATTCAATTTTGATGTATTCTTTCCGGAGGTAGCTGAATTCTAGTTTTGTGGTATCCAAGAGGAGACATATTTGCAAGGTATTCCATTGGTGATCAAGATCTTGATGGTAACTTTGAACTGGAGAGTAAACCGATGGCTAACTAAACTTCACCATGTGTGAGGGAAGGAATAGGTTTGGTGAAAGATGGCAGACCTAGTGGAGAGAAGTAGAGAGAGGAAGAGGTGGCTTAAGTATAATGAGGCACGTGAGAGGGAGATAGAGAAGCAGTGTTCCATTGTAGAAAGTATGGCGTTGAGGAGAGAGATGGCTCGTGAAGGATTTATAGCTCACGTAGAAGATGTGGAGCCAGAGCATCAGGAACTCCCCCATCTTGGAAAACATGATAGAGATCCCCCTTGGCCTCACATAGAAGTGCCAGTAGAGACTACTGGGCCATGGGCATGCATCTTAATCCACTGGTGACCTAGCCCTTGTGCTTGGTTTTCCAGTATCTAGTATGACAAGTAACCAACAAGCTAACTTGGGAAGTAGGAGAGTAGGAGTAAGTTAGGGAGAAAGTACATCAATGGTAGGACAGATGACTTCAATGATATTTGGAGGAACATTCTTAGGTGCATCATCCACATAGAATGTGAGTGCACGAATGTTGGATTCACCTCTGGAAGTGGAACTACCTCACAGACTATAGGGGTTTAGTATAGTACTACTTTGTCGGAGCACGGGGAGTACATCTATAGGTCCTATTCAGCTACAGGTGGAGGATCAGGAGGTATAGGTGGTTCTAGTTCTAGTGGATCTGGTGGTTCTGGAGGTAGAGGGAACACAGGAGGTTCTAGATTAGGTGGTCAAGGCCCACAACAACCACAAAATATTTATATGGAGATGTCTCTTCATCTCTTCGGAGTATAGAGGTATAGAGGATGTTGTCGAACATGTGCATATGTGTGAAATCTTGTGGCGTGCTAAAGGGATCATGGCTGCTAAGTGAGCGTAAGGCAAGTCAATTTGCTACTACATTATAGGGATGTGCACACATAGTTGGTATAGGAAGTTTGACCCTGATCAAACTTGTGTGGATTATGTAGCATTGAAGGATGCTTTCTTGAAAGAGTTCCATATCCATGAGTTTGAGCAGAAGAGTATAGTGTGCGCTCAAGGATATCAAGCAAGGCACTACTGAGAGTGTACGTGAGTATGATGCCCATTTTAAGACACTTCTATCTAAGCTATCTTATGATATTCATGCAAGCCAACATGCACAATGGTTTGTTGGAGGATTGATTACACCATTTAGAAGGTGTTGTCACATAAGACATACATTGATCCATGTGAAGCATTGGAAGTAACTTTGCATGTTGAGGTAGTTGGGAGCATTGACATTGGTGTTAGTCCATTCTTAGAGGCACAGATTGCAGCTATGGAAAAACAGTTAGAGAAGCTATCAACAAATTCAGCCCATGAAATGTGCTCAAGAATTTGGTGTACAGATTGTGAAGTGGAAGGTCACACCAAGGATAGTTTGTCCTCATCATAGATCTATACGCTCATTACTATTGGATTGTGAGATCTGTCATTTGAATCATGATGCTAGTCACTGTCCTTTGTTACAATGTGTGATAAGGAAGAATGTATCTTTTTTTTGCAAAATTTTAGGTCCACGACCCATGATCTTGAGGATTTTGGTTGATTGGTCGAGATCAGGATCTTTATAGACATTGGGGTATGATAGACAAGTGTAACAGATAATTCTAAGGGTAAGAATGAGCACCAGGATCGGGATCATAATCAAATGCGCTATGACAGGAATGAGGGGCATTTTGAAGGAGGTCATGGAAGGGGACGTGGATATTGTGGTGGATATGGAGGATGAGGCCGTGGTGGAGGAAGAGGTGAGTTCCCTCGTGGAACATGTTATACGTGTGGATCTCCTGACCACTATAGGTGTGAATGTCCTCAGAATATTGCATGTTCTTTTGTGGAAAGAACCATAGCTATGAAGAGTGCCCAGACTTATATGAGCATCTGAGTAAGCAGCATAAGCAAAAGAAAAAAAGGTGTTGGGATGGTTAGAATCCAGTGCATGGTAGAAGATTAGTGGATGCCCAAGATAGCAGAAGGACTGAGGCATTAATAGTGAAGATTACTACATGAGCTGAAGTGGTGCGCAAGAGAGGCATTGCACCAGAAGCCTACGATCACCAAGGAGGAGGTTTTGCATGCAAGGTACCCAGATCCTGCTCATTAGGAAGGAGTTTTACAGGATACCATGGAAGTGCTAAGGAATCTTTAGGGTGAGATATAGATACTTAAAGGAGTAGAAGAAAGCATCAGAGACAGTCCAAACTGATATCGATGATCTGAGAGAAGTGTGTAAAATGTTGCAGGAGAACATCATTCCACTATTAGGAAGTTGGTTAAAAGGGAACACTCCATGCGTAAGTATTGAGACCGGATGATAGATCTGCATGCAAATCTTCCCCTGATAGCATTGACTATGAAAAGAAATTACTATGAATTTTTTGTGGATGGATGGTTGTTGAGACAACATATTGATTGATAGGTGCGGAAGTAAATGTGCTTACATTAGATGCATGGGTACAAATGGGGAGGCCTCCATTGCAGCCATCATCTAATGTGTTGTTTATGGAAAAAACTGGACTAAGGCCACCCCATAGGAGTTTTGAAGGATGCATCTATAACCATACAAGGGGCCAAGTTCATTGGGGATTTTGAGGTATTAGCACTTGCAGAAGAAGACAATTTTCTAGCCTTGCTTGGATGCCCTTGGTGTTATGTGAATAATGTTGACTTGAGATTCAATAAGGGGTATATCAGCTTTGAGAACAAGGAGGAAAGGGTTGTGATACCTTTAATAGATGGGAAGTCTACACCATATGTTGAGCCTCTAAGTGAGGAGGACTTAAACAAAATTTATGTACGTGTTATTCAGGACCCAGAGGTCAATGAGCCATCAAAAGAAGGCATCCTATAGTGGGAGGATTCTCATTCTATTAGTGATACTATGAGTATTTCTTGTGACAATTGGGCTCATGGTACATATGAACTAGTAGGGTGCGAGGTAAAAAGTGTGGTTGTGTAAGAATGGACTTCATTTGGTTTGATGGATAGGTAGCACAAGTACCTTGGTATACAGGGGCAGAAGATCTTCTGTATTTTTGAAAGCCATGGAAACACGGTGGACAAGATCAAATTAAGAGAAGAGATATGTTAGTATATACCTTGTGTGGGACAATAGTGCCATTGGTGGGTAGTCCACAGAGATAATCTTATAGAATGGGAAGAGATTGGAGTCACCTTATCTATTAGGTTTGTAAGGAACAATGCACCTACGTAGATCTGCACTTATCATGGTGATCAACCTATTCACATCACATTCAGTAGTGTGAGAGACTCTGGACAACAGGACAAGAAGCATTACCACCTTCACTCTGGGTGCATAGATTGTACTCTACGCTACAAGGATGCACACATGCCTAGTATGTATATACGTAGAACTACATCGAGAGACTAGGAACTAGAAAAATTTGACTGCAGGAATGATCCAGACCTTTGACTACTTTTCTTCCCAACCTCAATAGAAGAGGCATTAAAATTTGTCAAGCGCTTAACTATGGGAGATAGTGCAAAAGCCAGAAGAGCATATTCAGGAATTATTTGGTGAGGTAGAGTCAGAGTGCATTTTGAAAAGGAAGAAGAAATGGACTCCATACTACTTGAACTTGAACACACTTTGCCTTGAGAAAGAGAAAGGAAAGATGGTTTACATCGTGGATGATGAGGAAGTTGAGAACCTGGATATTGAACATTCATAAGGGGTGTGTGAGGTCTTGGATAGTGCAAAAAAGGATACGTGTGCCTATCATGAACCCATGAAGACAAAGAAGGTGAATATAGGTTTGGAGGCTGAGCCTAAGGAGGCCATCATTGGAGACTACTGGTCAGACTTGGAGGTAGAAAAGATCATTGAGTTACTCAGGGATTATCAGGACTTATTCCCTTGGGTATCATGAACTTAAAGGTGTGCATAAATCACTTGGGGAAATGAAGATAAAACTTAAGGATGGTGCATGACTAGTTAGGAAGACCTTATAGAATGAACCCCTAATTTGCGTGAAAAGGTAAAAGAAGAAATTGATAAAATGTTGAAATATGGAATTATCAAGCCCCTTGATGAGTCAGAATGGGTTAGTCAATGGTGATCAGTATCAAGAAGGATGGATGAATTAGAATATGTGTGGACTATAGGGAGCTGAATGTTGCATGTGTCACAGATCCATTCCCTATGCCATTCACTGAGGAAATACTAGAAGGAGTGGTAGGGCGTGAAATATATTCTTTCACAGATGGTTTTTGGGTATCATCAGGTTAGGATTGCTCAGGAGGATCAAGAAAAGACAACTTTTACTACTGAATGGGGTAGTTTTTCCTATATTGTGATGCCTTTTGGATTGAAAAATGCACTGTTGTATTCTCATGCATAGTTGTTTAGGCATTCAAAGATTTTATTCACAACTTCTTATAGGTCTACCTAGATGATTGGATAGTATATGGGCTTGTGAAAGATCATTGTGACAATCTGCGCTTAATGTTTGAATGGTGCTAGACAATTGAGTATCTCTTTGAACATCAAGAAGTGCATATTTGCTACACCATTTGGAATATTGTTAGGACATATAATC